>OX371263.1:27194106-27803813 GCA_947311025.1 Lypha dubia | reverse complement strand
AAAAAAAGCGTTGCTGATTTTTCCTGGAAAATACAGGCTTTTGCACGCATACAGACCCCATACATTTTAAAATATGGACCTAAAAGAACATTTAGAGCGAATCGCGCTAAAAATCCTACGAGCCGTTCCCGAGTAATCCCACGTTCTCCAAATTGGCCAAAAAAAAAGCGTTGCACATTTTATAATATAGACCTTAAAGAACATTTAGAGCGTATCGTGCTAAAAATCCTAAAAGCCGTTCCCGAGTAATCCCAACTTCTCCAAATTAGCCAAATAAAGCGTTGCTGATTTTTCCTGGAAAATACAGGCCGTTCGAGCCGTTCCCGAGTAATCCCACCTTCTCCAAATTGGCCAAAAAAAAGCGTTGCACATTTTATAATATAGACCTTAAAGAACATTTAAAGCGTATCGCGCTAAAAATCCTACGAGCCGTTCCCGAGTAATCCCACCTTCTCCAAATTGGCCAAAAAAAAGCGTTGCACATTTTATAATATAGACCTTAAAGAACATTTAAAGCGTATCGTGCTAAAAATCCTACGAGCCGTTCCCGAGTAATCCCATCTTCTCCAAATTGGCCAAAAAAAGCGTTGCTGATTTTTCCTGGAAAATACAGGCTTTCGCGCACGCATACAGACCCCATACATTTTAAAATATGGACCTCAAAGAACATTTAGAGCGAATCGCGCTAAAAATCCTACGAGCCGTTCCCGAGTAATCCCACCTTCTCCAAATTGGCCAAAAAAAAGCGTTGCACATTTTATAATATAGACCTTAAAGAACATTTAGAGCGTATCGTGCTAAAAATCCTACGAGCCGTTCCCGAGTAATCCCATCTTCTCCAAATTGGCCAAAAAAAGCGTTGCTGATTTTTCCTGGAAAATGCAGGCTTTTGCACGCATACAGACCCCATACATTTTAAAATATGGACCTCAAAGAACATTTAGAGCGAATCGCGCTAAAAATCCTACGAGCCGTTCCCGAGTAATCCCATGTTCTCCAAATTGGCCAAAAAAAAGCGTTGCACATTTTATAATATAGACCTTAAAGAACATTTAGAGCGTATCGTGCTAAAAATCCTACAAGCCGTTCCCGAGTAATCCCAACTTCTCCAAATTAGCCAAATAAAGCGTTGCTGATTTTTCCTGGAAAATACAGGCTTTCGCACGCATACAGACCCCATATATTTTAAAATATAGACCTCAAAGAACATTTAGAGCGAATCGTGCTAAAAATCCTACTAGCCGTTCCCGAGTAATCCCATCTTCTCCAAATTGGCCAAAAAAAAACGTTGCTGATTTTTCCTGGAAAATACAGGCTTTTGCACGCATACAGACCCAGTACAATTTAAAATATAGACCTCAAAGAACATTTAGAGCGAATCGTGCTAAAAATCCTACTAGCGTTCCCGAGTAATCCCATCTTCTCCAAAATGGCCAAATAAAAGCGTTGCACATTTTAAAATATAGACCTCAAAGAACATTTAGAGCGAATCATGCTAAAAATCCTACGAGCCGTTCCCGAGTAATCCCATCTTTTCCAAATTGGCCAAAAAAAAAGCGTTGCTGATTTTTCCTGGAAGATAAAGGCTTTCGCACGCATACAGACCCCATACATTTTAAAATATAGACCTCAAAGAACATTTAGAGCGAATCGTGCTAAAAATCCTACTAGCCGTTCCCGAGTAATCCCATCTTCTCCAAATTGGCCAAAAAAAAAAACGTTGCTGATTTTTCCTGGAAAATACAGGCTTTCGCACGCATACAGACCCCATACATTGTAAAATATAGACCTCAAAGAACATTTAGAGCGAATTGTGCTAAAAATCCTACGAGCCGTTCCCGAGTAATCCCATCTTCTCCAAATTGGCCAAAAAAAAGCGTTGCTGATTTTTCCTGGAAAATACAGGCTTTCACGCACGCATACAGACCCCATACATTTTATAATATATACCTCAAAGAACATTTAGAGCGAATCGCGCTAAAAATCCTACGAGCCGTTCCCGAGTAATCCCACCTTCTCCAAATTGGCCAAAAAAAAAGCGTTGCACATTTTATAATATAGACCTTAAAGAACATTTAGAGCGTATTGTGCTAAAAATCCTACGAGCCGTTCCCGAGTAATCCCATCTTCTCCAAATTGGCCAAAAAAAGCGTTGCTGATTTTTCCTGGAAAATACAGGCTTTCGCGCACGCATACAGACCCCATACATTTTAAAATATGGACCTCAAAGAACATTTAGAGCGAATCGCGCTAAAAATCCTACGAGCCGTTCCCGAGTAATCCCACCTTCTCCAAATTGGCAAAAAAAAAAGCGTTGCACATTTTATAATATAGACCTTAAAGAACATTTAGAGCGTATCGTGCTAAAAATCCTACGAGCCGTTCCCGAGTAATCCCATCTTCTCCAAATTGGCCAAAAAAAGCGTTGCTGATTTTTCCTGGAAAATACAGGCTTTTGCATGCATACAGACCCCATACATTTTAAAATATGGACCTCAAAGAACATTTAGAGCGAATCGCGCTAAAAATCCTACGATCCGTTCCCGAGTGATCCCACCTTCTCCAAATTGGCCAAAAAAAAGCGTTGCACATTTTATAATATAGACCTTAAAGAACATTTAGAGCGTATCGTGCTAAAAATCCTACAAGCCGTTCCCGAGTAATCCCAACTTCTCCAAATTAGCCAAATAAAGCGTTGCTGATTTTTCCTGGAAAATACAGGCTTTCGCACGCATACAGACCCCATATATTTTAAAATATAGACCTCAAAGAACATTTAGAGCGAATCGTGCTAAAAATCCTACTAGCCGTTCCCGAGTAATCCCATCTTCTCCAAATTGGCCAAAAAAAAACGTTGCTGATTTTTCCTGGAAAATACAGGCTTTTGCACGCATACAGACCCAGTACAATTTAAAATATAGACCTCAAAGAACATTTAGAGCGAATCGTGCTAAAAATCCTACTAGCGTTCCCGAGTAATCCCATCTTCTCCAAAATGGCCAAATAAAAGCGTTGCACATTTTAAAATATAGACCTCAAAGAACATTTAGAGCGAATCATGCTAAAAATCCTACGAGCCGTTCCCGAGTAATCCCATCTTTTCCAAATTGGCCAAAAAAAAAGCGTTGCTGATTTTTCCTGGAAGATACAGGCTTTCGCACGCATACAGACCCCATACATTTTAAAATATAGACCTCAAAGAACATTTAGAGCGAATCGTGTTAAAAATCCTACTAGCCGTTCCCGAGTAATCCCATCTTCTCCAAATTGGCCAAAAAAAAACGTTGCTGATTTTTCCTGGAAAATACAGGCTTTCGCACGCATACAGACCCCATACATTGTAAAATATAGACCTCAAAGAACATTTAGAGCGAATCGTGCTAAAAATCCTACTAGCCGTTCCCGAGTAATCCCATCTTCTCCAAATTGGCCAAAAAAAAGCGTTGCTGATTTTTCCTGGAAAATACAGGCTTTCACGCACGCATACAGACCCCATACATTTTATAATATAGACCTCAAAGAACATTTAGAGCGAATCGCGCTAAAAATCCTACGAGCCGTTCCCGAGTAATCCCATCTTCTCCAAATTGGCCAAAAAAAAACGTTGCTGATTTTTCCTGGAAAATACAGGCTTTCGCACGCATACAGACCCCATACATTTTAAAATATAGACCTCAAAGAACATTTAGAGCGAATCGTGCTAAAAATCCTACTAGCCGTTCCCGAGTAATCCCATCTTCTCCAAATTGGCCAAAAAAAACGTTGCTGATTTTTCCTGGAAAATACAGGCTTTCGCACGCATACAGACCCCATACATTGTAAAATATAGACCTCAAAGAACATTTAGAGCGAATCGCGCTAAAAATCCTACGAGCCGTTCCCGAGTAATCCCACCTTCTCCAAATTGGCCAAAAAAAAAGCGTTGCACATTTTATAATATAGACCTTAAAGAACATTTAAAGCGTATCGTGCTAAAAATCCTACGAGCCGTTCCCGAGTAATCCCATCTTCTCCAAATTGGCCAAAAAAAGCGTTGCTGATTTTTCCTGGAAAATACAGGCTTTCGCGCACGCATACAGACCCAATACATTTTAAAATATGGACCTCAAAGAACATTTAGAGCGAATCGCGCTAAAAATCCTACGAGCCGTTCCCGAGTAATCCCACCTTCTCCAAATTGGCCAAAAAAAAAGCGTTGCTGATTTTTCCTGGAAGATACAGGCTTTCGCACGCATACAGACCCCATACATTTTAAAATATAGACCTCAAAGAACATTTAGAGCGAATCGTGCTAAAAATCCTACTAGCCGTTCCCGAGTAATCCCATCTTCTCCAAATTGGCCAAAAAAAACGTTGCTGATTTTTCCTGGAAAATACAGGCTTTCGCACGCATACAGACCCCATACATTGTAAAATATAGACCTCAAAGAACATTTAGAGCGAATCGTGCTAAAAATCCTACGAGCCGTTCCCGAGTAATCCCATCTTCTCCAAATTGGCCAAAAAAAAGCGTTGCTGATTTTTCCTGGAAAATACAGGCTTTCACGCACGCATACAGACCCCATACATTTTATAATATAGACCTCAAAGAACATTTAGAGCGAATCGCGCTAAAAATCCTACGAGCCGTTCCCGAGTAATCCCACCTTCTCCAAATTGGCCAAAAAAAAAAGCGTTGCACATTTTATAATATAGACCTTAAAGAACATTTAGAGCGTATTGTGCTAAAAATCCTACGAGCCGTTCCCGAGTAATCCCATCTTCTCCAAATTGGCCAAAAAAAGCGTTGCTGATTTTTCCTGGAAAATACAGGCTTTCGCGCACGCATACAGACCCCATACATTTTAAAATATGGACCTCAAAGAACATTTAGAGCGAATCGCGCTAAAAATCCTACGAGCCGTTCCCGAGTAATCCGACCTTCTCCAAATTGGCAAAAAAAAAAGCGTTGCACATTTTATAATATAGACCTTAAAGAACATTTAGAGCGTATCGTGCTAAAAATCCTACGAGCCGTTCCCGAGTAATCCCATCTTCTCCAAATTGGCCAAAAAAAGCGTTGCTGATTTTTCCTGGAAAATACAGGCTTTTGCACGCATACAGACCCCATACATTTTAAAATATGGACCTCAAAGAACATTTAGAGCGAATCCCGCTAAAAATCCTACGATCCGTTCCCGAGTGATCCCACCTTCTCCAAATTGGCCAAAAAAAAGCGTTGCACATTTTATAATATAGACCTTAAAGAACATTTAGAGCGTATCGTGCTAAAAATCCTACAAGCCGTTCCCGAGTAATCCCAACTTCTCCAAATTAGCCAAATAAAGCGTTGCTGATTTTTCCTGGAAAATACAGGCTTTCGCACGCATACAGACCCCATATATTTTAAAATATAGACCTCAAAGAACATTTAGAGCGAATCGTGCTAAAAATCCTACTAGCCGTTCCCGAGTAATCCCATCTTCTCCAAATTGGCCAAAAAAAAACGTTGCTGATTTTTCCTGGAAAATACAGGCTTTTGCACGCATACAGACCCAGTACAATTTAAAATATAGACCTCAAAGAACATTTAGAGCGAATCGTGCTAAAAATCCTACGATCCGTTCCCGAGTGATCCCACCTTCTCCAAATTGGCCAAAAAAAAGCGTTGCACATTTTATAATATAGACCTTAAAGAACATTTAGAGCGTATCGTGCTAAAAATCCTACAAGCCGTTCCCGAGTAATCCCAACTTCTCCAAATTAGCCAAATAAAGCGTTGCTGATTTTTCCTGGAAAATACAGGCTTTCGCACGCATACAGACCCCATATATTTTAAAATATAGACCTCAAAGAACATTTAGAGCGAATCGTGCTAAAAATCCTACGAGCCGTTCCCGAGTAATCCCACCTTCTCCAAATTGGCCAAAAAAAAAGCGTTGCACATTTTATAATATAGACCTTAAAGAACATTTAGAGCGTATTGTGCTAAAAATCCTACGAGCCGTTCCCGAGTAATCCCATCTTCTCCAAATTGGCCAAAAAAAGCGTTGCTGATTTTTCCTGGAAAATACAGGCTTTCGCGCACGCATACAGACCCCATACATTTTAAAATATGGACCTCAAAGAACATTTAGAGCGAATCGCGCTAAAAATCCTACGAGCCGTTCCCGAGTAATCCGACCTTCTCCAAATTGGCAAAAAAAAAAGCGTTGCACATTTTATAATATAGACCTTAAAGAACATTTAGAGCGTATCGTGCTAAAAATCCTACGAGCCGTTCCCGAGTAATCCCATCTTCTCCAAATTGGCCAAAAAAAGCGTTGCTGATTTTTCCTGGAAAATACAGGCTTTTGCACGCATACAGACCCCATACATTTTAAAATATGGACCTCAAAGAACATTTAGAGCGAATCGCGCTAAAAATCCTACGATCCGTTCCCGAGTGATCCCACCTTCTCCAAATTGGCCAAAAAAAAGCGTTGCACATTTTATAATATAGACCTTAAAGAACATTTAGAGCGTATCGTGCTAAAAATCCTACAAGCCGTTCCCGAGTAATCCCAACTTCTCCAAATTAGCCAAATAAAGCGTTGCTGATTTTTCCTGGAAAATACAGGCTTTCGCACGCATACAGACCCCATATATTTTAAAATATAGACCTCAAAGAACATTTAGAGCGAATCGTGCTAAAAATCCTACTAGCCGTTCCCGAGTAATCCCATCTTCTCCAAATTGGCCAAAAAAAAACGTTGCTGATTTTTCCTGGAAAATACAGGCTTTTGCACGCATACAGACCCAGTACAATTTAAAATATAGACCTCAAAGAACATTTAGAGCGAATCGTGCTAAAAATCCTACTAGCCGTTCCCGAGTAATCCCATCTTCTCCAAATTGGCCAAAAAAAAACGTTGCTGATTTTTCCTGGAAAATACAGGCTTTCGCACGCATACAGACCCCATATATTTTAAAATATAGACCTCAAAGAACATTTAGAGCGAATCGTGCTAAAAATCCTACTAGCCGTTCCCGAGTAATCCCATCTTCTCCAAATTGGCCAAAAAAAAACGTTGCTGATTTTTCCTGGAAAATACAGGCTTTCGCACGCATACAGACCCCATACATTGTAAAATATAGACCTCAAAGAACATTTAGAGCGAATCGTGCTAAAAATCCTACTAGCCGTTCCCGAGTAATCCCATCTTCTCCAAATTGGCCAAAAAAAAACGTTGCTGATTTTTCCTGGAAAATACAGGCTTTCGCACGCATACAGACCCCATATATTTTAAAATATAGACCTCAAAGAACATTTAGAGCGAATCGTGCTAAAAATCCTACTAGCGTTCCCGAGTAATCCCATCTTCTCCAAAATGGCCAAATAAAAGCGTTGCACATTTTAAAATATAGACCTCAAAGAACATTTAGAGCGAATCATGCTAAAAATCCTACGAGCCGTTCCCGAGTAATCCCATCTTTTCCAAATTGGCCAAAAAAAAAGCGTTGCTGATTTTTCCTGGAAGATACAGGCTTTCGCACGCATACAGACCCCATACATTTTAAAATATAGACCTCAAAGAACATTTAGAGCGAATCGTGCTAAAAATCCTACTAGCCGTTCCCGAGTAATCCCATCTTCTCCAAATTGGCCAAAAAAAAACGTTGCTGATTTTTCCTGGAAAATACAGGCTTTCGCACGCATACAGACCCCATACATTGTAAAATATAGACCTCAAAGAACATTTAGAGCGAATCGTGCTAAAAATCCTACGAGCCGTTCCCGAGTAATCCCATCTTCTCCAAATTGGCCAAAAAAAAGCGTTGCTGATTTTTCCTGGAAAATACAGGCTTTCACGCACGCATACAGACCCCATACATTTTATAATATAGACCTCAAAGAACATTTAGAGCGAATCGCGCTAAAAATCCTACGAGCCGTTCCCGAGTAATCCCATCTTCTCCAAATTGGCAAAAAAAAAACGTTGCTGATTTTTCCTGGAAAATACAGGCTTTCGCACGCATACAGACCCCATACATTTTAAAATATAGACCTCAAAGAACATTTAGAGCGAATCGTGCTAAAAATCCTACTAGCCGTTCCCGAGTAATCCCATCTTCTCCAAATTGGCCAAAAAAAAACGTTGCTGATTTTTCCTGGAAAATACAGGCTTTCGCACGCATACAGACCCCATACATTGTAAAATATAGACCTCAAAGAACATTTAGAGCGAATCGCGCTAAAAATCCTACGAGCCGTTCCCGAGTAATCCCACCTTCTCCAAATTGGCCAAAAAAAAAGCGTTGCACATTTTATAATATAGACCTTAAAGAACATTTAAAGCGTATCGTGCTAAAAATCCTACGAGCCGTTCCCGAGTAATCCCATCTTCTCCAAATTGGCCAAAAAAAGCGTTGCTGATTTTTCCTGGAAAATACAGGCTTTCGCGCACGCATACAGACCCAATACATTTTAAAATATGGACCTTAAAGAACATTTAGAGCGTATCGTGCTAAAAATCCTACGAGCCGTTCCCGAGTAATCCCATCTTCTCCAAATTGGCCAAAAAAAGCGTTGCTGATTTTTCCTGGAAAATACAGGCTTTTGCACGCATACAGACCCCATACATTTTAAAATATGGACCTCAAAGAACATTTAGAGCGAATCGCGCTAAAAATCCTACGAGCCGTTCCCGAGTAATCCCACGTTCTCCAAATTGGCCAAAAACAAGTAAGAGTGCTATATTCGGCTGTGCCGAATCTTATATACCCTTCACCAATGCATATACATATATGTGATTCGCAGAATATAATAAGCCTGTATATCCTTTGTTAATATCCTTTGATAATACTGTAAGCAGTATGTGTGCATGTTTTATCATTACTTTTTTTCTCACTGAGCTTAAAAGGAATCTAAAATGAAAAACAAATCACATATTTTTTACTTCTAAATACAAATGCATTTTTAACATACACACATATATGTACATACATATATATATAAATTAATATGTTTTTGTACATTTTATGTACTACTTTTTTATGACTTTTTTTTTTTTTTTGGAAAATGTACCTACTCTGTGCAAATTATTCGAGAAATATGTTTAAATGAAATATGTAGAAATATGTAGCTATTATACATATTAGGTACATATGTATATATGTACTTATATTATCCAATCAGCCTAACAGAACGTATCAGTTTATCGATTTCGAGAAGGCTAAAACAATATTCATTGTTCTAACGTAGGGCTAGTTCAAATAGTAATTATGTAAGTTATTTATTCTTCGTTATTGACCTATTACATAGGTACTTATGTATGTATGTACATATCAAAAAACACCTCATAGAAGGGAAAGTTATTTTACTGGTGACAAAATACTTTTTAGCGACGGCTCATTTCAATTATGTATACAGTATTTTTCGGTTAATTGACCCTACGGTTAATTGGTTTCCACGCTTAATTGAACCACATAATCGGGCAAAAAAATATTGCATACGAAAACACATGTAAATTTCCTCGGATAATTGAACCCGGTTAATTGATTTTCCCGCTTAATTGGTTCAAAATTCATGTCATCAAAAATAAATTTCCTCTTACTTTTACCCGGTTAATTGCAAATGAATTGTTTTTTAGTTTATAAATTTAATTTTTTTGTAAAACTAATGTGCACATAAATAGTGCATTTAATAGTAAATATGTACCTACTTACAATAATAAATACCTGCGTATACACATATATGTACATTTTTTCTGTTACTTGCATTTTTTTCGTTTAAGGTAAAAAAAAAATTATTTTGAAAAACTTAAAGTGCACATATGCGATTTCTTTTAATTCATTAGTAGTTCCAATTATGCGGATTCTTGTAATTGAACGATTTGTTCAATTAAGCGGGTATCGGCTAATTGGTTCCCCGGTTAATTGAACAAAAAGTTGTGCAAATTTTGATGTGCAATTAACCGAAAAATACATATATACCTATGTACATATATATATATACACAAATGTATATTTAGCGTGTAGTACCTACACCTGTATCATACCATAGCGTTTTAATTTACTTTAGCAAAAATAAAATTTCGGTTCTGATTTTTGATTACATACATATATACAATTTTATAACCCTTTCAGAAATAAATTTAAAATAAATAAATACTCCAGTATTGAACTGAGGAATCGCTCACAATAATCCAACACACGACCCATCGTGCTACTGAGGCTAGATAGTTCTTTGTGTATATTAGTTTAAAAAAAAATATATATATATATATGTATAAAATAACCTGTTTATTATTTTCAAAAATAGTTACAAGCCTATGTACATATATTTCAATTTTTAAAATGAAAAACAAATTGACAAATATACAACATTTTAAAAGATAAATACAGAAGCATTTTTAACATACATATAAATACATCAGAGTATATTTTTGTAATCATCAGTGTGCGACATTTTTTTCCACAGAGTTTACTTGTCTGGTACGTATAGTGTTCTAAAAACGATGTGTGTGCATACATACATATTTATGTTTATAATGTGCTTTGGTGAAAAAAAATTGAAATTTTTTATGTGTGTAGAATAGTGCTTGGTATCAGAGCTGCCGTTTTTTGTTATTTCTAACAAAAATTGGTAATGTTATTTTTTAATGTGAGATGCGAATATTTTTTCATTTTGGTTAGTTTTTTTCGTTTGAATATTTTTTAACTATATATATAACTTGTTAAGCTTTGAAAACAATTTTTGAAAATTTTTAATTACCTGTTCATAGTACGATTGGGTCCCAACACTGTCAACACCTCTCCGTACTACTAAATGATCTGCTCTGTGTTATCAAAAAATATTCAATGATTCACATCTATCTAGACCTGACAACTTTCAAAGCAAAAATGGGATGAACGAAAAAACTTTCGAACAACTTTTTTATTTCGTACAAAATTTATTATCATTGCCACATAGTTCTGCTGCAGCCGAAAGAATGTTTTCACAGCTTAATTTAAACAAAACCAAATTTCGTAATAGTCTTGATTTTAAAACTATTAACAATATTATCCAATCGAAACAGTTGTGCAAAAATCAAAATGTTGCCCATTATTTATGGTCTGCCAAAGATATGAATTGAAAATTCGTATATAATTTCTAATCTCAATACTGTGAATTGTAAATCTATTGATTTTTTGATTAAAAGAAAAATTTTGTAAAACAATTACATATTTTTCTGAAGTACAAATATTGCTTATTTTAAATAAATAAACACTTTAAAAAGTTTGTTTAAATTTAAGTTTCTTGTTATGTTTTTCACTTATTAATAAGAATTTTATTAATATGTAAAAACAATTTCTTTTTTTCCTTTCTTATTATTTATAAATGTGCAGTACAAATATTGTTTATTGTAATGATCCTATTCAAAAAAAATTTTAATTTATAAACTTTCAATCAAATGAATTTTGTATAAACATTTGGCAGGTTTAACTCTTATAAAAAAAAACTATTTTTACGAATAAGGGCTCAAATAAACAAAAACTGATTTCAATTTAAGTTTCTCCTTTTCATTTACTATTAGTATGATTTTTTTTTTTTGTTTTCTTGTTTTGCAATTATTATTTAACTATGTATAAAATGCAAATAAACTGTATGTAATGCTACTTTAAATAAATATAAATATTTTTTGTTAATAAAATATGCATTTTAAATTTGGTTATTTTTTCACATTTGGTAACTTTTTCAATATTTTTTTATTTTTGTAATATTTTTTTGGTCGTGGCAGCACTGCTTGGTATGTTAAAAGCAAATAACGATTTGAATGTGTGGATCTTTCAAAAGCAAATGCCTTGTATTTTTATACACACATGCTTAGATGTGTGACAAAAAGGGGTTTGTACAAAAAAATACGTAAAGTTATAATTAAGTTAATATACATTCAACACTAACAAGCCTCTGTAGCACAATGGTTAGTGGGTAGAAGTATAGTGAGCGACTCCTCAGTTCAATACTGGAGCACAAAGTATTTATTTTAAATTTATTTTTGAAAGGTTTATAAAATTGTATATATGTAATCAAAACTCAGAACCGAAATTTTATTTTTGCTAAAGTAAATTAAAACGCTATGGTATGGTGTAGGTACTACACGGTAAATATATGTGTATAAAGTCGAATTCGGATAAGAACGCACTGTTTATATGTAAAAAACGCTTAATTGAAAATAAAAATTGTTATTTATATTTATTATTTTTGATCAATCTCAAAGCACTTGCTTGCATTTGCTTAAAAGAAAACCTGCTGATTGAAACATATTTTGTTTAGAAATAATCTAATTTATATGAAACAAACATCCCAAAAAGGAAAAATGTTTAATTTCTGGTATGTAACAAAATACTTACTTGTCGAATACGAATAAAAATATATTAAAATAAGCAAATAGTCGAAAAATCGAATACGAGTATTCGTAACATTACTAGTACGTAGGTACATACATAAAATAAAGATAATGGAAATTTTTTCAACATCCATCGACAGCTTCTATTATTTATTCATGGATAGCTCAAATATATTTATTAGATCAACATCAAGCTTAGTTAGAACTTTAAAATTCAACAAACATTAACATTTTCAACACAAATACTTACATATATATGTAATGCTGCTTCTGTGTGTATAAATATTATTGTTTGCAAGTATTTTAAATACCCTGCAGTCGCCGTAGCTAGCGAATGTCTAGCTATTTCGCGAGCTACCAGTCATTTCCTCTAACTACCAGCCTAACAACTAGCAATGCACTCGACTGACGATTTGAACATACGGATGACATTGACGGTAATCACTTGACGCGATCAGACCGATGAGATCACTGGTGAGCAACTCCCAACTATTTCTCTAGTCAAAATGTACCAGTTAGATCAACAATGATATTTCCTAAATGAAAATACTACAGAAATTTAATTTTTTTTTGATACATATTTGTTTATTTATCAAATTTCTTTTTCAATAGTTATAAAATATTCAATTAATTGTTCTTTTTCTTTGTTTATGCAACGTTTTAGTTGACTTCTGCTCATTTTACCTTTAAAAACACTTTTTTTACATGTATATGTGTGAGAGAGTCAAAGGCGAACTCTTGCATTACTTGTGGCCACTGTAGTATTTAGTCGGATTTTCGTTAGGGAAATACTTAACGATTTCGATTAAAATTCTACTTTTAAAAATGCAGGGTATGCCCTTTTTATGAAAACATTCAGGCATACATACATATATATATATACATATATATAATTATATAATATATATTTGTACGTATGGTTGGGCGCATGGGCAATAATACAAAATATTTATTTTGTTTTTCTACCGTAAGACATTTCTGTATTATGTCTGAAGTTATACCTATTTGATGTTTACAAGTTTTAAATTGAGTTTGTGAAGAGAAACATTTTTTTAAAAAATTTAATTATTAAGTAAGTATTGCAAAATCAGGTAAACTTCGTTAATACAGTCTTTTTCGGTTAATTGCACATCAAAATTTGCACAACTTTTTGTTCAATTAACCGGGGAACCAATTAGCCGATACCAGCTTAATTGAACAATTCGTTCAATTACAAGAATCCCGTTTAATTGAACAATTTGTTCAATTACAGAAATCACGCATAATTGGAACTACATGCTAATGAATTAAAAGAAATCGCATATGTGCACTTTAAGTTTTTCAAAATAATTTTTTTTTACCTTAAACAAAAAAAAGGCATGTAACAGAAAAAAATGTACATATATGTGTATCGCAGGTATTTATTATTGTAGGTACATACTATGTACTATTAAATGCACTATTTGTGTGCACATGAGTTTTACAAAAAAATTAAATTTATAAACTAAATAAAAAACAATTCATATATTGGTTTTACAAAAAAAACATAAACTTGAACACAAATTTTTTCACAAATGATGTCAATAATGTATGTGCAAAAATGCCAGATTATTTTTCAATAATAATGCAATTAACCGGGTAAAAGTAAGAGGAAATTTATTTTTGATTACATGAATTTTGAACCAATTAAGCGGGAAAATCAATTAACCGAGTTCAATTATCCGAGGAAATTTACATGTGTTTTCGTATGCAATATTTTTTTGCCCGATCATGTGGTTCAATTAAGCGTGGAAACCAATTAACCGTAGGGTCAATTAACCGAAAAATACTGTATTATTTTTAGTTCAATAGATAAATATAATTAACATGAAAAATTTAATAAAATTTACAAGATAAATAGTGTTTTATCACGTGCAGATCTTTAGTCAATTAAAAATGATTACGAAAACATTAAGAATAGTCTAAACGACATTGTTAAGACATATTTTTACAAATCGAAACTTTCAAATTCGTTACAAAATCGAAGTTTTTGGTTTGATGGGTAACTTTGTTTTATATTTATACGCACATTTTTACATACATATGTACATACATATGTTTGCCTTATGTTGGCTTGTTACTTTCATTTCAGCACGGATTTAAAGTTGATATTGTTATATGTACATATTGATATAATTGCTATGTAGGTACCTACATATGTATGTATGTATATTGTTATTTGTTACACACATAATTACCTATTATTTTAACTGTAGGTAATAATTTGATATTTGAAAAGTCAACACTATTTTGAGTTAGCTTAAAGCTTAGTACATATCTACATACCTACTTGCTTAGATGAAAATTCAAATTACTAGGGGGTTTTTAAAAACACATACATATGTACATACATATGTATGTAGCTATTATACATATTAGTTACATACATATGTACTTACTTAGATTATCCAATCAGCCTAACAGAACGTATCAGTTTATCGATTTCGAGAAGGCTAAAACAATATTCATTGTTCTAACGTAGGGCTATTTCAAATAGTAATTATTGACCTATTACATAGGTACTTATGTATGTACATACATATCAAAAAACACCTCATAAAAGGGAAAGTTATTTTACTGGTGACAAAATACTTTTTAGCGACGGCTCATTTCAATTATGTATATGTATATATATATGTATGTATAAAATAACCTGTTTATTATTTTCAAATATACATAGTTACAAGCCTATGTACATACATATATTTCAATTTTTAAAATGAAAAACAAATTGACAAATATATAACATTTTAAAAGATAAATACAAAAGCATTTTTAACATACATATAAATACATCAGAGTATATTTTTGTAATCATCAGTGTGCGACATTTTTTTCCACAGAGTTTACTTGTCTGGTACGTATAGTGTTCTAAAAACGATGTGTGTGCATACATACATATTTATGTTTATAATGTGCTTTGGTGAAAAAAAATTGAAATTTTTTATGTGTGTAGAATAGTGCTTGGTATCAGAGCTGCCGTTTTTTGTTATTTCTAACCAAAATTGGTAATTTTATTTTTCAATGTGAGATGCGAATATTTTTTCATTTTGGTTAGTTTTTTTCGTTTGAATATTTTTTAACTATACATATATATAACTTGTTAAGCTTTGAAAACAATTTTTGAAAATTTTTAATTACCTGTTCATAGTACGATTGGGTCCCAACACTGTCAACACCTCTCCGTACTACTAAATGATCTGCTCTGTGTTATCAAAAAATATTCAATGATTCACATCTAACTAGACCTGACAACTTTCAAAACAAAAATGGGACGAACGAAAAAACTTTTGAACAACTTTTTTATTTCGTACAAAATTTATTATCATTGCCACATAGTTCTGCTGCAGCCGAAAGAATGTTTTCACAGCTTAATTTAAACAAAACCAAATTTCGTAATAGTCTTGATTTTAAAACTATTAACAATATTATCCAATCGAAACAGTTGTGCAAAAATCAAAATGTTGCCCACTATTTACGGTCTGCCAAAGATATGAATTGAAAATTCGTATATAATTTCTAATCTCAATACTGTGAATTGTAAATCTATTAATTTTTTGATTTAAAAGAAAAATTTTGTAAAACAATTACATTTTTTTCCTGAAGTACAAATATTGTTTATTTTAAATAAATAAACACTTTAAAAAGTTTGTTTAAATTTAAGTTTCTTGTTATGTTTTTCACTTATTAATAAGAAATTTATTAATATGTAAAAACAATTTCTTTTTTTCCTTTCTTATTATTTATAAATGTGCAGTACAAATATTGTTTATTGTAATGATCCTATTCAAAAAAAATTTTAATTTATAAACTTTCAATCAAATGAATTTTGTATAAACATTTGGCAGGTTTAACTCTTATAAAAAAAAAAACTATTTTTACGAATAAGGGCTCAAATAAACAAAAACTGATTTCAATTTAAGTTTCTCCTTTTCATTTACTATTAGTATGATTTTTTTTTTTTGTTTTCTTGTTTTGCAATTATTATTTAACTATGTATAAAATGCAAATAAACTGTATGTAATGCTACTTTAAATAAATATAAATATTTTTTGTTAATAAAATATGCATTTTAAATTTGGTTATTTTTTCACATTTGGTAACTTTTTCAAAATATTTGGTTGTAATATTTTTTTGGTCGTGGCAGCACTGCTTGGTATGTTAAAAGCAAATAACGATTTGAATGTGTGGATCTTTCAAAAGCAAATGCCTTGTATTTTTATACACACATGCTTAGATGTGTGACAAAAAGGGGTTTGTACAAAAAAATACGTAAAGTTATAATTAAGTTAATATACATTCAACACTAACAAGCCTCTGTAGCACAATGGTTAGTGGGTAGAAGTATAGTGAGCGACTCCTCAGTTCAATACTGGAGCACAAAGTATTTATTTTAAATTTATTTTTGAAAGGTTTATAAAATTGTATATATGTAATCAAAACTCAGAACCGAAATTTTATTTTTGCTAAAGTAAATTAAAACGCTATGGTATGGTGTAGGTACTACACGGTAAATATATGTGTATAAAGTCGAATTCGGATAAGAACGCACTGTTTATATGTAAAAAACGCTTAATTGAAAATAAAAATTGTTATTTATATTTATTATTTTTGATCAATCTCAAAGCACTTGCTTGCATTTGCTTAAAAGAAAACCTGCTGATTGAAACATATTTTGTTTAGAAATAATCTAATTTATATGAAACAAACATCCCAAAAAGGAAAAATGTTTAATTTCTGGTATGTAACAAAATACTTACTTGTCGAATACGAATAAAAATATATTAAAATAAGCAAATAGTCGAAAAATCGAATACGAGTATTCGTAACATTACTAGTACGTAGGTACATACATAAAATAAAGATAATGGAAATTTTTTCAACATCCATCGACAGCTTCTATTATTTATTCATGGATAGCTCAAATATATTTATTAGATCAACATCAAGCTTAGTTAGAACTTTAAAATTCAACAAACATTAACATTTTCAACACAAATACTTACATATATATGTAATGCTGCTTCTGTGTGTATAAATATTATTGTTTGCAAGTATTTTAAATACCCTGCAGTCGCCGTAGCTAGCGAATGTCTAGCTATTTCGCGAGCTACCAGTCATTTCCTCTAACTACCAGCCTAACAACTAGCAATGCACTCGACTGACGATTTGAACATACGGATGACATTGACGGTAATCACTTGACGCGATCAGACCGATGAGATCACTGGTGAGCAACTCCCAACTATTTCTCTAGTCAAAATGTACCAGTTAGATCAACAATGATATTTCCTAAATGAAAATACTACAGAAATTTAATTTTTTTTTGATACATATTTGTTTATTTATCAAATTTCTTTTTCAATAGTTATAAAATATTCAATTAATTGTTCTTTTTCTTTGTTTATGCAACGTTTTAGTTGACTTCTGCTCATTTTACCTTTAAAAACACTTTTTTTACATGTATATGTGTGAGAGAGTCAAAGGCGAACTCTTGCATTACTTGTGGCCACTGTAGTATTTAGTCGGATTTTCGTTAGGGAAATACTTAACGATTTCGATTAAAATTCTACTTTTAAAAATGCAGGGTATGCCCTTTTTATGAAAACATTCAGGCATACATACATATATATATATACATATATATAATTATATAATATATATTTGTACGTATGGTTGGGCGCATGGGCAATAATACAAAATATTTATTTTGTTTTTCTACCGTAAGACATTTCTGTATTATGTCTGAAGTTATACCTATTTGATGTTTACAAGTTTTAAATTGAGTTTGTGAAGAGAAACATTTTTTTAAAAAATTTAATTATTAAGTAAGTATTGCAAAATCAGGTAAACTTCGTTAATACAGTCTTTTTCGGTTAATTGCACATCAAAATTTGCACAACTTTTTGTTCAATTAACCGGGGAACCAATTAGCCGATACCAGCTTAATTGAACAATTCGTTCAATTACAAGAATCCCGTTTAATTGAACAATTTGTTCAATTACAGAAATCACGCATAATTGGAACTACATGCTAATGAATTAAAAGAAATCGCATATGTGCACTTTAAGTTTTTCAAAATAATTTTTTTTTACCTTAAACAAAAAAAAGGCATGTAACAGAAAAAAATGTACATATATGTGTATCGCAGGTATTTATTATTGTAGGTACATACTATGTACTATTAAATGCACTATTTGTGTGCACATGAGTTTTACAAAAAAATTAAATTTATAAACTAAATAAAAAACAATTCATATATTGGTTTTACAAAAAAAACATAAACTTGAACACAAA
Source organism: Lypha dubia (assembly GCA_947311025.1). Lineage (NCBI taxonomy): Eukaryota > Metazoa > Arthropoda > Insecta > Diptera > Tachinidae > Lypha > Lypha dubia. Next base: position 27,785,147 of record OX371263.1, on the reverse strand, counting down.
TTTTTTCACAAATGATGTCAATAATGTATGTGCAAAAATGCCAGATTATTTTTCAATAATAATGCAATTAACCGGGTAAAAGTAAGAGGAAATTTATTTTTGATTACATGAATTTTGAACCAATTAAGCGGGAAAATCAATTAACCGAGTTCAATTATCCGAGGAAATTTACATGTGTTTTCGTATGCAATATTTTTTTGCCCGATCATGTGGTTCAATTAAGCGTGGAAACCAATTAACCGTAGGGTCAATTAACCGAAAAATACTGTATTATTTTTAGTTCAATAGATAAATATAATTAACATGAAAAATTTAATAAAATTTACAAGATAAATAGTGTTTTATCACGTGCAGATCTTTAGTCAATTAAAAATGATTACGAAAACATTAAGAATAGTCTAAACGACATTGTTAAGACATATTTTTACAAATCGAAACTTTCAAATTCGTTACAAAATCGAAGTTTTTGGTTTGATGGGTAACTTTGTTTTATATTTATACGCACATTTTTACATACATATGTACATACATATGTTTGCCTTATGTTGGCTTGTTACTTTCATTTCAGCACGGATTTAAAGTTGATATTGTTATATGTACATATTGATATAATTGCTATGTAGGTACCTACATATGTATGTATGTATATTGTTATTTGTTACACACATAATTACCTATTATTTTAACTGTAGGTAATAATTTGATATTTGAAAAGTCAACACTATTTTGAGTTAGCTTAAAGCTTAGTACATATCTACATACCTACTTGCTTAGATGAAAATTCAAATTACTAGGGGGTTTTTAAAAACACATACATATGTACATACATATGTATGTAGCTATTATACATATTAGTTACATACATATGTACTTACTTAGATTATCCAATCAGCCTAACAGAACGTATCAGTTTATCGATTTCGAGAAGGCTAAAACAATATTCATTGTTCTAACGTAGGGCTATTTCAAATAGTAATTATTGACCTATTACATAGGTACTTATGTATGTACATACATATCAAAAAACACCTCATAAAAGGGAAAGTTATTTTACTGGTGACAAAATACTTTTTAGCGACGGCTCATTTCAATTATGTATATGTATATATATATGTATGTATAAAATAACCTGTTTATTATTTTCAAATATACATAGTTACAAGCCTATGTACATACATATATTTCAATTTTTAAAATGAAAAACAAATTGACAAATATATAACATTTTAAAAGATAAATACAAAAGCATTTTTAACATACATATAAATACATCAGAGTATATTTTTGTAATCATCAGTGTGCGACATTTTTTTCCACAGAGTTTACTTGTCTGGTACGTATAGTGTTCTAAAAACGATGTGTGTGCATACATACATATTTATGTTTATAATGTGCTTTGGTGAAAAAAAATTGAAATTTTTTATGTGTGTAGAATAGTGCTTGGTATCAGAGCTGCCGTTTTTTGTTATTTCTAACCAAAATTGGTAATTTTATTTTTCAATGTGAGATGCGAATATTTTTTCATTTTGGTTAGTTTTTTTCGTTTGAATATTTTTTAACTATACATATATATAACTTGTTAAGCTTTGAAAACAATTTTTGAAAATTTTTAATTACCTGTTCATAGTACGATTGGGTCCCAACACTGTCAACACCTCTCCGTACTACTAAATGATCTGCTCTGTGTTATCAAAAAATATTCAATGATTCACATCTAACTAGACCTGACAACTTTCAAAACAAAAATGGGACGAACGAAAAAACTTTTGAACAACTTTTTTATTTCGTACAAAATTTATTATCATTGCCACATAGTTCTGCTGCAGCCGAAAGAATGTTTTCACAGCTTAATTTAAACAAAACCAAATTTCGTAATAGTCTTGATTTTAAAACTATTAACAATATTATCCAATCGAAACAGTTGTGCAAAAATCAAAATGTTGCCCACTATTTACGGTCTGCCAAAGATATGAATTGAAAATTCGTATATAATTTCTAATCTCAATACTGTGAATTGTAAATCTATTAATTTTTTGATTTAAAAGAAAAATTTTGTAAAACAATTACATTTTTTTCCTGAAGTACAAATATTGTTTATTTTAAATAAATAAACACTTTAAAAAGTTTGTTTAAATTTAAGTTTCTTGTTATGTTTTTCACTTATTAATAAGAAATTTATTAATATGTAAAAACAATTTCTTTTTTTCCTTTCTTATTATTTATAAATGTGCAGTACAAATATTGTTTATTGTAATGATCCTATTCAAAAAAAATTTTAATTTATAAACTTTCAATCAAATGAATTTTGTATAAACATTTGGCAGGTTTAACTCTTATAAAAAAAAAACTATTTTTACGAATAAGGGCTCAAATAAACAAAAACTGATTTCAATTTAAGTTTCTCCTTTTCATTTACTATTAGTATGATTTTTTTTTTTTGTTTTCTTGTTTTGCAATTATTATTTAACTATGTATAAAATGCAAATAAACTGTATGTAATGCTACTTTAAATAAATATAAATATTTTTTGTTAATAAAATATGCATTTTAAATTTGGTTATTTTTTCACATTTGGTAACTTTTTCAAAATATTTGGTTGTAATATTTTTTTGGTCGTGGCAGCACTGCTTGGTATGTTAAAAGCAAATAACGATTTGAATGTGTGGATCTTTCAAAAGCAAATGCCTTGTATTTTTATACACACATGCTTAGATGTGTGACAAAAAGGGGTTTGTACAAAAAAATACGTAAAGTTATAATTAAGTTAATATACATTCAACACTAACAAGCCTCTGTAGCACAATGGTTAGTGGGTAGAAGTATAGTGAGCGACTCCTCAGTTCAATACTGGAGCACAAAGTATTTATTTTAAATTTATTTTTGAAAGGTTTATAAAATTGTATATATGTAATCAAAACTCAGAACCGAAATTTTATTTTTGCTAAAGTAAATTAAAACGCTATGGTATGGTGTAGGTACTACACGGTAAATATATGTGTATAAAGTCGAATTCGGATAAGAACGCACTGTTTATATGTAAAAAACGCTTAATTGAAAATAAAAATTGTTATTTATATTTATTATTTTTGATCAATCTCAAAGCACTTGCTTGCATTTGCTTAAAAGAAAACCTGCTGATTGAAACATATTTTGTTTAGAAATAATCTAATTTATATGAAACAAACATCCCAAAAAGGAAAAATGTTTAATTTCTGGTATGTAACAAAATACTTACTTGTCGAATACGAATAAAAATATATTAAAATAAGCAAATAGTCGAAAAATCGAATACGAGTATTCGTAACATTACTAGTACGTAGGTACATACATAAAATAAAGATAATGGAAATTTTTTCAACATCCATCGACAGCTTCTATTATTTATTCATGGATAGCTCAAATATATTTATTAGATCAACATCAAGCTTAGTTAGAACTTTAAAATTCAACAAACATTAACATTTTCAACACAAATACTTACATATATATGTAATGCTGCTTCTGTGTGTATAAATATTATTGTTTGCAAGTATTTTAAATACCCTGCAGTCGCCGTAGCTAGCGAATGTCTAGCTATTTCGCGAGCTACCAGTCATTTCCTCTAACTACCAGCCTAACAACTAGCAATGCACTCGACTGACGATTTGAACATACGGATGACATTGACGGTAATCACTTGACGCGATCAGACCGATGAGATCACTGGTGAGCAACTCCCAACTATTTCTCTAGTCAAAATGTACCAGTTAGATCAACAATGATATTTCCTAAATGAAAATACTACAGAAATTTAATTTTTTTTTGATACATATTTGTTTATTTATCAAATTTCTTTTTCAATAGTTATAAAATATTCAATTAATTGTTCTTTTTCTTTGTTTATGCAACGTTTTAGTTGACTTCTGCTCATTTTACCTTTAAAAACACTTTTTTTACATGTATATGTGTGAGAGAGTCAAAGGCGAACTCTTGCATTACTTGTGGCCACTGTAGTATTTAGTCGGATTTTCGTTAGGGAAATACTTAACGATTTCGATTAAAATTCTACTTTTAAAAATGCAGGGTATGCCCTTTTTATGAAAACATTCAGGCATACATACATATATATATATACATATATATAATTATATAATATATATTTGTACGTATGGTTGGGCGCATGGGCAATAATACAAAATATTTATTTTGTTTTTCTACCGTAAGACATTTCTGTATTATGTCTGAAGTTATACCTATTTGATGTTTACAAGTTTTAAATTGAGTTTGTGAAGAGAAACATTTTTTTAAAAAATTTAATTATTAAGTAAGTATTGCAAAATCAGGTAAACTTCGTTAATACAGTCTTTTTCGGTTAATTGCACATCAAAATTTGCACAACTTTTTGTTCAATTAACCGGGGAACCAATTAGCCGATACCAGCTTAATTGAACAATTCGTTCAATTACAAGAAACCCGTTTAATTGAACAATTTGTTCAATTACAGAAATCACGCATAATTGGAACTACATACTAATGAATTAAAAGAAATCGCATATGTGCACTTTAAGTTTTTCAAAATAATTTTTTTTTACCTTAAACAAAAAAAAGGCATGTAACAGAAAAAAATGTACATATATGTGTATCGCAGGTATTTATTATTGTAGGTACATACTATGTACTATTAAATGCACTATTTGTGTGCACATGAGTTTTACAAAAAAATTAAATTTATAAACTAAATAAAAAACAATTCATATATTGGTTTTACAAAAAAAACATAAACTTGAACACAAATTTTTTCACAAATGATGTCAATAATGTATGTGCAAAAATGCCAGATTATTTTTCAATAATAATGCAATTAACCGGGTAAAAGTAAGAGGAAATTTATTTTTGATTACATGAATTTTGAACCAATTAAGCGGGAAAATCAATTAACCGAGTTCAATTATCCGAGGAAATTTACATGTGTTTTCGTATGCAATATTTTTTTGCCCGATCATGTGGTTCAATTAAGCGTGGAAACCAATTAACCGTAGGGTCAATTAACCGAAAAATACTGTATTATTTTTAGTTCAATAGATAAATATAATTAACATGAAAAATTTAATAAAATTTACAAGATAAATAGTGTTTTATCACGTGCAGATCTTTAGTCAATTAAAAATGATTACGAAAACATTAAGAATAGTCTAAACGACATTGTTAAGACATATTTTTACAAATCGAAACTTTCAAATTCGTTACAAAATCGAAGTTTTTGGTTTGATGGGTAACTTTGTTTTATATTTATACGCACATTTTTACATACATATGTACATACATATGTTTGCCTTATGTTGGCTTGTTACTTTCATTTCAGCACGGATTTAAAGTTGATATTGTTATATGTACATATTGATATAATTGCTATGTAGGTACCTACATATGTATGTATGTATATTGTTATTTGTTACACACATAATTACCTATTATTTTAACTGTAGGTAATAATTTGATATTTGAAAAGTCAACACTATTTTGAGTTAGCTTAAAGCTTAGTACATATCTACATACCTACTTGCTTAGATGAAAATTCAAATTACTAGGGGGTTTTTAAAAACACATACATATGTACATACATATGTATGTAGCTTTTATACATATTAGTTACATACATATGTACTTACTTAGATTATCCAATCAGCCTAACAGAACGTATCAGTTTATCGATTTCGAGAAGGCTAAAACAATATTCATTGTTCTAACGTAGGGCTATTTCAAATAGTAATTATGTAAGTTATTTATTCTTCGTTATTGACCAATTACATAGGTACTTATGTATGTATGTACATACATTTCAAAAAACACCTCATAAATGAAAAGTTATTTTACTGGTGACAAAATACTTTTTAGCGACGGCTCATTTCAATTATGTATATGTATATATATATATATGTATAAAATAACCTGTTTATTATTTTCAAATATACATAGTTACAAGCCTATGTACATATATTTCAATTTTTAAAATGAAAAACAAATTGACAAATATACAACATTTTAAAAGATAAATACAAAAGCATTTTTAACATACATATAAATACATCAGAGTATATTTTTGTAATCATCAGTGTGCGACATTTTTTTCCACAGAGTTTACTTGTCTGGTACGTATGTATAGTGTTTGTGTGCATACATACATGTTTATGTTTATAATGTGCTTTGGTGAAAAAAAATTGAAATTTTTATGTGTGTAGAATATTGCTTGGTATGTAAAAGCAAATAACGATTTGAATGTGTGTGATCTTTCAAAAGCAAATGCCTTGTATTTTTATACACACATGCTTAGATGTGTGACAAAAAGGGGGTTGTACGAAAAAATACGTTGAGTTATTATTAAGGTAATATACACAAAGAACTAACAAGCCTCAGTAGCACGATGGGTCGTGTGTTGAATTATTGTCTCTGACACATATTCAATGCGCGTGACCCCGTATTCAATACTACTGAGGCACCTAGTGTATTTATAAATTTATTTCTGCAATGAATATATATATATCTTCATTTATTTGTATATATATCCATTTCAGAATCGATACTTTTATTTTTGCTGATTTTCAATACGAAGCATCCTTAGAAAAATCCCTACATTTTACTTTAAGAAACAATTCTCTAGCTCTTCTTGTGTCTTCAGAAAATGGATTTCACGTACAGACAGACGGATAGACGGACAGACGGACAGACGGACAGACGGACAGGGCTCAGTTAAATTTTTTAATTATAAGGATCCAGTATATATATACTATATGGACCTCATATAAATATTGTGGAAATTACACACGTAATGACAAACCTATAAATACCCTTACCATTTTTGGTGAAGGGTATAAAAACAAGTTAAATTTTAATGGAAAATGCAGCATATTACTATTTAATAATTGTATATATTTACGGCATATAAATAATTGAAAAATAAAGGGTGGGTAAATTTGAGGTTAGGAAAAAGAGTAGTTTTTGGACTACTCCTATGTATGCACATATTTATAGTTAAATACCATTTGGCAACACTAAAAATGTTTGGAATTAAATTGAAACTGTTGCAATTGCAATTTTTAGTAGTATTTGCACTAGTAAACAAATTAATAGTATCAATTAAATTTTTATACTAAAATTATTTATTACAATTAAAACTTTAATTAAATAAATTAAATATTTAATCAAATTTTTTTATACTTTTAAGTAAAGAGTTAATTGGTGAAAAATTTTTTTTCTGTGAAATCCCCTGTTAAAATTAAAACAAATTCATGGAAGCTTAAAGAAACACAATTTAGTTCGTTTTTTTTTCAATTTCTGAATTTTATTTTGTATCTTTTTAAATGTAATGTAAAAGCTGAATTCCCACATTTTGTATGTACTTAAAATATCATTAAATTATATTAGTGACAGAGATACATACATATGTATGTATGTATGTATGTATAAATTTTTATCGGAGTACCCCTGTGGGTACTAGGACATCGCAATGTAGATTGGACCATGTTTTTCCCATACATTTGGAATAGTTTTGGAGTAGTCCTACTCCATTGTGGAGTAGTGCATACACACTAAAGACGTGCATGAGTATACCTAAAAGTATTTGCAAAACAAATATACCATATACATAATTGTTAAAATTGATACTAGAGAGCGAAAAAGAGTACACAACATTGTATTTGTTTGGTTTTTGTAACACATGTTACTGGTACAAACAAAAACAGTTGAATTTTGATTTTGCACCAGTATATATCTGTATTTGTTTTTTATTCTCCAGTAACTGTTGTACCACAAATATTTTCAAAATAATTGTTGTAACAGAGATATTTCCAAGCAATAGTAACATAATATAAGAAATATTAATTGTGTATGGATGTTGCTTTTCTTTGAAAACATTTAAAAACATAATGTAAAAAACTGGGTTCGTTTTTCATATTTATAGTATGTAATATATGTAAGTACATGTGCGTAAGTCGTGTTTTGAGCTAATTTTTGTGTAGTTAAAATTTTTTTTTTAAAAAATGAATAATCTATTTATAAAACAAAAAATTGAATCTAAAGCTACGTTCACATTTATCAAATATTTGCCCAAAAAAACGTAACCAATAGTTTTGCTTAGGGATGGTGACATTTAACACGATTTTAATTTTACATAATAAAATTAATTCTTCTCCAAAAGAGTATTTTTATACAGTTTTTAAAAAATTCGAACCCAAAATTAAAAAATTATTAGAATTAAAGGAAATAAATTATTAGTTTTTTTCTTGGTTACGTTTTTTTCGACAAATATTTGATAAATGTGAACGTAGCTTAAGGATTACAAAATTAGTGAAAAAAGAGGGCGAAGCAATATATGGAATTGTTTTGCTTCTATCAAAGATGAGACGGACACAGCAATAACAAATTTTGTTGCATGCAAATTCTGTAATAATGTGTATAAATATGTTTGTATGTACATACATATGTACATACTCTGTTCCTTTAATAACTATCATGTTAGATAATTAATTGTATAGAAAAATTGCACACTTATTTTAGAAAAGTATTACAATTTTTTATAAAAAAAATAGGTCGCTATAATAAATAGATCAATATAAAATTGAAGAAGGTCGAATAAAATAGAAGAACAGTAACAAAAATAAATAATTTAAAATTTTTTTCTTATCATGTTATTACAACTTTCCAGAGTACCACAAATAACTATGTTATAAACATCAGTATTTGTTCATATCTGTTTTATGAAAACAAATAAAAGCAAATATGTTCCTCTCATTCTCTGTTTATCTACTCATACAGTATCTGTTTTGCAGAATAACAATACTTACTAATACCAGATACAAGAAAATATTTACTAATACATACCAGAAGTTGAAAACTAAGAGAAACTGGTACAAACAGATAGAACTGTGCACGTCTTTAATACACACATGTATGGATTAGTCTCATTTTTGTAGGGCAATTTCTCGATTTGCCGATTTCAACTCGCCATTTAGCCTGTTGAAAGACCGGGATTCACAAACAACTGACGCTCTGAAAGATGAAATTCGCCGCTGCATGGACGAGATAAGCGAAGCTTTGTTGCAAAATGTGGTTAAAAATTTTGTGAAAAGAGCAGACGTCTGCCGCTGTGCTAGAAGTGGACATTTGCCCGACATGGTGTGTCATTAGTAATTCTCATATTTATACTTTACAGTGGTATTAATTAAACTGAATTTGTCAAATTTGTTTTGTACATCGAATGGTTACATACAAACATACATACATACTTACATACATGATTGATAAAATCTGATATTTTACAGACATTATAAAGTTAATATGTAAAAGATCAATGAAAATAAACTTAAATTAACTAATTACATAATAGTATTTAGAATGTGAATTATGTATATATGTACACAATAATATTTAATAAGTATTGTGTTTTCTAACATTAATTTGAATAGAAATACATCACAAAAGGACATCAAATAGTATAGGACTGCGTAAGTGATAATAATCCTATAAATATAAATATAATCTGTCTCGAGTCAATTCGGTGTATATTGTGATACAACCGATCCAAAAGCACATACATACATATAGAACGTACATACATACCCAGCCAGCATTTGCAAGATTATTTGACGAGCGCGATCATTTCTCGGCTCTTTTTTTAATCGTCCAGACGATTGTTGAAGTAAAATTATATTTTACTCTTCCAAATAATGCTTTTGCGAGTCATTCTGACGATTGTTGGACGAATTAATCGTCGTATACGCATTTTGGCGGGCATTGGAGGGCTGTTAATAGTTAAAAATCGTGTTTCACTCTTCGAAGCGATACTCTTGCAAGTTACTTAAACGACTGTTGGACTTCTGTTTTGTTAAAGCCAAGCTATTGTGAAGTTGGGGCCATGGCGCATGTATACATACATGTGGTATGGTAATTAGTGGATAATACCTACCAACACCTTTAACAATTTCTTTATAAAAGAATTTCTTCCGATAAAATTCTTATGTATACGATCATTGTTGTATAAATTAATAGGTACTCCCAAAATCCACTCCATATTTCTTGCAAATAGTTCTTAAAAACAACGTGAAACTGTAACTCCCTAACATTAAACAATGCATAGCTCTCGAAGGCCAGTGAACGAACAGTTTCCTAATTAATTAAATTTATAATTGCGAACGATACTTGATGTTTATTATCCCAGATTAGCTTTACGACGGAATGTGTTAAAATTTGTATGTACATACATGTACATACATACATATGTATGTACGTTTTAATAGAGGCTCACATTTAACTTCTTGAAAATTTTTAAATTGTTTTGGAATTAACGATGTCTGTATAAATACGCCTGGTTTCTTTTATCCTATAAAACGAATTATTAACTTCCCCGCCACCACCCTGCACAAAAACTAAGGAATGGCATTTATAGTGCGAGATTAACTTAGATTTTATCTCTTTATTTACTCGAGGATGATTTTTACAAATAGTTGAAGATAATTAAGAATGAAACTACCAACATGGAAAAAATATTTAAAAAATTGTGCTCAGATATTGAACATAAAAAACCAGCTCTAAAAAATTCAAGTTTGAAATCATACTTAATATTATAAATGTGAATGTCCGTTTGTTTGTTGCGCTTTCACGCAAAAACTCCTACACCGATCATCATGAAAATTTGCACACATATTCTTGGAGGTATTAGAAGTAACATAGGATACTTTTTATTAAAAAAAAGTTTTATTTCTTACGAAAGATAAAAAAATTGTTTGTCAAAAAATCTTAAATTCTTGCTATTTCAACGCCATCTAGCATTCCAGTAATGAAGCTCCAATCCTGATGCTGTAAAACCGTCGCACTGTATTACCCACAGTCACGTCAATATCCAATCCAATTTACTATAGTATGGCTTCAATGCGGGCGAAGCCGCGGGTAAAAGCTAGTATGTCAAAAAAATTAATCCTTTTGGCTGAAGAATCTCGGCAGGTTAAAATTTGTTTTTCCAATCAAGCTGTAAATCAGTAAACATATAAACCATTTTTAAGCGCATAAAAAAAGTCGATATTTAAACTACCAACAAGCACCTGTTTTTTGACACTTGTTGTGCTGAATTATTTAAACTAGGCTTAAACTACATTAAAATTTTAGTTTAGTTTAGCTAAATCTGTTTCCAAAAACTGATAGATTTGTCAAACTCGAAAACTTTTATGAAATTCCAAACATTTGCAAATCTGTGGCACTAAAAATTCTCTTGAAAAACATTTGGATGACACTTCTACTTTATGTTTTTCAATTCAAGGATGTTTGTTAAACTAAAACATAAATGAAGTACTCCCTCAAAATCGGTGTTAAAATATATATATATATATATATGTATAATATATATATACGAAATATATTTTCTAAACTACATACGTTTTACTATGTACATATTTTTATTTGTGCAGAATCTACCAACTTTTAAACTGTGACAAACAGAAGAGAACTTAATCTTTTCTCCTATCTTTAATTTAGTTTAACTAAGTAAAAATTCATCATCATTTCTTATTTGTAACTTTCGATTTTGCGGGTGTATTGAAATTTCTGAGAAATGCAAGCTTCGCCAAGTAATTTTTCACGAGAAAAATTATATTAATAAATAGTCTGAATCTTTACTTAAGTGTTTTTAGTAATTATTTGAAACTTTAATTTATAAAACAAGGCCTTTAGTATTAATTTTGTAAAAATTCGTAATTATATGAATGTATGTATATGAATGTGTGTACTGCAGTGAACCTCTCAAAATACAGCCATATTTGAAAGGTTTAAAGTAAAAGCACACACATTGTATATACATACATTCTTCCCTATTCTAATTACACTGTGATAGTTTTTGACCCGAAAAAAATGAACTTCGATGAATCCTTTTCGAACTATTAGGGGGGAGTCCCCAGAGTGCGAAAGTACATTTGGAACTGTCAGATTGGCTCCAGTTTTTGAGAAATCGGTTGAAGGCTATTAGTTTTTTTAACTTAAAACTTTTAAATTAATCAAATGAAATATTTTCTTTTTCAATTAAATTAACTTTAATTTCCTTTATCCTATTAATAATTGTTATTGAAAGAATTCCTATTAATTATTTTATTTATATCCATTTTTCATGGATATAGCTAAGTCTGCGCTATTTAAAAAAATTTTATTCGACTGCATTAGTTTTTTTTTGCCATCTTAACTTTCTTTTACGGAATATTTTGACTTTTTTTCTAAATTTCACGTAATTTAAACCATTAATGTCGATCAAGAGTAAAGATTTTTGACCATTTTAAGCCATTTTTTCAGGTTTTTAGTTCGTTTTACCAAAATTTTCCTAACATAGGCCTCAACATAAGCTTCAAAATCAAAATCCTGATTATTTTCTTCTTTCGTCGTGAATTTTATGTATAACGGATATGAACATACATACGAGGTTTGTACAAATGAATAGGTGAATTTTGAACTTTCGCGGGCTGTGTATGTACATTCGATTATCGAAATTTTTTTGTTTTGTTGGTACATATGTGTTAGTCATATGTTGGCTTTATCAGCCCATTTGGATAAGAAGTTTGTTGTTGACAACTGAATATAAGTTACAAAACTGGTGAGGCGAGGTAAACATAGAATTTTCTCTTTTTCAGCCTTTACTATGTTGATAAGTCCTATTTTATTTTATAAATAAATAAATAAAAAAAAATTATCTTCTAGTAACGTTTACAAAGTTATTCAATTTTAAATACCACTGTACTAAATTGAGTACAGCGGCGGAATCCATAAAATAAAATTGTGACGTGTTTATCTAAATATGTAAGAAGAGAATTCCCAAAATTTGTGATTGGTTTGATTAAAGTAATTTAATGTTGAAATCCTTCAGTGGGGAGTATTTCACGAGCACATTTCAATTTATGAGTCGATGGTAAAATATGTTGGGCATCACCCTGATAAGCAGTTTTTTACATTTCGTGCGACTGGAATAATAAGAGAGAACAGAAAAAATGTTCATTGAGAAGTACTAAAGAAATGAAAAAGAAGACCGAGGCTCATATGACTATATGTTTGACAAGCAAAAGGAAATTCTGTTGGTAAAATAGAAAGACAATAGCGTCTATACAATAGCAACAAATTATGACTCACTGGAATCATTAGGAGCTGTAAAACGGTAGTCTTCTATTCAACGACAAAAAATTGATGCCAGTGCTAGAAAGGTGTTTCAGTCTTAAAACAAACATATTGCAGGAGTAGATGTATTGGACCAGTCAATTTCACATTACAGAATTGCCATTCGTTGTAATTGCGAACGCTTGGCGATTATATGTTATGAGTCATAGCGATGGCTTTGTTAAACCTTTATTCCTGCGATCCATTGCAAGTTACTATTTACGCCGAAACACGCAGAATAAGTCTCGAATTTCATTCTCGTTGGTAATGCGGTTTCCTCAAGATGGTGTAGGTCACTACCAGCGTTGTCAACTTGGTGCGTTTCGCACCTTTTTTGGTGCTTTTCTAAATGTTTTGTGCGAAAAATATCTGAGTAATTGCGTGTTGCGCTTTTTCTTTAATTTTGGTGCGTTTTTTTAATTTTGGGTGGCTCTAAATCATATTAAACACAATTTTTTGTTTCAGTATGAGAAAAAAGAATTTTGTACAAAAAATACACCTGTTTCAATACCATTTCATTCAATTTGTGTACAATTTTACAGACCATAATAAGAGCAACCATTAATGATGTTTAAGAGGTACCAAAACACATTCACAAAAACCGTTAAACCGTCTTGTTGTTATAGATAATTTGTAACATTTCATTATAAGAAATTTGTTGTCCCTTTTAGATTTTCAGAGATTTTTTTGTCGTAAAAGTTGTTGTCAAGTCTGTTAAAGAGCTTAGCAAAAACAAAGTATTCTCGAGACTAGCGATCATTGTTCGATTTTTATAAAATGCATAAAAAATGCTTTTATATAAAGTGTTGTAACACTAAAATTAATAAATTTCTATTTACTAAAAAAAATATTTAAAGTTAGTATTAATAATGGAGTCTAAAAAAGGAGATCATAAGCGAAATACAAAAAGATTTGGAAATCACAATGTGAGTTTAAGCAATGGATTCGGCCTTGACCAAATAATAACACAAAAGCAAGATGTTTTTATTGCAAATGCGATATCACGCCTAAATATCCAACCTTGTTTGGCATGCTGGAACACGAAAACACATAGCAGATTTAAGCCCATTTAGCTACAAACGACATCAACAACCAGCATTGTACAAAATGTTTTACCCCATTGCAAATATGATATCATGCCATTAGCAGTAAAATTTGAATACGATGTCAAAATATTATCTAGTATTGAAAAAGGGTGGATAATGATTCACTTCATCCATTGGCACAATATTATATCAACATTAGAATTTTGGACTAAAGTTAAATGTTGTAAAGACGCAAAATTAATTCAATAAAAATTTTCAATAAAAAAAATCTGAACTTGGTGCGTTTTTTGTTAAATGGCGCGTTTTTTTCTCCATTTTTGTGCTTTTTGAAATTTCAAAGTTGACAACGCTGGTCACTACCCCAAAAAGTTAGAAAAACAGTTAAGATGTGTTTTATGTCATGCAAAAGTTCGCTGACAATGCAAGAAATGATGGAAAACATTATGCATTGAAAAAAATGTTTTGAAAATTTTCAGCTGCATCCCGCCACTTTACTCAGTTGAGTACACCAATTCTACTCCACCCACATATAACTTTTTAAAAATTTTTGATAATCTCATATCAATTTCGTACCTAATGAATAAAAACATAATTTTTTTTATTAATTATCACTTCTGGTTTTAATTTGGCGGTTAATGGGTTAAAACTAGTTACTACTTTTTTCTGTGTTGCTTTTCCTACTTTTAAAAATTATTATGAAAATTATATAAATTACAACAAAGAGTGTATAGTTTTTTTATCTAAAAACTGTTTCCATGTCAATTAAATAAAATCTGTAGTTTAATTTAATAAACATGATTATTTCATTGACGTCAATTGTTGAACACATTTTCTAAAGACATAACAGACCTTAAACTTCTTAAGATCAGTACAAAATAAACTAATAAAATTTTGTTACCAGCTACTCTCAGAGTAATTTAATCTGTGGGTGCTTTGCTTTTATCTCCTTGTTTCTCTGCTCTTATTTATCTAACTACCAACATTTGACGTATTTAGCAATAAACTTAAAACATTTAAATGAAAACAAAGTAATAAAGCAATTAAAAATTGTTTTTCTTAAGGTTTATTTAGAAAACGTGTGTTTACACAAGAATTTGTTATATAAAGTAATGCGCAGAAATTTGAAAAATAAAAACTATACATAATTTTTTTTTCATAATAATTCTTTTGATTAGGAGAAGCAACAAAAAGTAAAAATTTTAATTTTAATAATAAGTAGAGAAGGACAAATTATTGCATAATTTCGTTTTGTAACTAAAACAACCCGCGATGCAATTTGACCGTAATCGAACCGGCAATACCGACATTAAATTGGTTTCTGTTTGCTTGCTAAAAATTTTAAGATGAATCAATAAATTTTGATTTTAATAACACTGTGATAGTCGAAAAAATTAACTTCGATGAATCCTATTCGAACTATTAGGGGGGAGTCCCCTGAGTGCGAAAGTACATTTTGATTTTGAAGCTTACATATGTTGAGGCCAATGTTAGGAAAATTTTGGTAAAACGAAATAAAAACCTGAAAAAATGGCTAAAAATCGTTAATTTTGATCGACATTAATGGTTTAAATTACTTGAAATTTTGAAAAAAAGTCAAAATATTCCGTAAATGAAAGTTAAGATGGCAAAAAAAAACTAATACAGTCGAATAAAAATTTTTTAAATAGCGCAGATTTAGCTATATCCATGAAAAATGGATATATACCGATTTCTCAAAAACTGGAGCCAATCGGACAGTTCCAAATGTACTTTCGCACTCAGGGGACTCCCCCCTAATAGTTCGAAAAGGATTCATCGAAGTTCATTTTTTCGACTATCGCAGTGTTATCAGTCGGAATGAAAGTACTGACGAATTGTATGTAATTGTTGTAAATATTTATTTTATAACACCAATGCTTTGAAAAATCACTTCATTTTCATGATTTCACTTAAAATTTAAGGAATTTTTAGTATTACAGCCATATATTAAAAATTCTCTTTAATAAATAAATTCATAACTCCTGCATTGTATTCCGACAGAAATCAAAACGATCGTTTGTTTTTTATAAGCATAAATTCCGATCACTTTGACTTTACTATGAACAATCGAAACAGTTTGAGTAGACAAAACCAGCCATTTTTGTATTAAAATTGTTTAAAAATATTAAAAATAAAAATATTCATATGTGCATATTTGAATAGATAACAGCCATTATAAATATCGTTGCCTTAATATAGAAAGCCCTAACTTTTTTTATTTTGATATCGCGTTTTTTGGCTTATATCGATAACTTCAACTATTAAAATAAATAACGCGATTTGAAAAATTAATGAGTTCGAAGCTTTATATATTAAGATATATTAAGGATATTTATATATTTATTCAAATATGAGTGCAGTGCGTACTATGTAATTCATCAAAATTTTATTTACATGTATTTTATTAAATAAATCTTTTTTGTTAATTAAAAATGTTTTTGAATTTTATTTACATGGAAAAGGGAAAACGATTGTTTTATACATACACTCCGGTTCACTTATTTAAAGGCACTAAAAATTCCATATTCAGCAGCCTGTATATTTTGCAATTTTTAACCGATTGCAGAATTTTAAAATGGAAATGGAAGCTAGACATCTTGAGATATAAAAAAAAATTATGACAACAAAAAACCACTTAACTAAAGAACTTTTTTTAAGCAATTTATAAAAAAAAAGTCCCAAAATGTGTTACTTATTCTGGTTCACTTGAATAAAGGCATTTTATTTTTTATTTTTTGTTATTTTTAAAGTAAGCGATGATTTTTTGTAGGGAGCGTTTCTTTATTACAATTTATTACATCTTAATCATTTTACGAGTCAAAATTGAAAAAAAAAATTATATCTATCGGAAAAAGCTAAAATCGATGTATACCGTTCTGAAGGATATTCTAACCGCGCAATAGCTAAACAAATTTAACGAACCCCAACATTTGTCGACAATTACATCAAGGACCTCTAGGGATTTTCAAAAATTTTAAAGGAAAATCATCAGAATTGCTTTAATTCTGCCTTATCCTTGTCAAAAATAAGACCTCAAGCTGAAGTGCCAGCGAGCAAGTCATCAGAACGCGGAGTAATTAAGAGCTGTGAGTATCTTAAATACCTGAAATTACAAAAAAAGCCGACACTTAATGCTCCTCGTAAGGAAAAGCGGCTTCAATTCGCAAGAGACTACATGGTATAGGATGTGCAGCAAAGAGGTCATGTAAATGACTGGAGAACCGTTGTATTTACGGACGAGAAGAAGTTTAATTTGGGTGGGCCTGATGGCTACAACTATTATTTCCATGATCTGCGCAAATAAGAGCGATTTTTGAACCGACATCTCATCCGAGAGGGCGGCGTTATGGTGTGGGGTACTAAGACGTACTATGGCACCATCGAAGTTTATAAGTCTGCCAGATGACATAGGTTTTTGATACCAGTCTAGTTAGATCATATTACCCTCTCGAAGGATTAATGTGTCTAGGTAAGGCAGTTTGTTGCATTTTTCTCTTTCTACAGTAAATTGTTTATGTCTATTATATTCATTCAATGCCCTTAGTGCTTCGTCAACTTTATTAGTTTTAATTATCCCAAACAGGTCGTCTACATATTTCGTCATTACTCTAGGTTTGATTTTCAGTTTTTCCAAAACAGTGTTCAGAAGTTCTTCCCATTGGCATACCTTTATTTTGTTGATAATAAAATTCTTTAAATTTAAAATATCTACAATCTCTAATGCAAAATCTCAACATTTCCATAAATAGCGTCTTAGGTATTCTTGTGTGTTTTTCTAATATATTCCAATAGTTTTCAATTGTATTCATCGCTAGATCCACTGGAATGCTGGGGAACAATGAAATTACATCGAAAGAAATCAATATTTCGTCATCTTTAATTGGAGTATTATCCACCTTCATCTTAAATTCTTTTGAGTCTTTTACGATATATATTGAATTAGTTGTCAAGTTTTTTAAAATGTTCGTTATATATTTGCTAAGTGCATATGACGGTGAATTGTCTGAAGAGTATATTGGTCGTAAAGGCATATTTTCTTTATGTACTTTCGTTAAGCCATGCATTCTTGGATAGACTGCAATCCAATTCATAAGTTTATTTTTCTCAAATTGATTTATGAGATTCAAATTGAACAATTTTTCTACCAAGCTGTTGTTCTTATTTTGTAAGCTTAGTGTAGGATCTCTCTTTAGTCGTCTATACTTATATGCACATATCCCCGATAATATTTTGCATTCGTAGAAGGTAGTCGATTTTATCCATTGCTACGGTTTTATTGCCTTTGTCTGAATTTAATATAATTATGTCCTTATTCTCTTTTAAGAATTTTTCAGTTTGTTTCACTGTGTCAAATATTAATGCGTCTCTAATATCTGGTTTAACTCTTCTTTTGGGGTCTTCTAATAAAGTTAGAAATTTTATTCGAGCCATTTCTTGTTTTTCCTTATCACAAATAGTTTGGATACAATGAACATCTGAATAATGGCATGTTATTTTTAGTGTAGGGTAATGCAAATTTTGGGCCTAAAGATAGTATCGACTGTATGTTAGAAGGTATAATTTTCGTTGTTTTATTAATAAACCATTCCTTATTGAAAATCATTCTCATATTTGCGATTTCATTGTCTCTTATTTTGACAAGTTTTTTGTTCAGTGTAGTGTTGTTGTTGTGTTTAATATTATCATAAATAATTCCTTCACTTAACATAAGCATTTTAAAATCATATTCTCTTAAGTTATCCTTTATACTTACTCTTAGTATGATTAATGCACTAATATGTTTGTGTATTTGTTTATGTTTTTGTTGTATTAATAATCTTAAAATTATCATATGAAAATTATAAATATGTTTTTTCAATATTTTGCCGAAATTATTAGTTACATTACCATTTTGAAAGAATATGTTGTAGGTGTTAACAGATGAGTTAGATAGAAATTATTGTTGTTATTACGGTTTTTAATTTATTTTGTTATAAATGTATGTACATACATATTTATTATTATTTTTAGTTTTAATATTTTCCCTGAAGATGAAATATCGGAAAGGATTAATAAATGAAAACAAAAAACAAACAAAAGTTTTTATTTTTATTTATTATTTAAAATAACAAGGAAATGTAAAATTACAAGCAGTTTGTTTCATTTATGCGAGATTTTCGATGAAAAGAAGTTCAGATAAGAGAACACTGTTTCAGTTGAACGAACTTATTTTAAAATTGCTCTGTAAAAAGAAATTATAGCAATAGAAGTAAAACATTTGTGATACTCGTATGTTTTTCATTTCAGATTCATTTTGAAAATTGAAATATGTTTAAATAAAGATGATAATTATCATGATGATGATCATTATCTGCTTCAACATAGACACAGACACCCAAAGAACAAAAACACAAACAGACAGAGAAACTATGTTATGTAGGAAACAAATGAGTCTAGTATTTAATATGAAGAGAAAACAGTAAAGAAACAAAGAAAATAGAATAAAGAAGGATATGAAATAGAATTTTATAAAAATGGAAAGACAGTTCCAGTCACATCAAGAAAATAACTAAAAGAGCAAAATGAACATAAAAAAAGAAATTTAAAAGGCAGTAAATGTGGCATACAAGACAATGCAGCCAGCCATTGTAGTTTCCGCATGTGTTAGTGTTGCGTATTGTCTTTCTTTTAATTTTAGAAATAAAAAAAAACTTTCATAAAAAAAGAAAGATATGCAGCAAACATATTAGAATATCACCAGGACAACAACAAACAAGTGGTATCAACAACAAAATACTAACAATTCTTGTTAGGAAAACAGACAAACAAACACAGCAAGACACATTCATACATATAGCAGAGAATGAGAATAAAATGAAATGCAACATTGATAGCCGTACCACGAAGAAGCAGAAGAAGAAGCAGCAGAAGGCGAAAGAGCAAAAAACCATTAAATACAATCATCCACATCAAGTTGTTGCAAACATGCACTCATACATTGTACATCCACTTATAAGTAAACATTTCGAGTTGCACACACATATGAAGGACACTGTGCACAGTGTGAAAGATAAAGAAAATGTATAAAAAACACAAATTAAGTAGCCTTTTCGAGAGAACTACATCAAGCAGTTTAGCATAAAATGAATTCTATCCCTTCCTCTCTCTTTTCAGTTTAGTGGCCACTACTTGATCTTATGTTGGCGCCATAAACTCCGACATCAAGACTACATGAAAATTAAGGGGGGCGCTCAGCAAAAAATTAATTTCAATGTGAGAAATCAATTCTAAGAAACCGGCATTGTGGTTTTTGTTTGGCTGTAATTATTGCAATCTTCCAGCAAAAGGGTCGTTCGTTCACTATCGACAGGAAAAGCTTAAAATTGCAAAAATTTTTTAATCTCAAATGCAATGAATAATAAGATTTTTCGTTAATTAAAAAGAAGAAGGTGGCTTATATAAAAATCCTACTAATATTCTGTGGGACATCCTACAAAAGATCGGGAGGCAAGTATAATTTCGATGTGCGAACGTCTCAGAAATTATAGAAACGTGGTACTGAGTTCAATTGCAAGGCGAAGTTAATATCAATTTAATTCTTCAATTATTACGTTGTACCGTATGGGAAGTGTTTTCCGTGTAGTTATGAAAACTCTTACGTTGCAACATATTTTCTAAAAGAAACAACAATTAAAATGGCGAAAATGAATTTAGAAATCATAAGCCCACCGTTCATTGTTTGTTACACATTTACATTTTGTAATCGTGCCGTCTACAGCAACAACAACAACAACAACAACTCATTCTTTCATTCATTCATCCATTCATCCATCCATCCATCCATCCAGTCACTTGTTCTTACACAAATGTGTAATTTAAAAAAAGACCGTGCTTTTGTTATTGTAACTTCATGAATGACTTGTGTTTGTTGTTGTTGCTGTTGTTGTAAATGTAAATGAATATTAGAGGTGCAGCGTATTGCTGCTGTATAAATATATAAAAATATAAGTATGAATTGTTTGTATGTATGTATAAAATTTATACTATAAATAAGCAAACATTCATACATAGACACATACCCATGAATACATATATATGTATGTATATGAAGGTATTTGTTTGTGTATGTTTTGAAAACTTTTAGTTTAGAAAATAAATGACATACAAAGATGGAAGTAATATTTTTTTGTTATTGCCTGTTGCCACAGCCACTCCTCCAGTACTTCACAATGTTTAAATGGGAAACATGAGACACAATTCTACAAACAATGGGGGGTGGTGAAGGAATTATTAAAAAATTTTTATAAAATTCTTAGAAAAGTTTCTGACAGCCTTGCTGATTAGGAAAGAATTTTAACTTTTTATGTATGTTTGTCTGTGTATGTGTATACGCATTTTATTTTCTCTATTTTTTTGTAAAATAAAGCTGAAATACAAAAGTATTCTAGAAAATTTCTAAATTAATGGTTTATTAAAGTTTCATCTGAAATTCTAAAGTGGGCTTTTATTAAAACTTTTAAAAGGTTTTTATTTAGCTTCACTTGCAACAAAAAATATAATAAAATGTTTCAGCATTATTTAGCAAAATTTTTAAGATGTTCGATCAAGTGGAAGTTTTAAGATCTTCTGGGAAATAATTTGATTAAATGAATTTTTATAAAACTTTGCATCTCTGGCAATTTGGTTTATAATTAAAATATATTTTGTTAAAAATTCTTTTATGAAGTGTGTTTGTCTGACAAACACATCTTAATGATTAGAAAAATGGGCAGTGCCACGCCCCTACAATGAAAATGTATTTAAAATTTTTCGCTATTTATACTTAACCGATTCTTTTGAAACATTGCCCACACATTAAGCTTCATTTATAATACAATTTAATGGTAAAAAATGTAGGCAGTGCCACACCCATGCAATATAAATATTCCTAGGATTAATTTATAGTTGACTGATTCCTTTCAAACCTTTCACACACATTCGGCTTCATTTACAATGCACTTTAACAATAAGAATAATGGGCAGTGCCACACCCATACATATAAATATTCCTAGAACTTATTTGTAGTCGACTGATTCCTTTCTAACTTTTCCCCCACACTCACACATTTAGTTTTTCTAATCACATAATTTATTAATTAAAAATGTGAGCAGTGCCACGCCCCTACAATATGAATATTCCTTTTCCTCAGTCGGACTTAAATAATTTCTTTCCTAACCTTGCACAAATATTGCGTTTAAAAAAATGAAACTATTTAATAATTAAAAAAGTGGGCTGATGCACGCCCCCACAATTAACATAGTTTTTAAATCTTAAATATTTTATATATTCGATTCTTTTAAGACTTTAATCATACTCTGCTGACAATACAAATTTATTTGTGTGCCATAAATGATCAGTGCCACGCCCATACAAGATAAATATTTACAATTTTCCAATATTTATTCTTAGCCGAGTAGTATAAACTTCAATATTATTATTGTAAAAGTGGGAAATGCCACGCCTCTACAACATATACACCTTTTGAAGTATTTTTACTTAACCAATGATTTTGAAAATTGATACAAAGAAATTAAGTTTCTCTGGCAATACATATTCATAATAAGAAAAGTGGGCAGAACCACGCCTATACATTTCAAACATTTCTATTTTAATCGAATCTCACAAAACTTTGCATATTGAATGGGCGTAGTCTGGAAATACAATTTAATAACTTCAAAAATTGCCTGTGCCATGTCAATTTTTTTTTTTTTTGTAAAAATCTAACTAAATTATTAAACGATCCCTTTTTTGTGAATGTACTTATATCGACTCTAATACGAGTCGCTTTTGTTACGGATTTGTTAATTTAATTAAATACAATTTTTTTATTTATGCAAAGGACAAATGGTTTTAACGTAATATTTCCTTCCTAAATTGCAAAATTTTGCAATTCATATTTATAACGGTCATTTCCCAACAATGTCCTTAGGGAATAACTCTGTTTAAGAAAACGTTATATGTACTACATTTTGTACTCACTTACAATCTGTCCTTAATGCTGTGCATAAATACATGTATAAAATTGCATGCATCATGTATGCAATCTATCTATGAATGAATGCATGCTTGTGCCTACTTGTGTGTGTGTGTATGTGTGTTTTTAAATGCACATATCTTCGTATAAGTAAGTAGACATTTTGTAGTGTTTTGTCTGTGATATGCTTGCTATTAGTTATTTTTCTCTTTTTGGTCTTCATTGTCTGCATCATCTTCTTCGTTGTCTTCTTAAGGTTTTATGAGATGCAAAACTTATACAGTCACAAGGATGCATACACACACACACAGACCAAGTTTTTGTCTGTTTCTCATACGATTCTTAATGCAAATTTATGCAATTTTCATTTGTATGTGCATGGATAACAAAACGTTGACGGTCTACTATAATTATTATTTCCGATATTAAACGAATGCATGCGTACACAAACAAACTTACTCATGAACACATACACATGCTCATATGCAAACATACAGACTTATGTGAAATTTTTAGCTTAAACAGCAATAAAAGTTTTTTTTAATAATTTTCCTTCCATATAAAATAGTAATCGTAGTTCTTTCGAAAAAAAATATTCCAAAAAAGAAGACATTTTTATTATTAAGACAGTTGGAAAAATGTACAAGATATTTGTAATAAACAAAATACAGATTGTGAGAAGCTATAAAATTTTAATAAAAATATTTTGTTCCGCACACAAGACAAAGCAGCACTAATGTAGAGCGTATGCTGCCAAAATGTATTCATATGAAATGTTAGAAAGGAAAATTATAAATTAAAGGATTTAAAAAGAAACTGTTGGCTGCTTTGTAGTGGTAAAATTTAAGGGTTTCTGGAAAATTTGCATATCTATATATATAAAACAGGATGCGTGTATGTATGTAACGTATGGACTCTAAAACGGCTGGGCCGATTTTTATGAAATTTTCAGGGAATCTTCAGAATATTTAGGCGGGTGATACTGTGAAGTCTGATTTTTGATTTTCTGTCTGCGGGCGGAGGGGCGTGGCAAAATCCAATAATCTATATATATAAAAATTAATGTCTCTCTGTCTGTTTGTTTGTGCTTCCTGAAATTTTCACAGCATGTTACTGTGACTATGGAAGGAATAATAGACAATATGAAGTTTTGATTGGACAAAAGGGCGTGGCACCGCCCATATAACCCGAAAATTTAAATCGCTATGTTTTTGGCCTTTTTTGACCTACGTCGATGATATTTGGTAGAAAAGGTATTGGCATAATTAGGAATACGTACCAGGAAAAAAAATGGGTAGAACCACGCCCATTTTTAGGAAAATTTAAAATCGTAATATAGTCTTAACTACTGGACCGATCGTCATTAAATTTTCACAATAGGAATTTTATTTTATAACGAAGAGGGTAGCGAAGCTCACCGGGTTCAGCTAGTATGTATATAAAAGAAATAGTTCAGACTTTTTGAGAGGTCCATAGAAAACCATTAACAATTGATGTAAATATTTACATATATTGTTTTCGCTATTCTATCCGTCCGTCTTCAAAAAACCCAAATAAGATAAAAATAAAATCACAACAACAAGAAAACAACATTTAAATGAAAAACATTAACAAATTAACAAACCAGTGAAAACGGAAAATCGTCAAAACGAAAATAATCGCCAGAATAAAACATCACCAGAGCAAACAAAATAACGCTTAAAAGAAAAAAATTCCCAAAATAAAAAACAATTACAAAAAAACGAGAACAAACGTCAAAACGATAATATCTTCACAAACGAAAATATCGACAAAACGGAAATATCATAAAGAAACAATAAATCTCGAACATGGACAACAAATTAACATAATAAAAATAAAGTCATAAAATAAAAAAAAAAAAAGACAAAAAAATCAGATCGAAAAATCGTCAAAAGGTAAAAAATCGCCAAAATTAAAAATCACCAAATTAGCGAAAAAAAAAAATCCAAAATACAGTGCGCTCGCGATAATGTGAACTAATTAAAACGAAGCCAGTTCACTTTTGCAAGATTGTTCATATTTGCGAATGGCATCTAATTTGTATGAAATTTTGATTTGACAGCTGAAAGCAATTCAAAAATAAATAGGGAAATGCAAAAATTATTATGCAGTTGAAGCAGAATTTATCTACAACCCTGTTTACAAAGATTTCTTTGCTGTTTCGATAAAAATCCGTTAAAAAATGCAAAAAGAAGTTGTTCGCATTTTAAAGCTTTCGCACTAAGTTCATATTTAGAAAGGAGGAAAAAAGTGTTCATATATTGGGGTGTCCATATATTCACGAGTGCACTGTAAATATAAAATCCCAAAGAAATATATTTCCAAAATAAAAAATTAACATTAAAACGAAAACGAAAACCACCATAACGAAAAAATCTTCACAAACGAAAAAATCGTCAAAACTGAAAACATAATCAAGATAAATCGTCATACCAAACAATAATCAGCATAATGAAAATAAAAGCATAAATTAAAAAAAATCTCAAAAATGTGAAAAATCGCTACAAAGAAAATAGTAGTGCAAACGAAAAACTCGTCGAAACGGAAAATATTGCCAAAACGCATATAAAATTATATAGAGAAAACAAATTTAGCAATATAACAAAAACGGTGGGCACTGTACGTCCTGGCACATGTTAAATCCTTTAGGATAATTCCTATCCTTGTCACTGCAGGAGCCATCTCGATGATAAAAATGGGGAACAACATTTGCATTTGTGTTTAGTTTGACAAACTATTTATTGATTGGAAATAAACTATTTTTATAATTAAGTTGTGAATTTTTTATTCGAACTGAGTGATATTTAATCAAAGAAATTTTTTTTTTTTAATTTTTCAGGCTTAAGTTCGTTTTCTCTAAATATAATTTTTATTATAAATTAAATTATTATTTAAATTAGAAAGAAAAATCTAGTGGCTCTTAATGTTTGAACAGACAAAGAAAAATAAGACTGCGCGGAGGGTTGAACTGACATCGATGTTTCGAGACTAACCACAGTCTCATCATCAGAGTTGTCTACCGCTTAGACCTCACTGCCACCACGGCAGCTGCAATCACATTAGTTAAAGATCCTCTATCATTAATTGAATCTGCTGAATTACATGTAAGTTTTTACACTACAGCTTTTATAATTTTTTTTTAAATGGGTTGGAACTTTACTATACTTTTTCAAAGTCTATCTTGTTCAAGTTGAGCTTTATTCTAGTGTTTCTTATTTGATTTCTAGGTGGCAGCCTTCGGCTACCAATACTCTAGAGGTTATGGAATGTGATACGTTATACATATGTATATACAACTGTTTTTTTTATATTGTATAAACAACTGTGATGTACAAACACATTCTTAGCTACGTGCCTTTAGTTTTTTATAATTAAGTTGTGAATTTTTTATTCGAACTGAGTGATATTTAATCAAAGAAATTTTTTAATTTTTCAGGCTTAAGTTCGTTTTCTCTAAATATAATTTTTATTATAAATTAAATTATTATTTAAATTAGAAAGAAAAATCTAGTGGCTCTTAATGTTTGAACAGACAAAGAAAAATTAGACTGCGCGGAGGGTTGAACTGACATCGATGTTTCGAGACTAACCACAGTCTCATCATCAGAGTTGTCTACCGCTTAGACCTCACTGCCACCACGGCAGCTGCAATCACATTAGTTAAAGATCCTCTATCATTAATTGAATCTGCTGAATTACATGTAAGTTTTTACACTACAGCTTTTATCATTTTTTTTTTAAATGGGTTGGAACTTTACAATACTTTTTCAAAGTCTATCTTGTTCAAGTTGAGCTTTATTCTAGTGTTTCTTATTTGATTTCTAGGTGGCAGCCTTCGGCTACCAATACTCCGCGCAAACATTAAGAGCCACTAGATTTTTCTTTCTAATTTAAATAATAATTTAATTTATAATAAAAATTATATTTAGAGAAAACGAACTTAAGCCTGAAAAATTAAAAAAATTTCTTTGATTAAATATCACTCAGTTCGAATAAAAAATTCACAACTTAATTATAAAAAACTAAAGGCACGTAGCTAAGAATGTGTTTGTACATCACAGTTGTTTATACAATATAAAAAAAACAGTTGTATATACATATGTATAACGTATCACATTCCATAACCTCTAGAGTATTGGTAGCCGAAGGCTGCCACCTAGAAATCAAATAAGAAACACTAGAATAAAGCTCAACTTGAACAAGATAGACTTTGAAAAAGTATAGTAAAGTTCCAACCCATTTAAAAAAAAAATGATAAAAGCTGTAGTGTAAAAACTTACATGTAATTCAGCAGATTCAATTAATGATAGAGGATCTTTAACTAATGTGATTGCAGCTGCCGTGGTGGCAGTGAGGTCTAAGCGGTAGACAACTCTGATGATGAGACTGTGGTTAGTCTCGAAACATCGATGTCAGTTCAACCCTCCGCGCAGTCTAAATTTTCTTTGTCTGTTCAAACATTAAGAGCCACTAGATTTTTCTTTCTAATTTAAATAATAATTTAATTTATAATAAAAATTATATTTAGAGAAAACGAACTTAAGCCTGAAAAATTAAAAAATTTCTTTGATTAAACTATTTTTAGTTCAATATCAAATCTAAGAACTTGTGAAGCATTTAGATCAGTATGTAACCTCTTTTAGAAACATGTAAAAATTTGTATGAGATTTTTTTCTGTCTATTGGTGTTTTTACATTTACATGCTGTTTTTTTAAATGTTCTTAACAGCACGAATATATGTATGAAGGCCTATTTAGCCGACGGTTGAAATCGTAGATGTAAGCTAAATGTTGATGTAATGTAAGAGCCAACATTTTTGTAGTTATAGAATGCTTAAAAACGTGTCACGTGACACATGAATGTGCATACATGCATATGTATGTACATACATACATAAAAAGAACAAAAATTCTTATTAAACATATTAAATCATATTTTTCTGTTCTTCTTCGAAATCTTGTGCCCGGAGAATTGTTATTGTTCATTTTCCTTCACCAGTAGTATTAATTTCTTGTCGTCCATTGCAACTTTTTATCACTTTGAAAATTATAAATCAAATATAAAACAGCTGTTCCAAACGTTGATGGAAGTTCCAAATGTTTACAATATTTGTGATTGTTCGCAAATAGTACGATATTATTTAAAAGGTACCGAATCATATTATTACACATTTTATTGTAATGAATTTGATAATTGGTTAAATTATAGTTTAACATTCATATCTATATATGTATGTATGTACATCATTGTTTTGATTATTAGTGTTACTTATTATTTAAAGGATTTTTTTTTGTATACTTGAATGTATGTATGTATGTATATATGTTTGTACATAAGTACAGTATACATGAAATTACAAAGTAAGCATATCAATTTATGTATGTACGAGTACATATGTACATACAATTTTAAAAATTTTGTTTTTGTTTTAAATGTAATTTGTACGAAAGAAAAATTCGTTCGACATCATGTGCAAGGCAGTTATTATATAAAAGGTTTTTTTTTTGTATACTTGAATGTATGTATGTATGTACATATGTACATTAATTGATATGCTCACTTTGTAATTTCATATACATATATTGTACCTATGTACATACATATGTGCATACATACATACATTCAAGTATACAAAAAAAAAATCTTTTAAATAATAAGTAACAGTAATAATCAAAACTATGATGTACATACATACATATGTACATAGATATGAATGTTAAACTATAATTTAAACAATTATCAAATTCATTACAATAAAATATATAAGCACAAACGATCGGTACAATCTCTTGCTAGATATTGAAAAAAATTATTTCTTTACTCAATAAAGCATGCATGTGTACATATTTAACAACTAAAACTAGTCAAAACAAAAAAAAAGTACCAACAAAGGACTTCTGTGCCCGATTGCAATTCAAAATACAACCATCCCATCACTGTATACAATTGTCACGTAACCTCGTAATGAAATTCTATTTTCTGCAGGTTGGTACGTTACGGCAACATTTCATTTCAGTCAAGTAAGTATTTTCATAGCTTTTGCATATAACAGAAGCAATCAGCTGACACATCAACATTTACATTTCTAGAGTTACGGTCGGCTAAAGCAGCCTTGATAGTATATGTATATCTTCTATGTATATATATGAGAGTAAGTCGCAAGAATAAACTAGAAGTCAGAAGACAAACGTTTAGACTTAAAGGAATTTTTAAAATTTTTCAGCATTATTTTTTCTATTTTTATTTTTTTATTTTTTTAGGCTGCGGAAATTTAGACAGGAAGCATCAAATAGTTTACAAATACTAACACATGCCTCTCTATTTCCCCTTGTCACACTCTCTCAAGTATTTACTTTACTTATTCATACAACTAAAAAACTAATACAACTGTGTTTAAGTTTTCATTTTAGTTTTTTTACTTAAATAATAATTGTAGAAAAATTTATGGAAAATTTCAATATAAAAAACGGATACAAAACTATATATAAAATTGGTTTAAATAAAAACATGTTGTTGTTGTGTAAAACACAATATATGAACAGCCAGTTTCCTTTTGTTGGGCAAACGCGAAAAATGCCAAAAATAAAACAGAATTCAGCTACATTTCACATAAAGTTTTTATTATTATTTGAATTTTTTAGGACATGCTTCTTGTTCATATTTTTTTTCACTCAACAACAGCAAAATCCTTCAATGTTTAAAAATGTGGCCTCAGCCAGAACAAAAGATATATTTTCGTTTAACTTTTTTCTTTGCATTATTTTAAATTTTTATGTATAAAATAAAAATCAACGGATAAGGATGGGCAGCAAGTAAAAAAAAATATATAAAAATGTTTAAAACGCCGCACAGTGGGGATTTGTTCATACAAGCTTGGAAAAAACTATAAGGAGTGCTCGTAGAATGTTGAAATTTTTCTCTGAGCCTTTGGTTAGGTCAATTAAGAAAAATATAAAGTTTCATCAAAATTGGACATGCCCACCTCCCACCGCCCATAGAACCCGGAATTTATTTTTGGCCCAAACTTTTTGAAATTTGGCACAGAGAATTATATTACCTTAATTAAGAATAATATAAAGTTTCATAAAAATAAAAAACAGATGAAAGTAATTGTAATTCTTGATATTTCTAAATTCGTTTAAGCAAAATTCGACTAGTGGTTCTTGAGTTATGTTAAACAAATTGACAGGTGGCACCTGGTGGCACTTGAAATTTATTAAAAATGTAAAAACAGATATGAGACAATGTATTAGAAATGATTTTGAACTGTGGGAAAGTATGGCTAAAATTGCAGGTCCAAATGTTTGGAGAAAAAAGGGATTTTTGTTATATGTTGATAAAAATAAACAACAAAAAAAAACTTAAGTCTCTGCAGAGTTTATTTTTTCAAGCTTAGTGTACTGAAATATCCTACTTTAAATAAAAAATAAAAAGAAAAACGTTAGCTCACATAATAAAATAATATTCGTCTTGAAATTCTTAAGTTTAAATTAAGTTGTTTCGGTAAAACATACAAGTACTGAGTTTGAGACGGTGATAAAAAAAAACTACCAGTCAGATCGGAGTAATTCTTTTTGATTTGATTGTACTATTTAGTCTAAAATTTCAAAATATCACTGCATATTGCATGAAGAGTATGTTGACAATTTGACATTTTTCCGCGAAATCCCCAGTGTGCGCCGCCCCAGTACAAAAATGTTTTTACTGTTGGTTTTCGTTTTTCTCATTGTGATAATAAAAAAACTATAATCATTTGTTTAACACTTAAAAAATGTGCAAGGATGGCGTTGTAAAAGCAGGCAGAACAGAACAATGGCTGTTTTAAGGCAGCGACTGTTTGTATCAAGAGAAACAAAAAATTGTTGCCAATTTCGGCTAGCTGAAGCATAACGTAAAAAAACCTTCGACTTTAATCCAAATTCAAAAAATTCTTTTTGAAAGCAACTTAATAATAAAATATTTAACAATTTATTTTTTTTAATTTTTTTAATCATTGATTGGGCAAAATGTAGGTGATATTTGCTACCTCCCCTTTGAAACATTTTTTATGTGTGAGAAAAATATAATAAACGCTTCAAAAACTAACCTTTTTAAGAAATTATCTTCTAAAATAATTTTCTTATAACAAAATATTTTTTAAAATAAGTACCTTTTAAAATAAGAAACTTTTGAAATAAGAACCTTTTGAAATAAGAACCTTTAAAACAAATGCCTTTTCCAAAAAAAATAGTTCCTTTTAAAAAAGTATTTTTTAAAAAAGTCCTGTTTATAAAAGTAACTTTCAAAAAATATATATATCTCCTAAAAAGTAACTTTTAAAAAATGCTTTTTAAAAGAAATAACTTTTAAAAATGTTCCTTTATAAAAAAAGTACCTTTAAAAAAGGAACTTTTTAGGAAAAGTTCCTTTCCAAAACAAGTACATATTTAAAAGAAAAAAAATTTTAATTATCTTTAGAAAACAGTGTACATATTTAAATTCTTTTAAAGTACTTTTAAAAATTAACTAATAAAAGAGTTAAATTTTAAAGAAATACCCTTTAAAGAAAGGATATATTCAAAAATCTGCTTTTGAAAGAAGTATCTTTTAAAGAAATATTTTCGAATTAATAAATAAAAAAAAAAAGTTTATTTTAAAAACTATTTTTAAAAGAAAAGTTTTATTTGAAAAGAATGGGAAAAATGCATCTTATAAAAAAGTATTCTTAAAATAGTACCTTTAAAATAACAACTTTTTCAAATATTGTTTTTTAAAATGTAGTTTTTAAAAATATGTACCATTGAAAAATACCTTTAAAAAAGATAAGCGTTTAAGAAAAGAACTTTTTAACAAGTACAGTTAAAAGCTGCATCTTCTGTAAAAAAATCTCGGTATAAAAATCCCTGTTTAAAAAAGCTCTTTTGAAAGAAAGTACTTTTTAAGAAAAACTGACTTTGGAAAACATGTAACTTTATATTATTAAGTGTCTACACTCAGAAAAAAGATTGGTTGGAAAACGGTTGTGCCAATAGAGTATCAGTTGTATAGACTATATTTCAGCTACCACTACCAATATTCTATGGATCCTATTAACATTCCATGATCATAAACATAATACTACAATTGTAACAAAAATACGATTGTGACAATTCTTAAACTGTTTGGGTCAACCGAGTGCATTCTTTTGCTACTACTAAGTCCCAATATGGCGAGCACAACTGAATAATTGATAATGAATATGGTTTGGTTGATAGTCCTAACCGATTAAGCGGTTGGCATAACTAATTATAGTAAAATAAGTACTTAGTCAATATATTTTGATTTTAAAATACGCATGTGGCTGAGTTGCCTAAGGGGATGTGTATCAAACATTTGAGTTCTATGTTCAATACCAATAATGGACAAAAATAAATTTTAAATTGAAATGAGTAAGTAAAACAATTTAATTTAGTTAAGTATTAAAAATATTAATTCAATTGTGTTACAGGATAAAAATGAGCGTTAATAATCCCGATTAGCTTCCATTTAAAATTCCATTTTGTTGTACAGTGTTATTGAACAGAATTATATAGTGATAAAGAATACGAGAATTTTATTACTTTTATTGTATTCATGTTTTGAAACATAAAAAACTTTGGGTTAAAAATTTTATTCTGATCTCTCTCATCGGCGCCTCAAAATAGGCAACATAACTATTTAGGAATTTGCTTATTCTATTCTTCCTGTATCATATATCCGCACAAAAACATAAATGTGAAAATAAGGCCAAGTTATTATCCAAAAAATTTTGGCCGTAAAAACTACTACGATCAGAATAAGGACCAAGTTGTTGATAGGTACAATTCCATCTCATTTCTAGGCAACCTGTAAGCTTGGCAATATTTTTCCGAGAATTCTTTTCCATATTAGAAAGGCAAAAAAAAATATATGTATTTTTTATTTTTAATTGTAATTATGAAGTCATATAACTTTAATGTGCAACAACGCCACAATAACAATAACAAAGATGTCTAATATGATGCCTTTATATTTATATATAAATTTTTGCTCTTGGAGTAACTTTTCTTGCTTTGTCGTGAGATTAATAACAAAAAAACTAAAAAAAATAAAGGAAACACAACACAACTATTTTCATAACTAACTTTTTAACATTTTGTGGGCAACTCTTTAGCAGTTGTTGGGGAATTTTTTTAATTTTTATTTTCAAGTTTCCTTAAGTTTTCTTTGTTATTTTTAATAGTGTTTTTTTTTCGTGTTCTTTCTGTCGTTTCCATTTTTTATTTCTTCTTTTTTTTATAATGCTGCAACCACTTAGATTATATTGGATTAACACTTAAAGAAATTTTGTAAGTAAAAAAAGGTACAATTATTGAAGAGTAGATTGTTTGCACTTCTTTGTAGAATTTTTATATAAATCTAATCATTGAACAGACTTTTTCATAAATTTTTAAAGGAATTTCCAATTTGTCTCTTTTTTTAAATGAAAAGATAAATCCGTATAAATTTTCAAGTTTTAATGAAAATTTGACATGCGAATGATGATGGTTAATAAATAACGGATGTCGGTAATCCGACACATTTACGGTAATCGTACACATTTGTATGAACATACATACATACATATATGTATACTTAATCATGTGTATGTATGTATATTGTATTACGCATTTTAGCATTTACGAATCAAGTAGTTTCCTTAACTTTTGCTCTTATTTATGAAAAACAAAAAAAAAAGATTATAAAAATTTTTGTTTGCTCCTGGCAATTTTACCACAAAACCATTAAATTCCCTCGATGATGAAAACGTGTTACGTAAAATTTCCACCTACAAACTTTAGAAGTTTAAGCTTTCCCACTCACATTATATTAATTTCGCTAATTCTCAGCAGCAGAATGGAAAAATGACAATACTAGTGTACAGAGATTTGTCAGATACAAAATTCATTACACTTAAGTTCAAATGTGATATGAATTAATGAATACACGTTTTAATGTTTAAACAAACTTATCTTTTTAATTGTTACCAAAAAAAAGAAATAATTTCAATTTCCTTGAGTGTAATTCGTTGAACACATATAAAGGCACATCTATTTAAGGTTCGTACGTGTGTGTATGTGTGTATATTCTACTCGTGTTCATGTATAAGTGAATATGTTTAGGAATGTTAACTTTCCATATTATTTTCGTTAATTCCACTTTGTTACTCAGCTCACAACTACTTCTCCTTACATAAACTATCGCACACACACACAGCCGTAGTTGTAAACAGAGATAGAGATGAAAATTTAGACATGTATGTATGTATGTGCATGTTTAAATATTCATATCACCGCATAATTGCAATTTGCGTAATTGCACCTCTTGGGAGGCGTACTTTTTTTATACCCTGCTTATAATATTTTTATTTTTCAGCTCATCTTACATTCACATCTTGGCCTAAGCCCTTCTGTAGGGACTAATAGTTAGAGAAAACAAGTTTTTAAATTTAAATTATTTATTTATTTATTCTGTTGCACTTAAGAATTTGATAATTTTGAATGTAACAAAAGTAATTGGCCTAATAAATGGTACCTTTATCAAAAAGTATCTTTTAAAATAAATTAACTTTGACGAAAAAGACTTATTAACATTACTAAAATTTTAAAAAATTAAATAAGTGTTAACAACAAAGTCTTTTTTAATCGGTGCTTGATAAAAAGTATCACTGTTTAACACAGTAACTTTTAAAGAAAGTATTTAAAAAATAAAACAGGAATATATCTGCTAGAAATACTTATTAGTTAAAAAGGTACTTTTTAAAGTGTGCTTTACAAGAATATATTGTTATGGTTTTTTAAAAAAGATCATATAAAAAAATACCCGAAGGCCATGATTAAGCTAAGCCATGAATTGGAAAATTGCTGCGCTGCTCCTTCTCTGCTGCTGCGTCTGCGTCAATCGTCGTCGTCGTCGTCGGTACAATGTGTTATTATTTTTACCATGCATATTTCACGTGATTACTACTTTTTGAAAAGTTTTCAACTAAAGTTAAATGTCTATAAACAGTTTAAGTGATCATACTAGTGTTTGTTCGTATAATTATTCTCTTGTAAATTCTCCAAAACACCAATTATATAATGATGAAGAAAGTGACTATGAGGGAACCTTTAGTGCTAAGCGACAACGACTCGTTGAGTGGATCCGATAAGGAAATTCCACTGAAGCAGAATCTTATCGAAGAGTTCGAAGTAATTCCGAATAGTCAAGCAGTGGAAGCTATTATAGAAAAGGAGAAGACAAAGAAGAAGAAACGGAAAGCGGAAGAACAACAAGTGGAAACTGTGAAGAAGATGAAAATAGATGTCGAAAAGGAAATCAAGAAAGCAGGTATATTGAAGGATCATTCGACTCATGTTTCACTACTTTCATTACTTCTGATAATATGGACCAAAGAATTTCTCCTGCACATTCTTTCGACTATATAGACTTTAATCTGTCTCTCCTTGAAGGAGAAGGAGTACGAGGCCAAGAAAATTTTACATTTATTGATGGACTCCCTCCAAGCGGCTCAGAAATACCTAGTACACCAGAAAAAAGAATTAGGGAAGTGTTCATTAAATGCTTTAGTGAATTTCCTCTTAAACAGCGAGTGGTGCACGACGTATTTGTAGGTGGAGATGACATTGAAAACCTCAAATTAGATAGCTATCAAATATGCCGAAAATTTTATGGGGCCATCTTGTTCATCGCGCACCATGGAAACCACTTCCATATTATCCACGACTGCACCTATTCCAACAATTCTTGCCGATGTGCCTTCATGCAGTACCTCCCGAGAGAAATCAATAGAAGACACTCTCGAAGAGTCTTTCCAAGTTGGAAGTTTACGATCCAACATTGGATCAATCTCACAATCTATCTCCAAAAGGAGTCCAGGAGGTATTTGTACTTTAACATCGCCCGGAGAACGTGGTTTCCAAGTTGTGAAACTCGATGTTTACGATTTTTCGAAGATATCGAAAAAACCTAAGACCGAGTGTTGGAAGGAAGCGAATTATCGTTCAACTTTTCTAACACATTCACCTTTGGATCCCAATTATCAGTTGGTTATGAAAATTTTACTGGGTGTGACCAACCAGATCAAGAAAATCCAAGGAGTAAAAAGAGAGGAAAGGGAGACAAAATAATTGACTTTTTCAAGGAACACCCTACATCTCCAACACATCATCTTTTAAATACATCTATGTGGTTAAATTCAGAATTTCGTTTTTTTGATATTAATTCTATTTTAATAAAAAATTGTATTAGAATTGTGAATAATTATATTAATAACTTAACTTTCAATGAATTGTTTTTATATTTAAAATCTATTGAACCACAAAATCTCGTTTTTAATGCTCCTATTGGTAACTTGTATAATTATTATTATAATATTAATGAATCGATAGAAATAATGGAAGATCTTTTAAAGTTTCAATTTTATAATAATGAAGAAAAAATTTTGCAATTTTTAACTGATTTATATAATATTATTGATAAAATATTCCTAAAAAAATACTATATTTATATTATCTCCTCCTAATGCAGCTAAAAATTTTTTTTTTTACAGTTTTATTCATTTCTGTTTAAACTTTGGACAAGTTGGAAATTTCAATAGATACTGTTCATTTCCTTTAATGGAGTGTATAGATAAAAGAATTATTTTATGGAATGAACCAATTTTAGAAGCTACAGCCATCGAAACTTTAAAAATGTTATTTGGCGGTGATACGGTTGCAGCAAAAGTAAAATATTCTAATGATGCAGTAATAATGAGAACTCCTGTCATTGTACTATCAAATAATGATGTTTTTCCGAATGATATTGCTTTTAGATCAAGAATGTTTATATATAAATGGAGATCCTATAAAAAATTAAAAATTTATAAAAAAAAAACCAAATACATTAGCTTGTTATCATTTATTAATAAAATATAATATAATAAACTAAATTACAAATTTAAAGATCTTGTTTTATTTATAACTACATAATCATCATCTTCCTGATATAAATTTTCAGATACTCTTCCGTTGTCATCATCTGTTACACCAAATAGAGTTTGACCGTCAGTATACGCTCTATCATAATTTGCACAAAAATTTACTTCAAGCGGCCAACTAACACTTGTTCCTTTACCAAAAGCTGAAGAAATATTACATTTAATTTCAATTGAACATTCAATTTTCCAATAACAAGCCGTATTTAAATAAGTAACAGAAGAGCTTGTAGGTTTTAACTGCGGTGTTGCAATCATTCCAACATGTAATTGTGGTTGAGTATCATATCCAAAACCACCTTTTAATGGATGATATGTTCCATAAGATTCAATTGTTCTAGCATAAACATCATTAATATTATTAATAATAATTGGAGTAGTAGGGCTTTTACCTAAACCAATGTCTCCAGGAATAGTTTTATTATTAGCTTTAAAAAATTGTAATGCATGAGAATGTGGTCTGACTTTTGTAGAATGAACTTTATATTTTATTCTAGATTGTGGTACAAAATGTTCATTTCCTTTTTTTATAAAACGACTTTTAGGTTTATATTCATAATTCGCTATAGGTATACCTATAGCTTGATTTATTAAGAATTTATGAACTTTCTCATCCGTTCTTACACTGCCTTTATTATGAACAATATAATCTGGATATTTTTCATTATCTGGAGTTTCTTCTCTATTCCATTCATGTACAAAAAATATTACATTGTCTAAAATTCTTCTTAAAAAAATAATAACTCATGCAAAAAGTACCTTTCATTAAAAATACGAACCTTTCATTAAAAATACGCACCTTTCATTAAAAATAACCTTAGGAAAAATAACCATTAATTAATTAAAATCAAGTTAAAAAGTACTTTTAATAAAACTACCGTTTAAAAAAGTACCCTTCGCTATAACAAACTTCTACAAAAAATAAAACGAGCGGCTTATGTTTTATATGTAATTGGTACTAAAGAAAAATTCAGTTTGCAGTAAATATCTTTTTCAAAAAGTACCTTTGAAAAGTTAAAAATATCTTTATATAATTATGTACCCTTATTAGTACTTTAGAAAAATTAACCTTTGAAGAAAGCACCTTTTAATTTTTTAGTGTGCGTTATAAAAGAAGAATTTTTAAGCATAGTGTCATTTTAATAGTAGTTCTTTTTTAAGAAAGTTCCTCTAAAAAAAAGCTCCTTTAAAAAACAATTCCATTAAAAAAGTACCAATTAAAAATTATTTAAAACTTATAAAAAAAGATATTCTCGTAGTTACGACAATTCTTCTCAGACTAGACGCTGCGGGAGTTAAAGTTGTGGCTTATGCGGACGATGTGGTAATAATGGTATCAAGGATGTTCACGGACGTGATAAGCGATATCATGTCCAGCGCCTTGGGTACACTCAGCAAAATGGGCTACAGGTTGTGGTCTAGTAGTGAAGCCTAGCAAAACGGAGCTGGTACTATTTACTACAAAGACCAAAGTCCAGAGCTTTAGACTCCCTCGGCTTCATAATCTGGAACTGTCTCTATCGGACAATGCAAAATATCTAGGAGTCATCCTGGACACTAAACTACCGTGGAAACCAAATGTGCAACACAGGGTCAAAAAGGCCACAGTTTCCTACTACTCCTGTCGGAGGATGTTTGGTTCCAAATGAGGCCTAACCCCTAACATGCTTAAATGGATGTACACAGCAATTAACTTATGGATCGGTGGTATGGTGGCCCGCCACAAGTAAGAAATACGTGGTAGACAAACTATACAGGATACAGAGATCTGCTTGCATCGGGATTACTGGATGCTTACGTACTAGTCCCTCAGAGGCTCTGAATGCTATGCTAAACCTGATTCCGATCGACCTTCATGTATTGGCTGCATCCTCAAGCAGTGCGGCAAGACTAGCGGCACCTGGGAAGTGGAGATTAAGGACCTATGGCCATGCCAAAATCCTAGATCAGTTACCACCGACACTGAGGAAACTCACCGATTACATGGTACCTTATTCCATCCAGACGGGAGTGGAAACATAGAAAAAGACTTCAACTTCAGGATGAATACTGACGGATCAAGAATGATCTGCGGTGTGGGCTCTGGAGTATTCTCGAAGGACCTTGGAATAAAGCTCTTATTCCGACTTTCTGATGAAGCCAGTATATTTCAGGTGGAAATATTGGCCATAAGGGAAGCGTGTAGGGTTTTGATTGACAGGGGTGTCCAAGGAAGAGTCGACATCTTTGTCGATAGCCAAGCGGCAGTTCTGTCTCTAAGGTCATACACTACTCTTTCTACTTTAGTTAGCCAGTGCAAAGACGTTATCCAGACTAGGTAGACAGACTGACGTTACACTCATCTGGGTTCCCGCATATAGCAACTTCCAGGGCAACGAACAGGCGGATGAACTGGCCAGGGCTGGATCTGCCATGGACGTCTCCACCGCTGAATATGTAGCCATGCCGTTTGGTAAGATTAGAAATCTCATTCTCAACTATTACCGGCAGAAAGCTGAAGATAGGTGGCGCAGGTTGAGCACGTGTAAGGTGGCTAAGAAAATGTGGCCTTGCTACAACCATAAGCGCACAACACAACTAATTAACAGAAAGCGCAGGGACATCTCGAGGCTCGTCGCAG
Organism: Lypha dubia; assembly: GCA_947311025.1. Taxonomy (NCBI): domain Eukaryota; kingdom Metazoa; phylum Arthropoda; class Insecta; order Diptera; family Tachinidae; genus Lypha; species Lypha dubia. The sequence goes on along the minus strand of OX371263.1, from coordinate 27,745,298 downwards.
TATTGACGGGGCACTGGGTAATCAGGAGACACGCTAGCGGGATTGGCCATTCCTACAATGCGTTCTGCCGTAGTTGCCGGGATCATAGCAAAGAGGAAACAGTGTTCCACTTTCTTTGCGAATGCCCGGCGTTGCACCTTTCGAGACACAAATTCTTAGGCAACAGCATATTAGACGATCTCTCAGGGGTATCAAGGATAGGTCTAGGCAACCTAATTAGATACCTTAACTCGACGGGATGGATCTAATCTTACTCCGAATCTGAGGCCTGGATTCGGACCTAGATCAGGTTGACACTGACGAGTGGAGTGGTCTGTGAAAACGGAATCTTACTGATTCCACTTGAATGCTTGTGCGGAGCAGGCAGCCACGTAAACCAACCTACCAACCAACCAAAAAACAGATATTCTAAAAAATGAACTTAAAAATAAGTACCTTTTAAAAAGGGACTTTTTAAAAGAATTTCCTTTAAAAAAAAAACCTTATAAAAATAAAGATATTCTAAAAAAGATATACTAAAAAACATATATACAAAACAAAAACCTTTAAAAATAAGTACCATTTAAAAATGGACTTTTAAAAAAAGTTACTTTTTAAAAAAATTCTTTTAAATATGAGTAACTTTTAAAAAAGGAGTTTTTAAACAGTTTCCTTTTAAAAAAAGTACTTTTAAAATAATTACTTTTCATACCTTTCAAAAAAGATACTTTTTAGGAAAATTAACTTTTAAAAAGCACATTTTAAGAAAAGTACTTTTTAAAAAGTATATGTATATAAAAAGTTCTTTAAAAAATAAAAACCTTGTAAAAAGAAAACCTTTAAAAAGGTACCTTTTTACAAAGATCAATACGAAAAAGAACCTAAAAACGATTGTATTTTCAATACCACTCACTGGTGGTTTGTCTGTTTAAATGAAAAAACGGAAATAATTTTATTTAAACGAAGAAAAGGAAAACGTAAAAACAGTAACAAATAGCACATCTAATATTCATATTATGCCAGCCATTTTTCTTCCCAGTTCCTTTTTTTTTTTTGTACAACACAAAAGGATGCAAAAGAAATGTTTTTGTGTGAAATGTGCTTGCTTGTAAACTTTCTTGCTCTTTCCTATTTATCACGTTTTCTCTCAGTTATTTGGAGCCTGTTACAAGTTTATAAACAAATGAAAAATTATACAAAAATTACAGTGGTCCATTGCACCAAAAACAAAAAAAGATTAATAAAAATAACAGTGGAGGAGAAAAAGCAAACAACATTTTTATACTTAAATATATTTATTATTATACATTATAAGTTGTGGGGAGTGGATACACATAAAAAACAATTTATGTATACGAGTGGAAAAGCAAAAAAAAGAATTAAAAGAACGAACAAACTACAATATTATTATTTAAGCCACTAAAAGAAAAAAAACTAGATAATGGAACACTGGATGGAATATTGCAACCAACTGCAGAGTTTATACACAGTCAGTCGTTGCAAGTTTGTTCAACCATAAATATATAATCACTAGAATTATTGTTAAAGAGATAATGCATAATAATGTTTTGGGAAATGTTTTTTATTTCATTTTTGTTTGATGTTTTCAGGCAACATTAAATCAAATCAAAGAGTTTAAAAATTGTGTATAAATCTAACAATAAATCATTTTATTTAAGTAAATGGAGAGTCTAAGTGCAAATGAGATCAGCTAACTAAGGTTTTACTAAACTGCTGTAGAAATAAAAAAAAAAACAGATCAAGTTTTGAAGAAACAGATCTCTTAAAAATCTTTTCGGAATTTGCACTTCTCTCACGTTAAAATGTAAATCAATCAGTTTTAAAAAGTATTCATATCACTGTCACTGCCACTGTCACTGTCACTCCAACTCCGTCTTCTAAACTAATTACTCTGTTCAACTAAAAACTTTGTATAAAATTTGTACTTGACGTCATGCTGTTTACAACAATTTGTCATGGCCGGCCAACATCAAGATGTTTTCATTATCATTTTTAAACTCCCTCCCATGTAAATGTCACATTGACACTGACTGTTTGGTGGTTGTTTGCACATGCATTTAAATTACGTTTGCAGGTGTAAATGGGCCAAAAATGACAAAGAACAACAACAGCAGCCACCAGCGTGCTAAGGTTGTTTAGATTTCACATACAAGTGTTTAAATCTCATAAAAGAATTGTTTGTTTTTTTTTCATTTTTTTGTTATTTCATTTTGATAATTTAATTTTTCTTGCTTTGGTGATTTTTATTTTAATTGTTTAATAATAATCTTGATGTTTTTTTGCTTTAATAAAAATCTAGTGTTTAATAGTTGAACAAAAGCCCCTGATAAATATTTCCTTCAGTTTGTATTCTTGTTGAATTTTATCTCTTGTGCATTTTCTTTTCTCGATTTAAATCATTTATTCATTCATTGTTGTAATTTGCTTCTTTCTAACTTTAGTTCCATATATCTTTATACTGTATATATACAGTACGTCAGGAAATTATTTGCATTTATCTCATGCTATCTTGTGAAGTTTATAGATAAAATAGCACATCTCTATTGAAGGTCCTTTTTCAAGAAATGCACAAAAATACCTACATAACAAAGCCTCTACGATTCTATCATTAGAACTTTGTACTGTGTAACTAAAGGGTATCCATAAAGTAATGTAACGGATGGAATGAAAAGCAGATCGTTAAATCGTGAAAATATCATAAAATTTAAAAAAAAAATACATAAAAAAGGGGAAAAACCTCATGTGAAACTATAAAAAAATTATATGTTTGAAAATTTCACTTCTTAAATATACCTTTTAGAGAAGGTACTTTTTTGGCAAAGGAACTTTTGGGAAAGATACTTTTTACAAGAGGTATTTTTTATAGAAAAGTTACTTTTTTATAATATATATACTTTTTATAGAAAATGTACTTTGTTTTTGAAGAAATACATTTAAAAAAAAATTACTTTGTTTTAGACAATATACTTTTTTTAGAAAAGGTACTTTATCTTAGAAGAGGTCCTTTTTTTAAACATATAATTTTTTTTAGTAAAGGTATATTTATCATAAAAAATGCATTTTTAATGTCCCTTTTATGGGATTTTTTTACAAAAAGTATATACTTTAGAAAAGAAATTGTTATCAGAAACTATACATTTTTACACAGAAAATTGACTTTCTTCAGAAAATATAAATGTTTAAAAGAAGTTTTTTATCGAAAAAGTAATTTTTTATAATTTTTTTAGAAAAGTTAATGTTTTTAAATTACTTTAATTTCTTACAAAAGGCTACTTTTTTTTATAATATAATTTTTTAAAAAAGATATTTTAGTAGAAACCATAGTTTTTTGGAAAGGTTAGTTTTCCTAGAAAAGTTTTTTTTAGAAAAGGTAAGAATTTTTAAAAAAAAATACAAGACTTTTAGAGAAAGTAATTCATTTAGAAAAGGTCCTGCTAAGAAAGAGTACTTTTTGTTAGAAAATGTACTTTTTTTTTTTTAATTAGGACCGGCACTCAGGGGATGACCCCTACGTATACGTGCTCTGTTGCGGAAATCAGGGAGAGGGGTAGGGTAGAGAATATAGATGTTGAAAATTTAGAAGACTTAACTCTTTCACAACTCTGCTTTGCGCGTTATGTTAATTTTTAAGGTATTTTTCCATTTTCTTTCATACATATTTACATAATTATAATTATGTTTATGTATCTTGGCGTTTTTCTTCTCCATATTTCGATTATTTCGAGGCGAAAGGAGTTCAAACAAATTTTTTTAATTTATTTATATGTATGCAAAATAAATACTTAAAATATTCACTGAGAGTATGAAAACTTTTGACTTATTTATAAATTTACAACTCGAAAAAAGAATAAATTTGATTCCGTGTATGGAAATGTATGTAATAAAATTAATAAAAAAATAGTTTTTTATGATGCTTAATACACATATATTTATTGGGGACGAAATTGGGGATTTCCAGTTTTGAAATGAGGATTTTTGGGGACAACACTCTTTAATTTAGGGACATTAGACAATATTTACCTGGCTACACTGGTTAAGTAGACGCATTAACTTTGTTAAGCTGTATTAGCAGGCATTTTATTAATTGTTTTACTTCGCCGATGTTTCTGCTAACCGACGAAGGAGGGCGATGTTGTGTACATTAGCTTGAAACAGCATCAATCGCATTCGGAACAGTGTTTTAGTGAAAGGTGCTATGCCTTCATCACTTAAATATTCAGACAACAATTAATACAATGTCTCACTAATGCACATTAGAGAAATTAATGATGTTGATTGACTCTCTCTGGCAAGTCATTGTTTGCTTAGTAGTCAACGCACTAACCACTAGAGCCAACACCACCCTCCTTTTTTATAGAAAAGAAAGATTTTGTAGATATTGCACTGTTTTTGCAAAAGGAAATCTTTTTACCAAAGGTGCTCTTTTTACAAAAGGTACTCTTTTTACAAAAGGTACATTTTAGAAAAAGATTTTTCCAACAAAATACGTTTAAAAAACACTTCTTGGGAAAGGCACTTTTTTGAAAATGTACCTTATGGAAAAACTGCACGTATGTAAATGCACGTATGTACATATTTTTTCAAATGTATGAAAAACATACTCCATTTTAAAGATTTATGTATGAACCTCATCTTTACATCTGCCAAAATTTAATGAAAAAAGTTAAGCTGCAGAAGACAATTTTTTAAAGACTCTTTTATCTTTTAGCCCTTAACAGGCCGTCCACACCAGGAATAACTTTGGCAATTATTGCAGTGGCAACCGTCAAATTTGATTGCCGACACAAGATATTTGCGTGTGGACCGCACGAATATGTGTTCAAACACATGTTTAGCAACAATTGCTAGAAGATATTGCTGAGCAATTATCTCTGAACACATGCTGTAAAATGCAATTGTGATTTCTATGAAAATTGTTTTTTATGGGCAAATAGAATAAAAAAATTAAAAATCAAATGTATAAATAAATGAAAACCAGAAAAAAGTGAAACATTTTTAAAATAAACATTCATACTATTGATAATGCTGAAATTTTTTTTACAATTAAGCCCGTAATTAAAATTTACAATATTTCATATTTGTGTTCTAAGATATCTACGATTTCCCTACCACAAATACATATTTGAACACTGGCAATTTGACGTCTTAATTCCGCCGACGTTGTTGCTTGTATTAAGACACATGAAATTGCTGGTCTGGACGGGGGGTTAGGCCCAATATTTTTTTCCATGATGATAACGTAGATAATGAAGCGTTTTACAGCCTGTTGGCATTTGTATTTTCCTTTAAATAGAAATTTATTTTTTATAAATTTTTCCAGTTTTTTACAAAAACTTTCCTTCACAAACTGTATTTTGTTATTTTTTCTACTTAAGCAACTATTTGTATTTTGTAGTTATTGTGCTTTTTCTTAAGTTTATTTACTTTATTCTTCTCTAAAATGCATTTTATTCACACATTTGCATTTGCATTTACATTGTTTTTTCTTATTGTATTCGTTATTGTGTTCACAGTACTCGTATTATAATTGAGATTTATTTACTAGTTTAAAAATAATGCATTAATGCGCTGTAATTGTTAAACAAAAAAAAAATATATAATTAAACTTGTACTTGTACTTGTACGAAAAATAAGCAAAAAATAGATTTAAAAAAACTTAATTAAGGGGATTTTCCAAGTCTCCTTATTGAAAACTGAGTGGGTTTTTATTGAGTGGTGGTGGCAAGCAGCATGTTTTATTTAAAACGTGATAAGTTTTTCAATTTAAATAGAGAAAAAAATTGAATAGGAATTTTTTATTCAGCCTTAAAACTCATTTGAGTTCAATAGACAAATTGATTATTTTCGTAATTAACAAGATAATTCAATTACCGAGTTAGACAAAGTATTTATTTTTTTCGTTTTCGTACGATTGCGTCTTATTTTCAGATGACGTTAATTATCATAAGAAAATAGCAAAGAACAATTTAGCTTTAGAAATTCCTCTACATGTCCGATTGAAACTAGATTCGATGGGGATTTCAAGGCGGAAGTGTAAGGAGCAAGTTATCTTACTTGATTGCAAGGCGAATTTATACCAGGTAGTCTTATCCCCACATTTATCTTATCAATAATATTTACCGCTAATTTTCCTCTAACTGTCAAAGCAAATGCAACAGTGTTCTTATAGAAATAAATAAAGAAAAATAACCTAACTTCTAAACATACGCAATACGTAGCCTGATAATAAGGCCACTTGGTAATGAATTCGCCTTCACTTGATTGGGTTAAAAAAAAAAAAAAATAAGAATTAAGAATTACATCGAACTTGTTCATTAAGTCCTCTGACTTTATTTTATTTATATAATTTTCGTAATAGGTTATATCTGTCTAAACTATACAAAAACAATTTCAGTAGTTCGTTTTAGACCCAAGTCTCTGATAAAATTCATTTAAATTACACGGTCATTCATTAGTGTGCTGGAAACAAAGTCAACTTGTGCTAAACTCATTCAATTAATTTTATCTCATCAAACTCTCTACTAATTTCTGCCAATAACTGCAACAGAAATCAATTTATTTGGTGCTGTTTTTTTTTCATTATTAAATTCTGCTTTCATTTCTATTTTGAAAACAAGAAAACTTTCAATTTTAATTTCCGGTTTTATATACATACAAGTTGTTATTGCCTCTTTCTTTCTACGCCTTAAAATAGGCTACAAATTTATTCAATTCTATATAACGAGTGTTCTACTTAACAGTTTATACTGTTTCCTTTTAATGTTTTTATTTCTTTCTATTTATTTTTTTTAATCTAATCTGTGTCAAGTGCTGTGATTAATAAATCAAAAATTAAAAAACAAAACAACAAGCAGCACCATAAAAGTTTTCACAAACTAGTTTAATGTAAGTGTGAATGTAACCACATTATTTGCTTTCCTTATAATTTTTTTTTGTTTTTTGCATCCATGTAAGTTTATTAAGTGCATGCACGTATGTATGTATGCACATACCAAGCTCTTAGATACATATACTAATGCATGCTTCCTTTCACCCAATCATAGAAATAAGCATTGATAAGCAGCAGGAGGAAAAAATTAATAGAATATATAAAATAATGGGTATTTTTTGAGAGGCATAGATACACGTTCTTGGATGTAATAAATTTTTAATAGCGAAAAATCCATTGAGGAAATGGGAAGCCTAAACGATACAGTAAAATGCGTTTTGTAAGACTATTGATTAGCGTGGCTCAAGGCCTAAATGAAGTCAACATTTGATTTGAGCTTGACAAAATATTAAAAGAATCTGTGTGCGGTGCTCAATCACACTTTGGAAGTACAAAAGTAGCAGTTATGACAATAACAATGTTGTTATGTTCCGCCGTGTAGATTATGGAATTAATTAACGTTCATTTTTATTTTTTACTTGACTGACTTGTGTGATACAATACTTCACGTAGCGAGAGAAATTCAACCCTTTTTGGCTAAAAATATTACGAACTTAATCTTGACAACAATTACTTTTCAATAAAAAAAACCAATTTAGTTAAAAAACGAATAAAATTAAATAGCTGATCGAACGGTACGGTACGGAAATCTGACTTCAAAAGTACAAGTTGTTCCCACTCTATTGAAGAGATATTTTCATCGTTAAAAAAATATTTCCATCGATAATTTTTAATATTCTCTTGCAAAATTTACCACATTGAAAGCACTGCTGTAGCTGCTCTCAAAAAAAATTACCCTTTATAAGATTTAAGTGTCTGTTTTGTATTTAAAGATTATAATCCTTTAAAATCAAGTAATTAGTAGTATAATTAAAGGATTTCTTTTATTGTTGCTGTTGCCATTATGCTCGTAGTGTTTGAAGTTAAAAAAAAAAAATAAATAAACAAAAAAAAAAAAAAAAGAAATCAACATTTAAATGAGATGAGAGGTAAAAAAAAGGAAATTTCTTTCATACATAAGATATACTTGGCTAATACCCCGTTTATACGCACTTCTTATTTGCAAATAAGAGTGGAAAGCGTTGCCGTATTGCTTTTTTATTGTAACTTAAAATGTTTCGAAAACTATTTGCAAATAACAAGCTATTTGCAAATAAGATGTGTGTGTGATGCTACCAGATGACTATATATATTTACTGCGTGTCATTACAAAAAATATAACAATACTTCTGAATGCTATTTGCGTATAAACAGTGAATTAAGTTTTTGGCAATAGTTTTATTTGCAAATAAGAAATGCGTACAAACGGGGTATAAGACTGTCTTAAAAGTGTTGCATTTTAAGGGGTGCTTAAGTGAAAAAAAAAAATACTGACAAACTTGTTTAGTTATATTTTTAATATTAAATCACATAAACAAAGTCGCTTTAGGAATTAGCAAAATAATAGGACTTTTTTTAAGATTATTTTAGAATAAAAGCAAATTTGTATTTTCTTAGACAGCTCTAATTTGGCTTATAACTTTTTATATTTTATATACGCAAATAATGTAGATATAGACAAAAATTCTATTATTGCATGGCTTGGATCACTTGGCAAAAGGATCGATGCTGAACATCATCTCATCATTAAAGTTCTTGTTATAAGATTCAACATTAAAAAGGTAGCAGCAACATTATAATAGCACTTGTCTTTGCCACCCTGCCACGGTACATTATTTCAAGTATTGAACTTAAGCCGAAATAATAAATTTTCAACGAATAACAAGAACATTAACGATCGTGGTATTTAGTTCGCTCCTTGGGCAGTCGAAAATTTGTGTTATAATCCTCAAAAAAATTATTTTCACATTAAAATCAAGTGAATTTTTGAAAAGTAATTCCGGCATTAATTCTTCACTCTTTTCTTTTTTTTTAATTTTTCTATTAGTTATATTTTTTCTTTGACTTTTACGGCTCTTTTCATAATGTACGACTAAGAGTTAAAGTTTACTTTAACGACAACTTTTGTATGCCAAACTTGCCGTTAAATTCCACGCTAATTTTTAATCGTACATTATGAAAAGAGCCGTTAGTTACGAAATAACTATTTAATAAAGCTTGAGGTCAAGGCGAATTCATACAAAGTGGTCTCGTGAGCACAGGTGTTTATTTTCGCCCATTTTCGCCGCTTATCTTTTTGAACTCCCTCCAACATGTCAAAACACGTTTCTAAGTACAAAATTGAAAAAAAAAATTTACAAAAACTTCACAAAAATTTTTATAAAATATGCATGAAAAAAATTTTTTGTTTTAATTTTTTGTAAAAAGAAATCAAGCTTGATTTCAAAGTTATTTAATAATTTTTTTTTTATGTATATACATAGAACCTCAAATATCATGACTGAATGAAAAATTATGATATGCAAGATTTAGCAAATCGACCGATTTAAAATCAACTCAATTAATTGAACGGAACTTTAGATATCCAATTGAAAAATTGAATTAGTCCGAACTTTATTATATTCCTTAATGGCGCTCAACTGCGTATTCAAACTTGACAATACAAGTTTACAACACTGATTATGCAGCAGCGTTAAGCATAAAACTAGCAGTATGGCCAGAATGGAGCTTAAAATTTCAAATAATACAACACAAAAAAATATTCAGAATCTTCAATAAGCTGATATCACAGCTGATCAATTTCATTATTACTTGCAATTATCATTTTAATTGAGAGTGTTGCAATACATTCTATATTTCCTCTGTCTTTCACACGAAAAAAAAACACATTGTTGCATACAACTAAGTTGTGTAGTGTAAATATGTTAAAAGTGGAAATTTGAAATAGCGCAGCTAATACAGTTGCAAAACATAGTTTTCTTCTAAACGTAGTCGTCTTAATATTTGCTGTTAATGAACAGTTTTAGGGCAAATTTGACATTTTTGGTGAAGATTATTTTAGAAATTTTATTGGTATTTTTAGTGATTAACAAAATAATTGTGCGAAATTTTACATCTGTGTATGTAATTTATTTCTATTTTTGATCAATTAAATACAAACCGTAGAAAATTGAGAAACATTAAAACAGTTTAACGTACTCGTATGTTATCATATATTGTTAAATAGTATTTTATGTGTTAAAGAGTGGAATAAAATCAATGTACTTTTCAAAAAACAGACGACTTCAAGAACGAGAGCCATGCAATTAAACTTGTTTCTCGATGAAAATTGGGAAAAGTAGGAAATTATCCTTTAAACAGATTTAAAATTCTTTTTAATTTATTTTTTCGTCTATAAAGACTAGTAAAATATTTTCATAACGAATATTTTTTTCCAGGACATTTCAGACCCGCAATATTGCAGTTTATGAAGACTTTTTGATCCTTTTTTTTTTGAAAAAAGGCTTTTCGAAGGCGACCGATACAGGAAAGAGTTAGAGGGCTAAACTATTCCTCATAGTGTTTTGCATAAAACCATAGAGTTGTTAATATTACTATGCAAAAAGCAAGGGCGAAGAAACAAGTTAAAAATTTCAAAGCCCCTTTATCATATAAAAAGCAATATGAAATTGTTTTATTATAGTTTTGATTTTTCTGACTACCTTCTAAATTTCAATTTTCCTCAAACCAACCATATGACACAATAAACTTAAGCTGGTAGCACTGTACTTAATTTGTTACTGCTTGTTCAAAACAAATTCAAAAATTTTGCTGTTTCAAATGTAATTGCTCGAAAGAAAGAACTTCTTCGATATCGGCGAACAGGCAGTTAATGTTTTAAATTTTATGTATATATAATTTCATATATATATATATATATATATATATATATATATATATATATATATATATGATAAAAGCAATTTTAAACATTTTGCTTTTGTTTTAAATGTAATTTGTACGAAAGAAAAATTCGTTCGAATTAATAGAATTAATAGAAAAAAAAAGTATCAAAACTACTAATTTCTCCCTTTCGTAAAAAAGTATCATCTATTTTAGTCTGGATCACAAACTGGTAAGAAATTTTCTCAAGAGAAAGAGTACTTAAAATAAAAAAGTACCAGCTTTTTCTCATAAAGTGTGTTAATATATGAAATACATATTAAAAAAAACGAAGTACCTTAACTACCACTCTATCAAGCTATCCGTCTACCAAATTTCATTCAGATCTTTTAAGAGGATTTCTCAAGAGACAAGCTTTTAATATTAAGAAAAGTAAAAACGTATCAAAATCATAAAAGTATCACGAATAAAAAAGTACAAAAATTATCAGCTTTTGTCTTATTTCAGATGCAAGAATCTACAAAAAAATTAAAAGTAACTAACTACCGATTCGTTCTTCTTTTAACCTTTAAAAAGGTTCCTTACATTTTAATCTGAGTCCCATGCTATCCACCTACCAAATTTAATCTAAATCCAATAGTTTACTATCGCATTATAGTCGAACGAACATTCAAACAAACAAACAAACAAACTTGCATATTTATAATATTTGTAGTATCTACACATGTACTCGTATGTATATTGTTGTCGAAAAATTCCGAAATAGTTTCTAAAACGAGTTTCCACATTAAATATTTTCTTGAAACAAATCTAGTTTAGTGACGCAGCTCCATATGAAAAAAAAAATACATAGGGCGATAGAAAATCGAAAAATAAGAATAAAATTTATGTGGTAACTTTCTCGGAAACGCATAGTTTTCGAGTTATTGGCCTCCGAAGTTTGCATATATATGCACGATTTCCCTTTGCACTTCTCAACGTATAAGGACAATTTTGGTATCATTTGAAAGCTTTTGACTAGATCTATATGAATTTGCACATTACCACATATAATAGATTTTCTGCATAGCCGGCCTTTGGCCGGGCCTAATGATTTTCTCCACCTTGTACACCAAAACAATGATATAGAAAATATAATATTTATGACATCAGAATGTACGCTGGAGGAAAAGTTTGACAGATATCCACACTAATCTATTATATTTTAATATATGTAGGTTAGCAGGTTGCTGGTAATTAGATTCCAGCCCACTTGGGTCCAAAAACAATATTTTTTATGAAAAGTAATATTATCAGGCTCAAGTTCAGTTTTATTGAATTAATGAAAATTCAAAATTACTAAGAGTTTTTTTGTGTTGGAAAATATTATTATTTATATCCAATCAGTTTTTAGCAGAACGTATCAGTACTGATTTCAAGGCCGCTACACCTCTCATCAGCGTTCAATTGTCCATCTTTACAAATTTCGTAAAGTGGATACTAATTGAGAAGAATATCAACTATATAACCAGTTTTCAACAGAAATAGAATATGAGAATTAATTTTTAATTCAATTTTTATTCTACAATGAAACAGTGCTGGTTAGTACGAAATTCCCTCATTACTGTTTGGAACTAATAATCAACACAAATACAAAGTAAAATACTTTGATGATAACGGACTATGAGTTTGTGTTGATTATTAGTTCCAAACAGTAATGAGGGAATTTCGTACTAACCAGCACTGTTTCATTGTAGAATAAAAATTGAATTAAAAATTAATTCTCATATTCTATTTCTGTTGAAAACTGGTTAAATAGTTGATATTCTTCTCAATTAGTATCCACTTTACGAAATTTGTAAAGATGGACAATTGAACGCTGATGAGAGGTGTAGCGGCCTTGAAATCAGTACTGATACGTTCTGCAAAAAAAAAAAAAATAAAAACTGATTGGATATAAATAATAATATTTTCCAACACAAAAAAACTCTTAGTAATTTTGAATTTTCATTAATTCAATAAAACTGAACTTGAGCCTGATAATATTACTTTTCATATGTAAATCAATATAAGTTCAAATAATAATTACGTTTATTCGTAATAATAATAATATAAAAATATTAATTCCGCTTGGGCACGAGCTATAAATACCCTAATAGCAGGGGTCACAGTAATATGTGAATTTCCCTAATATAGAGTAAAAACAACAAAAACGTTAGAATACAAAGTAGAATACTTTGATGATAACGGACTATGAGTTTGTGTTGATTATTAGTTCCAAACAGTAATGAGGGAATTTCGTACTAACCAGCACTGTTCCATTGTAGAATAAAAATTGAATTAAAAATTAATTCTCATATTCTATTTCTATTGAAAACTGGTTAAATAGTTGATATTCTTCTCCATTAGTATCCACTTTACGAAAATTGTAAAGATGGATAATTGAACGCTGATGAGAGGTGTAGCGGCCTTGAAATCAGTACTGATACGTTCTGCTAAAAACTGATTGGATATAAATAATAATATTTTCCAACACAAAAAAACTCTTAGTAATTTTGAATTTTCATTAATTCAATAAAACTGAACTTGAGCCTGATAATATTACTTTTCATATGTAAATCAATATAATTTCAAATAATAATTACGTTTATTCGTAATAATAATAATATAAAAACAATATTTTTTTTTAAATATCACTAAAATCTTCTGTATTTTAACAAATTCATATAGATCTAGTCAAAAGCTTTCAAATGATACCAAAAGTGGCCTTATACGTTGAGAAATGCAAAGGAAAATCGCACATATATATACAAACTTCAGAGGGCAATAACTAGAAAACTATGCGTTTCCGAGAAAGTTACCACTTAAAATTTTCCTCTTATTTTTCGATTTTCTATCGCCCTATATATTTTTTTTTTCATTTGGAGCTGCATCACTAAACTAGATGAAAGCCATTTTCTTAGACAAATGAATAGATTTTTAGATTTTATTCTCAATATAGAAATTGCAGAAATACTGTTATAGGGTTAATTACAAGAGTTGCATTTCATCATTAAACAAATCTATTTCATGGTGGAATAATATATGGTGCGCTTATCAACACAATAATAAAAAACGACATGCATTCTGTTTGTGTAAAAATTAGCCAATGTTGTCAAAAAAAGCTGTATACATAACATACATAGTGGTTATGCAAAAACAAAAAGCATAACGTAAACAAAAATTTTCATGATGGCGGCCAAATATGTAAACAGCTTTTGACAATACCGAAGAGACTTACCATTTTTTTGCAGATTATTTAACGGTCAAAACACAACCCTACAAAAAACCATATTCCTTCTTGCGCACACCTTATATTGTTCCACCATGATCTATTTATTACAGTTATATTTTCTAACTGTAAACGTGATCATATTAATTGTGTATGCAGGGTATGCTCATTAGTACAGCGCATCCTATTTTGCTGCTACATGATATCTTCTTTAAGTGACAAGATCCATATAAGAAAGAAACAACGAAACAATTTTTTACATAAAAATTTCTTTGCCAGTTGGAAAAGAAAAAGGTTATGTTTTTTTAAGTATAGAATTGAATCTACCTTAAGATAATATACTTTCTTAGAAGAGTGATGTTATAATTCTTTTGGCTGGGAACTTCGAAACATTAAAAATTAATTCGGGTTAAAATAAAAAAAAAACATGTCTCGTCATTTTGATAAATTAAAGTCTCCAGACTTGCCATCGCCTTTGGCAAATTTAACAAAACTATCCAAAAGTGTCACCGCCAATGATATAAGTCTTAATCGAGTTTCCAATTAACCCACCTCGACTACAGCTGAAAAACTCAGTATAACTTCCCCGATATTGGCGATACAGGAATGAGTCCAATAACCCACATAAGCTCCATAAGTAAATCGTTGTCTAATTTAAATATCGGTGTTTCCGGTAAACCAAAAACCTTTCGGAAAGCTATTATCATCCATAAACCGTTTGTTGGCCGTAAAAGTATCTCGAAAAAACCCAGCAAGCATTTTAAATTTAATGGCGACAATGACAACAAAATTGGAGATCCGAAGGTGGAGAAAATACTAGAGGACATTGAAATGACTAAATATCAGCAATGTTTTCAAAAAATTTAAATTGCAAGTTTAGGGCGTTAAAAGCAATAGATTTAAACGCTCTTGGTATTACTAGACAATCGGAGATAAAATTATTCTTGGATGCCATCAGACGCGAAAAAGATGATTTTCAATTCCAAATTGATCAAAGAAGCATATTCCGAAAAAATTATTAAATATTTGTATCTAATGAAATGTGTTTTGTATTGATGTTCAGCGTCGTAATATCGTTGTTTTATATGTATGTATGTTTGTAGTAAGTATTTTTGTCGTTCATCGTCATTTTTTTTATCATTAAAAATAAAATTTTGTGTTTTTTTTGTATCATGATTAATATGCAAAGATGGTTTTTTATTTAAAATTAAACAAAAAAAAATCTTAACGATTTCTCAAGCTGACCGGTCTGTCCGGATTTGGTTTGTGATTGTTATTGCAAATTGCAAATATATTTTTTGCTAATAGACTTTTTGAAATGCGTTTTAGAATTTGTTTGCAAAATTTTATTCATTTATTCAGAAAGTTCAAAAGCCTTGAGTGTTTGTTTTATTTTTCATACAAACAAGAGATGCATTTCATTAAATTCATTTTGATAAAATTTTTTTTTTTAAATATTGGTAAACTGTAGTTAGTAGCAACCAGAAAATAGGTAGCTCACCGCAAAATTTTCTTTTGTGTGGTTGCGGGACTCCCTACTTTCTTGATCACAAACGATGTAGTTTTAACCTAATTTCTGTGCAAAGTGTCATCCATATACACAATCCAGATGAGAAGAAGTAGTTGAAATAAGTATTCGTCTTTTAAAATACAAACTAACTGCAATCTTTTTTATTTATATACATTAGAGGCGTAAAACTTTGAAATAAATTTAATACAATTAATTTCTCAATAGATCAATCAAAATTTTAATTATGTACGTCATTTTTGCATTTTAGACGATTACTGGTATTGTCCATTTTTCTAGCCCCATCAAATTGTATTGCTCTCTCAGAAGATAATGTGTAAGTGAAATCGGGGCAAAAGGCGCCATAACATTAAAAAATGAGAGGTGAGTCCGACAAAAATGTAATTAAAAAAATCTAATTTTGAATTCCAATAAATAATAATAGTTATAAAGTGAATGTTTATGTACTACAGATAAAATATCAGCTAAATGTGCACTACTCATAATGCATTTAACATAAATCTCACTTTCACATATAATATGCTGGGAACACAATTGGAACGAATGACGAATTTTTCGTTGCGAATATGCGTCGTCAAAATTAGAACACATGTATGCATATGAAAGTGAACACAACACCGACGCCGACGAAATTCGTCGTGCGTGACGAATTCTCTGATAGATTTATTTCTATTTCATACGCCGACGAACGACGAACAAATCAGTACAGAGTTACCTTGTTTTTTTATGTTTTCAAATATATTAGTAAATAATGTTAATTTTTACTTTAATAAGTGCTTCTTTTTATGATATAGAGCTTTTTAGTTAAAAATACATAATTATTAATGATTAAATTTGTTTTTAATGGTTTTTAATGTTTAATTTTATAAAGGAATTATTTTCTTTATGCGGTAACACTATCGCTGTTATGTTTGTATGTATACATATAAAAACAAATTTGTAATAAGAAACACACTCAATTTATTTGATTATTATGACAACAGTTATTTGTTCGTCCCAATTGTGCGCCACACTACGAATTTACGCAACGAACTTTTGTTAACGAATTCGTCGTTCGTCCCAATTGTGTTCCCAGCAATATTCTTTATCTTTTCCCTTCCAGTGATGGAAAAGTTGATACCGCGTTATTTCGCTGTCTTATTAGGTACTTTCCAAGGCGTATTCATTACCAGATGGAATTTATTTTTCACCAAAATTGTCGAATTTGTTTTATACTTTCCGTTGCCAATTTTATGTAATTTGTTATTCAAGGAGAGTTTTTACAGGTTAGGTGCTGAATTCGCTTTTCAAGCAAACAAAATGTCTGTTGTTTTTTTATAAGTATGGATATGTGTACATACATACATACTTTGTTTATTACATCATCCAAGGCGAATTCATACCAGCTAAATTTATCCCTACAAGAATAAAATTCGCCGCCACAATAATGTGTATCTGTCAAAACAAAGGCAACAATATTCTTATAGAAATATATAAAGAAAATAACCAATATAACCAATTTTTGCCCGTTTAGAGTTGCACAGCTGATGATACCGTAAGCTAATAAGACCACCTGGTAATTAATTCTCCTTTATCGTATGATTTTTTTTGACAGATTGACTAATTTCTTGTTTTATTTCTCTTCGTGTTCACACCTTTTTTTTGACCCGCTGTCACCTTGTTGAACACTTACGTGCAGAATGTAGTTAAAGTCTATGGATGATTTGTTCTACGCGCATGCATGAAATGTATGTAGACATGCTTAATATGCAGCAAATTAATTAAATTTTTCATATATTAAATTTTAATATTCACTGTTACTTAACATGTATTTTCATAAAAAAGTCGAGATTTGCTGCCTTTTGGAACTATAAATTACAATGCTTTTTTTCCGATATATGTATAAAAATTGTGTTGTTTACAATAAATAGCTTTTTAATATTCAACAAATTTTGTTTTTATACAAAAGAGAGAAATCAATTTTCCAACCCTGATGCTTTTACTCATTTCACATTTCATCTTTTTTGGTCAGTTTATTAGTACATTTTTAGAAGCACGTACGGTTGTAATCAGTAAATATTAAATAAAATATTAAAAGTAGGGAAGTAACGATACGCCATTTCGCTGATCAGATACCGATACCGATACTCAAAAATAAATATCGCCGATACCGATACCGATGCGCATATTGAAATTGAGCTCAAGTAAAAATTAACAAAACTCAAGTAGAGTAATTCTTCTATTATACAAAATAACAGTGTTTATTAATGAGCCATTCAAATCATAAAAATTTTCAATACATTTCAGTTTCTCAACTTCAAATTTTCAAACAACAAAACGTCTGCAATATTTATGATTTTACAAAATTAACGTTGGCATTCAGTTTAGATTGGCTCAAGATTTAAAATTTATATTAATAAGATTTAATTTGAAATCATGTTAAAATTAAATTAAAATTATAAAAACAACATTGCAAAAGATTAATATTTAAAATTGATATTAATAAGATTTTTGTTTAAAAAACAAAGTGTTCTCAAATTTTGCGGAGATAGACGATTTCTCAAATCCGTTTGAAGCAGACCTGCAGTGGAAAATAGTCTCTCAGATGCGACAGAACTCATTTGAAAACTTAAGTATTTCTGCGCAATTTTCTTTAAGTTTGCGTAGGATATGTCGTTGCGCCAGTAAACAAGAGGGTCTGCGTCTTTAGGAATATTAGGAGATCTAAAGTATCTCTCGACTTGTTCGTTAGCAGAACCACAGCTTAGGATGGATAGAGGCTCATCCTCCTCGGATTCTCTATTAATTTTCTCACATACGCTCCAAAGGCGAGTACTTCTCGTAGACTTATCAGAACTTTTGCGAGGTGTAGGGAGGACTGGGTCTTCAACACTTTCGGAATGTAGAGTAATGTTAAGCAGCTCAATAAGACGTTTTTTCGATAGGATTGAAGTCGATTGTCTTTGAAATATTCGAGCTTTGGATCGAGGGTCAAGAAGGTTGTACCAACTTTTACATCGCTGAACTAAATCATCGCATGCATAAATGAATAAAAGAAAATCAAGACGTATTAAAAGTGGTGATGTTATAAGCACAGTTTTTATTCTTTTTTTGCACAAATTAGAGGTGCGTATGTCAAAATTTGTACATGTTGACATAGGGGCTGAGATGTTAGTTGTTATTTTAAGTTGTAATTGTTGTTGAATTACCACCACTTGTATTAATGCGCCTTGAAAAAAATCTTAAAACATACAATAACATACAAGATTTAGCACTGAGAGAACATTTCATTACTATGGTGCAAAGCAAAATAGAAGAAACAATTTCATTATGTATTCTGTTTTGATTTTATCTTCTGCTTTTAATATGTTATTTCTCATAGTTGTCATGCAAAAAAAAGAGTTGAAAATTGAGTATTTTGTTCAAAAAACTCTAAAGAAAAATATAAGAAGTATCGCCGATATCGATACATCGGAAAACCAGAAGTATCGCTGATATATAGGTATCGGTATCGATTTCATCCCTAATTAAAAGTGTTTAATTTGTCTATAAAGACTTAACAATTTTAAGTCTTCAATATGAAAAGTTTGTTTAATCATTTAATTTTAATGTCTCAGGGATAAAGAAAAGTAGTAAAATGTTTTATAATAAAGTTTTGACTTTTTTCGTTTTATGTATCTATGTTGTATGTATGTACATATTGTATGTATGTATGTACATCAAAATTGCTAACTGGAAGTTCATAGCTTTTAAGTGGACGGCGCAGCTACTGTTGCTTGCATCGTTACTCGTGTCGTTGATTCAAAGTTTTTACTTGTGTTTGTGTATGTATAAGCGGTTGCTAAAATCATAAAAAGGAAGGAAATAGAAAATAAATTAACTCAAAATTAAAAGTAAGTAAGTAAGTATTTTAGTACTACATATGAATTTTGAAATACTTTTGGCAATTTTTTTTAACGATTACAAAATGCTTAAAATTTAAAAATTTTTTAGAAATATATTTATTTTTACTTTTTCCCCCTTTTTTTTTTTGGATGTTTTAACATTGAAAATCCCTGCAAATTATCTTCACAAAATTTTTTAATAAAAAAATGTATTAAAGCGACTGTATATAGAAAATCTATTTTGTAGCATCTTACATTATTTAAACCATTATTTCAAATATATATTTAAATTTAACGGTTACTCAAATGTAATTCTGTTCCCTGCACTTATTTGTAAATTTACTAACTCTGTGTATATATCAATTTTGTTATTTTTTTTAAGCAATTTTGTTATTTTTTTTAAACAATTTTGTTATTTTTTTTAAACAAATTTTGTTATTTTTTTTTAAACAACCAAACATTTAGAATTGCTATAAAAGCAGACACATTTGCCTTAAAATTAAAATTGGCCTTTGTGATTCAAACAGTACACATCTTTGTCTAGACTTATTTTTAAGTACCGGACTTATGTGCACTGCTGATATTTCAACAACCCAATAAAGTGTTTATTTTAACAACGATATTTTATTGTTTAATTTTAATGATAAAATTTCCTTACAATCTTCCCAATAAGATTGTTTCAGTGACGCCCAACTCAGTGGCTACAAAAACTCACGTATAAGAATCCGAACCCATTAAATCCACATCATCTGAAGCAAGTGAAAGTGAGGAAGAATTTTTTGTACCTAACGAAGTCATTCAACAACACAACATGGCAAAATTTTCAACGGAACAATTTCAGCAAATTTTAGCAGCTATGAGCAACAACTACAGAGGAGGGTCATTTACGCAGTGTACAGCACGTTACAAAGGGCAGAGAGATCCTGCTGCAGTGGAAGAGTTTTTAGCTGCCATTAGTGTCCATAAGGACATCGAAAAAATTTCTGACGAAGATGCACTACGTGGGATGCCCCTTCTGCTGGAAGACAATGCAGCCACATGGTGGATTGGTGTAAAGGAAACAGTGAATAGTTTTGAAGAAACTAATGCACTTCTCCGTACAACGTTTTCACCACCAATACCGGACTGGCGAATTTTTGCTAACATCTTTGAAGCGAAACAACAAAAAAAGGAACCAACAGACAGCTTTATATGCAAAAAGAGACTGTTATTCTCTCAAACAGAAAAACAGCACTCAGAGAAGAAGTGACCAAAATGATTAAACAGGGTATCATTGTCGAATGTCAATCAGCATGGGCTGCTCCTTTTGTCATCATTCCTAAGAAAACTGGTGGAATAAGGGTTTGTGTAGACTATCGCGAACTAAACAATATCACTACACCCGACCGATATCCATTACCAAGGGTAGATGACATTATACATGAAGCTAAAGCTACAAGCTTTATGTCTACCCTTGATCTTCAGTGTGGTTACTGGCAGATTGGAGTCCATCCGGATGACCAAGAGAAAACAGCATTTGTTACCCCATTCGGCATGTACAAATTCACCAGGATGCCATTTGGTTTACGAAATGCTCCTGAAACATTCCAGCGCCTCATTGATCGTATAAACCCCTCTTTGGGAGATACGATTCTACTGGCATACTTAGATGACATTATCTCGTGCTCATCCACAATTGAACAACATTTGATAGACTTAGAACTAATTTTCCAACGTCTTCAAGAATTTGGTCTAAAAGCGAATTTCGAAAAATGCCGATTTGCTTGTAACGAAGTTAAGTATTTGGGTCATATACTTACTTCTAAAGGGATTATGACGGATCCAGAAAAGGTATCAGCACTACGACAACGTAAAGAACCTAGAAATGTGAAAGAGCTACTCTCATTTTTGCAAGCCTACTCCTGGTATCGACGATTTATACCTTCTTTTGCTGACGTGTCCAAACCCTTATCCACTCTATCACAGAAAAATGCCTTATGGACCTGGACGTCAGAACAACAGCATGCTTTCGATACACTGAAGAAATTGTTAACATCAGCGCCTATTCTAAGTCAAGCCGTAGATGATCAACCCTTCACAATAAAAACTGATGCTAGTGGTTACGCTATTGGGGCGGTTTTGCTCCAGGGGGAGAGTGCAGATGAAAAACCCTTAGAATACGCCAGCAGACTGCTTTCTACAGCTGAACGGAACTACTCCTCTATAGAACAAGAAACTCTAGCTATCACATGGGCCGTTCCAAAATTTCGTGGGTACATCGAAGGTGCGAATGTAAAACTCATAACTGATCATCAACCACTTAAATGGTTAATGAATATTAAGTCTCCAACCGGTCGCATAGCACGATGGGCCATTGCATTACAACCATTCAACATACAGATTGAATACAAACCTGGCAAAACTAATGTCATCGCTGACACTTTATCTAGACCGCCATGTGAGAGTGATCACACTGATACATCCTCTTGCGAAATTTGTGCTTTTTCTATAGAATTGCCAAGAAAAAGCTCCGGAGAAATAAGAGTAAGCCAGCAACAGGATTCTGATCTCAAGGAAATTATTCATTGTATCGAAAATAATAGGGAAGATATTTCACACTGGTCTAGAAGGGGTTTTTTTTTATGAACGATGGTATTTTGTATTGCTACAACAATGATGATGCCCATAATGCTCAACTTGTAGTGCCCAGGGACGAAAGGGCTGACATTTTAAATCACTATCACAATGCAGACACGGCCGGTCATTATGGTATCAATAGAACTATAAACAAAATTACTTCTAGATATTATTGGCCAGGAATTCGTAAAGACATAACAAAATATGTGAAAGAATGTATTGAATGCCAACGATATAAGGCAACAAATCTTAAACCTGGTGGTTTATACCAAACTGTATCCAGTAATCAGAGGTTTGTAGTGTTCGCTATAGACTTGTTTGGTCCTTTGCCTACATCACCAAAGGGCAACCAATGGATTTTTATTGTAGAAGACGTTGCCAGTAGATGGGTAGAACTCCTTCCCTTGGAAATTGCATCAGCAGAAGCATGCGCCAAAGCATTGATAGACGAAATATTTTTGCGATATGGAGTACCTCGTAAAGTAATTACCGATAATGGGTCACAATTCATATCAGCTGTCATGCAAAAGGTTCTATTTTGCTTAGATATACAGCATATTTTAACACCAGTATATCACCCAGAGGCAAATCCCGTTGAACGAAAAAATCGTGACATGAAGACTCAATTAGCAATACTCGTGGGAAACAATCATCAATCCTGGGATGAGAAAATACCAAGTATTCGTTTTGCAATGAATAGAACAGTCTGCCAAAGCACAAAATATAATGCAGCGTTTCTGACATTTGGACGGGAGCTTAGAACATTAGATGATGTGCAACATGATCTTAAGGCAATTGTTCAGTCAGAAAATTTTCACACAATAGCAGATGTATTGAAGGATATCAAGGAAAATGTGTATGAACAACAAGACCGCAATAAACAATACAGCAATAATCATCGACGTTGGCTAAAGTGGTAGCGCGTTGACTACTAAAGCAAACAATGACTTGGGGCCTGGGTCCAAACCCTGGCCAGAGCAAGTCAATCAACATCATTAATTTCTCTAATGTACATTAGTGAGACATTGTATTAATTATTGTCGGACTAATTAAGTGATGAAGTCATAGCACTGGTCACTAAAAAACTGTTCCGACAGCGATTGATGCTATCCAAGCTAATGTACACAACACCGCCCTCCTTCGTCGGTTAGCAGAAACATCGGCGAAGTAAAACAATTAATAAAATGCCTGCTAATACAGCTTAACAAAGTTAATGCGTCTACTTAACACCAGAGGCGCCACAACACTGCCTTAAAAAAAGATTAACATAACGCGCAAAGCAGAGTTGTGAAAGAGTTAAGTCTTCAAAATGTTCAACATCTATCTTCTCTACCCTATCCCTCTCCCTGAGTTCCGGCACAGTGCACTGCATACGTAGGGGTCATCCCCTGAGTGCTGGTCCTAAGTAAAAAAAAAAAAAAACAGTAACCGACAGCGTTGAAAGGAAAATGTTTAAATTTTATACATATTTTCCGTCTTTCTCACTGAAAAAAGGGAGCTTCAAGCAACAAAGTTGCGTAGTGTAAATACGTTAAATGATTAAAATTGAAAGATTTTTCAAAAATGTTCAATACATTAAGAAATTTTATTCAAACAAGCCAATTAGGTATATTTTGGTATTAACAAACATTTAGTACATAGTACATACATATACATATACATAGTATAGGTATAATATACATAATATACATAATATATATATATATATATATATATATACATATGTATGTAGTCATATTATGACTTTTTTCCTAGGGCCGGCGTAGCCAAATGTGCAGATTTATCTGTATTTTGCAGTTTTTCGAAGCTTTAAGCAGTTTTAAATTTAGTTTTTTTGCACATAAAGTATGTAGTTTCTTTTATTTATAAAATAAATTAAATAAACAAAAAAGTTTTTGTTATTTGTTCTATATGCAATTTTTTCACTGGAAAATCAGGGTTTTTTTCTAAATTTGCAGTTTATTTAAAAGAAATTATGGCAACGTTGCCTATGGCAACCTTAAAAAAAAAGAAAAAAAAAAACAATCAAAGAACAACAAATGAAAATAAAAAACACATGTTTGTCTTCTAAAAGCCGGCTTTCATTTGCTTATGCTCTCGCTCTCTCAACCGAAAAGAAAAGAAGAAAAAAACACATGGAGCCATTTGTTTACATACAAAAGCTAAAAAAGAAAACACAACAACTACCAACCAACGCGAACGTGTTTTGTTATGTTCGTATCACACCAAAACATTGAAAGCTTGTGCTGAACAGGTTTGAAATAATTATAGATAAAAAAAATGCAATCTAGCTGTTGCTAATTTAGTAGCAGTTACAACTTCCTGGTGTTTAATTCGATAGTTAAATAAACGGTGGACAAAGTTTTCATTTGCGTAAAATTTTTTTGAAAACTCTTTAAAAAAATTAAAAAAAAAGTTTAAAAGCAATTCCAAAAAACATAATAATCATTCATAACGGACGAAATTGATTTTTTGAAAAAAAAAAATTGTATATCAATTTTATAAACGAAAAATTCTGAACATTAAAATTTGTGTTTGCCACAAATCAAATTGATTTTATTTTTACAATAGAAAAGTAATTGGTTGCTCCAGAAAAAATAACGATCTGTAACATTATTGGTACATTTCTTGTATTTATTTTTAAAGAAATTAAGTCATTTTAGTGAGTGATTACGATAGTAAGTTAAGATTGCAATTGAGGAGGAAGAGATAGAAATAGAGATACCCAGAAGAGTGTTTGTGTGCGTTTAAGTTTTTCTTTGTATTTTTATATTATTATTATTACGAATAAACGTAATTATTATTTGAACTTATATTGATTTACATATGAAAAGTAATATTATCAGGCTCAAGTTCAGTTTTATTGAATTAATGAAAATTCAAAATTACTAAGAGTTTTTTTGTGTTGGAAAATATTATTATTTATATCCAATCAGTTTTTATTTTTTTTTTTTTTTAGCAGAACGTATCAGTACTGATTTCAAGGCCGCTACACCTCTCATCAGCGTTCAATTGTCCATCTTTACAATTTTCGTAAAGTGGATACTAATTGAGAAGAATATCAACTATTTAACCAGTTTTCAATAGAAATAGAATATGAGAATTAATTTTTAATTCAATTTTTATTCTACAATGGAACAGTGCTGGTTAGTACGAAATTCCCTCATTACTGTTTGGAACTAATAATCAACACAAACTCATAGTCCGTTATCATCAAAGTATTCTACTTTGTATTCTAACGTTTTTGTTGTTTTTACTCTATATTAGGGAAATTCACATATTACTGTGACCCCTGCTATTAGGGTATTTATAGCTCGTGCCCAAGCGGAATTAATATTTTTATATTATTATTATTACGAATAAACGTAATTATTATTTGAACTTATATTGATTTACATATGAAAAGTAATATTATCAGGCTCAAGTTCAGTTTTATTGAATTAATGAAAATTCAAAATTACTAAGAGTTTTTTTGTGTTGGAAAATATTATTATTTATATCCAATCAGTTTTTATTTTTTTTTTTTTTTTTGCAGAACGTATCACTACTGATTTCAAGGCCGCTACACCTCTCATCAGCGTTCAATTATCCATCTTTACAATTTTCGTAAAGTGGATACTAATGGAGAAGAATATCAACTATTTAACCAGTTTTCAATAGAAATAGAATATGAGAATTAATTTTTAATTCAATTTTTATTCTACAATGAAACAGTGCTGGTTAGTACGAAATTCCCTCATTACTGTTTGGAACTAATAATCAACACAAATACAAAGTAAAATACTTTGATGATAACGGACTATGAGTTTGTGTTGATTATTAGTTCCAAACAGTAATGAGGGAATTTCGTACTAACCAGCACTGTTTCATTGTAGAATAAAAATTGAATTAAAAATTAATTCTCATATTCTATTTCTGTTGAAAACTGGTTAAATAGTTGATATTCTTCTCAATTAGTATCCACTTTACGAAAATTGTAAAGATGGACAATTGAACGCTGATGAGAGGTGTAGCGGCCTTGAAATCAGTACTGATACGTTCTGCCAAAAAAAAAAAAAAAAAAAAAACTGATTGGATATAAATAATAATATTTTCCAACACAAAAAAACTCTTAGTAATTTTGAATTTTCATTAATTCAATAAAACTGAACTTGAGCCTGATAATATTACTTTTCATATGTAAGTTTTTCTTTGTGGTAAGTGCTTTTATTAAAGTTGTTTGAAAGAAACATCATTTTGTTTAGTTTTTTTTTATTGCGTTTTAATATTGTGTGATTTATGTGATTACTGTTACCGTTGTACTGCTACTGCTAATGCTACTATTATTGTTTTTTTTGTTGTTATGGTTGGTCTATTGCACTCAATGGTGTTTTAATGTGTTCATGAAGTTTGCATAAAAAAAAGTTAAGAAACAAATTAACAAAAAAGAAAAAACATAATATTGGCTATTTAAAAAAATTAGCTAATTATCTACCAACATTTTCCAGTTCACTTACGAAAATATTACTTGTATCTGAATCATCATTAACAACAATCATTATTATGTATTGTTATTAATAACCAAAAAGTTTCAACAATAATCAACTTAATAATAATTGAATTTTAAATTAACATTTAAACAAAAAAAAAACTTCTAGCCCAAATACATTTTAATAACATTTAAGACCACTACTGTTACATTATTTGTGTTTTTGGTTTTAAAACAGTGTAGGGCGCACACATAGGTACTCTCTCATATGTTTTGGTATGGGAAGCAGCAAAAAGCAAACGACCGTCAATAATAATACACTCGAAAAATTTTTCTGTTGCCAAAAGTAAAATACATTTCTTGCCTTTTAGTATTTTTATTTGATTTGAATTTT
This sequence comes from Lypha dubia, assembly GCA_947311025.1. Classification (NCBI taxonomy): domain Eukaryota; kingdom Metazoa; phylum Arthropoda; class Insecta; order Diptera; family Tachinidae; genus Lypha; species Lypha dubia. Next base: position 27,718,489 of record OX371263.1, on the reverse strand, counting down.
TTTTCAATAATACTTTTTATGTTAATATAATAATAACGAAAACAATATTCATTTAATAATAAACTAGTTACACAACGAGTGAAATAAAATATAATATATAATAAGTAAAGAAATATCGAGAAAACATAATAAATAAAAATACAATTTATTAAAAACGAAGCCCTCAAGCTTGATAATTTGTTAAATTCGATAATTAAAATAAAAAGTTCGAATAAAAACAAAATTATAAAAAAAAAATCATTTTCCCATTCTTCATTGAACATTTTGCTTTGAGTGTAAACAAAAAATTGTAAAGCTAGGTCTTAAGGCCCAACTATAATGTGCTTAATGTAACTTAAGCAAATGTGCGAATACACACAATCAAATGTATACAACTATAATGTACTTAAGACGCTTTTCGTCAAGTTTCGTCAAGTGTCATTTGCTTAAGGAAAGTGCGGTCAATTTCGCTCTTCCTTAAGCAAATGACACATCAGCTGTATTGTAGTGCCATCTCTGGCACTTGCCAGATAATCGATGTTATCGAGACTCGATGGCATCAATATGTTGTAGGTATAGAAAGAACAATAAAGAAACGAATAGGAGATTCGTATCATAATCTTTAAAGTAACAACAAGTGCATTTTTATTTTACGGAGTACAACATGGCGACCGAGACGAAAAAAATTAACAATAAAAAAGAAAAGTGGAAAAGAAGAAAAATTAAAAAAAAAAAAAGTTTGCCAAAAAAAATTCTACAAAAAAAACCACTATAAAATAATTACACTGAAGATGGATTAATAAACACAAAACAAAAATAAATAAAAGTATACTGTGTTTAAAATCACAGAACTAAAGGAAAAAAACAGTGAATAATAACAAACAATTTATATAAACAAAAAAAATTTTAAGTAAATATATTAAAAACAAAACTAAATAAAGAATTCTTATTTTTGTGGTGCAAGGAAAGGTATGTTACGGTTAACAAAACTATTTAATCAAAACATAACCTATACACTGAAAGCGAAAAATTGGCATAACTATGTATATATATATATATATATTTAGAAGAAAAGTTGATTTACAAAGTGCGAAGCATGTACATGCATACATACACATTACTTAATTAACAAAAAAAAAAAAATAAAAACCGTCCATAAAAATCGTATAAGGAAATAAAACATGAAAAACAAACAAAATTAATTGAATTGCATAAAATTAAAACTTTCATAAAACCTTTAAGAATAAAAACAAAATAAAATACAGCACTAAATAAACAATTGGGTGAAGGCGCTTCCTGGTGGGCCATTGACTCACCAGTTGAAGGGGTGGTGTCTGGTGGGCACTATCCCCTGATTCCAATTGTTACAAAGTGTCTTATATATAGCACATGTCTAATAAAACATGACCTATGAAAAAAAAACCAATAATAAAACAAAATTTGTATGAATTTACAAAATTTTTTTTATTATAATATAAAATAATAGAATATAAAAGTTATGAAATTTAAGGAAAAATATTGAAAAGTATAAACAAATAATATGAAAAATACAAATTTTCAAGTGTATAAAAAATAAATTATTTTTTTTGCAATTAATTAAATTAATAAAAAAAAAACTTTTATACAAAATCTTTAAATTTGTTTATTTAAAATAAAACTTGATAAATATATATAGATACTTACTTTTAATCAAATTAATTTAATCAAATCATATTACTTTTAATTACATTACTTTCAATCAAATTATCTTAAGCATATTACTCTTAACCAAATTAATTTAACCAAATACCCATAATTCATATTGCTTTAAAATTTTTTCTACTTTTAAAATAAAAAAAAAAAAAAAAATTATATATAAATTTTGTCTACATATTTTTGAAAAATGTAATATTCTGTAATCTATAAAAACATATTATAGAAAATATTGAAGCAAACAAGATGGATCACCTTATTTGTTTCAACATTTTTTTATAAAAAGGGAGGTGCATAGGTAGGTGGACAATGCCTGTGTCTCCAAACTTTAAAACTTAATTTCCATATAATAACTTAATTGTAAAACTTTTTTTAAATAATATTTAATATTTAAGGTAAAAAATAAAATTATATTAAAAACATTTTTTTCTATAAAAAGGGAGGTGTAGTGCCATCTCTGGCACTTGCCAGATAATCGATGTTATCGAGACTCGACGAGACTCGATGGCATCAATATGTTGTAGGTATAGAAAGAACAATAAAGAAACGAATAGGAGATTCGTATCATAATCTTTAAAGTAACAACAAGTGCATTTTTATTTTACGGAGTACAACAGTATTATAAAAATTTTCCAATATACATAATAGATACATATAATTGTTTACAATTAAAAGATGCAACCACTGTTGCTTTTTTAGTACTTTTTTATTTTAGTTTTCGTTTATTTTATAAATTAATAAAAGATAAACATGGATTTACTTGCTTATGGTAATATATTTATAACTTTTACAAATTAAATGAGATTTCGTAAAAAATATTACATTTTAAAGAAATAAAAACGAAAATAGTTTTTGCAAAAGTACAAATGTTTGCAACCAAGTGTAGAAAGTTTTTAAGCTCAATAAGTAATCAGTAATCACTTAATTTACTTAAGCATTTGACATGCTTTTCGTTGAATTTTGACACTAGCTTAAGTTACATTAAGCACATTATAGTTGGGCCTTAACTCAAACAAGTGCTGATCAGCGACTGGTTTGCAGCGATGTCAATTTAGCGTATTTCGCGCTATATTTAGCGCTTTTCAACTACCCAAAAGTCGCATTTTTCACCATCAGCGCGTTTTTTAAAAAAAGCGCCAAATTAGCGCTTTTTGTTTTTTAGTTTAGTGCTTTTAGCGCCTTTTTAATACAACTGTTCATTTTAAAGAAAATCGTACATACTTTATAATATATAAATGATAAAAAGGAGATAGAAGAAATAGAAAACTGTCTTTAAAATTTGAAGTTTTGTTGAATGGATTGAATTGGATTGAAGTACATAACTTCAAAAATTCAGTGAATAAAAATCCAGTTTTGAAGTTATCAACTTTTGTTATTAATATATTATCATTTCCATATTCAAATGCAGATGTGGAAATATCTTTTAGCGTAATTAATATTTTTAAAACCAAAATAGGAAACAGTGTGTCTAATAGGCTTTTGCACTAAGTACATTTAAATTCAAAATCATTTGCTTTTTTCTGGTAAAAAGCCTTATCTCGTTAATTGGAGAAAATGAGTTTTACGTAACTCCAATCAAGCGTGGGAAAATTAATGAAACAAAAATTCAGGTATCTAAAGAAAATAATTACAGAAAAATAGTCTCAGACTTTGAGACTAAAAATAAAAATTTTTATACATATCAGCTTAAGAGTGCTAAAGGTCTAACCGTTGTAATAAAAGGTGTAGATTCTAGTGTGGATCCAGAAGAGGTCAAGTCTGGCCTTGAAAATAGTGGATTCAAGGTGAAAAATGTTTCAAACATCAAAAATAGAGAAAAAATCCCCCAACCAATATTTAGAGTCGAGTTACAGCCAGGTGACATAAAGATAAAAAAAATGAATCCCATCCAATCTATGATCTAAAGTATTTGTTACACCGGAGAGTTACCGTTGAGCAGCCACATAAAAGAGCTGGACCTATCCAATGCCTGAACTGCAAAGAATTTGGGCACACGAAAACTTATTGCAAGTTGCCTACAGTCTGCGTTGTATGTGGTGAGCTACACAGTACCGCTAACTGTGACAAAACAAAAGGTGATCCCAAGGCGAAAAAATGTGGCAATTGCGGCGGAAATCACACTGCCAACTATAGAGGCTGCCCTCTTTACTCGTTTTTGAAACGCTCCTCGCACAAAAAAGAAAATATTATCCCCGCTCAGCCTATCACACTTTTAAGCTGCCCTCAGTTACCTCAACCGTCTACCAGTCAGCAACAATATTCAAACGTATTGAAATCAATCGCGACTATTGCTCAGCAACAACCTAATAATAAATTTTCATACGCTAACATTTTAAAAAGTAACCACAATACAGCGCAAAAACCGGTACCAGTAAGCGAAGCTCCAGGGTCTAATTTTAGCCGTATTGAAGCCTCAATTGAGAGCTTAATACAAACAGTAAATACTTTTACTCTCAACATGTCCTGTATGATGCAGGAAATGTTCAAAATGCAGTCTACTTTGTTGCAGGCTGTATTAAGCAAACCATGAACTTGAAAATATGTTTTTGGAACGCAAACGGCATCTGCCAACATAAAAATGAAATAGAATATTTTCTTCTGGATAAACAAATCGATGTTATGCTTATCTCAGAAACTCATTTGACGTCTCGAAGCTATTTTAGAATTAGTGGATATAAATTCTACGACACCAAGGATCCTCGAGGTAGAGCTTGTGGTGGCTCGGGAATTCTAATAAAAACGCGAATAAAACACTACCTGTTAAATGAATTTTGTGAAGATTACCTTCAAGCAACAAACATCTGCATTGAAAATTTTTATCAAAAACTTGTGATATCATCTGTTTATTCACCTCCCAGGTTTTCAATTTCAGAGAGTCAATATACCGCATTTTATTCAACACTGGGGTCCCGTTTTCTAGCAGCTGGCGACTACAATGCTAAACACACATTTTGGGGTTCACGTTTAATCAGTCCCAAGGGTCGTGTTTTGTTTGACACAATTTCAAAAATGGGCTATAATGTAGTTTCAAGTGGTCAGCCAACATATTGGCCAACGGATCGACAAAAAATTCCTGATATTATCGACTTTGGAGTTATGAAAGGTGTGCCCAGCGAAATGATTGAAGTTGAAGCATCATTGGATTTATCTTCAGATCACTCGCCTACTATTATCACTATTTACTCACACACAACATGTGATTTAGCGACGACATCTGCACGTATTAACTGGCTGAAATACAGAAAATATCTGAGTGCTCATTGCTCGGAAAAAATGCCGCTGAGAACACCTTCAGACATAGACGATTCTCTTAGATTGTTTGAAGCGCATGTTAAACAAGCTGCTTTTAATACTACTTCAAATGAAATAAACCAACCAGTGAGATTTAACAATTATTTTTTGTAGATATAGAAAGGCTATTGACTGAAAAACGGAGAGCTCGACGAGAATGGCAGCGCTACAGATCGCCCCAGCTAAAATTAAGGCTTAAGGAGTGCACCAAACAGCTAAGAAAAGTTTTGCAAACTCAAAAAACAGCTTCCCTTCAAAAATTCCTTCAAGAGCTAGATGCAACACCACAAACAGATTATTCACTGTGGCGTGCAGCCAGAGGACTAAAAAGGCCAGTGATATGCAAACCCCCATTACGAGCCCCAAATGGTGACTGGGCAAAAACTGATGCTGAAAAAGGTGCACTTTTTGTTAAACACTTAGAAAAAGTTTTCACTCCGAATATTTCTGCTGATATTGTTGAACTGCCACCAGTCGTACCTTTACCAGAAATACCGATGAGATTTAACATGACGGAGATTGAAAATACTATTACTAGTCTTAACACCAGAAAAGCCCCAGGTGTCGACAAAATAAGCAACAAAATGCTTCAAGAATTGCCTTACACTGCAAAAAGAATAATACTAATCATTTTTAACAGTATTCTACGCCTAGAACACTATCCTAAAGAATGGAAGGTTTCGCTAATTACTATGATACCAAAGCCCGGCAAGGATCATACAAAGGTTGAATCCTATCGGCCTATTAGTTTACTGTCTAACATTTCAAAACTATTTGAAAAGCTGTGTATGAGCAAGCTGCTGCCTATAGTGACTAGTAATGGATGTATTCCAGATCATCAATTCGGTTTTCGCAGACAACATAGCACAATTGAACAAACTCACAGACTTGTGAATGTTGTTAGAGACACTTTTGAAAAAAAGAAATACTGCTCTGCGCTCTTTATTGATGTCTCATAAGCTTTCGATAAAGTATGGCACGAAGGTCTTTTCAACAAATTAACACAAAATCTACCAGCAAACATCGTAAAGCTTTTAAAAAGCTATTTAATGCAACGTAAATTTGTAGTTAGGGAAGGCAATTTTTTAAGCCCTCCGCAGTCGATTGAAGCCGGAGTCCCTCAAGGCAGTATCTTCGGACCCTTACTTTATTTAATATATGCCTCTTACTTACCGTTAAGCAGTAACATTCATACATCAACATTTGCGGATGATACAGCCTTTCTAAGCGTTCACGAAAATCCTGTAGAAGCTTCCCGCAACTTACAAGAATATATATCCAAACAGGAAAAATGGCTCAAACAATGGCGTATAAAAGTTAACGAGCAGAAATGTGCACACGTCACTTTTACGTTGCGCAGGGAAACATGCCCGCCTATAAAAATTAATACCGAGACTATACCACAACACACTGTAGTCAAATATCTAGGCGTTCATCTTGATCGTCGTTTAACATGGAAATGGCATATAGACGCAAAGTTAACACAAATGAAACTAAAAGCAGCCCAAATGAATTGGCTTATTGGAAGAAACTCTATACTAAGCCTTGACTGTAAACTTCTCTTATACAACGCGATCCTGAAACCAATATGGTCCTATGGAATCCAGTTATGGGGCACTGCCTCAGCATCGAATGTCGAAAGAATTCAAAGGCGACAGAATAAAATCCTACGTACAATAACAGCAGCCCCCTGGTATGTCAGAAACCATCGAATTCATAAAGACCTAGACGTTCCGTTGGTGAAGACAGTATTTTCAAAACACCCGAAAAAAATATATAAAAAAACTTGAGTTGCACCCAAATCCACTTGCGCGCAATATTCTTCATTATAGAGGCCACACCCGGCTGAAAAGAAGGGATACTCTCTCTCTCAGCCGTTCACGAGAGATGTAAAACAACAAAAATCAACCGTTGAAATTAAAAATTTTGTTTAGCATTGGCTAAACTTATATGTAATATTTTTTAGATTTAAGATTTGAAAAACTTATTGATAATTTAATTTACAATTGAAGATTCAATAAATAATAAAATTTATCAAAAAAAAAAATTTCCATCTTAATAGATAAGCCGCAAGTGAAAATATCTCTCACCAAATCCTCACGTAACATCCCAAACTCACAGGTTAAACCTAAATTTTTTAACAAAGTCACGTACTCATCAATGGTTCGTCCTGGTTGCTGTTTGCAGACAAAAAATTTATGCCTTTCCATAGCAATGTTTACTTTTGGTATGAAATAACCATCAAATTTTTTTATTAAATCCGCATATTTAATAGTGTCCACATCTTCGTCAAACGAATTGAAAATTTTCAACGACTCTGGGCCAAGATGGTGAAGCAGTAATGCTACTTTACGGCGGTCAGACTGGGACTCCAAACTGGATGCTGTTAAAAATATTTTAAATTGCGTGAACCATGACTTCCATTCCTTGGCAAAGTTGGTAGACTTTAGGTTGATTGGCTGCAGTGACGTTGCGAAAACTTGATTGCCTTGAATTTTCATTTGATTTGCTGTTGTTGGCTTTTCTTCAGTTTCCGGCATTGTTAGGTTATGTTGTTTTTTTTTAAGTTAACAAATAACACGACTTTATTATTTTTTTTTTTTTTTTAATAGACTCTTTATTGAAAGACTTTTTTTTCAAAAGACTTGTTTTAAAATAAAATCTGTTAAAATGATCATCAATCAGAAATTCCTTTTTTCCCTTAATTTTTACTTTGTTTCCATATTTCCAATAGCTTTTTACAAAATTATCACAAACAAAATTATTTACATTTAGACAGGACAACGTCTGTCGTGTTAGCTAGTTTATACAATAAAAATATAATTGTTAAAGAAAATAGACTTGTATACATATACATACGTATTTACATATATGTTTAATATATTTTACAAATATATATTGAAATTAAACATATCGATTAATTCAGGTATAACTGCTAGATCATAGCAGGTACATTTGTTAAGCTTTAAATAATCTTTTGTATATAACATTGCTTCCAAAGACATTTTCAATTAATTTCTTACTTTAGTCTGTTTTATGTTTACCTGACTAAATATTCTTTCAACATTTGCTGAATAATGTGATAAATCTAGGATTTTTGTAATAAATTTAGTCAAAACCGGAAACAAAAGACTAGAATCCCTCATTTGCATCTCTGATATTTTTTTTTCCAAAAATCCAATAGTTATATATTTTTATCAGGACAACAATTTTAATTTTCTGAACTCAGTTTCTAGCTCTTTCAGAAAACCAACTTTCTTCTTTATTAATAATATTAAAAGGAATAATTAAAACAAGAGCTTTATACTTATTTTTAAAATCAAATATTGATAATATCTGATCACAAAGCTCTATATAAAAATTAACACGATTATTATTTTTCTTTTGCACTAATTTGTGCTTCTTCAAATACATCTCTGGCAAATATTCCTAACTAAATGTCTTCAAAATTTAAAAACTTGTTTTTGTTTTTATAATCATCTAGGTGAGCGCCCCGGCTTCGCACGGAAGCTATTTACTTTTATAAATTTCGATTTACATAATCAAAGCACATCACGACTTTCACGAAAAGTCATAAGTTACGAACGCGTCGATAAACCATCTTCACGACCATCCGAACAAACCCTAAAAATTTAATCGAATTCGGTTTTACCGTTCGTGAGTTTTAAAGTCACAGCAAACTCGCAACAATTTTTTATATATCGACGGCTCCGTTTTAAAACATGCTAAGTGAAAAAAGCTAGTTTTGAGATAAACGCCTTCAAAGTTTTTTGTTGATATCTCGAAAACGATAAGAGAAAAAAGCTTGAGGCTTTTTGTGTTCATATCATAATTCCAACAGAATTTTTAAGTTTATTTGAACTTTATAAATTTGTTGTAGATCATAGTTAAAAGTGACTTAAAATATTTTAGCATGTACACAAATCTATTACCTAGGCGTCTAAGTGGACTTAGCATCTTTTTGGTGATCCTTTCTCACTTACATTGGTCATCTAAGTACAGATAGCAAGTTTTAGTTTGGAAAAAATTTAAAATTTTATTTTTTTTTTACTTACTTAGAACGAAAATTGTTTTAAAATACTTAAATTAATAAAACAAATACTGATATTTTTTTCTTTTCTTTTATTTATTTAAAAAAAAAAAAATAATATTAATTCAGTTCATATACAAAAATCATAAAATCTTTTTTTAATAGAAAACAAAAAGTAAACGTAAAAAGAAAAAACTTGTAATCATCACATTCTGAGTTGACTACACATTCGTTTCCAGCAAAGCTTTTGAGGTTTCGGTAGAAGTTTTGGTAAAACTTTGGAATTAGGTTTTGGTCGCATAAATATAGCAGATCCTTATGTTTTGCTTCTGTTATTGGAAAAGTTGATGAATACGCTCTGGGTATGTCTTGAGGAATCGAATTTGTCTTTCTACGCCTTTTAGTTTGGTCATAAAGCGTAATTTCTTTAAAATCTTCATCGAATTGATATTTGTAAGATAATTGTCTTCTTTATACACTCTAATATCTCTGATTTTGCATACACTTACTTTTTCATTTTTTGTATTTTTTGACCAATTCAAAGCAGAAACAAATTCCTTGAAGTCTAAAAAATCTTAATTTTCCATTTCAATTACGTTATATAGAGGTTCATTTTTCTTTGCATTTCTTATTAAAGAAAACCATTCATATGGTGTATATATACGTTTATTTTTCTTGGATTTTTCTATAAGAGCATGCACACTATTACCTTCATTCTGAGTATGACCTTTTTCGAGGAACTTGTGTAAAGGTTTTGTAAAGGTTTTCTATAGCCCCTTTTTTATTTTAAAACAGCTGAGGGGGTCCCAGCTAAAACTTAGGCGTTCAAAAGAATGGAGATTAAAACAAAAGGCAAACAAGTGCCGAATTCAGTTACTTGTAATAATCTGATTTTATTTACAATTTGTTCTAACTTATATACTAAAATTTCTTAGGTCATTGAGTGATTTCTGAATCACTCAATATTTTACAAATTCATAAATAAAAGAAAATAGAAATTAAAGTTAGAATTATCAAATATTATATTACATCTTAAATTTACATGTGCCAACAATAATGCAAGCAAACAATATTCTTTTGACCCACTTCAACATGTGTAACCCAAGCGTTTATTGTTTGTTGGTTGCACTACTTTGTTGAAGTTGGTATGTATACATTGTGCATACTGTATGGCGACATGGTACACTACAGTTCTGACTTATGTCAATATTCAGTTTAAGAGAAACCCATATGTAAAATGAAAAAACAATCTTGTTTTTATTTTGTCCGCCGCAATTATCAGACCAAAAATTAAATTTAGTGATACCTTTATTTTTGTTTCAGGGTGTGGAGATCGACAATCAGCATGAAGAGCCAAATAACAATGTAGGTCTTCTACAAATGAGGAAGTTGATCGACTCCATGACGACTAGAATGATGAACTGGAGTTAAAAGGTAATACATTTAGAGGGCAGGGCTCTATATCTCAGTGGTTGCCCGGAATCATACCCGACTCATCACCAAATTCAACGAGATACACACAAGTAGCGACGAAGCTCTCTCGCGAACAAATTGCAGCTAGACAGAGCTTTGCAAAGGACCTACCGAAATTCTCCGGAAACCCAGAAGACTGGCCGACGTTCTCATCTACTTATCAACAAACCACTGAGATATGCGGTTTTTGCGATAGCGAGAACCTCCTTCGACTTAAAGCCTCCTTAGAAGGCGATGCCTTAAGATTTTATGCTTCTTGTGTACCACAAGTCAAAGATACTCTTACAATGAAATTTGGTAGACCCGAGATTGTCCTTAATATTCTTCTTAAACGAGTAAGTGAATTATCGCCTATCAAAGAGAACAGATTAGAATCGCTGGTGGACTTCGCTCTAGAAGTTCAGAACATCGTTGCCACTATGAAATCAGCAGACTTAAACAACTACCTGAACAACCCAGAAATAGAACAAGAGCTCGTAATGAAACTTCCTGGACTTATTGCTGTTTTTTGGGGCATGCATAAACTCTCTCTATCGTCGTGTAACTTAGAGAACTTTGGCTCTTGGCTCTTTCAACTAGCCCAAGGCGTAAACAATGTGTTAATGCCGGAGTATCGCGCTAGTAAATTTACTAAGAGAGGTAACTTAAATACACACTTCGAGTTAGCCAAGAAAAATACATGTATAGCATGTGGTAACTCGTGTAGCAAATTATCTACGTGCGACATTTTCAACAAACTAAGTAGAGCGAAGAGGTGGGACATGGTACGTACCTATAAATTATGCAGAAAGTGTCTAACGCCCCATTCTGTAGCTGAGTGCGATTCCGCTCAAGTGTGTGGAGTTGATTCTTGCCAATTCTTACATCACCCGTTACTCCATAAACAACTGCACGGTGTCTGCAACGTCGTTAGAAAGTCGGAGAATGCAGTGCTATTTCGAATCCTGCCGGTAGATTTACATGGGAATGGTAAGCGTGTCAAAACATATGCCTTTTTGGATGATGGGTCATCACTTACACTGATGGAAGAGAGCCTAATGAGCGACCGAAACGTAAAGGGGACTCCTAGTCCTCTATGCATAAAATGGACAGCTGACACTCACCGTTATGAGAATGATTCTCAAGTGCTTAATCTAAAAATATCTGGCGATGCGTTAAAAAAATGCTTTGAGCTGAACAACGTACATACCGTTCAGAGATTGAATCTTCCGAAACAAACACTAGACGTCGGCCAGCTAAAACATGAGTACAGTTACTTGAGAGACATTTCCATAACGTCGTACGTTGATGCTGAACCTAAACTTATAATCGGCCTGAACAACTGCTGGCTAGGTGCAGGCCTTAAAACAAAAGAACGAACGATGTTCGAACCAGTCGCCGAAAGGACACTTTTAGGATGGTCGGTAAAAGGCCCATGCAATTTCAAAGCAGATCGTATCTACGTGAATGCCTTTCATAACTGTGGTAACGCCAATGAGTGCCAAGAATTATTAGAGGCTGTTAAGCGGTACGTTCTTTTCGACAACATAGATGTAACCAAACATGACGAGGGTGTAAAAGCAGCAGATAGCGAAAGTGTACAGCAATTACAAGACAACACTCGAGATATTGGGGGTCAGTATGAGACACGATTATTATGGAAACACCCAAGAGTTGCGCTACCCGATCGAACTCCCCAGAAATATTACGTACTCTTAATACTGACCTAGGAGACCTAAACCTAGATATGACCAAAGCAATGGGACCTGAGAAAGTTCTGGGTATGTAGTGGATGGCGTCCGAAGATTGTTTCACGTTCAAGGTATCACCAAAGTACAAATCCATTGAACATCTTAGCGGTGACCATAGGCCAACTAAAAGGCAAGTCCTGAGTGCAGTCATGAGCACATTCGATCCTCTAGGTCTTATTGGGTTTTATGTAACATATGCAAAAGTAGTTCTACAAGAAATCTGGCGCAGTGGTTGCTCTTGGGACGAACCTATAAAAGATCCAGAATTGCTCAAGTGGAGACGTTGGTGTGATCATCTGTCAGACATCGAAAACTTAAAAATCCCAAGGCACTATTTCTCAGGATTATCCATCCCAACCAACAACTTGGAGTTGCACACGTTTGTCGATGCCTCTGAGGATTGGTATGCAGCCGTAATTTATATTAGAAATAACATCGGTAGCGAGAGAAGGTGTATCTGGTTGGCAGCAAAACAAAGGTGGCACCGCTGAAGATGTTGTCCATTCCCAGACTAGAACTCCAGTCCGCTCAACTAGGTGCTCGATTTGCAAAAACGTGGTTGCTTCACTGACACTTTGCCAAAAAACATTTTGGTCGGATTCGAGGACGGTCTTGTCGTGGATACGATCGGACCATCGTAGGTACTCACAATTTGTTGCCTTTAGGGTTAGTGAAATTTTAAGTATAACCGAATGGAAATGGGTGCCTACCACGCATAACGTGGCTGATGAAGCAACAAAATGGCAAAAAATACTGCATTTTTCTCAACAAAGTCGCTGGTTCACAGGCCCTAAGTTTCTGCTGAAGCAAGAAAGCATTTGGCAAGAGGATCTGGATGAGGCCACAATTCTGGAACTCAGACCGAAGTATGTTGGAGTTCACAGAGAGTTATTAAAACCCACGTTTCTGACCAGCCTGAACGCTTTTCACAATGGGCTAGATTCATTGGTGCAACCTCCACCTTACAAAAAGTTGCGCGTATTATCAAAAGCAAAGTCCGACAACAAACGGTGGTATATTCTAAGATACAACACGATATTACTTCCGCCGAATCCGCAATCTGGAAATGTACTCAAACTGAAGCATTCGGAGATGAGCTGGTAACACTAAGAAAAAATCGATCGCTACCGCCGTCAAGTCCATTATCACAACTTTCACCATACCTGGATAATGATGGAGTAATAAGGATGGGAAGTAGAGTGCAACTCAGCGGTCGCAGTGACCCCATAATTCTACCACAGAAACACTACGTTACGCACCTCTTAGTAGATGACTATCATGCCAAGTATCTACACAGCAATAACGAGTCAGTGGTGAATGAGCTTAGGCAGGTTTTTTGGACTCCAAGGCTTAGAAACGTGCTGAAGCAGGTGCGAAAGTCATGTTAGCATTGCCGTATCAATAACGCGAAGCCAATACCTTCGAAAATGTCTGCCTTGAGCCGTCGCGAATAGCACCATTTTGTCGACTATTCACATACGTAGGCGTCGATTATTTTGGACCATTTCTTGTTGTAATCCGACGGAGCTTGGAAAAACGCTATGGGGTGCTATTTACCTGTCTGACCACGCGAGCAATACATTAAGAAGTGGCATATTCTCTTTCTACCGAATCCTGCATAATTGCTGTGAGGAGCTTTATGGCCCGCAGAGGCATCCCCAGATAATTGTGGAGCGACAACGGTACCAATTTCCGTGGTACAGAACGTGAATTGAATGATGCCTTCAAGCTAATGGACAAAAACGAGCTCCTGAAAAATTTTACCAATTCAACGATGTCGTGGAAATTTATACCGCCCTCCTCCCCACATATGGGTGGGTCATGGGAAAGGCTAGTCAGGTCAGTAAAAGTTTCACTGTCATCCATTCTACCGAGATACAGACTCACAGATGAAATATTAAGAGCGGCGTTTGTTGAAGCGGAAAACACAGTGAATTCACGGCCACTAAAGTATATCCCAATTGAAAATAACGCGGATAAATCGTTGACACCAAATCATTTCCTGCTTGGTAGCTCTAATGGAATGAAACCGTTAGTCGAACCGGATGAAAATTGTGTTTTCTTGCAGCTGCTAAACAAATGGCTAATTTATTCTGGGTCCGGTGGCTTCGAGAATACCTGCCGACAATTACGCGACGAACTAAATGGTTTCAGAATGTCGACCCTATAAAGATCGGAGGCCTAGTCTGCATCGTGGACCCAAACAATCCTCGTAATTGCTGGCCCAAAGGTAGAATTATCAAGGTTAAGGAGGGAGCTGATGGACAAGTCCGCAGTGCTTTTGTTAAGACAGCTGCCGGAGTATACGAAAGACCCGCCACAAAAATAGCCGTGATTTCATTAAATAGGGAGGTAGTTCCTCAGGAGGTCATACCAGGGGTCAGTGTTGAAATGAAAAAAAAAACACGGCAACCCCAATTTAAAAGAGCGGGTACATAAATAATGCTATCATGGTTATTGATTACCTTGAATATCTAAGTAAGAAAAAGAAGAAAGAAAAATGAGAAAAAGCTGACGTGGCGGTAAGATTATAATTTTCTGAGAAAACCACGTTTTAGAGTTTTAACACTGAAGACAGGATATTTTGAAAAAATACTTGGAGCTATACTGAAGTAACTATTAAATAAGTTAAGACACTATAACTTTAACTTGTTATTGTTTTCTTTTTGGATTTTTAAAATTCTACCTTTAAATAATAAAGTGAATTAAAACAAACTTCAGCGTCCAATTCGTTTTTCCTTTTTTCAACACTAAGTTTTTTTTTTTCTAAAATTACTTACCAATGTTTCTCTTATTATTGTGTTGCGGATGTATTTTTGGTTCGGATTCTTCTTTTTCTAAGAGAAACCCGGTTAAAATTATCTTATAATGTTTAATATAAATGAAAAATACCGTTCAATTTGTTTATGGCCAATTGCAGCATTTTTCTTGCGCGAGAACTCATTATATTTATAAAAAAAAAAACCAATTAAGTGCACCTGTTCTGTTCACAACTTTCGCCAAACTAAACAATGTTATGTACACTTACACGACGATAGTGACATTTTGAAATAGGGGAAAAACCTATTAAGTGCACTTAGAGATGCAAAAAAATGTACAAAATTGGATTACGTCCATGCTAAGTATATATACAAAACGCGAAAAAGTAAATGTCCATTCTATAACATGCTAAGTACTTTTAGCATAAAACAAAAAAAAATATTTCCAAACTAAATCATGCTAAGTGTACTTAAAATATTTAAATAGGGAGGCTTTTTAAACTTAAATTATGCTAAGTACATTTTGCTTATAACTTTTGATAGGGTAGTCCGATTACTATCAAAATTTTACAGAATCTAAGTTAAGAAACGATGAACTCAGAAATTCTTTTCCCAGTAAAACATGTCATGTCGACTTAGCATGTTTTGGAATGGGACCGTCGATATATAGATTAAATAAAAGTTTACAGTTTTAAGCAAACTAGTTTTTTAAAAAATTGCTCATTAAAATTTTCAGCAGTTCAGTTGCTTTAATAGTACAAATAAATGTTGCAAACTTGAATTATTTAAAATCGTCAAAATTAGGGTATAAATCGTCCCATCGTCACTATGCCATTTTTAGGACAAATCGTCCTTCCCATTAGGATAAATCGTCAAATCTGGCAGCTATGCATCCGACCCATCACGAAGTTGTGGTTTTCATATACTAGATTTTATGCTCGTCTTTGATATATCGCAAGAATTTTTAAGATTTTCCGTTTTGCGTTTGATTTTTTTTAGACCCATTAATGATTTTTCACTGTTTCCGGACATTGCACTTAAATTTATATGAATGTAAGTATGTAATTTTAATTTTATGAATGTACTTTTACTGCTATTTGTGAAACCAAATTTTGAGGAAGTTTAAAGCTAAGTATTAGTTAGCATGTATGCAATGTTTTTAATATCAAAAAATTAATAGTTTTCTATTTCTGCTTCAAGCGTATGTAAAATCTTTATTAAACAACCTAGAAGTAGCGACTTTTAAGCCCCTAAAAATATTGAGCTGACTTTAATCAAATATTGATTGAAATTACTAAAGTCGATTGTAAAACCTTTTCATTGAAAGTTTTCGTGTTTGTTATTCGTTTTCAAAAATTCAGTAGAACGGTCCTCTAACAGCATGAAATTTGGCATTCCCCAAAATATTTCCACTTAATTTCCTTATTTGAAAAAATTTACCATCTACCTTTTATCTATTAAACGGCTTGAGTAACCAACGACAAATAAAACAACAATTTTCCAAAATTACTTTAAAGCAAAGACAAGTGAAAAATCAATTTACGACAAAAAAAAATCATCTGATAATAAAAGATTTTTCTTTTGCACACTTCTGTTTTTGGTTACAACAAATTATTTTTCAAATACTAAAAAATAACATCCAAATTATATTATATACCGTAATAATACACTAGGAGCTCGATTGAAAAAAAACTGTGTTCTTGAGTTTACCGGAAAGTTGTAATAACCGACCGAGGATTAAAAATTCAATTTGAAAATCACCACTACTTAATTGAAATTCACTCATCTTTATTTTTAACATTAAAAATTTATATATTTATAAAAGAATTGCTTAACATACTCCAAGGCGAAATCCTACCAGTTGGTCCCAAGATCACAGGTGATAGATAATATTTGCCAAACTTTCGCCGTATGTATTTTCTATCTACATCAGATATTAAAACAAATTTTTGAGAACATTTTTCTACATCTCAGGGAGGAAGTTTTTAAGGCGAATTGGGTCGAGTCTACGTTGCGTTGCATATGTATGTAAATAAATAGCAAAATAAAAAATAATCTTTACATTTGATACCTTCGAACATGTTCAGAAAATTGCCTTAAATGCAATAAAACAGAAAAAGTTGCACTTATAAAAACGAACATGTTCAGAAAATTGCCTTAAATGCAATAAAACAGAAAAAGTTGCACTTATAAAAAGTGTTGCACTTATAAAAAGAATGTAACGTAAAAAAATTGCCTGTTTCCCTAATCGGAAGTTGCGCAAATCGAGCTTGCACTGTATAAGTTATATTTACTACTTCGCTTAACTAAGTTTTCATTTTCAAAAGGAATTTCTTTTTATTAGTGTGGTTAAGCTGAAATATTTATGGTTATTATAATTATGATGTCTCTGACCCAAATGTATGTGGCTTTGATAGTGTGTTTGTGTGTGAGTATGTTTGTTAGTTTGTTTGCAAGGATATTGTATATAATTTTTAGTTCTTTGTTCTTCAAGTGTTGCTTGTCCCTACTTTGGCACTTACATACATACACACACGCATACATAGACATAATTTAAGGCTTAAATTTAAAGCAAAAAGGCTCCCTTTCACACAGATAAAGTTTATAGCTAACCACCAACAACATAACGAGTTTGATTTGTTATGTTGTTGTAATTTTAGCTACTGTGTGTGTGTGTGCGTGTGCGTGTTTTTGAGTCATATCTGATGTTTTAATATATTTTTTTGTGTGCTACTGTTGTTTCCTTTTGTCATACTTTTTAGTTTAAGATTGTTTACTGTTCTGTTGTTGTTGTTGTTTTTTTTGCTATTGTTGCTGCTGCTGCTATTGTCCTTGAAGTGCTTTTGTATGTGCAGTTTGTGGTTGAATGTTAATCAGACATTAAGTCGGATGTTGAGTAATAAAAAAAGAAAAAATGGAGAAGTTTTGGATTTCATGCAGCTCTCTTAATATCTTATACTCTGGCCATTATTTTCTTATGGGGGTTTGTGTTAGTAATACATGCTTTAATGTATATATTTTTTTATTATGCTTTTGTTAAGTTAAGGAGTTCATTAGCAGTTGATTCATTTGGTTAGCAACACCTTCAAATAATAATTAATGGTTTTTGTTTATGAGTGCAAAATTTATTGCATGAAAATAGCACGGCTTTGGAATATATCTAGGTATGTATTCATGTAGTTTTTCAAATTAAAGGGTTAGAGTCAATTTAATATTTCCTTTGTTTAATATGCAATTTGGTTCTAGTTAAATAAACAATAACAGGCTTTTTGGGAGGCTCAAAAAAGAAAATGACGTGTTTTAATTGAATTTGTTTGTTTTACGAGTGTTGTAAAGAATATTATTCTCTGGCGAAAATCTTTTCTTAGTGCTTTTTATTTATTTTTTACCAATCAAAAGTGAAAGAACATTTCATGTAAAGTGAATATCTCACAGTATTTTAATTCTCCGAAAATTACTAGTAATTTTGAAAAGAAGCAAAGAAAAAAAACGTCTGATAACTTTGCCCATTTTAACCGATTTCAGAAAGGGAGATGGTTAACAATTGAATTGTATTTTTAAACCAATTTCTAATATTTACACTATTTGAATGGATGTTCTTCTAGATTACTTCTGCTGAAAAGTGCGCAGTGTTACGCCCATACAAAGTAAATAAATATTGTTCTTTAAGTATTTATACTCAATATACACACGCCAAGTTCCTTCCCGCTAATCTGCTACCTTATGATAGAAAAAATGGACATTGCCACGCCCATGACAATAAAATATTTCCTTTTGGTAATAAATATCCTTTTACAAATATATATATCTTATCAAGCGATTCTTCTAGAACTTCAGGCATACATTTAGTTCTCGTGAAAATACAACAAATTATGAGCAGAAAAGTGGGCTGGATCATTGCTTGATTAAACGATTTTTAAGAATCTTTGCCCATATAATAATTTCCCGGGACAGTTCCATGCCGTTTTCTTGGAAAAACTATTTGGAAGTCTTGTAAAAAAGAAGTTTGTACAGTTATTTTCTTTATTTAAATTCCGAGTTTTTGTTTAATTGTTACAAATAAATTATTTCCAAACGTAGCGACGTCTTTTGGCTTCAAGTCAGATCTTAATTTTTTTTTTCTAAAGTAATTCTTCCTGAGTCTTTTCATGGCTTAAGTTCTCATAGTGGAAATTTTGTTGAATTGCTTTTCATTTATTAAATTAAATTTTTAACATTTACGAAAGTTTTACGAAAAGTTTCTTTAATATTTCTGCACTAAATAGATTACTCTGTACTAGAGATGTGCAAATGTCGTGAATTGTTCGTGTCACGCGTGAATCACGTGATTCGTGATTACAAATTGATAAAATCACGCGTGCGTGCGTAATCGTGATTCAGAGATATAATACCGTGCGTGATCGTGCGTGATTTTTTAATATAATTTTTACGCACTCAAAACAATTCTCTATGTTAAGCTTTTTCTTCTTTTGAATTTTTGATCTTTGCTAAAATTACATCCATTCATATATGTATACATATGTATGTATGTAATTACGTACATATATATGATTATGGATTCATACATTAAAATCTCCGATACATATGCAGACATTCGAGTGCAGATGAATACATATCCATGTACGTTGTGCATACACACACCTTTGGAAATCTTGCGTTAACCTAAACCTAATAACACTAGTACTCCTTTTGAATTCCTTTACATAAGTATAAGTAATAAATTTAAATAACCTTGCTTGGCAAACAGTTATATATTTTTAATATTAAGTTTATCCTTTGTAATGCTAATTTTTCGAGCATTTCCTGAATTTTTTTTTTGTTTAATTGATAATCTTGAAGTAAATAAAGAAATTAATTACAAAATAAAATTTTTTAGCATATGCTAAATCTTTTATTGCAAAATTTGTATTTCATCGTGCGCGTGCGTGCAAAATTATTCCGTTCGTGCGTGAAAATACGTGATTAAAAATATTGTGTTCGTGAGCGTACGTGATCGTGAAAGTTTTAAATCATGTCGTGCGTGAGCGTGCGTGAAAAATATTTATGTTTCGTGATCGTGCGTGATCGTGAGCGTACTTTTACTCACGCGCACACCTCTACTCTGTACTATTGTAAAACAAAAAATATTACATGACATATTAATTACTTAATAAAGGCCAGCTGTTGTCCTAAAATGTTTGTTTTACGCTTTTTGCCTAAATTTCTTTTTTTTTTATTAATAATCCATCTAAGTGTAAATATTTTTTGCAGCCCTAATTGGTCTTATGGTTTTATTTTATAGCTGTTTACAAGTTGGACCATTATTTGCTATATTTTATAAATGTTTCCATGTATGTATGTATATGTATGTAGCTGGATAAAAAAGTAGCAAATATTTCTTTTTTCGTCTGTAGTATTATTATGGCATCTAATAATTTGTATGCTAATTAATGGTATATTGTAAATGATAAAAATGCCATTAAAGGCAGTTGTGTTTTACGGGGGGAAATTTTATATAATGTTTACAGTGTAAACAAATATGTATTAACAGTATAATAAGTATGTATGTATTACTTATTACACTTTAGGCTAAAGTACAAAACTTTGCTTGAGTTTTAAAAATTTTATAATGATTGTTTCGTAAAATATTGTAAATTTGTAATGCAAAAAAAAATATTATAAATTTCCATTTTTTAAACTTTATAATTTATTTAAATTAAAAATTTCCTTTTCAACTTGAAGCTTTAAGCTAAATAATAAGTTGTACGTATGTATGTAGTATGTTAAGTGTTGGACATATGTACATATTACGTATATTGTTTTAGTAGAGGTGTAAGTGTATGTACACTAATGGTGTTTTCTTTTCTACAAAAAAATGCTACATCTCCATGCAGAAAATGTACTTTGGAGTTCGTTTCTTAAAAATGTTTTGCTCTCTAAAAGGGCAGTGAGTTTGATTCTAAAAAAATTGCCCTCACTAAGGGTGGAAGGCATTGCACTTTTTGCCCCATAAAAATCGACAGTGTTGATAGTGCCCTGTAAAAGTTAGCTGTCAGCTGTTGAAAACAGGGCGTTTCACTTTTTCGTAAGTTGTGTTCAGTTCTAGTGAAATAATAAGCTGCATTATTACAAGGTTGGCAAGACATTTTATATATGTACCTTTCAAAAAGGTGCCATTTTGTGTGTAGAAAAGAAAACACCATAAAACAATGTGCCCTTGGCCTTGGTCACTTAAGTAAAAGGAAAAAAAATCAAACAAAAAAATAACAATTTGATTCCGTATTTCCTTAGTTTACTTTGCATTTTACTTTCCATTTTGTTGTTTACTACTCTTTGCATTTCCTTTAAAGTTTTGTTATTTTTGTTGTTCTTGTTGTTAGCATATTTCCAATTCAAATGCCTGCAGTTTGATGGCTTAGGTCTAATATTTGTTGTTACCGATTTTTTTGTAACTTTTCTACTTTGTATACTCATATACATAATATGATTTACCGTTTTTTTTTTTCTTATACTCCCACTCATGATGTTTTTAATTCTTTCACCCACTCTTGCTCACCTAGTATGTAATGAATGCACAATAAAGCTATAAACACATAGACCACAGCAAGCAGCAGGCAGCAATGTGTCAAAAATAAAATACATGAGCCTATATGAAGTTGATTATTTTGACGACAGCAAGGCAGGTTGTTGTCTATGCTACTTTTGCTGTTGCTGCCAAATTAGACTAATTTCTATTTTCATAAGCAGCAATAAGCTGATACAAAGCTGCCAATATAATATAAATGTTACGGCAATGAGAACTAAAAATATTTTGTGTTATTTAAACGAAAATAAAATAACAAAATTAAAATAAATAAATAAATTGATATGCTCTTATATTTTTATTCGATATTATAACGTTTTTAGCTGGTAATTTCATTTTTATTCTTGTGAAATATTTATGTGGTAGCTCTGTAGTAAAACAAATATTGAAAAATAAAAAAATCTCAAATTCATTTGTCAGCTGCTGTCGTTCTCAAAATAATTCAGTAGCCAACTACATGGCAGCAATTGAAGCCAACTGCATTTGAATTCTGCTGTTGTGAAGTCTGCTGTGGTCTATGTGTTTATAGCTTAAATAACAATAAGAACAACATGTTGTGAGTACCATATTGTAGCAATTTTTTATTATTATTGTTGTGATATTCTTTTTTTTTTTTTTTTTTTTGTTTGAGGGAAGGTATTGGTACATATACATATGTACGAGTACATTCGTGTATGTGTAACTGATTTACATTGTTGGTTGGGTTTTTTATTGTTTTTTTTTATGCAGTTACTTGAAGGTACCCACCAGTTTTAAAAGTAGAAATTGACTCCAAATCATTAGGTTATTCGCTAACGAAAAATCGACTAACTACTTCTTTTGACTCTCTCACTCATGTACATGTACACGCACTCAGTACATGCATAAATGTTAAAGCCTTCCACCTCAAATTTGTTTAACGAGTCGAAAAAACTGTGCCCTTATTCCAAAGAAAATCAACAAAAAAATAAAAAAGATTTAATGTAAGAGTTATGATTTTGTGTTGGCGTACAATTAGAAGTTCGTAGTCAGTGAATGTTGAATTTTTAGTAAAAACAAGTGTTTTTATAGAAAGGTAAAATGAGCAGCAGAATGAAACTAAAACGTTCCATAAAAAAAAGAAAAGGAACAATTGATTGAAAATTTTATAATTATTGAAAAAGAAATTTGATAAATAAATAAAAATCCAAAAAATTTAAATTTCTGTAGTATTTTCATTAAGGGAATGTTCTTAGTGATCTTACTGGTACATTATGACTAGCGAAATAGTTGGTTCTTGCTGACTAGTGATTTCACCGGTCTGATCGTGTCAATTGACTACCGTCAATGTCATCCCCATGTTAAAACCGTCAATCGAGTGCATTGCTAGTAGTTAGTCTGGTAGTTAGTGGTAACGACTGGTAGCTAGCGAAATTGCTAGTCATTCGCTAGCTACGCCGACTGCAGGGTATACCAATTGTCTGACTGTGTGTGTGTTCTTATGTTCCAGAATATAAAGAGTTATTGCATACATACTACATACAGCCACTCGTGTTCTTTTGTATGAATTTCTTATGGAAAAATAGTTTAATTTAAAAGGAAATTTGATTGATTGAGGTTTGTCTCTGCTGTTTTTGATATTCACCCCTATCGTGAATAATTTTCCACGTGAAATTTTTTCACTTTTCACGTATTTGCAATCGTGAACAACTCGCATGAACAAATTTTATTCAGTCCAGAATAACAACGTGAAAAATGTTCACTGAAACAAATTCCCCTTATCGTGAATAAATATTTCCCTCGGAATTTTTTCACTTCTCACATTGATATTTTCACTTTATTTTTGATGGGGAATAGAACAGAAATTATATGTATTTCTTCTTATAATTCGAATATTAAAGCTTAAAAAGTTTATTTTAATGAAAAGTTCTGATAATAAGGCACAAACTGATGTATTCCTCAACAAAATTCAAAAAAACAGGTCGATTGCCTGCAGATTTGTGAAACTTTAATTTGTTGGCATTCCAAAAAGTAGCCGAATTATTTTACCACATAAAAGTTAGAATGCAATAAAAAAACGGAGCAACCAAACTAAAGCTCCAAAACTGAATATTTAACTGTGATTTTTGAAGTTTTCTTTAAAATAAATATGTCCGTGTATATTTTTGAACAAAAAGTTGTATGATTTTTTTTTTTATTTTAATCTTCTTCCCTTTTTTACATTCACTAACACTTGATAGCGGGAATAATTTTTCACGGCAGATTCACGATACCATTTTTCACTTCGAGTGGAATTAAAATTTCACGTGAACAAAAATTTCACTTCTTATTCACGATAGGGGTGATTGTGTCGTTTTCATATTAAATAAAAAAAGAAAAAGAGAAATATCCTAATACATATCATTTGGTTTTTATTGTAAAGTAGTCATGTCTCTAAAAGAAAAAAATAGTATAATATTACGTTTAGGGCCAATTTTCCAGTTGCAATTTACATTTGATTTACATACATTCAAATCTAATTTAAATACGAACTTCTGTTTTCTATTATATTCTTAAAAGAAACTTAAATCACCAATCTTGTGCATTTAAGTTCGATTTAAGTTTTACGAATTTCCATGAATTTTTGACTGTTTGTTCTTCTTGTTTAAACCAACGTCTGTGAAAAATTTGTGGATACTGGCCAATCAATTCCAGTTAAGCGCCATGGCCACGTATCAAATTGGCTTGACAAATAACATGTATGTGTTGGTAAATATTATTTTGCTTAACACAGCAACGTGTCAAATTCATGTCGTCAAATTTCATTTGAAAGTTATTTAATTTATTAATATTTATAATATCAATTACCTTATATATTTATATGCGATTGATTTACAGACCCTTTATATTAAATTATTATGAAAATAATTAAATATATTTTGTTAATTTTATTTCTATATATATAAAAATTTTCATAACATTTACATTTTCTTCAACATTTGGTTTATTTTTAATTGCTCTCCATAAAGCAGGCAAACAGCGATAAAATTTAATTAATTCCAGTATGAAATTTTTTTCATCCATTTTTTATTTATTGCGCTATCAAATTTTCCGCATACGATATTGACGCTGCGCAAACTAAATAAAAATGAGATTTGATGTAATTACGCAGCAATACATCAAATTTGCTTCAAATTACGGTATCGACGGCAGTGAATATCTAAATTGTTTTGATTTTCGTCAAACTCACATGGACATATACGTGAGAGTTTTTTTTCACTAACACAATCAAAAAACCCTTGGTTTGTCAAGCCAATTTGATACGTGGCCATGGCGCTTTAGCATAAAATATGTGTTATTTTTCGCTATTCCTTAAAACATTTTCATATACAAAGAGAGTAATAAGCTTCACTAATTTTTTCCCAACATACAATTGGGGTGTTCACACTGTTGTCATATCAGTCATATTGTCATAATGTCTTATTATTTTACAATAGTTTAAAAAAATTGTTGTTGTGCTTCAAACAAAAAAGTCATATGATAATAAGACATTTTGAGGTATGTTTATGGTTTGTCATAAAATAACAGTAGAAATATTAGTCGAGCAGCTGCAACTCCTTATTCGAGCCGGCGATAATATTTTTAAGCCGCCGCTACTTTTAAATGACACAAGAATGAATACAAGGCAAATTCATTACCAGGTATATGCACGACCAAGGCGAATTAATTATAAGGTGGATGCAGTGGTGAATTCACGCGAATGTATGCATTACCTATACAGTCAAATTTGTTACATATTTTCCGGCGCTATTTGAATGTAATTTTCGTGCAAAAGGCAAATTAATTACGAGTACAATAACTCAACAACAATGCAAACAACAAGTATTTTGTTTGTGTAAACGGCGAATTCATTATCTACGCTGTCAAAATTCTAATGCATAAAAAATTACATTATAATGGCGTAAATATGTAACAAATTTGACATTGTAGGTAATGTATAAATTCGCGTGAATTCGCCACTGCATCCACCTTATAATTAATTCGCCTTGAATGAAAATATGTGTTTGTGTAACTGCCCTGTCGTCAAATGTGTAGCTAGCTACAAGAAAAGCTAACTTTTAAATTGATTTTTCTAGACTAACTTAAAGCTAACTACAATACAATGCAGAATGTAACCAAAATCAATTAGTAGATTGAGTATATATATATATTATTTATTTATTTATTTATTTATTTCTTTAGTTCCTGTACAACAAGATTTAATCTTATATTTAGAGTACAGAAGCGTATAGTGTTACAATTTTTAAAGATTATATAAATTAGTTTATCATGTTATTTTTAGAATACAAAATTACTTTTAGGTATAGTTAACAAAATTTATAAATAAAAAAGAAGAAAGGAAAAAAAAAAAACAATGTACATATAATTATTTGAAAAAATTAAACAAAAATTTATTAAAACTATTAGCATTGCAATTAAATTGTTGATTTGGTGGAAGACTGTTCCAAAGGCGAGCAGCATGCACATAAAATTGCCACTCAGATACTAGACGTTGTCGTCGAGGTAACATAATATTATGGTTTCTAGGAGATTGGCAAAAACGAAGTTTTTCAAATAAATACTTGGGAGTTTGTGTATATATTATTTTATGCAGAAAGACCAGAGTGCGAATCTTCATAAGACTTTCAAAGCTAACGCCATACAGATTCTTGGAAACAGATGATACATGATCAAATCTACGCAAACCATATACATATCTAATAACATTGTTAAATAAAACATTTAGCTTTCTTTTGCTAACAGAGTCACAGTTACCAAATAATTCACAGCCATATAGCAATGAAGGAATCAAGTATGACTTGGCAAGCAAGGTTCTTATCCGTACTGGAGTGAAATATTGCGTGGACCATAGAGCACGTAACTTAACATATACTTGACCCACTAAAGCATTTACGTGATCTGTCCACGTCAAGTGATTGATTATACTCTCATTTATAATTGAATATGGTGAGCGCCAACAAATTTACTCATTTAGGAACTCTTAAAATTATTTCAAGTATTTCATAACTTCTTGCCGTCAATATTTAAGTGGTAACTTAGCTGAGTGGTATGCGCGTTGACTGTTAATCCAATGACCTGTGGTTCGAGTCCCAGCTCAGCACCGGTGAAAAAAAATTTGAAGAAAAATTTATTATCACAATATTACTATAAAACTACTGAATATAGAATTGAGAAAATAAAATAAAAATGAAATATATATGTTTTTATGTATACTAACTAACTACATTTTGACTTTTTAAAACTAACTTAAAGTTAGCTACACGTAGTGGAAAGAAAAACTGACTTTTCCCTAGGACATCGCCATGTTAAAAAAGTTAGTTTTTTTCAAACATTCAAGTTAGTTTAAAGTTAGTTTTGTTTCCGACAGAGTGATCTGCCTGTCAGCTTCTCAACCTTTTTTCCACTTGCCGCCGTCCAAAAAAAATAGTTCAGCTCATGTAACCGGCCACAGCTGCTTTTGATTATATTTATTTCAGCAAGTTCGTATAGATAAAAAAATGAAAATTTTAATTGATAATGGAGATTTTAGAAAATTTACAGGAAATTTATTGTTTTCTTTATTAACAATTAAAAAACATTTACATTTAAGCCAAAATGCAAACGTATGCGCAATAATCCGACTAAAAATGGAGTGTTGTTAAATGTTTATCAGCTGGCACAATTATGACATAGCACACTTATTTATGACGGGGTCTTCACACTTGTCATTTTTGGTGTGCTATTATTTTATGACATATGACTCATAATATAATATCAGATCATCAGATAATATCATGTTGCATAAATTGAGCGCTAATAACGTTTACCGAAAATTTGTTAAACTGGAGAATGCTGAGATCTAAGCAAATGCCATAAAAGTAATCAGAGGATGTCCTAAAAGTGTCATTAGATGGTATTTTTACTATTTTTAAACAAGTATTATTTAAAATTATAAATGTTAAAATTTAAATTGTTTTCATTAGTAATTTTTTATTATGTTATAATTTTTTTACCTTTTTATAAAAAAAAAAAAAACGCTAAGAAATTTGATCAAATCTGATGAATGTGCGACTTTTTTAAAAAAGTGGCGAAATATCGAAAATTTTATAAATATTATTTTTTTTACAATAAGCATAGATGCTAGCATCATTTTCAAAAGCTTATAACTTGAAAAATTCTGAACCGATTTTGACTTAATATATATTGTGGTCATCCGTACATAAATAACTTTTGAATGGTGTAGTTTTTTATTTAAGTCCGCTGTATGTGTTTATTTGGTTTTACGTTTGTGGTTGTGTTCAAGTGGTCAATTGACAGACAAGTGTAATGTTTTTGTTACATTGACCGCAGTAAGAACAACTTTCTATATGTATGTATTTGTTTTATTACAAAAAGATACAAAAAGGACAACTAATCTAAAGAAACACAAAAATAAATAAGTGTCTGAAGAAAAATTTTGATTTTCTCTACGTGTTTTTTCTCCTTTTTTAATACTCTACTTAAAAAGATAAATAATATTTATTTAGTTAAATAAAGTGTTGGTACAATAAGAAGCTTATAAAAAGATTACAAAGAGTTCGTTAAATATTAATAAGCGAAATCATGTGGAAAATTTAAATCGAATAATAAAAATTTTCCAAAAAAAAGGAAAGGCTGAAGGATAAGCTTTAAGTAAGCATTAATCAATAATATGAATACTTTTTGTATGCTGAGTTTTAGTAAAATTTTTTGTAAGACAAATTTTTAATACAAAAGAGAATTTGTAGAATATTTCAATACTAATTTAGAATAAACTAGAAATTAATTCTTGATCCTATTTAGAGTTATGCCTCATTTCTAGTATTCAACTTGATTTTTTGGTGTAGAATTCTATCAAACATTTTTCTTAAGTAATATCTATACGTCATGTTACACTGATTTGTTCTTTTCCAAAAAAAGGGGACAAAAAAATCAATACCACGATAGGGTCGTGACCTAAAATGTTTTACTAAAATGTGTCTTAAGGTACGGTCACATTGGGGAAACATTTGCTTCAAATATTTTGGTTCGTATTTAACAAAAAATTATGTAAATAAATACACAACTTGTTTTGTGGTCACACTACGCACATTTATTTTTCCATTTTGTTTCTTGAAACAGCTGTCAAACAAGGGCAGGTGCTAACATGGGAAAACATATTTTCCCAGTGGTCTCACTTGAACAAATATTTCCACAAATATTAGAAAAAACTATTAAAAAACATAAATTTGTTTTCTAACAAACATTTCGTTGCTAATGATTAGTTTCTGCAGTTGGGCAACCAAAAAGTAATATTCACAAAATATTTTTGCAAATTGCACAAAAACTATTACTTTCACGCTTGATCCATATTTCGTCGTCAATTTTGAGACAACACCGATTTGTACATTTCAACACAAGTGAATAAGCAATTATTTTTTGCGAAGCGTGATTTTTCGCGTTTTTACCATTTATTTTTATTTTAACAGTTTTGCGATTTCTGATTAATTTATCTATTAATTTATGTGCAAGTTTGTGGGTGTGCAATTTTTTCGTTAACATGATTTGCAAATTTTCGCCATATTTTCGATATAGGAAGAATTGTTTTGCATTCTTTAAGGCTTTAGCCTTTTTTTTAATATTATGGCTTTATTGCTATTTAATAATTTTTCGCAAGTTGTCGCATTTTCGCGAAATTTGCAATTCTGCCAAACTTCAGCCGTAAAAAGGTAGATATTTTTATTTGACTGTTTGTTCTTACTAAAATTTTGTAAGATCTAATAATTGTTTTCCCAAAATAAATCAAAATATTTGCCTTTTAGTGGTCACACTTTATTCACATTAGGCACATTTTTGTTTGGCAGCAAATAATTTTGTTTGCCATTACACAGCTGTTTTGCTGTTTGCCTCTAATAAATATTTTATGGTCACACTACAGCAATCAAATATTTAATATTTTTCATCAAATGTTTCCCCAATGTGAACATACCTTTATAGTGCTTTACAGAACAACATCTTATACCTAAAATGTGCAGAAGGAATTAGTAAGGTACAACTACATTTAATAATTTTTTTCTTTGTGTGGGTACGTCCCTGCCCACTTTTCTAATAATAAAGATGTATCAATTGAAGACCGCAATGTGTGTGGGTGAGAATTACCAGCAAGATTATTCACAGTTGAAAGTGAAGTAAAAAAACTGTATTGAAAAATATTAATATCCCTAAAAGTATTTTTCATTTTTAATAAACAACCTTAATTGATTTTTTTTATACTTCTCAGAACTTTAAATAACTTGATAGGTCGCCTTAATTCTAACAGTAAACATTTCATTCGTTTTAGCCCTTCAAAATATGCAATAATTTCCTAATTGATCACTTAAATAACCATAACAAGTTATTATCATCTAAAATATGTTTTGGATATTTTGAGAGTTCTTATTATTTATATGATTTCATGATTAAATCTTTATTACTCACACACACACACATATGAACACAAGCCTAAACATATGTATATGTATATACACAAACTTTTGTTTAGAGAATCTTTATAAACTCTAAGAAAAATTCCTTTGGGCCATACAAGAGTATTTACTAATTTAATGTTATCAAAAAGATTAATGTTATGATTCAACTTAAGGTCATAAATTCATTTAATGATTAAATCAATATGCTTATATTTATTGGCATTTCTTTGTGTTTTTCCAACATTAAAAATTTATATAGTTAGATAAATCTTAGATAATGCATTTGATAGCAATTAATGAAGTGTTATAGAAATTAACTCCAAGGCTTTTCAAAATTGGTTTGTTAAATTATTGAGTTTATGAATTGTGGCTTTCTCTCTGTATGCAATGAATCGACAATTTATTATACAATTGATTATTTGATAATTATTTGAAATCATGAATTTATTGTTTTAAAGCCTTTATGATAGAATTTGAAGAGTATTTTACAAAGGATAAATTATAATGTAGCATTCAAAGAATATTATATTATTTGCGTATAAGGAGGAGGACAGAATGTTGCTTTTTACAGTAGCATATGTTTTGCATATGTAAAATATACCAAGCAATCATTTGGGCTTTGTATAATTGCACTGAAAATTGAAAATCTATTAAAATTCTAATTACAATTAAAAGTATTTGCTAATTTCATCAGATTTTAAATTAGTGCATGAAAAATTATTTAAAGCCCTAAAGAATGCCTCAATTTGTAAATGCAAAATCATTACAATATTATCAGTCTTAGAACTGCTGGACAGTTTCAAGTAAAAATAAGATAATTTACTCAGAGCGCACTAAAATATGCTTCATTAATTTGAAACTTTCAATAATAGTTTAAACTTAAATTAAAGGCGTGACATGCGAAAATATTAAAATTTTGTGAATTTAAATAAATATCAATAAAAAGCAAGCAAACTTAAAAAATTTTTATATTAAAAAGTATTAAACCTGAAAAGTAGGCTACAAAATTGTATGTTTGTAATAAAGACCACAGCATATTCTTTATCACAGAAAAAAGTGATTGAATCATATAATAATTTTTTAAAATGATATCTATTTAAAAAAATATCAATTAATTTTCTTGTTGGGATATATTTTTTTATTTAAGATATTACAATCAAAAATTTCTTTCTCGATTTATTTAAATATACATTTAGAGAGGGCGAAAAATATGTTCACGTTTATTTTTATTTAATCCTTTTAAAATTTTTTTGTTTCGCAATAATGCAGATTTCGTGGTTAAATTGTTCTTTACTCTTTCCTTGTTGTATCCTATAATATTAAATATTTTTGCTGTATGACCCCACAGAAATACGTGACGTTATTTGTCATAAAAATTGCATGAACAAACACTCTTCCAAAATAAGAAAATAAAAAGAAGGGTACAACACAATTTCTGCTAAATATACGCATATGCAGTTATTCCCATGCTTACATCATGTTAAAAGAAAAAATGTGTTTATATATTTTCAAATGGAAATTTTTAACTTCCCACTATTCAAAACCATTAAAAGCATTTTCTCTGCAAGACTGGCCACGTTCAATTTATCAATACACAGTTATTATTTTTAAATTAAAATCAATTTATTACCATTTAGAGATTGCTACTTGATCTTCCGGTATTTAAATCGTGGGTCGCCAAAAAATTATTAATCACACCAGTTGGTCAAAATTTAATTTAACATTACAGGGGAAAGTAATTTTTAAACAAAAAGTAAATTTTGAAGATAGTACGTTTTGAAGCAAGTACCTTCTGAAGAAAGTACTTTTTGAAGAAAGTACCTTTTGAAGAAAGTACCTTTTGAATAAAGTACCTTTTGAAGAAAGTAGCTTTTGAAGAAAGTAGGTTTTGAAGAAAGTACATTTCGAAGAAAAAGTACCTTTTGAAGAAAGTACCTTTTGAAGGAAGTCACTTTTGAAGAAAGTAGGTTTTGAAGAAAGTACATTTCGAAGAAAAAGTACCTTTTGAAGGAAGTCACTTTTGAAGAAAGTACATTTCGAAGAAAAAGTACTTTTTGAAGAGCATTTCTTGCAAAAACCGTTCCTTTCAGTTTCAATGTTCTACAAACAAAATTATTTTATTCTCTTCTACATTTTGGAAGATTAAAAAAAAGTTTTATCGGGTTTTAAATTTATTTGTGAAGAGAGGGCAGGGCGCTAGGAAATTTACTAAGCAGTACTGGTACTGGTAAGGGATTCTAATAACAGATCAGGGTTTATTATACTGTTAAATATTATAGTACACTCAAGAATATGAGGTGAACAAATAATGCAGTTATAAACATCCCTAAGGTATACTTTACAATTTAAAATTCTTGCAATAAATTTTTAATGAAAAACGTGTCGTTTCTTGCATATTATTATACTTTTTTTTTATCTGAATAGCGTTTTATACTTCTCGTTTTTTTCTAATTGGTTACAAGATTAAAAGAGTTCTAAACAGAGTTGAGAGCAAATAGTTAAAGAATCTCTGTCTATTTGAGTACTATCCTTTCAAAATGGAAATCTTGTAGAGCAAAAAAAAATATATATAAAAAAAAAACAAACAGAAGTCACGAATATCATAGAAAAAGCTTAACACCTTGATTGTCGTTGTATAACATAAGTGAAATGGTGGTGTGGTACCTACCCATGCTGTCGCTGCAACAAAATTTACATTTCATATAAAAGGCAAACAAATATTGCTCTTGTGAATAGGAAATTTTGTATACATTTTTGAAAAATTTATAAATATTTTAAATAGAACAATTTCAACTATGGTTTGTATTACACCAGGGAAAAATAGAAATTTTGAAATTTTTTTTAAAACTTTATTTTTTTACATATTATATAAGCACCCGTAAAGTATGCAAAAATTTTTATTATATTCGTCGTCTTTGACGTCATTATGTGAAGTAAGTGAGTTGAAAAAAAGAAAATCTATACAAAATTTCATTTAGCAATAAATTTTTTGTAATTCAACATTACAGCTATTGGCGTACTATCATTCGTTATGCATTTTTTTTATTTTATTTTATATTTTGTGGAAAATAGTTGATATAATTGCAGGTGTATGGTTAAAAGTATTTCTTGCCAAATGCACGTGCTTGGCTTATATAATACAAAAAAAAAAAAAAAATGTAAAGGTGCAAGAAGAACTAGGATAAAGGAGTAATAGCCTGACTGTAAGTGCACTAATTCCACTTGTACAAATACATACACTATTGCTGTACAGAAAAAAAAGAACCATTCATATTACAAGCACTGTAACTTTCATATTTTTAGTGTGCTGGATTTCTATGAAAAAAAAAAATGCGCCAATGCTCTAGATATTTTCATTCTGTTTGCTTTATTCAAGTAGTATTATTACTAATGCCACTCTTTATACAGCCACTACTGTTACTTGGGAGTTTGTATTGTGACTTTGCCAAAGTAAACTCTAGTTATTTACTTAATACAATCCCATTAAAATGTAAAAATAAGGTTTGCTGTAGTTATAATAGCAACAAATACGATTATGTATAAAGGAAATACATGTGTATGTAGTCATGCTCTTAACGTTGTATGTATCTTATTGTGTACATATATTTGTATAATGTTTAGTATTTCTATAGTTTCAAACGTTAATTGTGCGATTTATGCATAATTTACCTTGTGTTTTGCATAATTTCAGGCATTTAAGAGAATTAAGTAGAAACAGAAACAGCCAACAGTTAAATGATGTAAAGTAAAATGTTCTAAATACTTACTAAAGTCATAAAAATTAATTGATTATAAATTAAAGAATTTTTTTCAAAATATTTTTTCGATAAAAAATTTTATCCGATAAAACAAATTTATGAAAAATTTTATCTTTGCAAATGGAAATTTTGTCTCTTAAGCCCTTTTTGTAAGACAATTGCTTAAATTGCTTTCAATAAATGCCCAATTATTTTGTTATTTACTTAGAAGGTGGCTATTTCATGTTTAATTATCTACAAATAGCAAAAAATCATGTACGCCATAAAGTATGCAGCAATAATACATGTTATTCACTATTTTCAAAATTTGCATTTCGATTTAACTATAAAACTAAAATTATGTATGAAATTCCTTAATTATAGTAACATTTTGCATTGATTGCATCGTCATTAATGAAGGCTTATTTAGAATACACAAGTAGCAGCTTCTTTGATCAAATTGTTTTAATGGCGTTTAAATAGCAAATTGTTTCCAATTGTGGATATAAAATTAAGCATTCAATTGACTTGCAAATAATATCGACTCAATATTGTAAATCTATTAAATGTTTCAAGTGATAAAACGTGCACATGATGATGAAAGCGATATAAAAATAAAATAGCTTAAAAAGCCAAAAAGTATGCAGCAATTTTCTACATAAATATTTACTAATTTTGAAATTAATTTGAAAAACATTAGATTTTCTAAATTTATATGTAATTTGTGTTATGTGGTTTTCCTAAAAACCCGTTTTCAAAGCAAACTTTTTTCAAAAATTATTTTATAAGTCAACTTTAAATATTTTGATATTTTCAAAAGTGCTTTTTAACAAATATTTTAAAAGTTTTATTGTTTTTCCATGATCTATGGATTGTTTTTATAAATAATGTCAATATTTATGTTTGCATGTCCTTTCGAATTTGTTTGTTTTTTTCTGGTGATAAAAATGCTGCGGCAAGAGAAGTTAAAATTTTTTTGTTGTCATATTTTTTTTATTACATTTATCTCAAATGAAATAAACAAATATTAATACAACACCAGAGGATTAAGTATTAAGCTTTAAACAAACACATAAAATCTGGATAAAAATTGTGAAAAAACACATTTTAATAATAATAAATTGTTATAAAAGAACTGCCATTAATTTTTTTAATAATAATTTATGACATAAATAAAGAAAATATGTATAAGAACAACAGAATTCATTTCAACAATATTGATTTTATTTTAATCCTCTAGATAATTGTTGTTGTTGTTATTGAGTTTTTAACACGAAAAAAGTTCGAAGTAAGAAAGTGAAAAAGGCAGCAGGCAGCAG
This sequence comes from Lypha dubia, assembly GCA_947311025.1. Lineage (NCBI taxonomy): Eukaryota > Metazoa > Arthropoda > Insecta > Diptera > Tachinidae > Lypha > Lypha dubia. The sequence continues at coordinate 27,683,476 of OX371263.1, read as the reverse complement.
ACACACAGAGTATTTCGCACCTCTCAAAAACGTCAATGAAAAAGAAACAACTTCGTTGTATGCCAAAAACGTAATAAAGCAAAATGCCAATGTTAGCAATTAACCTTTGCCTACATTTAGGCGGGAGAAGGTGATTATTATTTTTTTAAATATAAAAAAAAAATATTTTTGCAAATAGTAAAACACGCGAACACTTAAGGAAAGAAAGCCTGCATTTCGGTAAAAAAGCAAAAAATTAAAGAACAAAAATTGTTTGAAAACAAAATAACCAATCAAAATTGTTCAAAATTGAAGTCATGGCCAATTTGCAAAACGTATTTTCTTTATATATAAATTTATTTCCCTTCAAATCTCAGGAAACTCCACCAAAAACGAAATATTTTCATTCACCAAAACAAAAACCTTTACGACAACAATTACAAAAGTTGCAAACATGCACCTAAAGGTGTGAATGTGAATATACAAAAAAAAAAAAAAACTGGTGCTGCCAACGGATGCCACAATATTTTAGAGCACTCCTAACATTGGCCTTAACCATCATTTAAAAAGAATTTCTTTCTCCCGCCAAAACAATTAGCGCCGCTACACGAAAATTGTCCAACAGAAAAATTGGCTGATGGCTGATGATAACATTGATGACGATGATGATGATGATAATGATATTCATGCTCTGAGTGGGTGTGATTGGCGTGTTGGTTATAGGCCAAGGTATAGCTTTAGGCGTAATTATATATCAATCAAAGGTGTAGGCGTTAAATTTCTAGTTCTAGGCTAATGAAGATGAAACAAAAAACTGCCAACAAAACGCTAAAAGCCAAATGCTAAAAACCAAATAAGCATTTTTTCTTTTCCATTAGCGTAAATATTTCATTTATTTAAATTTTTTTTATTTTTAAATAATAGGGCATACTTTAAGGTGTGCTGGCTGATACTTTAATAGCTGCATTGAATGTTTAATTTAATTTTTGTTAAGGTGTTGCAGTAAGTCTTTGAAATTATTTTGAAAGTAAAAGAATTTTTTTGTTGGATATAAATAATAATATTCAATAAAACTGAACTTGAGCCTGATAATATTACTTTTCATATATACATCAATATAAGTTCAAATAATAATTACGTTTATTCGTAATAATAATAATATAAAAATAGTAAAAGAATTTTTTTATTTTTGTTTTGTTATTAAAACGTTTACTTGGGACTAAAAGTTTCCCTTTTCTAGAAGAACTCAAATTCCAATATATTTTTAAAATACCAACTTTTTCAAAACTATTACATTTCAATCAATAACTAAATAATGCACTGCCTTTTTAAAAAAAATATTTTTTAGAAATAAATTCGTTTTGAAGAAGGATCTTCGTGATAAAATTGCCTTTTGCAACAGTTCCTTTAAAAATTTTTAAAATTAAAATAAAAATTACTTCTGAAAAACACGTTGTAATAAAAAGAACCTCTTTGTAAAGGAGAAAAAAAAACGTTTGAGAAACGAGTCCTTCGGAATATGTACGTGCTCTCTTCATTGTAGCCTATTTAGAAAAACTACTTTTTAACAAAATTTGATTAAAGAAATATCTATCCTTCATACAACTTAACTTGAAAAAAGCCTTTTTAAAAAAATTAAATCTTCTGATCCTTGACGTTCTGATTAAATTATATTTATTTTAAATGTTTTACAATAGTTCTTTCAATAAAGTAAATTAAAGCTTTTGTTTTTATAATATTTTATTTTAATTGTTTAAATTTGTTTAAAATAAAATAACTTTGAGTGCATCCTTGCCAATTTTTAGCTGAAAAATGAAACTTTTGTTTTCTATTTAATTTATAACCAACCATCAGCATTCGCTAATTAAGTTTATGTCACTTGGTTTTTGCTATTGTTGCAATTTTCATTTTCATTTTATTTTGATATTAATAATTTAACCCAGAAATAATAATAATAATAATAATAATAATAATAATAATAATAATAATAATAATAATAATAATAATAATAAAAATCTGTACTTAATTAAATTAAAAGAAAAACGTTTTATATTTAAAATTTGTATATAGTACGAGTGTAGTGAATGTTTGTATGTGTGTGTGTGTGCGTGTGTGTGTGCAATATTTAGCCTCTCTTGACAATATGCCAACACATATTTTCAACACACGCATACATAAATATTAAGGCAGGAATCTCACTTACAAACGTACTCACACACGCACACACATACCCACATGCTGTGTGCAATTCATGTTTGGTGTGAAAGGACTTTACATAAATTTGAAGCGCATTCGGTTAAATGCAATCATTTCCCATGAAAAATTTTTCACTCTGTCGCTTTTTTGTAAATGTTGCATTTATTATGGTAGATTTTATAAAATTGTTTTTTGTTTTGCTGCTCTACAATTATTTTATATTTGTTTTTTTAAATATATATGTTTTGCTTATTATTGTTTTATTCCCAATTGTACACTTACCTGCACGGAATGATCCAAATTATTGATAATACGTATCACACGTCCGGCACTTCGTTTTATCGAACCCGATGTGGTTGATAATGTACCCAAATCCGCTTCCATTATTGATGGCTTACGACTGGCAGGTTTTGAGCCCCAGCCTTGATTGCCAGGTGAAGCATACCACATGCCGTTCTTTTTACCGTAACTCGCAGGCTGAATGAACAAATGCGAAATCCAATGAATTGTTGAATGGAAAAAAAAATTAAATACAATTTATGGAGAAGAGATGATTTTATTCCATCCAGAGTCAGAAGTTTATCTCATACATTTAATATTGCTTGTATTAACATATAAGTTTGTCTGTGTGTAAGTATTTATAATTGTGTGTTTGTGTTGTAGTAAAAATGGTTTAAAACCTACATATGCTGATAAAATTGTTTTAAAAAAATTGATTTGTATAAAAATTGTAGTAAGTAGAATATTGCCTTCAAATTAAACAAAAAAAAAAAAAAAAAAAAAAAAAAACAGTGAATACAGTGGCTATCAAAAAAGTTTAATTAGCAGTTCATATAAATTTCATAGTTTTCTCTAACCAAGTGAAAATCTATTGGCTCGAAACTCAATAAGAAATAAATTTCTTTTCTTACTAAGTTCGAAATTATTTCGAAAATTTTTTTATAAGTGCAATAATTATTTAATTGCATTAATTTGCTTGTTTTTGAGGATAAAAGTTGTCATATGATTATTTCTTATTATGTTCGAATATTCGAATTAGATTCCGAAACTTTTGAAATTGTAAACCTTGATCTTTTTCGTTTCAATAACCATTAAAACTGGCATAATAGATAAGTTTACAATACATTATGACTTTTTTTTTTTCGAAAACATAAAAAAAAATTTTGCGAAATTAGTTTCGAAATTCGAAATTTAATTTGGTACTTGGTAGAAAATAGTCAAATATAAGAACTGTAAAGTGTTGCACAAAATTTGAGAACTTTTGATTAACAAAATCGATAAAGCCTTTCGTTTTTTTGAGTCTGAGCAGATATGTAAAAGAATGCATTGAAGATTTTGTACAGAGTGGAAATTTATTTTTTATAAAATATCCGAAGACAACGAACATATCATTTCAAACTTGACAGCCTTACGTGTTTTTGTATATAATATAAACATATTTAATAAATATGCTTCAGGATGAAGCCTCCTCTCAAATAGAAATTTTTAATAACATCAGAATATGTTTCAGGTTTAGATTTTTAATAGCCCAACTTTTCATATAAAAATGGATTAGTGATCCTGTTCCATTTATGCAATTGCTTAGTGTAATTATAAACGAACTGATTAAAAAGTAAAATGATGTTCAGCCATTAATCTTTTAGTTTTATCATTCACTGCTAAAATCGTCAGCTTCTATGCATGTATGTGCTTGTCTGTCTACTTACATAAATATGTGTCAGTATTTCCGTATGATTTTGTTTGTACAAATCTGATATTAAACTCTTTGTAACAATTTTAACTCTCTTTCTTTCACTCATCTCTATCATGCTCCTCTGCGAGCAAATACTTGTTGGTTTGTCTGTATGTATGAGTGCTGAGCCATGAGTAGAGTATATAGCGATTTGTTTATATAAATGAAATTGTTTTTATATGCTTGCACGTGTATGGGTGAATGTGCATCTGTCATCGTTTACTGTTGTTGTTGCTTATTTGATTTAATATCAAAAAATTTTTATCCTGAATCTTTTTTCATTGAAATTTTTTTAATATTGATTCTTTTTAATTATTTTGAATGTGTGTTACAACATTTATTTTTAATTGTTATTATTGTATGCATATGTCGTATATACACACACATATATAGTTTTTTAAAATATAATTTCGACATATCCGTTTTAAATTTTTGTGTGCTTGAACTTGTACGTACATTCTGTGTGCACACTTTTCGGTTTGTTTTCATTTAGGTGTGATAGTGATTGTTTTTGATAAATCACAATATAATTGAAAATTCATTCGTTGATTTATTTAATATTTTTCTATTTAAACTTGGTTTTTGTGGTTGTTGTTGTCTTACACAACAGTTAACTGCTGCTGTTTAATTAATGTTTTTCTTTATGAAATTTATATAAACATACGTTTTTATGATTGCAGATAACTGAATTAATATTTGCAATTTAAATAAGTGTTTCACTCTATTTTTGTTTTATTGAAATTTTAATTTTCCCTAAAAGTAGACACAAAAAAAAACAAAAGAAAATAGTTATTTTAATTGTTTGTATGTACGAGTATATATTTTTTCGTGCTAAACATATTTGAGTAAAATAAATTAACAAATAATAACTGTTTAAATTATTTAGCGAGTATTATAATCAATATGTTTATTTTGACAGTTAATCAAAAATAAATTTAAATCATATCGATATGAATTTGGTAAGAAAAATAAACATAATAAAAAATCTGTAAATAGGAAGAATTGAAAAGATTTTGGTACCAAATTGGATCTATGAGGAATTTTTCAAACATAGTGTTGAAATGTGTTATTTATTTATGAAAGCCTGGTCAACAACAACAGGCTTACCTCTGTTTTTTTAAAGCAGCAAACCACCACCATAGAGCTGCAAGCTCTTGTGGCAATAGTTTTAAAAACAAAACTTTGTGCTTGTGCGTTATTTAGTCTTCTTTAAATTTCACTTACATTAATTAGATACTTTGTCGGGATTTTCTGGTGCTTAAAATGAATAATTGAAAGTAGTTTCAATTTATAAATGAGTCGTTTGGTTTCAAGCTTTGTGATGCTTCAATACACCCCCGCTCACTTTATCTCCAGCATCACTTGAACAAAATAAATTTTAATCAAGGATTTTGATGATGATGATGATGATGGCAACCAATCACATTTAAAAAAACACACATCTACACATACATACACATAGGCGCACACACATGCAAACATTCAAGCTTCCCTATAAATTTTATTAAGAGCAAACAGTGTAACACAATGTGTGGATATTAAACCGAAAAAATCCGTTTTCGAATATGAAATAAAAAAATATATATTTAATAAAAGAAAAAAATATTATGTGATATACGTGTCACACACACGAACCCAAACATACGTACGAATATTAAATTGAAGCTGTATGAAAACTGGCAGGAATTATATTACATTTTACGCGGGTGTTAGTTGTGTTTGGTAGAGTTTTGTATGTATGAGTTGGCCTCAACCAAAATAATTGTTAATTTAATGAGTGAATTATAAAAATGATGTGGTGCAAGATAATATAAAATAGTGCAATATTTCCGTAAAAATTATACATTTTATAAGATATTTTATATAATTTAGAAGTCAAGAAAAAAAATATATACGAAATTCCTTAATTTGAAACTTGTTCTTTCACATTTTTAAATAAATTAATACTCAAATGAATTATTAAGACAAGAGGATTAATAGAATATCGCATTCAATTAGGAGAATGTATTAGTATTAATTTTAAGGTAGATACTCCATCTCATCTCATTAGCGTTTTTTGCTCATTTATAGCACTTATCAATTATTAAGAATAACCAACTTTATTTAACAAAATAAAATACGAGAATTTTTGTGCTTCATGAAAACCTCCTTAAACTAGGCAACACTCTGTGTAAATAAAACTCAGACGAGAACATATAATTATGTTCTTTAAAAAATTTTCAATAACAAGATTTTTCTTTGCAATGAAAAATTTCGAGATTATCAAACAGCATACCTCGTGAAGTATGCTATGATTTTTGCTAAAAGTATTTTAGAATATATGTATATGTGTTTTTACACTTTTTAGATATATTAATGTTTATTCGCGAATGTGTATTACTTACAAATTTTGTTGCCTAACTTAAGGACACTTTGATCAAGCTTAACTTTAAAGCATACTGTAAGGTTTGTACAAACCAATACATTTATGTAATGTTAAGTTTGCAACTGTTTTTATACCACTGTTCATTGTTCATAGCCATTCATTGTCACATGCTGACACATTTTATTTGTATGCGAAATGAAAGCTTTTATATGCTCCTCTTAAATAAAGTACTAAATTTAATACATGTCGCTGGTTTGTGCAAAAATATGTAAAATAAAATTCCGAATATGCATACATACATATGTACATATGAACATACACACACACACATGCGCATACATACATGTATAAAAAATAAATTTAATTTGCAATTTGATTTCATAGAAATTACATTAAAATTACATTCTCGTTGTTGTCTGTCATTCACATGAAGGGCTCATGTACGCCCATAGAAAAACAAAACTTTTTCTTTATATTTTTTTCCCAAATTATTTGTGCTGATTTGTTTTTGTTATTTGCAATTTCATATGGCAAATTTGTACACAAAAAACTGATTTCAATTATTTTCTATAATAAATAAATTGTGTTAAATCACAAACAGTAAAAAGTGGGCAGTAGGTTAAACTTTGCAAACGATTTTAATTATTTTCGAATGGTTTATTTATGAATAATAATAATTCGTGTTTATTTGTTTGAAGAATTTGCAAACAAATTGAAATTTATTTGTGCAAATCAAATATAAAGTTAATTAATGCTTTATTTTAAACACAACATGATTATTTGCAATTAATGCAATTTTAATTGTTTATTAAATAAGAACACAATTGCTTAAATGAAAGCAAAGTAAATGTATTTTATTAAATCGTAGTGGAAATGTTCTCAGTTGGGTTGTTCTTGCATTTAAGTTGTAAAGAATATCTAAAACGATTTAACTTATAATGTAATTTGTATAGATTCAATAAAACCAATAAACTATTGAAAGTTTATTAGAATTTTTTGTAGAAAGAAAGTTATACACAAATATTAGAATTGGTTTTGTAAAATATACAACTAAATGCTGTTTTAGTAGGCAGCAACATATCGGCAACAGCATAAATTAAAATCAAGTTACTGCATATGTTTCATTACATTGCTTTATGGTCAATATTCTGGATAATATTCACTTTAGCTTGACAATTAACCAACTTTTTTTTAAATACGTATTCTCTTTTTCATATTATCCCCACTGCTGTAGCATTCCTCATCATCATCTTTCAACGAACATCATGGTATCTATCCAATGCCAATAGATTTTTCATTTTAGGCATATGCTTTAAATATTATCGAGTTAAATAAGCCTTAAAATATGCAATGATTTTTTGTAGATACAGCAAATACTTGATGATCACAAATTCTGTTGTGCACAGGAAAATTTTAAAATATTTTAATACTAACATTTTCATATATAAAACCAAATAATTTTATTATCTTTAACTCTGTACATTAAAGCATACATAATAGATGTTATCATAAAGCATACTTTTAGGAATTAATTGGAATTTATAAAAGTAAGAAAATGTTAAACATTATATATTTGTCATATTTTAAAAGACTATTTTTTAAATAGTTTTTGGATAAAAAAGAAAAAAAAATAATTTAGATGTGAGAAGTCGTAAGTTTTTTTTGATACTTGATTTATTTATTTGTTTTTATAGGAATTGAAATTTGTAAGTGTTAGTATCGTAGCTATTCCTTACATGCGAATTCTAAGGTCATAAATTTCTTTAAAGTTCCGGCCAATTGGTTTTCATATAAAACGTTTAAAGTATTATTTAATATTTTTATAAACTTTTTAATTAGTTTTTTCTCTCTCTCTCTCTCTTTTAAAAGTAGCACAAGGCTTTATTTGCTTGTTATATGATATTTTTTTATTGTTTGCTTTTTCTGTTGCCTAAAACCAATAAATTATGTTGACAATAATAGCAACAATAATAAATTGAAAAAAAAAATGGGTGTGAGTGATTAGAGTGAAAGCCAAGAGCTATTGTTTGATATTTTATTGAAAAGAAAAATAAAAAACTAAACAACAAAACAACAGGGTTATAATAAATAATTTATTGTTTGCTATTGTGGCCATAATAAAAAAGGATTTTTAAAAGTAAGAGTAAATTTTTCATAATACTTTAAAAGGTCGTAGAATAATGGCAAACAAATCAATATGTTTATTTAGCGTTGGCCTTAAAGTATGCTTTAAATTTTTCATAACAAAATTTATAGATTTATAGATTGACAAGGACAAGTTTGTTTTCCACAGATTTTGTACATAAAATTTGTTGAATAACAAAATTAGCTGAAACCCCAAATAATTTTTGGTAAAACTTTAACGACTGGACTCATTATAAATTTGTAAACATTGAAAATTATTGAACAGCAAAATTGGCTTCACTGCAGGTCTGCCACTAGGAATAGAAAAATTGTGGCAAAACTCTCTTCAAATACTACTGAAATCTACGTAAAAAAAAACATATATTTTTTCCTCTAAAAATTTCACAAATAGACATTTACGTCTATTTAAATAACGGAGTAGGCAAAATAAATTCATTCTCAAAAAAATCGTTAATATACATAAAAACTTTATTATGCGTTGCAATTACCCAAATGTATACTTTTCAAGCACAAACTACGGTAGGGTATTAATTTACAGAAGTTACAACAACTAATTATTTCATAAACAAGCAATCCGTCTATTGTCTTATAAGCACAGTAGTAGTGTAGTAGTATCTGATGCTTAGAAGTTCAACTGCTTGCGAAACAAATTAATTTTTTTTAGGAACGTACGAGTAAAACATACTTGGCGCGTGTTCATTACTTAACAGAGACTTTTAACTTTTATTATGTTTTGAAAATTTAATAAATTCTAAATGGCAGCTTTTTGCCTCCAAGAACATCGCCATGTTTAGGTTAGGTTAAGTTAGGAAGGGTAGTGTGAAGCACACATCCACTCTGAGACCCAATTGTTATTTATTGACTAATTGGTCTCATTACTGCCCAATGATAACCAAAGAGCCCTTATCATCCGTCATTCAGCCACTTAATTCACATGAAAAAGCCCCTTAATTCTCAAATTTGCTTTTCGCGATATCACTAATGCCCTCATGGAAATGTCTGCTCAGCCATCATTGCCTATGGCGTTGCAGGCTTGGGCAATTACAGATGATATGCTCTATAGTTTCTGGCTCCTCTTCATCTCCACACATCCAACACGTTTAAGTAAATAGTTAAAAAACCGATGAGGAAGTAGTGAAGGGTATGTGTATTAGCTTTTTTGTCATTATTTTTCCATCGAAATTTTTTGATGTGTTGTGTATTTATTAGAGTTGTCAACCGATTAAGAATAATTCGATTAATCGATCAAACAAAACGAAACTCTTGTTCGAATAATTTTAAAATGCCGATTTTCGAATAACGAATAATTCGAATAATTAATATCAATTAATCGAACAAATTTTTTTCAGTTTGAAATGCATAAGTAAAAATTTTTTAAATTTGTTAGTAGTCGTGCTATGTTTTGAATGAAACGTTAAAAAATTTTCAAGAATGGGGTTTTTTCACTCTCAGGTGAATAAATTAGAAATACCCTTAAGCCAAAAAATTGAGCTCGGCTTGGAAGTATTTTTCCAAGAACAAATGGAAAAAAAAACAAAGTCACATGTAACAAGTGTTCTAAAGTATACAAAATTGTTGGATTATCAAAAAAAAAATTAATAATTCTTTTGCAACAGATTTACTAAAACGTATTAAAATAAGAATAAATGAGAGAGGTATAAAACTTTTAAATACGTTAATATTTCTTAAATTCTGGAAATTTTTCGAGCAATTAAAGGTTTTTTGAAATATTCTTCAAAAAGTGAAACTAAAGAATATGCAAATGAATTATACTCCAGATTATTTTATGTTGAAAGTAACCACAATAATTCAGATGCCAGTAATAATATAGAAGATGTTACTAGTAATGAAAATAACAATCTTTTATGCGAATTAAATAATTATATTAAAAGTATTAAAAATTCAAAATTCAAAATATAAAAAAGACTTCAGCGGTATATTAGACGATATGGTATATTTGGAAAAATCTAAAAAAAGAACAGAAAAATTAGATAAACTATTTTATGCTCTTCTCACAATATCACCTACCTCGAAAATTAGCGAAAGAGTTTGTTCAAAATTTAATTTAATAAAAACCAAAACCAAAAATCGTTAGAAAGCTAAAGAAATTGAGTCAACTTTTATTTGTAAAAGATTATTTCTTAAGAACAACCCAAATTGTCTGATTTAACAAAAAACAAACAAAAAAAATAACTTATGATATTTTTTGACTGAATGAAGCATGTTTATTTGAATTAATAGTTTTATGTATTTTTTTGTTAATAAAAATATTAACTATTTTATTTTAAAGTTTTTTGTCTGAAATTTTTATTTTTTGTTAATAAATTTTTTAAATAATTTTTTATTTGTTGTTCTCATCGATTAATCGAATAATTTTTCAGCTTTAATCGTTTGATCGAACGAACAAAAACAATTATTTGAAATATTCGAACAAACTTGAAAGGCGAATAATTGACAACTCTAGTATTTATGTAGTTTATATACATATTTGTATACAATAGAATTTTAGAATAGCTATTTTCTAAAAAAGAACTTTAAAAACATTTATCCTAACATCCAAACTAAAAAAATCTACCAATTTTGGTTTGAGTAGAGTGGCAGCCCAGCTGCAGTATTTAAAAAAAAAACAAAGAAACAAACAACAACACACATCTCATCAACAATGACTCTTAAAAATAAGAGCAAAACAAAAAGCAGAACAACAACCATACAGAGCCACTTCATTACGAGTAAGAACTAGTTTCTTTTGTGTATGCATTTATTTTTGTTCATTCAATTTTAGTTAATGAGTGGTAATCGCGGAACTAAACACGTGTTTGGTAATAATTGTTTGAAGTATAATTACTAATAGTTCTTGAGAAAAATAATATTGACAGCTTAAATAAGGTTTATTTATTTATTATTATTTATTTTAGTATGAAAACAATCGGGAAGTAAATACATTAAATTTGCTCTAGTTCGATTTAATTAACAGGAACATTTTAATTTATGGTTGTGAAATATATGTATGTACGTACATACATCTATACATACATATTTATCTACAGTAAAGTGATAACTTTTTAATAAAAAAATGTTACCCATGAGTTTCTAAAACGGATAGATAATGCTACAATGGTAAGTGCGTTTTTATTAAATTGTATAATTGAAATGAATGTATATATCCCCCTAATTAAAAAACGATTATTAAAGTTATTGTAGCCTTAACGTACAAATTTTGTATTGGAAAACCGGTTTTAATGTGCACTTTAACTTTATGAATCGTTTATGAATTACAAGGTATACATATATGTATGTAAATTGTACACACATATGTATATACATTTGGGTGCAGCCGTGGCTGCTAGGTAGCAATGCTAGCCTAATAGTTTGGAAGTTATCGGTGGGATTCCTTCTAATGATCCTGGGTGTTTTAAAATTTATCTACCTTATCTTTTAATGTTTCCAAGACCACCCTTTTTTTAATTAAATATAAATTTAGCCAATGCTAAACAAAATTTTTAGTTACAACGGTTGATTTACATTTACATCTCTCGTATACGGCTGATAGAAAGAGTATCCCTCCTCCTAAGCCGGGTGTGGCCTCTATACTCATAGAATATTGCGCACAAGTGGGTTTTTAAGTTTAAGTTTAAGTTTTTTGATGTTCTTTTTCGCGTGTTTAGAAAATACTGCCTTCACCAGCGGAACATCAAGGTCTTTGTGAATTTGCTGATTTCGGATATACCAGGGGGCTGCTGTTATTGTACGTAGAATTTTATTTTGTCGCCTTTGAATTTTTTCTACATGCGATGCTGAGGCTGTGCCCTATAGCTAGGACCATATTGGTTTCAGGATCACGTTGTATAGTAGAAGTTTACAGTCTAGGCTTAGTATAGAATTTCTTCCCATAAGCCAATTCATTTGGGCTGCTTTTAATTTCATTTGGATCAACTTGGCGTCTATATGCGATTTCCATGTTAAACGGCGATCAAGGTGAACGCCTAGGTATTTTACTGCGGTGTGTTGCGGTATGGTCTCGGTGTTGATTTGTATAGGCGGACATGTTTCCCTTCGCAACGTAAAAGTGACGTGTACACATTTCTGCTCGTTAACTTTTATACGCCATTGTTTGAGCCATTTCTCCAATTTGGATATATACTCTTGTAACTTGATGGAAGCTTCTACTGGATTTTCATGGACGCTTAAAAAAGCTGTATCATCAGCAAATGATGATGTATGAATGTTATTGCTTAACGGTAAGTCAGAGGCATAAATTAAATAAAGTAAGGGACCGAAGATGCTACCTTGGGGAACTCCGGCTTCGATCGACTGCGGAGGGCTTAAAAAATTGCCTTCCATAACTACAAATTTTCGTTCCGTTAAATAGCTTTTTAAAAGCTTGACGATGTTTGCGGGGAGATTTCGTGTTAATTTGTGGATAAGACCTTCGTGCCATACTTTATCGAAACCTTGAGAAACATCTATAAAGAGCGCAGAGCAATATTTCTTTTTCTCAAAAGTGTATCTAACAATATTCAAAAGCCTGTGAGTTTGTTCAATAGTGTTATGCTGTCTGCGAAAACAGAATTGATGATCTGGAATGCATCCACTTCTAGCCACTATAGGCATCAGCTTGCTCATATACAGCTTTTCAAATAGTTTTGAATAGTTTTGATTCAACCCTCGTATATTCCTTGCCTGGCTTTGGTATCATAATAATCATCGAAACCTTTCATTCTTTTGGATAGTATTGTAGCCGTAAGATACCATTAAAAATGATTAGTATTATTCGTTTTGCAACATAAGGAAATTCTTGAAGCATTTTGTTGCTTATTTTGTCGGCACCTGGGGCTTTTTTGGTGTTAAGACTAGTAATAGCCTTTTCAATCTCCACAATGTTGAATTTTAGCGGTATTTCTGGTAAAGAGACGACTGGTGGCAGTTCAACAATATCAGCAGAAATATTTGGGGTAAATACTTTTTCTAAGTGTTTAACGAAAGGAGCACCTTTTTCAGCATCAGTTCTTGCCCAGTCACCATTAGAGGCTCGTAATGGAGGTTAGCATATCACTGGCCTTTTAAGTCCTCTGGCTGCACGCCACAGTGAATAATCTGTTGATGGTGTTGCATCGAGTTCTTGCAGAAATTTTTGCAGCGAAGCTGTTTTTTGTGTTTGCAAAACTTTTCTGAGCTGTTTGGTGCATTCCTTTAGTCTTAACTTTAGCTGGGGGGATCTGTAACGTTGCCATTCTCATCGCGCTCTCCGTTTTTCAGTCAATAGACTTTCTATATCTACAGAAGAAATGTTGTTGAATCTTACTTGTTGATTTGGTTGATTTGAAGAAGCATTAAGAGCAGCTTGATTAACATGTGCTTCAAACAACCTAATAGAATTTTCTATGTCAGTAGGTGTTCTCAACAGCATATTTTCCGTGCAATGAGCACTCAAATATTTTTTGTATTTCAGCCAGTTAATACGTGCAGATGTCAGCGGTAAATCACTTGTAGGTATTGAAGTTTTGTGTGAGAATATAGTGACAATAGTTGGTGAGTTATCTGAAGATAAATCCAGAGATGCTTCAGCTTTAATCATTTTGCTGACCACACCTTTCACTATTCCAAAGTCGATAACGTCTGGAATTTTTTGTCGATTTGTTGGCCAATATGTTGGCTGGCCACTTGAAACTACATTTAAACCCATTTTTGAAATTGTGTCAGTGTCAGTGTTGTATAAAATGCGGTATATTGACTCTCTGAAATTGAAAACCTGGGAGGAGAATATACAGGTGATATCACAAGCTTTTGATAAAAATTTCGTTGCTTGAAGATATTCTTCACGAAGGTCATTTAGCAGGTAGTGTTTTATTCGAGTTTTTATTAGGATTCCAGAGCCACCACAAGCTCTACCTCGAGGATCATTGGTGTCGTAGAAATTATATCCACTAATTCTAAAATAGCTTCGAGACGTCAAATGAGTTTCTGAGATAAGCATAACATCGATTTGTTTATCCAGAAGAAAATATTCTATTTCGTTTTTATGTTGACAGATGCCGTTTGCGTTCCAAAAACAGATTCTTAAGTTCATGGTTTCTTCAATACAGCCTGCATATTTAAACAAATTTAAAGTTAAAGAGTATTCTATCAGGATATAATGTTGTGTATCTCTGAAACCGTAATTACTAAACTCCTGAAAATTTCATAACCAGTGAGGTTTTAAAAAAGCAACAGTATTAAAGTAAAAATAAAATAAACATTATAGAATACTTCATTAGGTGATGTAATTTTAAAATTACGTTGTATCTTTTGAACCGTAATAACTAGACACTTGAAACTTTATAATGATAATAATGCTACACTAAATTATATGAATCAAAGTTAATTATTAAAGGGTATCCCATCGAATATAGCTACATTGAAGGCTGAAAGAAAATTATAGCCAAAATGAAAGAAGGTCTCCAAAATGGAATAACTGTGAATGTTAAAAATAACGACAAGAAAATCGTAAAATAGAAAAGATCTCTAAAACAAAAAAAAAAAAAAAAATAAAACAAAAAAAACAAAAAAAAATAAATACAAAGACAGTTAGAGCAAAGACTATAAATATATTTATATATATTTATAGTCTTTGGTTAGAGAATGTTTAATGTTTAACATTAAACATATTGACCACAGCTGGCTACTCGACTAAACGATTCCTAATTCTGCTACCTAAAAGTTTAGTCCTGTAGTCAGCTAATTTATTTATTATAGAATTAAATGAATGTAAAACGTTATGAACTTAAAATTGATTTCTGGCAACATTGTAAAAATGACAAATGTTAAACATTAAATTTGGCTGCACTGTTTAATAAAACAAACATCAAACCAGTGATGCCAACTCTTGCAGCATCAAAAGCACTGTGAGCCCATGGAAATAGGGTAAAAAAGGGTAAAAATGAATCAAATTTCGGGTACAAATGCACTAACCTAATTTTGTTTTGGGTCTGGTTTATCAAAAGACAGATGTATTGCTTTTTCATGGTTTTTTGTGTGACTTTGTCGGAGTAAATCGCTTTATCGTGCATTTATTTCACAATTACAAAAAATTAAATATGCTTTTGTTTATCTAAACAACCTTTTAAAAGCTGGATCATTTTTCCAAGCTTTTCTACATATTTGTTTTTCGATATAAAGATAAGCCATTGTTTGATGATGAACTTTAACACATATGAACTTTAACATAAATGAAGAATTTACTTTTAATAACTGTTCAGCTTGATAATAACTAAAGATGTCTGCGTGAGTAAAAGTACGCTCACGATCACGCACGATCACGAAACATAAATATTTTTCACGCACGCGCACGCACGGAATGCTTTGAAACTTTCACGAGCACACACGCTTTTGAACACAATATGTTTAATCACGTATTTTCACGCACGAAGGGAATAATTTTGCACGCACGCGCATGGTGAAATACAAATTTTGCAATAAAAGATTTAGCATATGCTAAAAAATTTTATTTTGTAATTAATTTTTTTTTTTTACTTCAAGATTATCAATTAAATAAAAAAAATCAGGAAATGCTCGAAAAATTAGCATTACAAAGGATAAACTTAATATAAAAAATCTATCACTGTCTGCCAAGGCAGGTTATTTAAATTTATTACTTATACTTATGTAAAGGAATTCAAAAGGAGTACTAGTGATAACGCAAGATTTCCAAAGGTGTATGTATGCACAACTTACATGGATATGTATTCATCTACACACGAATGTCTGCATTTGTATCGGAGATTTTAATGTATGAATCCATAATCATACATATGTATGTATAAATGGAGGTAATTTTAGCAAAGATCAAAAATTCAAAAGAAGAAAAAGCTTAACATAGAGAATTGTTTTGAGTGCGTGAAAATTGTATTAAAAAATCACGCACGATCACGCACGGTATTATATTTTTGAATCACCATCCCGCACGCACGCGTGGTTTTATCAATTTGAATCACGTGATTCACGCGTCAGTCATGCGTGACACGAACAATTCACGACATTTGCACATCTCTAATAATAACCAAGGCACTTTCTTGCTTAAATTTGCACAACAAACAAATCAAAGGATATGTTCTAATATTAAAAGTAAGATCACTGCTAAACAAATAAATTATAAACATTTCTGCACGAATTTAAAAAAAAAAGATGCTTGAGAAATTCCAGAATTCAAACTTTTAACAGTTTGCGAGTACTAATCAAAATATAGATGCAAATAATACGCAGTTGGTTAATAAAGTATTAGGCGTGTTTAACGAATAGTAGGAAAATGGTTCAGTGCCAAATATGTTGATTATTTAAAAGGCACCTAAAAGCACTGTGAGAAATTGTAAAAAGCACTATAAATACCCGCTTTTCAAAAACGGGTATTTAACAAAATTTCGGGTATTGCATAGGTAAAAAAGCACCAAAAAATACCCGAAAAGCACCAAAATGGCAACGCTGCAACAAACCCACGCATCTCAGCAACAATGACTCTCATAAATATGAGTAAAATATAATAAAACAATAACAACAACCATACAGTCGGCAATGAGACATTTCAAAAATAAAAATTAATGGGTATTCTGTAGAGTGATGTAATTTTAAAATTATGAATTGTGATAATCATCAAGAACGAAACTTAGCACCTTAGTGTATTCCAATAAGAACTACAATACGAATCAAAATTATAATTTTAAATATAAAATCCGGTCAAGTAATGTAACTTTCATGACTAATGGTTCTAATTCACAATATTTACATAAACAGGCTCACATCCAAAACGTCAGTTGCTTTGTGTTTGAACAAAGCATCACATTTCATAACGCCGCAGTACAATGATTATACAATGTACACCAATTCAAAACTCCGCCACCAAGTATTTTTAACGCAGTAAGAAAGCAAACAAGGCATCGGTTTTATAGTTGATGTATTGTCTTTGAACTTAGCATATGTATGTGATTTAAATACAGTAGCAATACTGTTTTTCCCTCCACAGACACGCAAAGTTTACTTTACAAAATTTTAATTCAGCTTTGGGTAAGACATAGAGGAGAATACTTTCTATTTATGTCTTTTTTCCACCTAAATTAAAACTTTGCGAAGTAAACTTTGTGTGTGTAAAAGGGGTCTATACAAACTTTGTATACGAACGTTTTGGGATCAGCCACAATCATAAAATTTTAAAACTATCGCTGTGCTTATTGAAGGTATTTGCGAAATATGTACGAGTAGTTACATATGTATCAAAGCAAATTTACTTTATTTATTGTTCATTTTTTTTCAAGTGAAAACTTTTATTGGCGCGGTACGAAGGTTTTGGATGAGACAAAACCTCATAACTCGCGACACCGTCACGCTTGTAGCATCTCTGTTTGTGCGAATGCCTAGTCGAAGTGAAGTTAACAACCTACAGATATTGGGGTTTATTACGGTTCTCGAATCGACTGCGACTGCTGTAATAGATTGAAGAAAAATGTTGTGTGTTTCTTTAATCTAGTACAACAGTCAAAGTCGATTCGAGAACCGTAGTAAGGCCCAACACCTAAATTTTTTCGCTCAAAATGAAGCAAGCTTCCTCTCTTGTGAGTGATGTTGCCATATATGAGAAAAACACTCATGTTTTGGTGCACCAAAGAGGGCGCACTCTTCAATTTGAGCGAAACTGATTAAAAAGAGAACACAAAGATGGCGCTCTCTTCATTTTGACCGAAAATAATTTAGGTTGTTAACTTCTCGGGCGCAGTTGCATTAGCGTTTACAATAAGTGGCATGGCAAAACTAGCAGGTATGCGCAGTTAGACAACAAGTACAATAATCCAAAAACAACATGTATTTTGTTGATATAAAGCACTCGCTTCATATCAAAACACACAAACAAATTAAAAGCAGTATGAGTACCAAACTGTAACCATTTTTTATGTACTCTCTTCAAACTATATCAGTTTGTATGAAAATTTGCTATAAAGCGAGCTCAGTCAGCTGTGCTAGTAAACTCACCTGTTGCATACTCCTTGATAAGTGGTTAAATTTGTTGCATGTATTTATATAATTGTTTATATCTACGCATAATTTTTTTGGAATAGCACGTGTATTGTTGTAATCACAAAACGTTTTCACTTCTGTCGGCACTTCCGGAGTGCTACCCGTAGTTTTTTTTTTTATTTTAGTAGGACCAGCACTCGAAGGCTGACCGCTACTTATGCATTGCATTGCAGCCATCTTAGGAAAATGGATGGGGTAGAAAAGAAAGATGTTGAAAATGTAGAAAGTTTATATAAGTAGTTCTTTTACAAATTCTTTGAATTTTATTGAAAAGTCTTCAAAGCTAATTATTTGACATTTTTTATTTGTTTTTAGAATGGCGTTTTTTTAATTTTTCGTAATGGTTATAATGATATTTGGGTGAATATTTAATATTATTAATTTATTGAAAACAAAAAACAGCTAAACACCGCTAAATCATCATTAGCACATCCTTGGCAGAGTAAGAAAATTTTCAATGGAATATTTATAAGCAAAACAAATTCTATTCACAATACATTTCAATGTATTATTAAAATCCACAAAAGATTAACTTTCTTAATTGCTTAAACTTCAACAACATCAACAACAACAAATATATTTGCTAATTAAAGGAAACATTAAATATTCATTGTATCCTGTGCTAAAAACATTTGCAATTCTAGTTTCTCAACACATTTAAACGAGACCAGCAAATAAACGAGAGAAGCAAAAAAACAAAATGTATCATTAAAGATTTTGTTGTTAAACTTCTTTGTTTTCAATGGCACTAATTTAACATTAATATGCTAAGAAAGCAGTCCACAGTTCAATACTCGTACATTTAACAAAATCATCAGCCGTTTTGTTAGAAAGGCGCTGGTGCGGTGTTGAAAATAAAGCAATTCTAACTTAAATTTATCCGATAGTTTTTTTTCTTCTCGTTCAATGGTTTTTTATGTTCTGGTTCATTAAGCGAAAATTTTAAAGTGTACATTATACAAGTTGTAGAATTTAGAGTAGTAGTGTGACACAACTACATTAAAACACGTTTTCAAAAAAAAAAAAAAAAAAAAGTTAAAAGATAAAATATAAAAGCAAAACCACTCAGAAAAAGAGGGATAATGTTTAATTAGGCAAAACACTATGCAGCGAACGTTTCAATTGAACTTGTTCAATACATTTTGGTATGAGTAAAAGGCCTTAATAGGGTTTATTCCGGCCCAACTAAATAATAGTAAAAATTGAAATGGTAACAGTGGCAGTAAGATGAGATGACCAGGGCCAAACAAATTTATTTACAATATTTAAAGAAAATTTGCCTGATTTTTATTTTGTTTT
Source organism: Lypha dubia (assembly GCA_947311025.1). NCBI lineage: Eukaryota > Metazoa > Arthropoda > Insecta > Diptera > Tachinidae > Lypha > Lypha dubia. The sequence continues at coordinate 27,663,722 of OX371263.1, read as the reverse complement.
AATTTCATTTCATGTTTTTTCTCTTGATTTTCTTCTGGCTAATATCAGTTTTTTTTTTCAAATCTCTTAATTGGTCTTCCATTGTTTGTTAAACCCACATCATGCTAATGACACAATGGGTGTTATGTAGCACTTTTCAGTGAATTGGTCAATAAAGTTTTTATTGTCAAGTTGTTGGGCCCCACAGAGGAGAATGAAATATTAAGCACATAAAAATTAACTGCTAAAGTATTGTACAGAAATAAAGGGGTGGGGAGGGGGCAAAAGAAACTAAAATTGCTTTTAAATGGCCAAAGTTTGTAGCACAAGAATGTTATACTGAAATGATGACTTTAATAATAATGTCATGTTTAAAGGAAATATTTAAAGTTTTAAAGCATTCAAAAGAAATGAAGCATACTTAAAGGATGGCAAAAAAATATCAGAGCAGTTAAATTATATTTTATTAAAGTTTTTTCTTTTTTAGAAAAGCGATAAAAATTGTTATTAAATAGTTTAAAGGTTTGTTAAATAAAATATTTCGACATCCTAAAAATATGCTAAGATTTATTTTAATTTTCATGATAAAAGCATTGTTGCGTTAAATTTCTAAACATTCAAAATTTCTAAATGTTATTTTTAATGAAGTTTCTTTAAAGCTTTCTTTAATACCAGGAATTTTTTTTATAAAGAAAGCAAATAAACTAATTAATGATAATATGAATTTTTGAGAGTTTTGTCTCATGTAATTGCCTCTTTAATAACAGTTATATATAACAATATAATATTCTTATTGTTGTCATTTATGAGTTTTTGTAATAATTTGAATTATTATTATTAACCCATTTACGCCCGCCGTACTCATATGAGGACGGTACTTCATATGGCCATAATAGTTAGTTCCGATACTTTATATTCCGTTTAGATACAAATTTACATTGACAAGGAATGTGACTTCTAAATAAAACACTAAATTTTATGAATATATTTTTAAGTTGATTAAAATTAGACGTTAAAGTTATATCATTAAACATCTTGGCTATTCACAAAAGCTATGTTATTATATTTTACTGTGAGTGTGTGCTTTTTCTCATTTTTAACCATCAGTTATTCAAATACAGTCTCTTCATCAAGCTATTACGAAATTAGAAATAAATAGCAATATTTGACCGAAATACGGCATATTTTAACACGGTGTCCTTAAATGGGTCCAATGGGCAGAAAGCTACATTTTTTTTTTGCTTACTTTTTGCTAATATCATATGCTTTTAGTACAAACGTTTGAATTTCACATCAAACATATTATATATATATTATAAGAACTGATATACTTAACAGCAACTATATATATATTTCATGTATTGTTGCAAGTTATCTTCAGTCAGGTGAATCCCCTTTGATTTGAATGAAAGTGTGCATTTTGACTTTTAGTTTTCGTGTCCACACATGTGTGCTATACAACGGACTTTTTAACAATGGCTAAGCAATATTTTAACATAGCAAATAATTATCGAGGTCTAGAGGAAGCTATTGCAAACATTTTTAACGAAGACAGCGATTGTGATGCCAGTTATGATTTGGTGGCAATTCCTCCAGACCCGAGTATTCTCACGGATGAAGAAGAAGGTGATGAAGATAACGCCCGACAAATTGATTTTCCTCACGACATCCCAGGAACAGTTGAAATAATTGAACATCAACACAATACTGAATGGGATAGCAGTGATGATGAGCCCTTAGAAAAATACAGGAAAATTCATAAGCAGGAACCACGTTGGCGAAAATGTGAAGGTTCCTACACAAACAAGTCATCAGAGGAAATCGTGGTTCAAAAGAGAAAAGAAAATGTTGTAAATGAACTAACAGGTCAAACCCCAATCGAAATTTTCGAGAGTTTTTTTGATGAAGAGGTTTTTAACATGATCATCCTGAATACGAAGTTGTATGCTTCACAACACAATTATCATGACTTCCACATTAGTGTGGATGAGCTAAAAATATTCTTTGGTATTCTACTCTTGTCTGGATATCATTCACTTCCACGGGAGCGCCTGTACTGGAGTTTAGATGAAGACTGCAGTGTTACAATTATTTCAAAAGCAATGTCTAGAAACAGGTTTATGGAAATAAAAAAGTTTTTACATTTCTGTGACAATGAAGCTGCTGCCGGATCCCTCAATAAAATGTTTAAATTACAACCTCTTTCCGATTTGCTTATCAAGAAGTACCAACAATGGGGCGTATTTCACAAAGATCTCTCAATAGACGAATCAATGATCAAATATTTCGGACGTCATCCAGCCAAGCAATTCATAAGAGGAAAGCCTGTACGGTTTGGGTACAAAAATTGGATGATTGCAAGCGCTGACGGTTATTGTTACGCTTTCGACGTATATTGTGGAAAATCAGCCGGAGAATCGAGTAATGAACCGTTAGGATCTAAGGTGGTTAAGAACTTACTGAATAAAGCAAATGTAGCGCTATATGAGCATACCATATATTTCGACAACTTTTTTACTAGCCATGCATTACTGCGAGATTTACGCGAATCTGGTCATTCTGCTACTGGTACCGTGAGGGAAAATAGAACGAAAAAATGCCCAATGGAGTCTGTCAAGGACATGAAAAAGAAAGACCGTGCACAATTTGACTATCGTTTTGATACAGCTAATGAAATTTTGTTCGTGCGATGGCTTGACAATAGCGTATGTACCATGGGTACCAACCACGATTTCGTTTGTCCCCTAGGTAAAGTGAAAAGATGGAGCAGCATAGAAAAAAGGAAAGTAGATGTGAACATCCCATTTGTCTTCCAGAACTACAACAAAGGCATGGGAGGAGTCGATCAAGCTGATCAGTCAATTTCGGCATATAGATCAGGTATACGAGGCAAAAAATGGTGGTGGGTTATATTTACCTATATGCTTGATTTATCTGTGGCTAATGCTTGGCGGCTTCATCTCTTGACTGCCGGTGAAAATATGGACCAGCTGCAGTTTCGGCGAAGTATATGCAGAAGTTATTTGAAACATTTAGACGCTGAAAAAGCTGATGGAAGACGGCGAAAGCCTTCATCAGGGGTATCAGGCGTGAACTTAGCTAATGTAGGACATTTTCCCCAAAAGCTGGCAAGTCAACTGCGATGTGCCGTATGCCACAATAAAGCTCGTTGGCAATGTAAGAAATGCACAAAAACGTTATGCATTGAAAAAGGGTGTTTTGAAAAATTTCACACTTGAGCCCATTGGCCCCATTTGAGGACACCCATTTTTTTCCCACACTGAAGAATTTTTTTTTATTTTTTTCTTGTCAAATGTTTATTTATCTACTTTATAGATTTAGGAAGATCTTTTCTATGGGATATAAATCTATAATGAGATACACGTTATAAATGCTTTGTTAGCATTTATAATTTGTGGGGGTTAAGGGGGAATAAGTGAAGTTATCAACTTCTCTTAATCGATATAACATTAATTGTATTTTGGAATTTACCTTTTGTTTTAGGATTGCCAATATAAACCAGGCCAGTAAGTGTTTCCTTTTTTTTCAACCAATAAAACCAGGTAAGTATTTTTAAGGGTGAATTCAATCCGTTTTAGGTATATTTTTAATTTTCTATTAAATGTGATATAATTTTGTGATTCAAGAGTAACGTTGTTGTTTCGACAATGGTTCTGAGTTAAGTGGTAAGTTCAATTATAAATCTTACAAAGATACATTTTAATATGTAGCGACATTACATTTGTCGCTCATTTTTTAGGGTAGTACTCCCAAGTTCCTTCACATTTTTGCTTCAACGCATTATACGTTAAATCAAAAAACTAGTTCATTGTTTAATTCAACGAATAAAATCAAATAATGGTTTCAACGTTGAGTTCATAAATACATAATATTTTACTTTTAATTTCAAGGAATATTTTACTGAAACAACGTATAATACGTTGAATTTCAAAGGCTTTAATTCAAAGAACGGGAGTTCGTTGAATTTATGTAAAACTGTTTTTTCAACGTATGAATTACACTCATTTCCTCCTTTGAAAAACTGAATTTAGTAAGAGGTGACTTTTACAATTGAGGCGCTCAGCGCCAAAACGGCTTAACCCTCATTTTCAAAAAAATCAAACTAACTATGCTCATCTAACCGGAACCTTTTGAAATAAATACTAAAAAGCTCCCTATTGCAGTTTTTAGCAGGTAGTATAACGTAGTGTTATATTATGCAATAGGGAGTTTTTTAGTATTTAATTCAAAAGGTTCCGGTTAGATCAGCATAGTTAGTTTGATTATTTTGAAAATGAGGGTTAGGCCGTTTTGGCGCTGAGCGCCTCAATTGTACTGTTCGAAAAAAGTTACAAAAATATATTTTTTAAAAGATACATTAAAAGAGATCTCTTTTTTAAAAGTAATTTTTAAAAATGGTACTTCTGCTTAGTTATTTCATTTATTTTAAAAGGTACTTCTTCAGGGTAGTTTTTTAAAAAGTTATTTTTATAAGATTATTTCTTTTAAAATATAATTTTGCTAATTTGAACTTATTTTGAGAAGGTGCGCTCGCTAAAAACGAACATGATTTATAATATTTCGTTTTTATAATGATACTTTTCAAAAAAAGTACTTTTAAAATAGGTACTTTTTTTATAAAGATACTTATTAAAATGGTACTTCTTTACAAATAACTTGTTTATTAATGTTTCTTTTATAAAAACACACCTTTTTAATCAGGAGCTTTTTAAAAAGGTTTTTTTTTAAACAAGTACGTGTTTAAAAAAAGTGTTTTTTAAATCGTTCTTATTGATAAAGATAATTTTTATCGAAAGGTACATTTTGGAAAAGGTACCATTTTATAAAGGTACATTTAAAAAAAAATATTTTCTTAAAAAGGTATTTTGTTTTAAAATTGGTTTATTATATTGGTATGTGTATTAAAATGTTGTTAGGTTAAGATGAAGATTTGCTTTTGAAAAAGTATCCTTCGGTCAGTGTAAATGATTATTTTCCAAGCAACCTTTCGAGATTTATGAATACATGCAAAATTTTTAAGTAATTTTTCTTATAATTGGATTTTATTAATGAGTGAGCTCATCTTAATATTTAAGAAGGTGGAAATTAAATTATTTGAGAAAAATAAACAAAACAATACCAAACACACACACTTACTGACCCAAGATTTAATTGGTGATGAGAGCATAATAAACGGTGAACTTGCGTCACTATCTTCGTACATTGAGGCTGTAGCTGTGGACCACAGCAATAAAATGGAGCAAGCAGGACAGTGTCGAGAAAAATAAATACATTTTATTAAAAATATTATGATTTAAATTACTTTTTCCCTGATTGTTTACTTAGAGTTTTCTTGATGTAGTTTTTTGCTTTGCTTTTACTGACTCTTCGTTCCCTACAAATGAACCAGAAATGCCACTTAAATAAAGGCAGCATTAAAATTATGGGAAAATAAAAATCTTTAAAGAAATAATATTCTTAGACAAACTTATGTTGCTGCTTGCCATTCTAATACAATATATTAAATAATTTCTAAGCTCACTGCAATGGGGTTTCTCTTCTCTTCAATTTTTTTTTTTTTTTTTTGATAATAGTATTAGTGCATAGAAAAGTGGTTGCCACGTTTCCGCCATTACTTTCAGTGACAGACTTTTTAGTCCAGCATGTTGGTGTAGTAGTTGTTGCTTTTTGTTAGTTTTTATTTTAGTTAAAGTTGTTAAAATATGGTTGGTTGTACTTAAGCGACACTTGTGTCTTGACTATTAAGTAGAAATCTTAGTACTTTTGCCCCATTCTGGGAATGTGAGAAGTTTTAAACAGGCATCAAGGACTAACTAATAAATAAATGAATGTCTGCTGTATGCTGTGGTAGTGTGTTTTCTAAAGCTGGTTGCTTCTTGTTGCTACTTCGTCTTCTTCTATTATATTTAAGTAGCGCAGTTGGCGTAGTGAAATTTACGTTTTGATTTTAAGTTTATTTGCTGTTTTTTTTCCATTTTCAGTCTAATTTATTTTGTGTTTGTTTTTCTCTTTATTTTTGCCATGGAAGGTACATTTGCTATTGCGTCTAGTGTTCTTCTTTAACGGGATGTTTTGCTCGGGATTTATTTTCTATTTCTCTTGTTTTTACAGTGGATTTTTTTTCCTTTTGAACACCGTTGGGTAATTGCTATTTTATGTGTGAATTACATTAATTGACACTATTTAGAATTTTAATTATATTTAAAAAAGAGAGAGAGAGAGAGCGTAGTTTGAGTGCAATGCAAACAATCACAAAATAAACAGCTTTAAATAATACGATAGAAAAATATGTTCAAGATTTTTTAATGAGAGTTTTTCAAAAGTTTACTTAATTCCGGATAAATGATATGAAAGTCTGGGAGGGCGTATGATTATTATGGTATGTTCATAAGGAACTCGTTGTGTATTAATAACACTCATACGCTGTGCGTAGTTTGAATTATTTGCCATTAACATTTTGTGGTATACAACTCTTGTTTTTATGAATGCGTGATTATTACTTGAATTAATTTCAATAGTTTAAGTTTTCTACGCACTACATGTTCTAAACGTTCTTAATCATGTTGCATGTGTAAAGAAAATTTTGTTTTTGTATTTATTTTAATTGAAATGTTTATTTTTTTTACAAAGAACATTAGCATTTTCAGCAGGTTCTTTAGATAACTCTGTGCTTTTTGATAAAGTTTGATTTATATTGTTATAATTTAATTTTTTGGAAAAAAAGTTAGCAATAATAATTATAAAGTGGCTGTTAGCATTAACAACAGCTTTTTGTAGGTCCGTTGAAAGTAAAATCAATTTTAGAACATATGAATAAACGAATATGTATTTTTGGCATAACACTGTCCATGATGTGCATAAAAGTAAAAAAGGAAAACACTTTTTTTCAGACATAATAGTAAGAAGAAATTCAGAAATGTAAACTTTAGGACGGGAAAATTGTAAATGATACATATCCTTTTAAAATACTTATTCTAGTCTCAATGGAAGTGAGATTTATGTTAAAGTTTTGGGGGGGGGGGGGGGGGTGGGTGATGGCGTCATCCGCTTTTCCTATCAGCAACTGATTTGGCACATTTTTAAAAATACCCTTGCTGTCTAGATAATGTTATATTTTCAATCATGTATTGTTGGTTTTAGTTTTCTGTATTAAACGTTAGTCTTTTTAAGTATATTTTAAAGATCAATTTTATTGAAAAAATATGCATTCAAATTATCAAACATAAGAAGGCAAGTACACTTCCTTCTTTGTTAAATAAAAGAAAAATGTTTTCTTCGGGAAAAATTCGTCCTTTTTGCCACATGCACAGGGCCGATCCCCAACAATGCACAAACAAAGCTTAATTAAAATTATGCATATTTATTAAGCAAAATTTAAACTTTCAGCTTAACAGGTCAGAGATGGAAAATGCTGTTCTTGATTTATACAAACTAGACTGTATTAAATATAATTAATATCTACAGGTTGGTTTTGTATGTTAACTTTTTGTAAATTTTTAAGTAAGAAATGTTCCTACCGGTTTTATGGAATACTTTTATTTTTAATTGTGATTGGGAGCGAAGTTAAACCTTAAAGTAATTTTAGGTTTTGAGGGATTTGTGGCATTGAACTCCGGTTGTCGCTTTGGGGACTTACAACAGAAATTCATAAATAATTTTAGCCTTCTAAATTGTCCTTGAAAGGGATTTTTTATGAGAAGGAAGAAAAAGAGCCATGTAGTACATGGTTCACAAAAATGTTTCGCGTGGTATTTTATTAAAAAGAAAAGCCGATCCTATGTTCCATTTGAAACAAAAGGGGAGGACTAAAGTCCTCCTAAAAGTGGCAGCAAGAGTAAATATTCAAAATGCCGATAGTCGTAAATACTGTTTTAGAGTTATCTTCGATACAATTTTTATTTTTTGTATTGAATGGTGTAGTAAATTGTAACAATTTTTTTTAAAAAAATTAGCATCCTTAGACGTCTAACGGAAGCATCATGCTAAGATTAGTAAAACTTTGTTTTGCGATTGATATAAAGTACATTGTAAGAGTTTTATTTTAGCTTTTAGATTTGCTAAGATCATATATTTTTTTCTAAGTAAACTGTCCTTTAGAGAAAAAGCAATTTAAAACCTTTTTATGTTTCTTATCTTTTTGTTTTCTTACATTTTATAATTTTCCTGTTTAAATATTTGCACAAAATTCACGTTGAATTTAGGTAATTCAGCTTGAATTGATTAAAAATTTATAGTTTTTTTTTGGGGTTCTTGTATTATTTACTTAAAAAAATAAAGATTCGTATTAAAAATGCATGTGCTTTACCGATAACGAAACCTTGGAACTTGTGTTTTTGTCTTACGTTAAGTTTTGATATAAAACTTTTCTTAACTCTTTGTTTGCGACTGCACTCTAAGCCAATTAAAAAACCACGTTTCAACACAATGACGGATTGGCAACGACTAAATATTTCTAATGCAAAAAATTTAAATAAACAACAATAACCGCAGAGTATGAAAGGAGCAAGTGTGAGTACTTGTGAGTACAAACAAGTGTGTTGGACGGTCATAAATAAATTGAAAAGAAAATGGGAAAGCAAAAAAGAAAAAAAAAACCTAACAACAAGAAAACGAAAGTATTTCTTAACGTAATGTATGGCGGAGATTTGTTTTCGTTTCTTTCCATAAAATTTTATATGATTTGCATGTTTTGACCAAAAAAAGAAAAAAAAAAAAAAAAAACACGAAACCAACAAAGTTAGAAGAAGCAAAACACACTCATCGTCTTCAAGACTTAAAAACGAAAATTGAGGTTCCATTTCGGTGTTTAACTGAAGGGAAAATTTGTGTCAGCAAAATAGAACAAATTACTATAAAACATGTAAGTTTTTTTCCCTTTTTTTGTTTCTTCGCTCAAGCAAGCAAACACATTAATTCTCATAAAATTCCTGACAGGATTTCATACTTTTAACTGGCAAAAACAAAAAAAAAAACAAAAAAATATCCAACTAAATATTGAAAGGTGTGCGTGTTGTAAATGGTTTTTACATGATTGCTGGCAAATGTACGAATAAGTATTTTATTTCCTGTTTGTGTTTTTTTTTTGATGAATATGAAAATAAACATCAAATTGTTTTAATATTTTTATTATTATTATTAGTGGCTTTTGTTTTGTATGTTTTGTTTTCGCCAAAAAACTATTAAACACTTAAGGCATGATTTTTTTGCGGCTAAAGAAAACAATTTTTAATTTGTTGTACTTTAACTTTAACAACAGTTTACTTGTGCTAATTTTTTTTTGTCACCGATACCGTTCATAGTTGTATGAAAAAAATTAATAACTTTGGGTTTTTTTTTGCGATTATGACTTTTATTGAAAAGAAACATTTTTAAAAAACACTTGTCACAGATTGTAAGTAACTTACCATAAGTGAAAATAAATAAATAAATAAAGAAAGATTAATGCTGGTAATTTTTTTTAGCCATTAAAATCAAAAGGATAGTTTTCAGCTAAACTGGACTAAAGAATTGGACCAGGTCTATAACTTTATGGTGAAATAGATAGGGAAAAATTTGTCTTTTTACATTTTATACAGTAAAGAATAATTAAAAATTTAACATAATAAACTTTTTTGTTTTGATGGGAAAAATGTTTCTAAGGGGAAATTAGATGCCATTTCCAAATATGAACAATCTTGCAAAAGTGAACTGGCTTGGTTTTAATTAGTTCATATTATCGCGAGCGCACTGTAGTGGGATAAAAAAGACCTGAACGGGTTGGAATGTTTCTTCGTAGTAAAACTTGTATTGAAAAATATTGATGAAGGTAGTTTTATACCGCTACATCACCGTTGAAGGTGAGTTGGGTCTAAAAATGTCCGTATTGTTTTATATAAAATGAATGAGCATATGTTACAAGTTAAACATAAATATTTAACATTTTCCTACTAAAATATTGTGCAGATTTCTCTATACTGTCTACCCGAGTCATTAGTTATAATCGTGTCAATTTCAAATTTGTTCGGGTCCTGCGCAATGTGCCCAATGCTGAAATATCGCAAGATAATGATCATTATATAACTACATATTTAGTATTACAAACATGTCTTCCAAAAAATTTCACTTTAGGTCACGCTAAAAAACTCTGCAATCATAAAAATTTAAACATTTCTAATACATAAATATAAATATCCCATTTTCACTTGATACAGTTGCTTCAAGTCCTAAATTTTATTCATTTTCTCCAAAGGCACACGTTTTAAAAGTGAAGATATTATATTCCTCTGTATTTTATTTATTTAAACCACATCAACAAACAAATTTACAACTGAAACAACTTAAGCACTTTTCCACTTTCCCCACTTTACTTTAGTTTATTTTATATACATTTAAAAACAATTTAGCAAATATTTCTTTTTTTTTATATATATTTTATTATTGCTTCATTCATATACGAATAGTTTTTCACTGTTACTTTAAGCTGCTTTTTCCTATCCTTTCCTTTGACTTCTGCACGTTTGTATGTGTGTGGTTTTGCTTTTATTTATTTCAACAGTAACATGTTATATTTATTCATATATGACTGCATATGTATGAAAGGAAAATGGGATATAAAACCAAAAAATTTCTTTGAAAAGTAGTTACAAAAACCAATATATATATTTTTGGCTGCCAAGTTCTTACGAGTTGTGCTTTTTGGCTTTTGAATGACTTATGGTTCGTTTGATTCGGTACTGTAGAGTTGTTTTCATTTTCTGCGGTCAAAAATTGCATGAGAAACGAAATTTAAATTTTAAGGCGCTCGCTCATTTCTAGTATTTAAATTCAATTTGAATTATATGAAAATATAAAAAATTAAAAAAAATATAGAATATTAATATTTAAAAATCAAGCCAATTTCATTATAATACTTTTTTCGGCACTATTTTCGCTATTTTTGAAAATTTTTTTTATACGATTTGTGGTAAAGTTTGTATGTTAAGCATTACTGTTTAAATAGTGGAAAATGGAAAATTTGCTTTTAAACCAAAATTTCCCTGAAATTTAAATCAAATACCTTCAAGGAAATTTTAGTTTCTTATATTTTAATTAATTAATTTTACTTATATTACAAAGAAAACAAATGCAAAATTTTTACTACTATAAATTGGATTTTATTTTGTACTAGCTTTTCGAAATGTCCTTTAGTAATAGGAAATAAAACAAGTGAAAAATTTCCCTTAAACTAATACATTTTTTTTAGAAAATTTTAATATCTATAATTATGCAATTTAAATTATGAAAATTTGAATTATGTAAGTACATATATACATACATATGTGTTAATTGTGTTTTTTTTTAATTAATTTTTAAAATTTTAGCATTTGTATAAAATTCAGTAAAATTCAGTAAATATTGCAGAAATTTCTCAAAATTGTGAATAGTCCTTTTTAATGGCAAATAAATAATTTAAAAATTTCCCTTCAATGAACACAAATACAAAAATTTCCCTTTTTGGGGAAATATTTTTTATTGTTATATTTTAACGATTTTATTATAAACACTAAATACAGCATGGAAGAAATTTAAATTTTGCCTTATTATAAAATTTCCCTAATACTACATACATATAAAACCTATTCCTTAGGAGAAAATTATTTTACTTTTTAAAAACATTTAAACATTTTTAAAATTACAATTTTAACACTGATATAATTTTTACTTCGTACCTCTTTTTTGACCCTAACAAACTACTGTTATCTTTTTTTTCTTTCTTCGTCTTTTCTTTTCTCTTTACTCGTATGAATAGTTTAGCAAAATTGCTCTCAGAAATTTATGGCATTTATAGTTTTTACGTATGTATCGATATACATATGTATGTGTGAGTATGTAAACTATCTTTTTGTACTGCTATTTACTGTTTTGTATATGGTTTCTTTCAATGGCTTATTGATGTTTTTTTAGCTGTTTCACTTAATGCTACTGCCACTTTCCATTGTGCTACTCTTGCTACTCGTGCACTAATACGAGTACTGTTTAATATTTTTTAATATTTATCACACTCTTATTGAGTTTTTCCTTTCTCTTTCTTCTATAGTTTTGTTTTTTTCCATTGACTTTAGTTTTGGCTTAAGCACTACTGGTAGTATGGTGGTAAGTGAGTGGCTTATGAATACTACCAGTATTTATTACAATTTCTTTTCTTTGGCTCAGTTTGAATTTTTTTTTCTTTAGGCAAGTCTGTGCAGGCTTTCTTTAAATTGTTATTATTATTGTTGCTTGTGACCATTTTTTGCATAAATCTGTTAGTAGCAGTACTTATTACATTTTTTGGTTTGGATTTTCAGGCAACATATTTTGTAAGGTTGTATTGGTTAAGGTGTAGTGTTGTTCGTCTTTTTTTTCATAGCAACCATAAAAGCTAAAGTGATTGTAGTTGGTTTTAAATTTATTTGTTATGTCAGCAAATAGTTTTCTTTTATAAAATAGAATTTCTTCTTTGCTTAAATTTAAGAATCTATTTGTTTTTTTTTTATCCTTAATATTGGAACAGTGTGGGTATTTGTTGTGCTTTAAGTTAATTTTATTCCCACTTCCTATTGGTAGAAGTAAAATGTGCGTTATTATTAAACCATGATTTATGAAAAATTGCTAATTACCCAAGTCGTAAACAAAAATCTACTGGTCTCTCAGTAGATTCATCTCAAGATGAATTATGAGAGAAGAAATGTTACCAAAACAGCCAATTAAGTTTTTAAAGGGAAAGTAAATATTAAAATTTAACGAATATTTGATTTGCTGTTTTTATTAGGCAACTCACTAAAATAATAATCTTGGTAGGTAGGAAACTCAAATTGTCCCGTTTCGGGCATGGTCATAGTAAATTGTCACTTTTTGTTAACCCTTTTTTTATATAAGAAAATTTTGATTTTGTAAATATTTTTATATTTGAATCACGTTTACACTGGGAGCTTCCGTTTTATGTAATTTTAATCTTATAATAATATTTATGGGTGTCTGTCTGTATACAATTAGTGTAGACAGGACTAGACATCCAGCTAAGTGCTTCGTTTCTAATTCAAATGGGCAAAGAGTACCTGTATGTATTATCTGTGTTTGTGTGTAATGACTACAAGTACTTTAGTGTGAGCTCATTTACAAGTTAAAAAATGGTCACATTTTGTTGTGTGTATGTGTGTGTTTGAAAAGTTGTACTAATGTTTGTTAGTTGCATGACCTACAATTGCATTTTTTTAAATTTACAATTATAAGTTTTGTCTTTGTCATAAAACTTGAGTTATTTATTGTTCATAACAGTCTTTTAGATTTAGTTTTAATTTAAAAAAGAGTTTAAACTAAATTTTTCAACAAATAAGAAAAGAGAAAAGCTCGAAAATTCTATAGATTTCTTAGTGTATTTGAATATTATTTTTATGCTTTAACAATAGATTAATAATAGATTTCTGCAACAAGTTTTATTTCTATTTTGGCATTTTGCTAACGCTTGAATGCTATTAAACAGTCAATAGAATTTTGTTATACTATAGGAAATCTAAATAAAAACTTTAACAGCAATAAATTATAAGTTTTAAATAAATACCCATTTCTTTATATCTATAAAATATTTAATTAAATTTTTTCGATAAAACTTATGCATAAATTTGAAAGAAATCAAAGAAAGATTATTTAAACTAAAAGAAGGAAATTTCCGTATATTTGGTTTGTACATACTCACCAGATATTGAATTTAGAAATATGTATATACATATTTGTTATTTTGCATAATATTATAAAGATAAGAAATTTCAAATTATAGTAACAATAATTTTAAAATATTAAAACAATATGTAAGAGAATTTTAAGCTAAGAATTTTCAATATATAAATCATAAGATAAAATATGATTTAAAACATATTCTTACAACAATTATCTTTTGAAGATATTAACATATACTAATCCATACAAACACACTTGCACATAGCATTTTAAAAATTTTTTATTAGGTAGGAGCAAAACTTACTGCCTGTTCGCCGATGTTGAAGTAGTTCTTTCCTTCGAACAATTACATATAAAACAAAAACAAAATTTTTGGGGGAAACTTGTTTTTACAAATTTTTTTTTTATCAAATTTTTGTAGCAATCACTAAATATTCAATGTAATAGTTAGTTTTTCAATTTGTATAAGCAAATAAAAATTTCCCTAAATGATAATTGTTTTTCTTAAGCGAAATATAATAGGGCTAATAGTGTTTAGTAAGAATCAGTTTAAAATTAAATATTTTAAAATATCCCTTAGAGGGAAATTTATTTTTTAACCAATTCGTTAACAATTTTTGTACTATGCGGTGGGTGATACGGCAATAATGTTACAAATTTTTCAAATTTTATCGATAAATAAACAAAAAAAATATCCTTTAAATAGCCTTCATTGTTTGCGTTTTAAGATTTCCGTTGAAGGGAAATTTCATATTTATATTATTTAAGTCACCTACAAATTTTAGTATTTATCAAAACAAAACGCAGCGAAAATATTTTAAAAAATTCCCTTAAAATTTTCAAATTTCCTCTTAAGGGAAATTTAATTTTTTAGTTTTCAAAAGTAATTTAGTTAATTTTTTAAAGTTAAAACATTATGCTTATTAATTTCGATAAAATATCCCTCATATCTCAAGACGAAGATTTTGTTTGTTCTCATTTTTACTTTACTTTATTAATTATAAAGAATATCTTGCGCAAACATTACAATTTATACGAACGAGCAGCAATGAAAGTTTGAGTATTTGTCTTTGCTAGTTAATAAGTATCTTTAATATTGTAAATTGCAAATTTAATAAGGAGGCTCCAAAGTCTATATTAATTTACATAGTACTTATCTATGTATGTATGTTGTATATAAGCAAACACATGTGTATGCTTAATATAAATTGAAATTTTCCTTTAAGAATTCCAAGATGAAAAGTATGTATTTTTGTGCAACACTCCTTTGGCATGGTGTCAATTAATTAACACTTAAAATTTCGACAGCAAATTTTACCTTAAATACACTATATTTTATTCTCTTTTAATGTAAATTATTTTGCTTTACTTTCAACAAGACCTTTTGGGAAAAGATAGCCTAGCGGAAAATTGCCGGAATCTTGAATGTTAAAGGGAATATTGCTTGTAAATTATTGTTATTAATTAAAAGATGATGTCTTTTTTTGCAAATTAATGCAACTCACGGCAAGAAGAAGAGTGGAAATTGCAATTTACATTTTAAGATTTTTTTTTATAGGATTTCAGTCTTTTTGTATATTTGTTTTTTGTATTTTATTTTGGTTCGTAGCTGCAAAATTTTTGAAGACTTATTAAGAGTTAACAGCAAAATGTAAATAATGGCGATGGACAGGGATTTTTTTTCGCTTTAATTACTTGGTTTTGAGTTTAATTTACAGAAGATCAAAAATATGATTTAAGTTTATTAAGAACAAATATTTATAAAAACGATTGAAAAATTAGACAATGAAGGTATCAAATCAGGAAGTATAGCGTTTCATATGGGCATTTCCACAGAAAATTCTAGTTTTTGTCCCGTTCGACACCTAATAATATAGTTTTTTTGTAATTTAAATTAAATTTTATTTGCATCTTGTCGTAGACCGTGTTTAGCTCCACATTAAGTTAAAGATTAAACAGCAAGGCTTTAAAATACAACTATAATTGCTTGATGGCGAACAGGACACCAAAATCGATCTACTAATAGATTTGCTAGCTTTTTGCAAGTCAAATTCTTTCTCTAGTATAGAATTTTTAACGATTAATCAATTAAATAATTATTTTGTTTCATTATATTGTGGTAGAAATACATAAACATTTTTGGTAAACTTTCAATTTTGTTTCAATGCAAAAACTTGAATTGTGTGTCAAATGTAATTTAAAAAAAAAAACTTCACTTATTTTCCAATTTATAAAACAGCTTAATCAAAAGAAAGTGTCAAAGCGTGAAATGGAAAAGGAAAAGTAGCAACAAATAAATATGACATCAACAGAATCAACAAATGATTTATGAGAAAAATATGTATTTTCTAAATATTGAAAAATTGCTTTTGTTTCATTATAAATCTTCAAGGTGAAATGAAAAAAAAACTCATAAAAAATACATGTTAAGTGTTACCGTTGACAACTAAACGTATGAGACTTAGTTCTAAAGAAATCATTATTTGTTTTTCACAATATTAAAAAAATCAAATAACCAACAACACACTTTACTCCCTACATACAATAATACATTATTTCCGTTGGTGGATTTTTATTTTTAATGTTGAAATGATGAAAATGAAATTATTTTCCATAATAAAAAAAAAAAAAAAATATTCAAAATGAAATTTAGTTTTCTCATAGAACGGAAATCAAATAACATGTATAATAGCAATTAAAACAAATATATAACCTCGACCGATTTTTATAGTACTTCTTGTTTGCCATAAATTTCTTACATGTTTGTACATACACATGTTGTTCTCTCTCCTGTTTTTTTTTTTTTTCTTTTTTTTTGATAGAAATGTTTTTGTTAATTCATTTAATTGAGATTATTTTTATATGTAAACAAATAAAAATATTATACAATTTAGTGTTGAAATTTATTTTCTTTCACTTCGCTTTTATTACTTCATATAATATTCTCAATATAATTTCCGTTTCCGCAAAGAAATCTCCCTCCTTCCAGTTTTCTTGAATATCTAAAAAAAAATATGTGTGAAAAATAAAACATCAACAGAAAAAAAAAATCTGACCTCTCTGAACCTTTCAACGCTCTCGAAAATATAACAATTTGTTTTTTTTTTCCATTAATGCATATATTATTTAGAAATCTGCTGTTCCGAAAAGTATGCTTTACTTAACAGGAAAAAATACGTGTTGTGTATATTTTCTTGCAACAACACAAACCCACACACTTACGCGCACATATATTTGCGGCATGTTTTAATGGAAATATGAGCTCTTTTTTTACAGTCCGCAATACACCACCTAAACACACACATATGCACTCACTTACTTGTATTCTCATTTAACTCAGATTTAACGCAACCCAGAAAAAAAGGAAATCGTTGGCATTTTATGACTTTTATTAATATTTTTTTGCTTTACTAGGAAATATTTCCTTTTCCTTTTTCTTGTTTTTGTTTTTGTTTAGTTCCTAGCCTTTGGTCAAATATGCCAAACAACAGTAACAACAAAAAACGAATAAGAGAAAATAAGCGAAAACGAACGCATCGCACGCGTATATTTATACCGAAAGAAAAACACAATCTGGCCAATCTGGCTACACAGTTGGGGTGTTCACACTGTTGTCATATCAGTCATATTGTCATAATGTCTTATTATTTTACAATAGTTTAAAAAAATTGTTGTTGTGCTTCAAGCAAAAAAGTCATATAATATTAAGACATTTTGAGGTATGTTGATGGTTTGTCATAAAATAACAGTAGAAATCTTAGTCGAGCAGCTGCAACTCCTTATTCGAGCCGGCGATAATATTTACAAACCGCCGCTACTTTTATATAACACAAGAATGAAAACAAGGCAAATTCAAATGCATGACCAAGGCGAATTAATTATAAGGTTAATGCAGTGGCGAATTCACTCGAATTTATACATTGAGGGCTGTGCGATATTACGTAACGCAGTTTTCAGAGATTTTATACCCCCCCCCCCCCCCCTTCGCAACGCTTTTTACAAATTTTTCAGTGCAAAATTTCCAATCCGTAACAAATCTTTAACCCCCCTCCCCCTGGAGCATTACGTAATATGTGCACAGCCCCTTGGGCAGTGTGAATAAAATGGTAGTTTGTACTACATAGTACTAAATACTAGCACTAGCTTTAACTTTTTAGTACTAGCTATGTTGAAAAGTATAAACTACAAAAAGTGTAAATAAATCTTTGCTAGTACTACGTAGCTAGTACTGAAAAGTGATAGCTAGTACTGGAAAATTAAAACATATGCGGCTGAAAAATCAGCTGATAGAAACTGTTTGGGAGTTGCCTCTGTTTAAAAAAAAGCTATTTTTCTTATAAGTTCTAAGCAAAACTTGTGGTAAAACATTTTGGCAACAGTATAAGTTTGTTTTGATTATTTATTAACGCGAAATTATTTGATATGCTCCAAAAGCATAAAATTATATTTAAAAATTTCGCAAGTGCCGTCAGTGAGAGTGGCAAAAAATAGTGCCTTGTTTTCACTCCATGAAGAGTATTTGGAACAGTTTGACCAAGAAATTACTATTGGTCAATTAAGAAAACAAATTCAAAACATGAGGAATAATCCTAATTCATAAATGCAGTCATTATATTAAAAAAAAACCAAACGACAATGCGGTTTTTTGACGAATAAACCAACAATAAACTTATTTTCAGCACCTCAATGACATGTTTACGAAAATTCAAGTTAAAACTAGTAATTTTAAGTACTTACTAGTTTTAATTTACACATATTTTCAGCAAACGCTGGAAAAACTAGCTTGTGCTAAACTGCAAAAAGCATTTTAATGTAATTTTCGTGCAAAAGGCAAATTCATTACGACTACAATAATTCAACAACAAAGCAAAAAACAGGCATTTTGTTTGTGTAAACGGCGAATTCATTACCTACGCTGTCAAAATTCTCCATGCATAAAATATTACATTAAAATGGCGCGTGAAAATATGTAAAAAATTTGACAGGTAATGTATAAATTTGTGTGAATTCGCCACTGCATCCAATTAATTCGCCTTGAGTGAAAATATGTGTTTGTGTAACTGATCTGTCTGGCAGCTTGTGAACGTTTTTCCACTTGCCGCCGTTCAAAAAAGTAGTTCAGCTCATGTTACCGGCAACAGCTGTTTTTGATTATATTTATTTCGTATAGATAAAAAAAATTTTAAATTTTAATTGATATTGGACATTTTAGAAAATTTACAGGAAATTTACTGTTTTCTTTATTAACAATTAAAAAGCATTTACATTTAAGCCAAAATGCAAACGTATTCGCAATAATCCGACTAAAAATGGAGTGTTGTTAAATGTTTATCAGCTGGCACAATTATGACATAGCACACTTATTTATAACGGGGTGTTCACACTTGTCATATTTTGGTGTGCTATTATTTTATGACATATGACTTATGACTACAGTGTGAATACCCCAAGTGTGTATATTTACACGATACCATTTTAACCCCCTCATAACTTTACTCCTCTTGATCATAATATAATAAAACTTGAAACATAAGGTCTCCCTTGACCACACAGGTTAAATTGGAAAGTTCTACCGTAAAAGCTTCCCGAGATATTAAGGTGTAAAAAGTCGATATTTTAGTACATAGTCACTGACTCACTGACTCACTTATTCACTGATTCACTGACTCACTGATTCACTGATTCACTGACTCATCAATATTATTGGACACTTCCAGTACAGCTAGAGAGATGAAACTCGGTACACAGGTAGGTCTTGGTGAGACATTAACCAGAAAAATCTGAAAACGGGCGCTTTCCACTCGGGCGGGACTAGGGTGACCCTTCTTTGTATGGGGCATTTACAGTATACTTGAAATTTGGTACACAGGTAGATCCTGATAAGCAATATATATAAATATTTATACAAATACAACTTAGAAAACAGAAGTGAGTTCCGCACAAGAACATAAATGTGGAAATAAGGCCAAGTTCCTATCCGATAAATTTCAGCCGTAAAAAGTACTGTTATCAAAATAAGGACCAAGTTCTTGATAGGTACAATACCATCACATTTCTAGACAACCTATAAGCTTGCCAATATTTTTCCAAGAATTCTTTCCCATATAAGAAAAGCAAAAAAATATTGGCAAGCTTACAGGATGTCTAGAAATGAGATGGTATTGCACGTATCAAGAACTTGGTCCTTATTTTGATCTCAGTACTTTTTACGGGCGAAATTTTTCGGATATGAACTTGGCCTTATTTTCACATTTATGTTTTTGTGGATTTAATGTTCTAATTCAAATGAAATATTTATGAAAAAGTTTTCTTAGCTCTTTTTCCTCCTTCATATCAAGAAGAATTCACGCAAGGTGGTCTTAAGAGCACCCACTTTGGTCGCTTGATTTCCCTCAGATATCAAAGCACATTTTTTTTAAGAAAATTGAGGGAATTATTTGAGAACTCTCAAGAAAAAATACCATTGAAAATTTAGTGTACAAAATCACAAAATCGTATATTGTAACACGGTCCATTATGAAAAGAAACTTTTATAAAAATTACCTTTCAAAAAAGTACAATTTATAAAAAGTACCAAGTATGAAAAGTACCTATAATGAAAAGTTAATTTTATAAAAAGCAACTTAAAAAAAACGTATCTTTTTTAAAAGGTACCCCTATTAAAAGTACCTTGTATACAAAAAACACCTCTCTTAAAAAAGGCACATTTTACAAGAAGAGCGAACCATAAAAAGCACTTTTGTCAAATAATACCTTTTATAAAAATAACTTTTACAAAAGTTTCTTAGGAAAAAGGCCAAAATTACATTTTTTTTTTAATTTATTACATCTCCAGTGTTGTCAATCGATGCCCCTTTTGAAAAGCTTCGGTTATGTCAGCTCTCTGACTTTATTTCGATCTTCTGTAACATAAAAAATATTATTTAAAATCTCAAATTATATCTACTAAAATTGTGTGTAGAAACAGTTTTCTTTTAGTCATTGAATTCACCAACTTTGTATATAAAACTGATTATAAATTTGAAATTATTTCCACAGAAAAACTTTTCTCAGTGTCTTGATTTAAAAGATTTTGTGGCCTGATTTTTTGTTTTTGTTACACACCAATTTGTCTCGACCCAACATTGTTGCTGGTGAATCTTTGGCATGCAGCTGCTACAACTACTGGCGTGCTGGTGTTGCTCAATTTCTTTTATTTTTTCTATACCACTCGTAGATTATTATTGTTTTTATTGTATTATTTGCTTTTGTAGTTATTTTATTTATTGTTGTTATAGAAGTTCATGAATTTTTTTATCACATTTGATTGTGGGTTTTTTTTATTGCTAAATTTCGTTAGCTCTCCACCTCCTTTTGATTTCATGCATTACTTTGAAGTCTTAAATATTTTATTGGATTTAAATATTTATAATAAAAAGAAAATGAAAAATATAATAAGAAATGATTTCTACTATAAAAGACGAAAGCATCCAAGCAATATTTGCTTAGAAAAAATTTAAATAAATACAATAACAAAGATACTTAGATACTTCTAGTACTTGTTAGAGAGAAAAAATGTATTTATTTCTAAAGCATTTTGTTTTATTTTCCTTGATTTTTTTCTGCTGCTTTTCTTAACAAATATTCCAAAAAAATAAATAACCTAATAGGTGGTGATAACAAAAGTCTACTTTAATAATTGTGTGTTTTGTTTGTTGTTTTGTAATAAATTTATTATTTGGAGGATTTTCAAGGATCTGAACAAATTTTAAGAAAGTTCAAATAGCAAATGTTAGAAACATTTAAACTTTTATGTTTTAATAAAAATAAATAAAAATTTTAAACATCCTAAATATTCTTACAATTGATGTCTT
This sequence comes from Lypha dubia, assembly GCA_947311025.1. Taxonomy (NCBI): domain Eukaryota; kingdom Metazoa; phylum Arthropoda; class Insecta; order Diptera; family Tachinidae; genus Lypha; species Lypha dubia. The sequence goes on along the minus strand of OX371263.1, from coordinate 27,642,195 downwards.
TTGAAGAATTTAATATATGTATATGTATGTGTTGTTGTAAGAAAATTGTATATATTATTCTTTTATTATTTTAAATTATTCATTTGTTCAAGTGTCAGGTTGGTTTTTCTTTTTGCTTTTTTGAAGTTTGCAATATTTATTAGGCTGCTTAAATGTTTAAGGACAAATGTTTTATTTAATGGGATTATGTAATAATCGAAATAAAATTTTTGTTCTTTGACATATTTTTATTTTGAAACTTAAGAACTTTGTAAAAATTTAAACAGTTTTAGTTTAAACATTTATTCTAAAGTTTTTTAATACAGTGGGACAGGACACCTCGCGTATTCCTTGATTGACAATTGAATATACATAAATAAAAATTAATCGAATAAAAATTCTTTGCATAAAAATGAATCGAATAAAATTTGCACGAAGAAATATTCAGAAATAAATATTGAAATAAAATTTTCACAATGTGGTTACTATAATGTTTGTACCTGAATAAAAATTATTCGAATAAATTTTAATCGAATAGAATTTACTCGAAGAAATATTGAGAAATAAATATTGAAATAAAATTTTCACAATGTTGTCACTATAATGTATGCATATGAATAAAAACCAATCGAATAAAATGAATCGAATAAAATTTACCCGAATGAATAAAAACTAATCGAATAAAAATTAATCGAATAAAAATTCTTTGAATAAAAATTAATCAAATATATGTAAATATGTTTATTTAGACAATACATACATACATATATATTTTTTATTACAGAAGTTATTGAAGTAAAATTTTCATAATGCTATCGCTATGATAATGAATAAAAATTAGTCGAACAAAAATGATTCGAAAAAACAATTTTTCGAATAAAAATTAGTCGAATAAAATTATTTGAATAAAAGTTATTAAGAAAAATATTGGTACAATAAATTTATTGAAATGCAATTTTTTGTATTCGATCCATATAAATTATTAGGATAAAAATTTTTCGGATTATACTTTTCTTAGAAAAATTATGATTTTCATAAAACTGTTGCTTAAATACGTATGAATACCTCAGACATGTACATGTACATGTATGTGTACACACACAAACAAAGATTTAAAAGTACTTTAGGTGATACCCTGAAGGATGCCTAGTGTTAATTGTCTCCAAATCACTACTTCTGTTTACTAATGTGGTCTTCTTTTTTTTGTTTTGCCATAAATAATACCTCGTCAATATTTCTAAGGGAACTATTTAAAGTATACATTTTTTTTTTGTATACTATTTTATTTGACCTTGTTTTTATATTTATTATAATGTTTATTTAAGCAATAGGTCTTTTGATTTTATATATATTAAATCAAAAGACCTATTGCTTAAATAAACATTCTAATAAATATAGTATAGAAATGTAATAAAAAGTTTCAAAACTTTAGGCTAGAATTACAAAAATGTACTAGTGAATCGCTAGCCAAATTTCTCTATGTGAAACTACCTAGTCCATGTTAAATTTTGACAGCACATAACATTGCCTATGTCACATCTAGTCAGTAGTGATAGTGACAAAGTCAATAGTGATTCAATACAGTTTTAGTGTCGAAATTTTCTTCAGGTTATAGATTTACAAACACTGTCTCTTGAATAAATAGTAAATAATATTAAATTTCTTAAATTTTTAAAATTTAATTTAATATTATGTACTATTATTGTATGTTTAAAGAGCGAATTTAGTATTTTTATCATATTAAAAAAAAATATATTCCTAACGATCTGTTTAATTAATAGGATTTTTTTCCCTTAGCCTCGAATATTTAAAAGGACTTTATGCTTTTAATTGAAAGTATGAGGAATCGTCTATAAATTTAATAAATTTTGATTTTGTTTATCTTGTGTATTTTTATTTTATTTTTTTTTTTTGAAAATTGTGTCAGAAGGGAAAAACCTGTAATGAAAGTAAACATCATATTTATTTTGTCCTACCTTTGATTTTCTTTGCTATTAATCAAAGTAAAAATGTTATAGATATCGGATAAGAAATATAAAAAGAAAACATAATTTTTCAAACAAAGAAATCAAAATAGAGACCAGACAGGCTTTTATAATAGAAGACATATACACCAAGAAGACAAGTCAAATTTATAATCACCAAAAATCAAAATCACATTCATTCCAATACAATAAGATTTATGAACTTTGCTTAGCATTTTGCTTGTAAGGATGTGTGTTTTTTTTTTAATATCAATAGAAATACTTAAAGTTCTTGTGAGTTTGAATGTGTGTATATGTGTGTGTGTTGAGGATAAAATAAGGTTGTGAGGTTGGGTCTTGGGGGTGGATACAAGATAAGACAGTACCAGCTAAACAGTACAAACATCAGTTAGAAAAAACAAGAAAAAAGAAATAATAATAAAACGAGATTGTATTTATATATCAGACATTTATCTTAAAGAATATGACATGCCGCAAGGCAAGCCCACACTCTCTTTCTCTGTCTCTATCTCTCTTCCACTTTTTCCTAAAACATATCACACATTTGTATCAAATAAATAAAATGAATGAAAGTTATAAATTTTATGTTGAATATTTGTTTGAGTGCGTGTGTGTAGGTTGGTATTCATAAACATAAAATCATTGCTTTTTGTTTTCATTCAATCTTATCATTCTTATTGTTTTCAATTTATTGGATATTTTTTTTGTTTAGGATGTAGAGGTGTGTGTGTGTGTGTGTGTGTTTTTATCTGAGTTATGTCGCTTACGTGATATAAAATTCATGTATCCGTACTCATGTGGCTAAAAATTTTGACATACTTTTAGAATGCTTTATACAAGGCGATTCTAAGCTACTCTTGAAATTATAGTTTGTGCAAATGTTACTGATAAATTCCATATAAACATGTGTCTAACCACATACAACCCTCGAAATCGATTTGTGAAGTGAGGATTTAATTGCATTGTATTTGCCCAACATTTTATAACATTATTCTTTTAATTAAAAAAAAAAAAAAAAAAAAAAACTAAATTGTTCTTAGACACAATTTTTATATTCTAACTTGTTGATTTTCTTATTATGAAAGAAATTTTTCTTTTTTAAAAACTGTTTTATGAAATTTCCTAATGTTTTGCTACCTTTTTGGTAAAACACCCAATTTAATTTCACCTTTTGATACTTTTTATGTATGTCAGTTGTTTGTTTTTTTGGTTTCTGCTGATGAGGTAAACAATAAAATTTACAAATTTCATAAATATTTTAGGCACATTTACCTACTTTGTTATCATCTTGATCTTGACATTGTGGCTGTGTTGTACGTTAACAATGTTTACAATAGTATATGTATGTTTAACACTTAACTGATACAGATTTTGAAAAGCACCCTAACTTTATTTATTTAAATAAAACAATAAAAATAAAACGAACGTCCCAGTCTTAAAACACAAGAAGAAAAATAACACAACAAATGAAACATTAAAGAAGATATGTTTGTTATGGTAGTCGTATTAGTATAAAAATCAATTTGTAATACCAGAGAGAAAAAAGACGACGAAAAATGAAATAAAAAATTATATTATAATTTATTGTTTTTCTTTAACAATAATAACCTTAACACAGAAATAGGAATTTAAATGTGCCTAGCACTTCTGATATCTTTGAAAATAAATAAATAAATATATGCATCAAATGTTACAATAACACATAGAGTGGCAAATAGGAATTTTATAACAATCGATCTTCAAACTGTTGGGTACCCTAAAAAACTGGGATATATTTTTCCATTTATATTTCAACATATAGCAGACAAGTCTTAGCATGCTTTTTCATTTCTGTTCTATTTAATTCCCTTCTTTTTGTTTCATAAAATTTTAAGCATAAATTTTAATGGCTGCCAAAACAAACACAATAAAAGAAAAGCATAAACATCACATGAATCTTAATTTTATACCACAAATAAAACACCGTCGTCATCAATACTGTTTTGCCACAAAATCTTCATTAAATATTTAAGCAAACAAATGACACCGAAGCCCCCCAAACTCCACCATCCCCCATAGAGCTGACATTTAACAACGAAACGTAGTTACACTTAAATATCATGAATAAAATGTTTGCTTTCGCAATGTCTTTCTCCTGTTTGTGGGTTATTTTTTTTTATATTTAAATGGGAAATTAAATAAAATTAATGTCAGCTTCAAAATTTAATCAGGACACATGTCTATTAAAAGTTTGTTGAGGCAAGAAATTTTAGAAATAAAATTTAATTTGCACAATTTTTTTTTTGTTGGAGAAAATTATTAGTGATATTAAAAGAGCTTTTCAAAACAATAAGTTTGAAAATATAAATTAAATTAAAAAAAATATCCCCTTTTAAATTAAGTTAAGGAAAACGTTTTTTATAAAAGCTGTTTAAAAAGTTTGTATTGAAAATATATCTAGGCACACGGTAGTGCGCCAGGCCAAGTTCGGCCACATAGTGTGTCTACGCGCACGGTAGTGCGCCAGGCCAAGTTCGGCCACACAGTGATGACAACATCAACATCAACATCAACAACTCGCTTCTCTTCATCACACATCATTAATATTATTAATGCTTCATAAATTCTCTTTATAACACAACACACGATTCATCGATCGTCGTTGACTTCAACACACATTATGTGTTCGCAAGCATCGTTGTACTTGTTCTGCTTGCTGCTTGCTTTTATTACACGAAACAGTTCGAGCTGTTTTTACCCCCCTCATAACTTTGCTCCTCTTGATCATAATATAATGAAACTTGAAACATAAGTTCTCCCCACAGAGGTGACCTCACAGGTTAAATTTGAAAGTTCTACCGTAGAAGCTTCCCGAGATATTAAGGTGTGAAAAGTCCATATTTTAGTACATACTCACTGACTCACTGACTCATCAATATTATTGGGCACTTCCAGTATAGCTAGAAAGCTGAAATTTGGTACACAGGTAGGTCTTGGTGAGAAAATAAACAGAAAAATCTGAAAACGGGCACTTTCCTCCCAGGGGGGACCTGAGTGCCCCTTCTTTGTATGGGGCATTTCCAGTATAGCTAGAAAGCTGAAATTTGGTACACAGGTAGGTCTTCGCAAGAAAATAACCAGAAAAATCTGAAAACGGGCACTTTCCTTCCAGGGGGGACCTGAGGGCCCCTTCTTTATATGGGGCACTTCTAGTATAGCTAGAAAGCTGAAATTCGGTACACAGGTACGTCTTGGTGAGAAAATAAGCAGAAAAATCTGAAAACGGGCACTTTTCTCCCAGGGGGGACCTGAGTGCCCCTTCTTTGTGTGGGGCACTTCTAGTATAGCTAGAAAGCTGAAATTTGGTACACAGGTAGGTCTTGGTGAGAAAATAACCAGAAAAATCTGAAAATGGGCACTTTCCTCCCAGGGGGGACCTGACTGCCCCTTCTTTGTTTGGGACACTTCCAGTATAGATAGAAAGCTGAAATTTGGTACACAGGTAGGTTCTGATGAGAAATTAACGAAAATGTTTTTTTAACGGGCACTTTTCACCTGGGGGGAGTTGGGTGTCCTTATTTGTATGGGGCCTTTCCAGTATAGCTAGAATGCTGAAATTTGAAATATTTATACGAAAACAACTTAGAAAAAAGAAGTGAGATCCACACAAAAACATAAATGTGAAAATAAGGCCAAGTTCGTATCCAAAAAGTTTCGGCCGTAAAAAGTAATGAGATCAAAATAAGGACCAAGTTTTTGATAGGTATAATTCCATCTCATTTCTAGGCAAACTATAAGCTTGGCAAAAATTTTTTGCCTTTCTAATATGAAGAGAATTCTTTGAAAAATTTTGCCAAGCTAATGGTTGCCTAGAAATGAGATGGAATTATACCTATCAAAAACTTGGTCCTTATTTTGATCTCATTACTTTTTACGGCCGAAACTTTTTGGATACGACCTTGGCCTTATTTTCACATTTATGTTTTTGTGTGGACTGTAATTTAATAAAAAAGAATTATAAAAATTTTTAAAATAGAAAATGGTAATAATAACACATGAGTCAACATATTTAGAGAAAAACTTATTTATAAAATAATTCTCGTATGAAAATTCCAGTCCTGAAGAGTGGCAAAATACTTCAAATATACATGACACAACAGTATTGTTACGTCCTGTACTGTAAATTTATACATAGACTCAAATCATTTACTTATATTTAATAATTTTTGTGTAAAAAATACATTGATGTAATATATGATTACATTGTTTCAATGAAAATGAACAATTCATTGAAACAATGAATTTTTTCCTATAACTTTTGTTGATTAAGTCTTTGCCTTTATATTCTATCATGTGAAGTATTTTCAGTGATGATGAAGCATTTGAATACCTTGAAATTCTATGTTTGTCTGCGCATGCTTCACTGTGAAATAACCTGCCTGTGAGAGTTGCACACATTGGAAAGGTGTACATATAGCAGGATATTTGAATTTGTATTTTATATTATTAAATTCCTTAAAAATCCCTTCTTAATAAAAATTGTTTAATTATAAAACTAAATTGAAGGAACTTAGACCTGATCCGCAAAGTATTTGTGAATTTAAGACTATACAGTTCGCTTAAAATTCATAATTTATTTATATGTATTATCTAATATATAAAATTCTCGTTTTACATAAAATACATTCTCATTTTCATAATCGCATGTAAATATTTCAAATTTATAATTTTCTAAATTTTGTTAGCCCCAAATGTATTTGCACAATTTGCTTTTATATCAAAATGTTTTCTTCTCTAAAAGTTTTCATAAATATCAAAATTATGTGATGTTTTTTTTTTTTTTGTAACGCAAAACCCCTTCAAATATTTGAATGTTTACAGCTCTATAAATGTTGATTAATCTAAATAAAAAACCCTTAAATCAATAAAATAAAATATTTAAGCCGCAAACGCATAATAATAATAATAAAATGTAGAAAGGAAATTTAGTTTCAGCTACAAAAAAAAAAGTAGACGACAAATCCTTTAAATTTGGCATTTTATGAGCAGGCCTTAAATATAAGACGACATAAAAATTTATAAACACATATAAGCAGGAAGAATAAAAAAAGGAAAAATAAACTTAAAATAAAAACATTTTGACCATCCCTTTATACTTTTTACTAACTAAAAAGGATAATAGAAAAATTGTTTTAAAAACAAACTTTAAATGCTTTTGCACCCTTAAAAAGGACCAGAGGAAATAATAAAACGACTTTAATTTAAGCTGCAGTTTAATAGCAACTAAACCCTAATAAGGATATTAAATATTAACTAAATGTTTGTTTAGTTTGTGATGAATGCTATTTAGAATGTTATGTTGGGGAAGGATAAACATCAAGTAGATAATAACGATGATGATATTTTGAATTTTATATGAACGAATAAATTCTTAGCGGGATATGAGCCCTCCTACAACTCCTTATAAATGATTATTTTATTGGGTATTGAATGACCGTAACTAATTGCTATTAAAGCAACTGAGGCGTATGATTGATATTAATAGGATTTACATTATGAACACTCACAAACGTATACATAATGTATACAGTGACTATGATTCCACAATAAAAACACATTATAATCATATGTGTGGCTAAAAACTGATTTAAATTTCAACTCATTTCAGATTAAATGTTTTATTAATGAACAATTTCAATATCACAAAAACACAAACAGGATATACGACTAGTTAAGAACAGAATAATTAATAGACTGATAATTCGAGTTCAGTGAATGAGATTGTGGGTTTATTTCAAAATTAAAGTCTATGAAAAATTTATTTTATTAAAAAAACATTTCCAGCCTTTTTTATTTAAAAATATTTTAAGATAGTAAAGGTTTTGAAGGACTTAGTTCTTTGGGAAAAATTACATTTTAGAGAATCACATGAAATGCAAAGTCTTCTTTTTGAACTGCAACTTCATTTCTCCTTAAAACAGTATAATTAATATTATTTTTTGATAAACGGAATGTAATTATACATTTTGAATGAAATGGCAATAGCTGCAAGTATGCATACACACACGCACGTACACACACACACACACACACACACACATAAACACTTTAACAAGCAAACACAATTTGTAGTGTTGAGGTGTCAATTTGCCAAAAGTTGTGTAGTATTTAATTGTTTTAGTATAAAAAATAACAATAACAATCAAAACAATCAGACAAAGAAATATTTAACAATTGTGTTAATCATAACAATATAAAAGCAATAACAACAACAAAAAAGGATTTAAAAAACTAATTTTCATAGAGGATATAGAAAATATTATCCGTATGTGCACGTTTATATCTGGGAGTACTTTTAGGGGGGAAGCAGAGAATCAGAATTCTTTGTTAGAACCTTCTTATACAGTGTTATAATGCTTATGAATACAGGTCAACGAACATAATTTATTAATGTGCTGAAAAGTAATTTTGTTCAGTGTAAAGAATCAAAGTGTTCTACAAATGTGTTTCGCGTGATGTTTCATCTAAAGTTTTGAACATATCTGAGGTCTTAAGCTTAAGCATTCAGAATTATCCTAAGACAATTTACTATAAGAATGTTCTTAAGGATATTGGGTTTGAATTTCTACTCCCATGAAAATAAATTCTAGATGTAAAATTTAAAAATGCCAGAAAAGTTAGTTTTGTTTGATCCCTGACTGTTTGATTTTGTTATACAGTGTAATCAGTGTTGCCGATTTCGTTATGTTAAGAAAATATAAGCAGGAGAGAGAGAAAGAGAGAGAAAGGGAAAGAAAGAGAGAAAGAGAAAAAGAGAGATAGAAAGAGAGTGGCAAATTGTTTTTTAAGAAAAATTAAATTCCATCCATGCGTGGCAAGTCCCAAAAATTGTGTTGGAGGGCGACTTTATGAAGTCGCTTTAAAATAATGTCTGAAAGACACTTTATTAGATCTTTTCTCCAACATCTATTGTATTCTTATTATGGTATATGTGAGCTTGAAGAACAGCGCTCAACGAAAGTGCATTTTCAGGACCACTAGTAATAAATTTTACATTTTGGTAAAATGACACGACAACAATACAGGAGAAAAATTTTGCAATATAAAATTATTAATTAGTTTTAATTGCACTACACTTACCATTTATTATATTTAGTTTCTGTATGACTTGAAAAAAAATAACGAGGGTCGTTTTTGAAAAACTTATCGTTAACATTATTGTTTAAATAAATGACTGATCAACGTATCTGATTTCTTAATTTTGCAGATTGGTTTCACTTCCGTTGTCTGTCTATATCCAAAAAAAAGGGATCATTTTGAAATTCAAGTTCTTAAGACTGATAACTTTGATAAATTTAAAAATCTAAAAATAAACGAGCAGCTGTTGGTTGGCACTTCTTGTATATGTGAACATTAGGGGCCGGAAAAGGCCAACAAGAGGATGTTATTTTTGTAAAAAAAATACTTTAAAAAGAACATATTTTTAGGAAAAAATTAAAAAGTTTTATTGAAAAAATTTTTTTAAAGTTTTGTAGTCACCTTCGTTAAATATATTAAATGTAAGTTAAAAAGTGCATGTTTCTAATGAGAATTTTATCCAGACACACACGCACACCAACACGTGCACATACAAATACATAAATTACCCTGCAGTATTATTTTGTCAATTGACCCATTTTTCGGTTCTTTTTCTGACTCAACGTTGTCTGTCGCGATGTCAATTCACACTTTTCTGTCCCTTTGTTATCGAATAAGTGTCAATTCACACTTTTCTGTCCCTTTGTTATCGAAGAGGTGTCAATTCACACTTTTCTGTCCCTTTGTTATCGAAGAGGTGTCAATTCACACTTTTCTGTCCCTTTGTTATCGAAGAGGTGTTAATTTGAAGTTATGCCTGTACTCAGAAGCATTGTCAATGAAAGTTGAATTTTGTTGCTATGTGAGGTAAATGTGTATTAAAAAAAAATAATCCGTTATTCATTTATTTGGTGAGTTGTGCACATAATATATGCTTCAGTTATTGTTCTGGCGTTTGACAAGACACATCAAATAAAGTGAAAAGTTAAAGTGTGACAAATTTAATACCAATTTTTTAAGCAAAAGGTAAGTAAATAATATGAGTAAAAGGCAAAGTAAAATCTTTACAATAATTTCCACTTTCAGACGCAATTGGTATATCAAGTGAATCGGGTTCAGCAGAACACCAATTACGCCAGGCCATATTTCTGCAAAAAAAAAAGATTTTTAAAACAAAAAAGTTTTAAAAAATAGTTTGAACTATTATATATAATTGAAGTATTGAACCTAATGAATTAATTTAACTTTTATTTAATTTATAGTAATGAATTGCCTATTGATTTGATTTCCTTTTATACGAGTATATAAATATATTAATAACAATGTTAAAATTAAAACCTGGTTATATTGTGTATTATTCTTACATGTTAATAAGTAATCACTGGCTTATCAGGGAAAATTAGATGTAAAGTACTTTGGAACTATTTATTTTACCAGACCGAATTAACCAGTTAATTAACTGGTACGACGGTATCAACCATGGGATTGATACTGTGGCACCGGTAAACAGACTGTCCCATAGTTATCTATAGGGGGGTCAATTGACTGTTTCTACGACAACCACATGTTAAAATCTCCGGTCGTTTTACCAGTAAAAAGACTAACAGTGTCCCTTAGTGATAGGTGAAAGTACCAATTTGGGACCGGTCCAGCGCACTGCAGGGTAGTGATTTTTGTAGTATTTGTATTAAACAACACGTACACGTAACACCTCCATTTATTTATTTTGTATTTTTTTTTTTGGCAGCATAAACAATTTATGTTTTTTTTGTGATTTCTGTTTATTAAGTGTTTATTTTTGTTTTACTCTACTAAGCCTGTTGTTGATGTATGTACTAGTGTACTTGTATAGTTGTATGTTGTAAAACATGTTGTAGCTTTTCATGTTATTGTATTAGTGTTAAAGTAAATATTTATGAAAAAATCCCATGAAAACGTGTTTTAATTAATATGCATAAATGTTCATGTGTTTTTAATAAATAAAATTCTCGCACACTATCACATATTCATGCATGTATGTATGTCTTTTAGTATATAAAATTTTATTAGCGTAGATTAGTTTTTATTTTCATTGGAAAATGAGAAATGGAACAAATAATAAATTACACTGTATAACAAAAAAAAAAAAAAAACAAGCACGGTTCTGTCAACTGATTCTGGCAAAAGGAGTAACTAATAGTCTTTAAACACAGGGAAGCTCATTCTTCAACTTGACTATGAAAAATATTACAAAAATTTTGAATTTATTAATAGTAATTAATTTTATACTTATTTACAATGAGTGTTAAAAAATACCACTGTTTAGGGCCATACACATTTGTCGTGCAGTGTCGATTTTTAACAAAAAACTCGTCAGTAGCAAAAATTCTATGTAATTTTATATAAAACACAACAACACAGAATAATATCATTTGCCATCCGATTTAAATTTAAAAAATTCTTGTATTTATAAAAGTTTGTACACACACGTATTTGCAGATAACCTTTCTTTGTTTTATTTTATTTATTTATTATTTGGTTGGCATAAATTATTTATAATTAATGCTAAATAAAAACATTTATAAAACAAAGTGTGTCATATTTTTATATATTTGTTTATTGTTTATATTCGTTCATTTATGTTCTCTCAATTTAATCTAATATCTTATTATTTTCTATGTTTTTTTTAGTTGTACAATAAAAATTTGAAATGGATTTCTTAAATATCACATTAATAAATAAGTGATAGTTTATATTTAAATTTCCTTATGCAAATTGAATTAAACATTAAAGTTTTTTAATAAATTTGATAAGAAATTTATGCTTAATATACAACTAACTGCCAGCCGACACATAAACGTTGATAAGTGTGACGCTTTTTAAAAATATTCACTTTTATGTTTGTTTTTTAGTGCTGTGAAAATTATATATATGTACTTGCGGACCCGCCTAGCTGCGCTCTCGTGAAGTTTGTATAAAACCTAACAGTATAGATGGCGCCAAATGTCAGTATGTGTATATTTACAATTTTTCTTATATGCAGTGGAACATATTTTCTAAAACAGATATGAGCGATTAAAAAATGTTTCCTATGTCAAGCTCATATTTGGACAATTGATAAAATGCATCAGCGTTAGATATCTTCATTTGAATTTATGTGATTTTTACTTTTTTTTATAAAACTTTAATAAGAAAATTAATTAGAAATGATTACAAATAAAAATATTCAAAATTTCTTTTCAAAAATGACTAAAGCTTTTAAAGGAATTCCAACAGTTTCATGATTTTTCCGTAATAATTCCATAATATCCTCATCATTTATAATTGGTCATGTTATTAACTCTCTTTTTTGGTACCATAAAAATATTAAGTCATAAAACTCTTTATGTGTTGACATCTTTTACTCAAAATAATGCCATGTTAAAATAACTTATACATGTGTTGGAATAGAAAAACAGTAAACATTTTCTAAAATATTTTTTAAAACGTGTCATTATGCCACAATCATCCTTGACATAATCCAACAAGGTCCTTCATTAAAACTATATGGAAATTTCTTTTTTAAATTGCTTGTCTTGCAATAAATTTATTTCGAAATTAAAACTTTAATTGGTGTATCCCAGGCGGTCGATTGGTCGGTTTATAATACGTTTATTTTATATTTTATAAATTGACACATCAGCTTGCCACACACGCAACACAAATAAATTTACTCTCTGCATATAATCTAGTTACTTCATGTAACTCAACTACTGCTACTTACACGAACACAAACACACATACACACATGTAAACATATTGTTATACTTCAACTGTTAAATATGCTTGTTAAAATAATTTTTAAAATTTAAATACATACATATATCTTTTCTGTTTCAGATACACATACATACACACACAAGCATATCCATGAAACAAAACAATTAAATTATATTTCATTGTTAAAGGGGAGCTGAAACAAATTGTAGACCAAAGAAGTTACAAGAGAGGGCACAAAATTTGCATATGAATATATTTTTTTGACACTTTTACTTATTTTTTTTTGTACCTGAAACGTGTCATAATTTGCATACTAACGAAACAAAAAGCAAAAACAATAACAATTGCTATAACTATGACAGTGTACAATAGTAACAAGATTTAAAATATACATAATATGACATAATATGTATTACAGTAGGCGACTGAACAGTGCACTAGTTAAGTGAAAAATGCTATAAAAAATAAAAATGTGTTTTTTGAAAATGTCCTGTTCGCTATATTTTTACATAAAGCTAAATAGGTTGGAAATAAAACAATCTTTACTTTTATTAAAAAAGAAAGTTTTTATGATGGTTTTTTTAATTTAAAATTAATTACTGTTCTTGTTATACATATATATTAACGTTAGGCTAGTAATGGTCATGCATTTGATTAATTAGTTTGCGAAAAATTTGTATTCGATTAAATTTAATTCAAAGGATTTTTATTTGAATAGTGTATTTAGAGCGTAAACGATTTTAATTAAATTTAATAAAAATGTTTATTCGATTGATGATTCTTTCAAAATTTCTTATTCGATTAACTTTTATTCGATAAATTTTCAATCGACAATTTTTTTCCGTTTAATTTTTTATCAGCAAATTTTTATTTGAATAATTTTTAATTTGAATAAATTGTAAGTTTGTTTATTCGAATTGTGTGAATTCGCAAATTTCATTTTAGTCATTTTTATCCGAATAATTTTAGTCGAATAGTTTTTATATAAATAAATTCACTCGTAACAGGGTTTGTGTAACTAGTTTTAGAATTATTTTAATAGTAACTATTCAAATAATTAATTGCCTAGAAGCATAAAGGCCACTCTCTTTGGCTTTCTGTTCCATCAGTTTTCTATTCGAATAATTTATGTTCAACATTTGAATAGTGTGTAAATGCAATAATATTTTTTGAAATGTATGTGTTTGATTGATTTGTGTTAAAAAAAATTCAATTCAAGTACAGGGTGTCCGCCGGGAAGGTGTACTACTCGCAGTAATTCCATTTTAATCCTGGCTGTATGCGATATGGCACCGTCTTGTTGATACCAAATGTTAATCAAGCCCAAAGCATGCAGTTGTGGCGTTAAAAAGTTTTCAATCATATCACGATATCGCTCCCCATTCACATTTTTCATTTTGAAAGAAGTAAGATCCATTGATTCCTTCTGACCAAATTGCAAACCAGAGTGTCACTTTTAATGGATGCAAAGGTGACTGATGAATAATTGGAGGGTTTCCATTGCCCAGAACCGACTATTCTGTTTAAACACATATCCATTCAAATGAAAATGTGCCTCGTCACTCATTATGATTTTTTCATGAATATCGGGGTTGTCATGGGCGAGCTGTAACATCCTCTAAAACAAGTTGGTTTATCGAATATTTTTCATTATAATAAAATTGCCACGTGTCTACTTCACGACTGCCAAATATGAACTGTCAAGACTAATGTTTACCAAAATGGCGGCAAAACAAAGTAGTATACCTTCCCGGCGGACACTCTGTATTTTACATTGAAATATGTTCTTTTATTCGACTAACTTCTATTCGAAAAAAATTTTATTCGAAAAGATTTTATTCGAAAAATTTTTAATCGAAAAATTTTTACTGGACTAATTTTCACTTTATGTATATATATATATATATTTATCAATATGTTTTCGAATAATTTTCATTCGATTTTTTTATTGGGTTTGAGAATTTCATTTGAACAACTTTAATTTAATTTTTTCATCTGAGCAAATCCATTTAAAATATTGTGATTGTAAGGAGGAGTTTTACTATCACAGTATTGCTTTAGAAATATCTATTTGACTAATTCCACTTCTCTGTTTTTATATTCGGTTAATGTATATTCCAAAGTTGTGTTTGCTTTAGTTTAGGAATACCGTACAACTGTATACTTTATAAAGCAAAATTATTTATTCTCTGCTTTTAGAATTAAATTTTTTCACTGCAATTTTTGAAGGATTGAACTTTGTTTGCTTTCATTTTGATATATAAAATATTTTGATCTTCTTCTATCACGCAATACATAAAAATCGAAAAGTATCAAGAATAAAACACTTATAGTGTCAATGACGAGCTCGTAGTTGCCAGTTTTAATATTTACATTATAAACTTTATTCTATTCTCTTCTATAGTTTTTTTCTTTAGAAAAAATAGTTTTCACTTCTTAAGTTTTGCAACTGCACTCCACTGTGCCTTAGTTTTCTTGCCAACAAATGTAAAAAAAGTAATTTCCATTTACCTTTTTGTGTAGAGAATAAAATAAAGTTCCTTCCTGGTTAAAATTTTTATAAAAAAAACAGATATGTATGTTAATATGTATGTGTGTGCGTATGTGTTTTAATAAGTTTATATGCTATTTTCTTTATGCAGACACATAAACACAAACACATTCATGGTTTACATATTGACCCTAATGACATGTTATGTCTCTCTATATTTAAATGAAAATTTCACTTGGTTTATTTTTTATTTTCTTCTTTCATCTGTTTGTTGTGTTTTTTCCTCTGTAAGTCGTTAACAGTTGGCTTGTGTCCATCTCTGTATGCGTGTTTACTCTAATATGCAAGTATTAACCTCAGTTTATAAGCTTTTGTGAGTATGTGAATGTGTGAGTGTGTTCGAAGATTTATAGCATTTGTGAGTCAGATTTCAAAAATGTAATTTGTAATGCTGTCCGAGATCTTTTTGTTGCAATTGCTTTTGGTAGTGCAAATGTATGTATGGATGTATGTATGTATGTATGTATGCATATTTGTGTATGAATATTTACTCTATTGGCTTTTGCTTTTCTAACATGTGTCATTCTTTTAAGAGAATAGAATACCTCTTGTGCATATTTATATGTTCCAGAGAAAGAAGCATCATACACCACAAAACGAACGTATGTACATTTATTAATACTAATACCATGTTCACACTTATGTGTTTAACGTCTCATTCGTGTTTAAGAGCTTAAACACTTCGATTTTGATATGTTTTACCATACATTGACTTGTTTTGTTAAACATCTCAAACGACAAGTTTTAAAATTAAACATCTCGCTAAACACGCAAAAGGCAGGGTTACAAATGTATTTGGAGTATGTTCAGTGCGTTTTTTGACAACTCTGTTATGTTTGTATTGCTATTAAATGGCGCCACGTCAAACATTTTTCACCAACTCTGTCATTTTGCCATGCTATTATATGACGTCACATCAAAAAAATAAAAATTCCATATGCATATAACATATATTTCACCTTTTAATAGGCTAGCAATTTTACTAATTTCATGAGAAAGAAAATAATAATATAAATAATAGTTTTTTACTGATATTTCTTTCCAGTTGTAATATAATATTAGTTTCTCAAACTCGCAATATTACAAAAACACAATAATCAGCTGACGAAAAGTTAATCTTAAACATCTCAAATGTAATGTGAACGGTTGTGTTTAGATTCTAAAACATTTGCCTTAAACACGTTTAAAAACACAAGTGTGAACTTAGTATAAAATAGATTGCACAGTGGGATGTAAGAAAAAAAAGACATGTGGCACTCGGGTAATGCCGCGGTAAAGCTATTGCATAGCATTTTTTTATCAACTTATGCAATTGTATTGTTACGTTTTGTTTAATAACTCCGTTGTTGTTCTGGCAACAGCATACTTTAGGGGTTAACTTACATTGGGCGATTTAAATACTTAAAAAAACACAAGACTTAAGAAGCAAACTTAGTGTCAGGTTTTTTCGATTCAAAAACAAATGACAGGTTTTTTCGTTTCAAAAACAAAAGACTTAAGAAACAAACGTTTCAAAATTTCTTGATATATTAATTTAAATCGGTTGCCTCAAAGCCCGCGATAGAAGCTATAGAATAGCTTAAAAAAATACTTTTAACTTTCTCTAGTTTAATAGAGTTTTTTTAATCAATTAAGAGGCCTCATATATTCTTACACTTTTTCCTTATGAAGAGAGAGTTGAACTTATGACTCTTGGTGGGCCTTATGTGCAGTTTTACCATTTTCTTTTGATTTATAATATCACTAGCCTATCCCGGTGTGCTTCGCTACTCCCCCTCGTTATAAAATAAAATTAAAAGTACTTTTTCCTAAAAAGGGGCGTTGTTCCACCCACTTTTCTCCTGATACGTATTCCAAATTATGCCAATACCATAAGTACCAAATATCATCGACGTAGGTAAAAAAATGCCCAAAATATTGCGATTTAAATTTGTTGGTTATATGGGCGGTGCCACGCCTCTTTGTCCAATCAAAACTTCATGTAGCCTATTATTCCTTCCAGAGTCACAGTAACATGCTGTGAAAATTTCAGGAAGATCGGTAAAAGGGTTTGGTTTTCCTAAAAAAGGGGCGTGGTCCCACCCACTTTTCTCCTGGTACGTATTCCAAACGACGTAGGTCAAAAAATGCCCAAAATATGGCGAAGCTATTTGATAATCTATTGTTGTGGCGGGCCATTTGCAACGCCCTACCGCCCCCCCCCGTTCGACCCAACAAACAATTTCTAAAAACAAAAAAATATTCTGGACCTTTTCCATGTGCAAAAAGAATTTTGAAAATTGGCTAAAAAATGGCGAAGGTATTTGATAAACAATTATTGTGGCGGGCCATTTGCGACACCCTGCCCGTACGTACAATTTTCAAAAACAAAAAACTTTAAAGCACCTTTTCCATATGCTGAAAGAATTTTGAAAATTGATCCACAAATGGCGAACTTATGCTCACTTTACATTATAAAATCTGTTAAAAACTACGTGGTAGAAGTAACATAATTTAAAAAAGTGCGCGTAAAAGTGGGTGTGGTTGAAAAAAAAGTAGCCTATAATTCATCCGAGAGTTCCAGTTAAATACTGTGAAAATTTCAGGAAGATCGGTCGAAGGTTTTGGCCTCCTATAAGGAACAAACAAACAAATAAACAGACACACATTCGATTTTATATATATAGATTAAAAGGGCTTTTTTTACACTTATTTCAGAGTTTTAACAGAATTTTAACAGAATTTTTCTAACATGAAGTTTTTTTTCCAACAGAATCTGTGGAGTCATTCTCTATTTGCGATTACGTCCTACAAGTATGTTGTGCAAGTCAGTATAATTCATGGTGAATAAGGGCGACACCCTGTCTGACAATCGCGTCCTGAGTTTGCTGAAAGCCATTCTGGCGAGCACATTTCTGCATTTTGGTGACTAAATACACTTTGTGTTGTGCTTTCTGGGGAAAATGAAAATTTGATTTCTTCAGACAATATTCATGAAAACTATTTTACAGGCCATGAAATGCAACCTAAATTGTATAAAAAAAATTATAAACATGTCGGCCAGTGCTTTTACGATTTCATATATTATTTCGACATTTGGTGTAATTTTGTCTACAGTGATTTTTCTGTTTCTATATGATGGTTTCAATTTTCAACTTTAATGTTTTAATAGATTTTTGAAAGTTGTTACAATTTTCGGTCACATTTTCCAACTTAGGTCGAACATTTATTTGCAATTAAAAACTTGTGTGTGCTTCTTTTTTTCTATTTCAAGTACAAGTTTTTATTTAATTTTTCGACATTTAGTCATTTAGTCATT
Source organism: Lypha dubia (assembly GCA_947311025.1). Taxonomy (NCBI): domain Eukaryota; kingdom Metazoa; phylum Arthropoda; class Insecta; order Diptera; family Tachinidae; genus Lypha; species Lypha dubia. The sequence continues at coordinate 27,623,588 of OX371263.1, read as the reverse complement.
TTGCTGTCATACATTAAATACGAACATTTATATGAAGTTTTTTTTTAACAAAAAACGAGAAAATCTTTTAGTCATCATACACATGTCATCATATTTTCACTTCCTAGAGTCTCATAAAAAATAAAAGAAACGTACATAGTAGAAACGTACATAGTTTTATTAAGACCAACAAACAATGAGCTGCGAACACAAGTATGTATACCGTATGTGTAGAAATCTCATGTTGGTATGTGTGTCTGTATTTGTGCTAACATAGTCATAGAATTTTCTACAGAGATAAAAAAAGAAATCATTAGAAAGACACATGTTTTCTAGGTCTTAAAAGCAATTGTATTATTAGACTACAAACAATTTTCATTTAGCCATGACCACTAGCTTCATTTTAGCTGAAATTTACACATACAGACACATTTTTTAATACATACATACATAGATATTTAAATAATCATACATATAAATATTATAGCAAATGTGCACGTACATATTTGTTTGGTTAGTGAGTATTTTGCTTTCACAATTTTATATATGAATGATCATTTAGTATAAAAAATTATATGCAAAGAAAAATTATGGTCAAATGGACGGACACATAGATAGATAAGGATGCAGACAGAAGAAAGACATACACACAATTTGTACGAAGTTTTTAACAAAAATTAAAGAAAAAACCAACAGTAACTTGATGCCTTTATTAATTTAATATCTAAAATACATAATGTACAAGTAATAATGTGTCTGTGTGTGTATACATTCCCAGCGGCGGAAAGAAGCACTAAGCATGAGTACAAAAATCTAAAAGATGGTCTAGGAAGGCCTTACGGAGGGCCTTATATATGAAGACCTTTAAAATTCCGCCGCTGGGTTCTTTTGTTCTTTACTGTATGAGTGTTTTATACGAGATATTATTACATATTTCCGTTTCCTTTAAAATATTTTAAGTTGCTTTAGCACATACAATGCAATGTCAAGACAAAGAATTTTGCTAACTTTTTAATATCAGCTGGATGTGTATATATGGAAAATGTCATCAGCTTTTAGTAGATTTTCCATATTAAATATTTCATCAGGAATTTACATATGCATTGGAAATAAGGACTTTAATGCATGGAGAAATTTTGCTAGAAAATATTGCACCAAATAAATAAATATTGCCAAATAAAATCGTCTATACGAAAAAATAGCGAGGACGGAAAAAAACCCAAAATGAATAGAAGAAAGCTGCCGAAATTTAGAAAAAACGTAACAAAACATGCAAACTCGGATGATGCAAAAATCGCAAAAATTAAAAAAAACCGTCAAAACAAAAAAAACAAAAAAAAAAAAATCCAACATGAAAAAATCATCAAAAACGAAGTAAATGGTTGAACTACAAAAACTAACAGTCAGAGTGAAAAAAATGCAGCCATATTTAAAGAAAAATCTTTCAGATAATTAAGGAAAAAATAACGAAAACCCCAAAAATGGGCAAAAAAATCACTAAAACGAAAAAGTAGCCACTACGAAGAAAACACAAAAAAAAAAAATAAAATAAATCACCAACATGAGAAAAAAGTCCAATGTGAAGAAATTTTGAGAACTATCGAATAACTAAAAATTCGCCTAAAACGAAAAAATTGTGGAAATGAAACCAATTAAATGCTTTGCAATCAAATTAAAAAATTATGATGAAATTTCGCCGAGCAAATGTGCCTTTAATAACTGTCCATCTTGTACGAGTCAACATCGCAGTTTGTGAAACGGAATTTATTAACTTCAAATATAAAATCAAAATTCTTAAAATTACAACAGTTTGACTGCCCCAAGTCCTTAAAATTCTTATATACATAAAAACGAATGCCACCATATTTTTACTCACTTTTATTTTTATCATTTTAATTTCACATGTCAAAAAGGATATGTTTAAATATTTTTCTATGCTATTTTCTCTTTTTCTCTTTTTTTTTTCCTAAAACGACACATTCCTGAAAATATATTACAAATGACCAGAATAAAATACCACAAGAATTTTATTACAAATACGAGTAAACTAATTAAAAATTCTTTACCTTAAAAAATACGCACACAAACACATGAAAAATTTTTAAAAATTTTCCAAATGACAAATAGGATAAATGACAGATGTTAAAAGAATAAAAATTTAATTTTCATACGTACGTAAATTTTATGGTTTAAATAAAAATTCAAATAGTATTTTACTTTTCCTTTATAAATTTTTCTAAGCCTCTGTGATGGCTGAATCCCCCATTTAATTTTCTTGTTCTGAAAATATTATTAATTGCTGTAAAAGAAATATAAATGTTTTTTGCTTTGTTTAAACTAAAACTATTCAATATTCACTGCATGAAATGAAGAAAAAAGAAAATGAATCAGGAATTGTGTCATGGTGCCATACGGAGGACACAAAAAACAATTGTCACCGGATGCAAAAAAATTTTTTTCTTTGTTTTTTATTGTTTAAATATTCTAATTTTAATGTTAATATTTCTGACTCGTACGTCACACATGCATGAATTGCAAAAGAAAAATATTTAATAAATTTTTATATAATTTTGTCTATTTTTAGTGAATAGTAAAACAAGCTTTTTAGAGAGGAGAGGAGTAACTTTTCGCAGAAGGACAGTATGGACAACAAAGCAAAAACAAGGTAAGCTTACATTTTATGAAATATAGAAAATTTTTTTCGGTATATATTTTTATTACGTCAAATTATTGAAAGAAATGGACTAAGCCCCATATTTTTAAACAATTGGTAAAGTTAATATAAACAGTAATACCAGTTTTCCCATACAAAATTCTTACGTTAAAACAACAGTAACTTTTATAATCGTTTATGATTGTTGCGATTAAAGTTTGATGAGGTTGACAGACTTGCATTCGGACCGAACTGCTACGACAGTGGTTTTCCAAGGTCACAACAGTAGTTTGTCAAAGTAGCGTTCCGTACATGTTTTATATTTGGAAATAGAGTAACCCACCAGACTCTGTAATTCGATTCGAAAAAAAAAAAACTGTTCGAATATGTATCCTATTTACATTGCAATTCGAACGCTTTTACTTTCGATTCGAAATACAGAGTAACCCCCTGGTAAAAAGTCAATTAATATCAATTTAAATAAGTAATCTGCAATTTGTTTCCAACCGATCAATAATCGTTATAATAATGAAAAATTATAGGTAGATAACTTTTAATCCACCAAAAATTGTAGAATCTTCTAACATTGCAACAATTTAAACAACTAAAATGGCTAAAAAGCATCAGTATTTCGAATATTATACACTTCTCTTATTATTGATGTGCTGGAAGTATGTACTTTCAAGAGAAAAGGAAACTAAAATTAATATCAAAACAAAGGTAACGTTCAATACAATAAGCTGCAGACATAAACATGTATGTGAAAACAGTTTAATCTTCTTATATATGATATTTTTAAAGAAGTTTAAGCAAATTAAAATGGACAAGAGTAACGTGAACAAGAGTAACGTTCATTACAAAAAGTTGCGGATATTGATAAACATGCAATAATTTTGCACTTCACTTTTGTATGAAATTTTTAAAGCGGACTTAGAAATGAAAATGGGCAATATAAAAACAGTAACGTTCAATAAAGACAGCAGCGGACAAAGGCAAATGGTTGAACTTAATTAATGGTCATGCAAAAAATGCACCTTCTTCATATATGATACATTAAAAAGCATTTTCTGCAATTCAAAGAGTTAATAAAGAAAGAGTAACGTTCAATACAGACAAAAGTGGACAAAAGCCAATGGAATGAAAACATTTTACAATCATATTTCACTTTATGATTCGGCAGCACTTTTAGTAATTGAAACGATTGATGATGGCAGGGTAACGTTCCATACAAAAAACTGTCTGCCTTTATTTTAAATATATTTTGAAAGACTTTTATCTTGTAGCAATTAGTTATGAAAACTGATTAATGTAATAAACTGATAGATTAAGTAGGAAAGTAACTATCGTTTAATGCACAAATACTATTTGAATACTAATTATTCTGCACTTCAATTCTAGCAAAATTGCTGAGTGGGTGCACACAATATTTTCAATCTGTGTTTTTAACACATGATAGACAGTTTTATAATACTCACAACAATTAAGATCAAGATAACCATGATTTTCTTAACAAATTAATGTTTTCCTATAACTTCAGGGTACAGATGATAGAAATTTCCTTTTTTCGCTTGTATTTTAATAAAATTTTACTTATGATTTTTGTAGTTTTACTCCTTGGAGTTTCATTTCAGCAGTCAAAGGAAAGCGCATAAAAATTTTACTGTAAAAATGTTTGCTTGTTATTGACACCAGCAAAATGCTGAATGTAAATATTTTTAAGATTCAGCAGATATATTTATTTAATTATTATGATTTGTAGAAATTTTTAGAAAATTCATGAGAAATTGTTAATTAGAAACTTTGTATTACTTAAAAATCGAAAACATTTAATTTATGATAACAATTTAAGAGGGTGACGTATACGTGATATTTTCTAATTTACAAAATCATTCATATCAAGTATACGTAGAGGTGTACTGCGATTATTTATCTTTTGCGATAGGAATTGTAACGAATTATAGTAGTATTTTTTTAAAAAAGCTATTTAAAAAATTTTTTTAATGAGTTGTTAATGAAGAGTGCCATAAGTTACTTTTTCTATACTAAGGCAAAATTAACTCATAGAAGTACTTATCATTAGCGATCGTAGAACTTGTTCTTCATTAATTCTTGCTTATAATATATTATCTGATAATATTAATTGTCCAGAAATTAAAAATTATTTTACTATATACAACCCTCCTAGAGATTTGAGAAATAACCGTATGTTCGAGGAACGCATTCTTAGAACGAACTATGGAAATAATGAACCAATTGCCAGATGCTTACATTTATGTAATAGCTTTACTCCGCTTTTAAATTTTAATATAAGTTATACTATGTTCAAATTGTTGTTATTTAAATATTATAATTAACCACGATAAGTAATCTGTAAGAATATGATTCTGTAGATGAATAAATAAATAAATAAATAAATAAATAATATTAATATTATTTACAGTATTTTGTAAGAACGCATTAACGGCCGCCTCCTTGGCCCAAAAATCTCGAAATGATGGATGCTGTGCTGGTCGGTCGATATAATCCATGATCACACTGATATTTCATATAAATAATTTGATTTTTTTAATTGAAAATATAAAAATTTTCGATATAATTTAAATTCTAATTTCTCTTTTAATCTGACTTTTTTATTAAAACATAAATTTTGTTTCCTTTTTTTTTAGAAGTTATTTGAAATATTTTCGTAGAATTAAAACAAAACGAAGGTTTTATTTGATTAAATATTCACTTTCACTTGCAAACGAAATTGAAAATCTCGGAAAACAACAATGTCTTCTTGATACTGTGCAACACTTTCAATTGAACAAATAAAGCAACGAATTAACGAATGGTTAAAGGAATATTTACTACAAAACAACAACAACAACAACAAAGCCAACAATGTGTTGTTGCAACCGATTGAAATTTGACGTTGTTTTATCGTAAAACTGTTGCAATGCAGCCTAAAGGCATACTGACTAAACAGTAATCAGGAGAAATAAAACTAACAGCAGCAACGTTTTTGAATTCTTTCTAGACAGTTGCGTTTGTTTGTGTGTGTGTGTCCTTTGAAAATTCCACCATGTGTATGACACTTTTTTGAATGACAAGAAAGCAGGAAAGTGAGTGTATGTTTCTACTTGTTATCGTTGTCGTAGCTGTCGATGACAATATCGTTGTTGTATCTTCCGTATTTGTTTGTGTTTAAAGTTCGTGGTATTAGTGAAAGGCCAACCAAAGGCTGACAATATGGCGGAAATATTAAACGATGCCAGCAAATCATAAACAAATGTTATTTAAATACACATAAACATTTATCGTCTTTCATATAAACATTCACACACACACACACACACATAAACAAATCCTTTGAATAGAAAACTTGCACTTAAATGCAGATTGAATGTGTCATTGACGTGTGGTATCGTATTGCTATTTGCATTGAAAAATCGTATAGATAATGGCATGTCATAGTTATCGCTTTTGTGTTCAAATTGCTGTTTCTTTTGCTGTTGCTGCTGCTGTTTTTCTGTTGGCTTAAATCGTATTTGTGTAAATGCTTCTGGCTTAAGAGTTGGGGGTGAAACGAGTTTAAACTTGAAGCATACGATTTATGAAATATCAGTATTGGTTTCAAACAAACAAACTCTCTTAAGCTTCAAATGCGTTAATGTCTACATTGGAGCAGTGTTTTGATACACAATCAATGAATCGGATTTGAACCCTAGAAAATGTTAAAAAAATAAGATATTATAAGCAAAATGTACTTTTCGTAAAAAGTACTTTTTAGCAATTGCTGTTTTTTTTAGCAATTGTACGTTATCAGAGTGCGTATTTTTTTAAAAGTTTTACGTTTTAAATTACTTTTTAAAAATTAGTTTCTTGTGATGCTTTAAACTAATAAATTTTTCAAAATGTACTTTTTAAAACATTTACTTTTGTTTTAGAGGTACTTTTAAAAACTTTGGTTTTTAAAAATGTAATATTTGTCCAACGCAACATTTTGAAATGTAAATATTTTAAAAGGAAGTTTTTTAATTAATTTAAAAGGTATTTTTTTTTTAAGTTTTTATATAAAATGCGTTTTTACTTTTGTAAAGTTACTTTTTTCACACTATGCTTTTTTAAAAATAACTTTTTCCAAAAAGGTTCTTCTTCTTAAAAGATTCTTTTCTTAAATTTTGTTTTAGAAAGTTCTCTGTTAAAAGGTAATTTTTAAAATGTATTTTTTTAAAGGTTCTTTTATGTAATGGTACTTTTTTAAAAAGATTTCAGTTTAAAAATGAATTTTCTTTAAAGTATACGATTTTGTAAAGTTGCCAATTTTAGAGGTATGTTTTTGCAAATGTTTTTTTTTCAACCTGTACTTTTCTAAAAGGTACTTTTGTGTAGTTACGTTTTTAAAACGATCTGTTCTTGAAAGGAAATTTGATTTGAAAGAAAATTAAACTATTTGTAAATAATACTTTCTTAAAAAAGTTCTATTTTCCAAGGTAATACTTTAAAAGGTACTTTTTTGAATGGTACCGTTTACATGTGAATAGTTTCTATTATGGTACCTTGGAAATATTTTAAAGATAATTTCTTTGGAGCCTATTTACAATTTTATTTTTCCAAATCAAAATTTTCTATAAAAATGTACAACAACTACTATCTTTTTTTGTTCTAAACAAGTAAAAAACGAATTAAAGAAAAAAAAAACTAAACACGATCAGGAAAAAACGGATTTTCCCCAACTGAAATAATCGTACATGTGTGGAAACTCTAAATCACAATGATAGTATGAATTTCAAATGTGGAAAAAATAACAAGTTGGTTTTTTAAACAAAAATAAAACTACAATTGGATTTTCTTGTTAGGTCTTTTCTAACACTCGTAGTATGAATTATTTTGAGCTTCTTTTTTTTTAAACACAAAAAGATAAAACTAAAAGTTAAAACAAAATAGACGTCAACGCGAATTCAATTGAATTGCATTTCCGTTTGTGCCACATACCAGTAGCCATGTTAAAGTGCAATCGGGTATGTTTGTGTGTGTATGTGTGTGTTTGAATTTGTTTCATTTTACAAACATTTCAGAAATGTTGTTATCCAATCATTAATAACACATACACATACACATTCACCGTTGTTGTATTGAACGGATTATTATACTCAAATATTTACGGTTCTGTGGAACGAAGCACACTTTCATACATATTTATAACATTTTATGGCTGCAACTACACAACAGCAGAATGTTTTCGTAGAAATACCAGTATGTATATGAAAGTTTTTATTTTTACTCGGTCTTGCAATAGTTAGAATGTTTGAAGCTTTTTGACTATTGCCAGCTTCTTGTTAGTGTCATTGTTTAGTTGTCATAAAGTTTAACGTAAATATTTCTTTCAAAGAATTATTTTCACATAATCATAGATGGTTGGTTTGGAGTGAATGCATGCACACGTGTTTGTAATAAGCAGAAGAATGGCAGCTGCTACAGTAGCATGAGATGGAGGAGTTTTTAAATGTATATGAACAAACAAAAAAGGAGACCAACTAAAATTTTTAAAAAATTTCTTAGAACTAGTAGTAAAATGTTTTATTTGCGTTAAATTAGTACAAAAAATTATATAAAGAAAGTAAATGTTTTAGTACATTTTCAATATTACGATTGTTAGTGTTGAAAACTTAATGTTTCTTAGTAAATTATTAAATATTTTAAAATGTTTTTTAATATTAAGTACTCTGTAAACGAAAGTTTTTAGCAAGAAAGATTTTAATACAAAAAATTTAGTATTAAAAAATTTTAGTACGCAAATATTAAAACTGGAAATATTTTAGTTAATTCTTTTTAAGAACAAAAAAATTTAGTACTAAAGTTTTTGTAAATTAATATTCCGATATAACTGGTACCTTTCTCTCTCAAGAGGAAACTTGGTCTAGGGACAATACTGCTGAATGTGTGCATTATCCCTTTTTCGACCGAAGTCAAATACCTGGGGATTATGTTTGATAGCAAGTTGACTTGGAACTGTCATGTTAAATGTGTTACACAAAAAGCCACTAGGGCGATCTGGGCGGTGAAGAGTTGTGCTGGGTGCTCCTTGTGCCCAAAAATGATCATGTGGATCTATACAATGATTGTCAGACCAATCATTACGTACGACGCAATTGTTTGGTGGCAGAAGACTCTCCAGACTACGGCGAAGAACAAACTCTGCAAGGCTCAGAGAATGGCATGTCTGCTTGCTACAGGTGCAATGAAGTCATGTCCAACTTTGGCCATTGAAGCCTTGATTTGGTTAACACGTATACAAACCTTTATAAGATCCTCTGCTGCAATGGCCGCTTATCGGATGGGTATCGGTAACTCTGCTCGCTGTGTTGGCAACGGGCATTCATCGATCCTGAATACATTGACCTGCAGAAAGCTGTTAGGGATGCCTAGCGAGAGAATAATCTGTCAACAGGAGATTCAATGTCACAATTCCACTTAGGGCCACGTGGGAGGGTAATGGTCACTCTGTGGATTCCAGAAGTTTATGTTGGTATACGGAGGGATCCAAAACTTTAGAGCCACGATATTTCAGGCGGAAATACAGGCGATCACCAAATGTTTTCATATTACGTTGAGCAGAGTCATTAAAGGCGCGCAAGGTACTTTTCCGATAGTCAGGCAGCCCTTAAGTCCCTAGTTTCATGGGAACTCCGTTCTAAGCTTGTTTTAGAGTGCTTTGACTCACTACAGAAGCTATCGATACGGAACAAGGTTTCCGTTTACTAGATACCTGGCCATAGCGGTCATCTGGGTAACGAGGTAGCGGATGATTTGGCCAAGAGGGCCTCTGCCGCTACTCTTATAGGCCCAGAGCCCTTTTGTGGCGTAAATTAGTCGACTGTAACAACTCTAATCAGAGAGAACGACATGTCAACCGCTAAGAAAGTTTGGGTGGCTTCGCCCGGTTTAAGGCAGGTCAAATCATTGATACAGCCATTCTCATACAATGGCATCCTGAATTTCAACAGTAACGACTTACGGCTAGTTACTGGTTTCCTCCCCTGTCATTATGAACTGAACTACCATCTTTGGAAAAGTAACCTAGTTTGCTCACCCTTGTGCCGTTAATGCATGGAAGAGGATGAGACAACGGCACACATTCTCTGTAAATGTATAGTTTTATGTAATAATAGAAGGATTGTTTTTCTTTCTGAATTTGTGTGTTCGGATGATATTAGGCGGGCTTCTCCAAGCTCTGTGCTGACGTTCATAAGGAGAGTCATTCAGAGTTTCGTTTAATTTAGAGATCCCTGACACAAAAGATCCTAAAGTGTCGCAGTGCCGGTCCTTGGACCAGTTCTTTCCACTTTTCTATCTATCTACCTATTCCGATATATCTAATTTTTTGCAGTTTTCACTGGCCTTTGTTTGAAACAAGACGAAAAAATTTATTTTTACTGTTTTTAATGTTCTGTACTGTACTAATCGATATACCAACAGAAAGTGATTGTTTCCACCAAATATTACAGCCATTGGACTTTTTTTCGTGTGAAAATTGAAAAAAAATTGATTATTATTTGTTTAGTAATGTCAGTGTCTTACTAAGGAAAACGCTTTAAATTTTTAAAATTTGTATATGAAGTTGAAATTAAAATACAATTTTTAATATCTACTCTAGTTAAGAAAGTATTTTGCACCAAAAACATTTGTAGAACAACAAGTTTTATGATGATGAAGATTTGCAACTATAAAGAAAATGCAAATTTTATCTCACAATTATGGAAACTACACAATTACATTCAAAAATAAGTTGAAAAAAATAGTGTTTAAAAAACGTGTAAATATTTCATATTTTTTTTGTGGTTGGTCGCATTCTCATATTGGAGCAAAGTTGTTTGCCATATCAAAGGAAAAAATAGTTCGTTGAAAGGAGTTTTTTTTTATCCTTCCTATATTGATACGAGTACAAGTTTTTTCATGTTTGTTGTTTTGTATTGCAGCTCTTTGGAAATTTTTCTTAAAGGCAATATTTATTGCTCTATATAATCGGTAAAATATCTAACAGTATGTATGTAATTCTGTTTGTGCCTAGAGGTTTGTTATTGTTGTAACTATTTTTAAATTATTGCTAAAAGGCTTTTTAGCAAGAGTGTCAACAGCGTTTTTTTTTTTTTTTTGTAATTTTGTTTCGGCTTGCTGACTTTTTGTTGTTGTCGTCGCTATTATATCTCTGTTCAAACACTTTCTATGTATGTTTGCTTTTTGTTCTTGTCTATTTCATTGTGGTTCCTGGTGTCTAGAATTTCCTTGCTACTTGATATTGTTGGAAGTTTTGTAGTAGTAGCCTCGATGTTGTTGTTGCCTTTGTTGTCATTTGTAACTTTAAAAGTTTTTTTCTTTTAGTAGTTGTATTAAATAAAGTTTATTAGGTCGCTTTATGGTCACAATATTTTTTTTTTTTTTGTCTTGTTTTTTTTTAGTTACACTTTCCTTGGTTCATCCCTTCTTGGTCTGCCCAACAGCTTTTTAAACTGTTGGCAACATTTTGGCATATTTTTTTCTAATTTCTATTTAGATCAGTAGGGAGAAGGGCTTTAACTATTGTTTGTAAAACGAAATTTTTGCATTTGAATCTTTATTAAATGTAGTTCCGAAACTTAAAAAAAAATATGTACTCTTTATAAATGTAAGAGTATCCTTGCATTTCTCTATTTCCAGTCAGCCTATTGGGTTTTGCCGCTGCCACTGTTGTTCATGTTTTTGGATTTTATTGCTTGATTTAAAGTTTTGCTAAAAATTTTATGCAATTTTTCTATTATTTTATTATATGTTCTTTTTTTTTTGCCATGCCATTGTTGTTTAGTGTTTTATGGACGAAAATGTTAAAATAGATATGAATTTATGCTGCCTGTTGTTTGTAAGATTTCAGTTAAGGAAAAACGGAAAACAGGTCAATGGAATTTAATGCTATAAATAGTTTTGCTGAATTGAAAAAATATATAAAAATTAAAGTCTAAAAATTTCTTAAAAAAATGTTTTGGAGTTTTAAATTCTTCACAAGTTTTTTGGAAATATTCTTTATGTGATAAAAGAATGTATTGACTCACAGTTTTTAGTCGAGTGTTAAAATATGGCTACTTGAAGTTTTAGTTCTGTTCAAGTATTGAAAATTTTGGTACATCATCAGCCTTAGAACGCGACGAAATGCAGCACGTAGATTAGCTAGCCCACAACAAGTCCTTCTATTCTACTAATATTATTACTAATATGAGAAAGTTTGTATCTTTGTTCCACCGCTCTATTGATTTGGATGAAATTTGGTAGACAGTATTTGATACGGATTAAATTATAGAGTACTTGTTAAGGGGTAAAAAAAGAAAAAGTTGGTACTTATGGTACTTTTTATATTAAATTTTTTTTGTATGTTAAGATGATTGGATGTTTGTTCCACTATAGTTTACAACCCGTTTCATAGAAATTTGGTAGGCGAATCACATAAGACCCAGAAAATAGGTTACTTTTCAAGGGATAAAAACGGGACAAAATTTTCATTTTATTTCCTTTTTTATTTAATTTTTTTTTGCATTAACAGCCAATATACTTTCTGGGGAATAAAATTATGTACTTTCGGCTAGTTTTGGTACTTTTTGTTTTTTCGATCAAGTTGGTATAGTTTAATACAGTTTATGGCTTTAATATCATGTAGCGTTAATGAAATCTTGGGCAAAATCTAGTAAATAACTTAAATAAAAAAATAAATATTATAATATTTATTAAAGAATATCATATATTCGGTGACTAAACAATTACGGCCTGGCCTACGATACCGAACGATGTCGATCGCTGGATTTTTAGACGTAAAAAACTAACTTGCGATCCACTAATAACGGATTTTATTTAACTTCCCTTGAGGGTAAAGGAGATGTCACAGGACACGTCATGTGACTGGTTCCCAGGACTAGCAACCGGTTCGAGTTCCGGAACTTTATATGAGAGGGACTGGTAACTTTAACATAGCGTTGTCATTAGAGGGGGGTCAATTGACAAGGTACTTGTTTTGTGGTGGTTTCCTAAGTACTAGTCTCAGTTACGGTTTCATAAAAACCTGTAATAGGATTATCCTACAGTAACCTGTCTAAAACTAATCCTTAATGAACAAGATATAGTTCCTTAAAGCATGGTATAAAAGCAAGTCCCTCGATAACGTAAGTATCACCGAACGAATCTAAATGCTTCACAACAATAAGTTTACGTGTAAAAAATTAATTTAAAAAAGACATGTGGCACTCGGGGACTGTTTATGCAATTATATTATTACGTTTTGTTTAATAACTCCTTTGTTATTCTGGCAATACTGCATGTTAATGATATCAAATGTTAATGTTAATCAATAAAATACCTTAGAGGTTAACATACATTGGGGCTGACTTCCAAATCGTCAATTGCTTTGTGTTTGAACAAAGCATCACATTTCATAACGCCGCAGTACAATAATTACACAATGTATAGCATTTCAAAACGCCGCCGTCAAGTATTGTTAACGCAGTAAGAAAGCAAACAAGGCATCGGTTTTATAGTTGTTGCATTGTTTCGGAACTTTGCAAATGTATGTGATTTAAATACAGTAGCAATGCTGTATGTAAACCTTGTATACGAACGTTTTGGAAGTCAGCCTGGGCGATTTAAATACTTAACAACACAAAAGACTTAAATAAACTTAAGCTTACAGTACACGTCATGTCAAAAGCCACATTCGTATGTGGCTCTGGCGTCTCGAGAATTTGCAGCATTTTGTTTACATTTACTAAACATGTAGAAGTGGCCACATGCTTCAAAATTTTGGGAGTACATGAAATGTTGTTTTGTCCCAAAATTTATATGTGACAAATGTAGCCGAGGCGTACACATTTGCAATGGCAGCATATGTGTGAAATTTTGATTGGCTACATATGTATTGTCAGTACACCGCATGTAACATACGTACACATTTTTCATATTAACATGTACAATAGTCACATGTTTATGGCGCTTGTTTAATTTTTAAAATTTTGTGTGAAGTCAAATTTATAAAATGTCGAAGAGAAAGAAGAAATAAAACCACATCTGATAAAAAGTAAAATAAATTCACTTTTATCGTGAAATAATTCCCATGAACAATAAAATGGTAAAAAAAAAATACTTAATACTGCACTGACACAAAAACAACGCAATAATTGGTGATCACAATTTTGGGGAATGTTAACACATTTCACGTAAACTTTTATTCCCGATAAGGGTGATTATTTTTCTACATTCAGAGAACTTTTATTTAAAAAATGTTTTCTACATACATATATATTGTGCTTATTTTGTTGGCATAATTTTTTATTCTATCAGCTGCTTCGGTGTTAATACATAGTTTATATAACAACAGTTGTGTATTAATTGTTGAAATACAAAAAAATGCATGGAAAAGAGAAAATATGATTATTTTTCTACCCTTCTTTTATCTCTACCCCGCTAGTCAACCAAAAAAAATTATCATGAATTTTAGTCATCGTGTGATTAATAATAAAAAAAATTTTTTCGTCATTAAATTCCTACCACATTTTGTTGGAGAAAATCAACATTGGCAACAGTGCCATTGGCTACGTACTATTGAAAATTGTTGTGTCAAAAATGTTTGCTGCCACATGTTTGTGGACTGCTACATGCGCATGTAAAAATATTAGAAATGTCAAAATTCAAATGTACCAAGCTAGTACACGACATGTCTAAAATACGCATGATTGCATGTCTCTACAAAGGAACATGTGGCACACATATCAATGTGTACTGCATGTGAGTGTCACAAAAAGTGGAAGTACATGACATGTTGCCAATTTAGCAAAATTACGTCAGAGCCACATGCGAATGTGTCTTTTGACATGCCGTGTACTGTAGGCTTTAGTGTCTGGTTTTTTCGTTTCAAAAACAAATGACAGGTTTTTTCGTTTCAAAAACAAAAGACTTAAAAAACAAACGTTTAAAAATTTCTTGATTTGCTGTGCCTCAAAGCCCGCGATAAAAGCTATGCAATAGAATTAAACAAATTTTTATACAAAATATAAGAAATGAACATTTCAATATGAATAAAACAAACAATATCATAAACATTAATTATATTAATTAATAGTTCCATGGGATTTTTTTATTTTAAAAATACGTACATACATACTTATGTACATATATAAGTACATAGGTTTTTTACTTAAACTTCAGCATTTTTAAAGCAAATTCGGCATGCTAAAATTCAGAGTTTTTCAAATGATTTTATTTAAAAATCTTTCGATGAAACGCTGAGTGGTGGAATTTTGTTAGCACTTTTGTTCTAGTTTTGTGATATGTCCTCTTTTCACCAGTCACAACTAAGGAACACTATGTACCATTCCCATTTTCACCTATCATAGGATAGGTGTGTTTTAGACAATTGGTGCAACATTTTCCGTAGGGTTGTTATTTGTTAAGAGGCACATAAACTAAATAAATATATAAAATGGATGTTTAGAAGGTCGTAAATCAGTTGCTTTTCGTGTACAATTTCAGCATTATCGATCGATCGACATCGTAGGTCGGTTGTTTGAACGTTTTAAAAACTTTATTATAAATGTTGTAGAATTTTTGAAAAACTTTGGTAATTCTTTCATCCTATTTTTTTTTAATGTGCAGTCGAAAAAAGAAATTTAGTTTTCAAAAACTTTGATCGAACATTTTGTGTAAAACAGATGATGAGAGATTGTAAAATTTGTATGGCCTTGATCATGTTCAGGTCATGTTTTTTATTTAAAATTTCGATTAATGGTTGAGCGGTAAACTTATGGTATATTATTTAAGCACAGTCGATTTTCTTGCATTGTCTAAAGACTGCCTTGTATCACATTGTCCCTCAAATAAATCTCACACATTTTCCAATATATTCAGAACCTGAGATATAGAATCAAATTTAAGAGTTCTACATGAATCCATGTCCCGCAGGGTTAATTGCTAGATTGTCGTATTTTACATTTTCCATTTTGGTGCCCACTACTATGCGAGTTGAAGGAAAAGAAATGAAATTACGGGCGTCTAAACTATAACTTTTCTGTAACTTCTTTGTGTGTAATTTTCGAATTGAAATCAAAATATAAAAAGAATACATACAACATATGCCTGCATTTAAATAAATTAACTTTGAAAATATATACAATAGTAAAACTAAATACTCTGTCGTCTGCGACAGTGGCTTAATGCTACACCAACCATCTAATGTAGTGTCCCTAATTTCATATTTTTATTACCCACTTAAATTATTCTAAATGCAGCAGTGGTCGTCGCTTTTTGCATATAATTGTCTTTAATAATATTCAAAGCTGTATTGTCTTCTAAAGCTTTTGTCCTTAACAGTGTTTTTATTATTGTTATTTTAACCCTAAACTCGTGCCATTTAGAAACAGCACGTAGATGGCATCATCATCGTCATCATCATCATCAGCATCATGATTATTATTGTAAACGGAAGAACCACACTTCTTATTATTACCAATTTCTAAAATCATTCGGTAACAAAAAAAAATATATATATATATTCCTTCATTTAAGACTAAAATTTAAAAGGTATGCAATTTTCTTAAAGTTTTTTCGTTTGAAATCAAAATTATACGTAAAAGAAACCAAAAGATAACTAAAATTACCAGGCAAAAATATTTTAAAGGTAACATTTAACAAAGTTATATTTATTTTATGGCTGCTTTCTCTTTAACATCATAGCAGAGAGGAGCAATTTTGTATGCCTGTCTGTCTGTCTGTTTGACCGTCTGTCTCTCTGTGTGTCTTTATAGCCGTATATGAAAGCTTAAAAAGGGTCAATTTACCAACATTATTATAAGCTTTTGATATTTACTTGACCATGTGCAGGTTTGTATGTTTTAAATGTGTACGAAAGTAAGTGACCGTATATATTCGTGTACAAACACATTCGTGCACGCACAAACGAATATACGAGTATGTAAGTTTTACCTGCTTGTTTATTTGATCATATACATGAACATAAATTTCATGAATCCTTTCGCATATTAAAGCAATAACCAACAAAACACGAACATGTATAACTCATGAATACAGTTACTCTCGTAGTGACCCGTATTCCCCCCACCACGTTACCTAAATTCTTTTGCTGTCATCCTTTCAATATTCTTGTTTACTACGTGTGTATAAGACTTAATTATTATATTCCGTTTTGTAACTGTCGTTGCATGTAGAAGGAAAAATTGCAGTTTCGGTTTCTATTTTTTCTTCTTTACTATGGGTGTATGCGTGTGGGTGTATGCGTGTGTGTGTGTGTGTTTACTCTAGCGTTGCATGTAATTGACCTTCATTCATATTGGAATATATTCTTGTTGCATTTTTTTTTGTTCTTATTGTTTTAATCTTTTGTATTGCATTTAAACTATAGATTTTCGTTACATAGTTTATGGATGAAAACAATATTGAGGGTGTAGTTTTTAAAACAATTTTATAAAGACTATACTATGAATTTTTTTTTTAGTTTTGATTAAACACTGCTACTCTTATATTCGTAGATTGTAAGGAAGTAAAAGTATGAAAAATATTATCTGATAATTATTTAATTGCTAAATGAACTGTTTTTAAATGCTTTTCGTATGGAAAAAGGTCCAAGTTTAAAATATAAATTTATAAAAATGGGTAATGAAATATGAGTATTAAGTAATAAATAAAAGAAAAAATCAATTTATTTTTAATTGGTGTTTTAGTTTTAAAATTGAAAATTTTCAAATTGTATTTTATTTTTCATCAATTTATAAAGCACACTTTCCATTAGAAATATAATTTAAAATTTCTACATTTTTGGCACTGCAATTATGATTCAGTAGATTGTATTTAAATAAAAATTTTTTTGTAAGAACTTAATTAAAAAACAAATTTTTCAAAGAAACAAAAAGTTTGATTTACTGCCTCATGTTCCACGATGTCGACAGAGTTCTTTCTTTCGTACAAATACATTTGAAACGAAAATAAATTGTGAAATTTTTTTGTGCAAAATATTTTAGAACTGAATCTTTTTGTTGTTATTTTCATACAACAACAACAATAAACCCACAAGCAGTAGAAATGCTTATTTAACTTTTGTTTCTGATGACGACAATAAAAAAATTGAATTAAGCACAAACCTGAATTCTACACAAAACACAACTATTCGTGCGCGATCATGCTCTCCATACATGTTAAATAGTGATCAAGAAACAACAACAATTGCACCTATTAGCAAACTTGTCAGCTTAGCTGTACAAGCAAACAAACAAACAATAAATACCCAGGTGACCAACGTGCACAAAATGAATAAAATTATGGATAAAGTAAGTGAAAATAGTGATAATAAAATTCAAACAGGTATGGATAGATACATAACTGTGTTAAAAAAAGAAGTCCATAATCTGCTCAAATTGCGTCAACGGCAAAAGTTCCCAAAGATGGGAAAAATATAAAAAATTCCGAAAATCGTTTCGCGATTTTAACTGAACAAGGTGATGAAGACACAACTAATACAAGTTTGAGTAAACCACCACCGATTTATTTAAGAGAACAGAACTCCAGCTTTCTGGTAAAAAGCCTTATCTCGTTAATTGGAGAAAATGAGTTTTACGTAACTCCAATCAAGCGTGGGAAAATTAATGAAACAAAAATTCAGGTATCTAAAGAAAATAATTACAGAAAAATAGTCTCAGACTTTGAGACTAAAAATAAAAATTTTTATACATATCAGCTTAAGAGTGCTAAAGGTCTAACCGTTGTAATAAAAGGTATAGATTCTAGTGTGGATCCAGAAGAGGTCAAGTCTGGCCTTGAAAATAGTGGATTCAAGGTTAAAAATGTTTCAAACATCAAAAATAGAGAAAAAATCCCCCAACCAATATTTAGAGTCGAGTTACAGCCAGGTGACATAAAGATAAAAAAAAAATGAATCCCATCCAATCTATGATCTAAAGTATTTGTTACACCGGAGAGTTACCGTTGAGCAGCCACATAAAAGAGCTGGACCTATCCAATGCCTGAACTGCCAAGAATTTGGGCACACGAAAACTTATTGCAAGTTGCCTACAGTCTGCGTTGTATGTGGTGAGCTACACAGTACCGCTAACTGTGACAAAACAAAAGGTGATCCCAAGGCGAAAAAATGTGGCAATTGCGGCGGAAATCACACTGCCAACTATAGAGGCTGCCCTCTTTACTCGTTTTTTAAACGCTCCTCGCACAAAAAAGAAAATATTATCCCCGCTCAGCCTATCACACTTTTAAGCTACCCTCAGTTACCTCAACCGTCTACCAGTCAGCAACAATATTCAAACGTATTGAAATCAAACGCGACTATTGCTCAGCAACAACCTAATAATAAATTTTCATACGCTAACATTTTAAAAAGTAACCACAATACAGCGCAAAAACCGGTACCAGTAAGCGAAGCTCCAGGGTCTAATTTTAGCCGTATTGAAGCCTCAATTGAGAGCTTAATACAAACAGTAAATACTTTTACTCTCAACATGTCCTGTATGATGCAGGAAATGTTGAAAATGCAGTCTACTTTGTTGCAGGCTGTATTAAGCAAACCATGAACTTGAAAATATGTTTTTGGAACGCAAACGGCATCTGCCAACATAAAAATGAAATAGAATATTTTCTTCTGGATAAACAAATCGATGTTATGCTTATCTCAGAAACTCATTTGACGTCTCGAAACTATTTAAGAATTAGTGGATATAATTTCTACGACACCAAGGATCCTCGAGGTAGAGCTTGTGGTGGCTCGGGAATTCTAATAAAAACGCGAATAAAACACTACCTGTTAAATGAATTTTGTGAAGATTACCTTCAAGCAACAAACATCTGCATTGAAAATTTTTATCAAAAACTTGTGATATCATCTGTTTATTCACCTCCCAGGTTTTCAATTTCAGAGAGTCAATATACCGCATTTTATTCAACACTGGGGTCCCGTTTTCTAGCAGCTGGCGACTACAATGCTAAACACACATTTTGGGGTTCACGTTTAATCAGTCCCAAGGGTCGTGTTTTGTTTGACACAATTTCAAAAATGGGCTTTAATGTAGTTTCAAGTGGTCAGCCAACATATTGGCCAACGGATCGACAAAAAATTCCTGATATTATCGACTTTGGAGTTATGAAAGGTGTGGCCAGCGAAATGATTGAAGTTGAAGCATCATTGGATTTATCTTCAGATCACTCGCCTACTATTATCACTATTTACTCACACACAAGTGCAACATCAACATGCGATTTACCGCTGACATCTGCACGTATTAACTGGCTGAAATACAAAAAATATTTGAGTGCTCATTGCACGGAAAATATGCTGTTGAGAACACCTACTGACATAGAAAATTATATTAGGTTGTTTGAAGCACATGTTAATCAAGCTGCTCTTAATGCTTCTTCAAATCAACCAAATCAACAAGTAAGATTCAACAACATTTCTTCTGTAGATATAGAAAGGCTATTGACTGAAAAACGGAGAGCGCGACGAGAATGGCAACGTTACAGATCCCCCCAGCTAAAGTTAAGGCTAAAGGAATGCACCAAACAGCTCAGAAAAGTTTTACAAACACAAAAAACAGCTTCGCTGCAAAAATTTCTTCAAGAACTCGATGCAACACCACAAACAGATTATTCGCTATGGCGTGCAGCCAGAGGACTTAAAAGGCCAGTGATTTGCAAACCTCCGTTACGAGATTCGAATGGTGACTGGGCAAGAACTGATGCTGAAAAAGGTGCTCTTTTTGTTAAGCACTTAGAAAATGTATTTACACCGAATATTTCTACTGATATTGTTGAACTGCCACCAGTCATCTCTTTACCAGAAATACCGTTAAGATTTAACATTGTGGAGATTGAAAAGGCCATCACTAGTCTTAACACCAAAAAAGCCCCAGGTGTCGACAAAATAAGCAACAAAATGCTTCAACAACTGCCTTATATTGCAAAAAGAATTATACTATTCATTTTTAATAGTATTCTACGGCTGCAATACTATCCTGCAGAATGGAAGGTTTCGATGATTATTATGATACCAAAGCCCGCCAAGGATCATACGAAGGTTGAATCCTATCGGCCTATTAGCTTATTGCCCAACATTTCAAAACTATTTGAAAAGCTGTATATGAGCAAGCTGATGCCTATACTGACTAGAAGTGGATGCATTCCAGATCATCAATTCGGTTTTCGCAGACAACATAGCACAATTGAACAAACTCACAGACTTGTGAATGTTATCAGAGACACTTTCGAAAAGAAGAAATATTGCTCTGCGCTCTTTATAGATGTTTCTCAAGCTTTCGATAAAGTATGGCACGAAGGTCTTATACATAAATTAACACAAAATCTACCCGCAAACATTGTTAGGCTTTTAATAAGCTATTTAATTGAACGAAAATTTGTAGTTAGGGAAGGCAATTTTTTAAGCCCACCGCAGTCGATCGAAGCCGGAGTTCCCCAAGGGAGTATCTTCGGTCCATTACTTTATTTAATATATGCCTCTGACTTACCGTTAAGCAGTAACATTCACACATCAACATTTGCCGATGATACAGCTTTTCTAAGCGTTCACGAAAATCCTGTGGAAGCTTCCCGCAATTTACAAGGGTACATCTCAAAATTGCAAAATTGGCTCAAACAATGGCGTATTAAAGTTAACGAGCAGAAATGTGTGCACGTAACTTTTACGTTGCGCAAGGAAACATGCCCGCCTATAAAAATTAACACCGAGACCATACCGCAACACACTGTTGTCAAATATCTAGGCGTTCATATTGATCGTCGTTTAACATGGAAATCGCATATAGACGCAAAGTTAATACAAATGAAATTAAAAGCAGCCCAAATGAATTGGCTTATTGGAAGAAATTCTATACTAAGCCTAGACTGTAAACTACTATTATACAACGCGATCCTGAAACCAATATGGTTCTATGGAATCCAGTTATGGGGCACTGCCTCAGCATCAAATGTCGAAAAAATTCAAAGGCGACAAAATAAAATTCTACGTACAATTACAGCAGCTCCCTGGTATGTCAGAAATCATCGGATTCATAAAGATCTAGATGTTCCGTTGGTGAAGACAGTATTTTCAATAAACGCTAAAAAATATATAAAAAAAACTTGAGGTGCACCCAAATGTACTTGCGCGCAATATTTTAAATTATAGAGGCCACACCTGGCTGAAAAGTAGGGATACTCTTTTTCTCAGCCGTACACGAGAGATGTAAAACAACAAAAATTAACCGTTGAAATTAAAAATTTTGTTTAGCATTGGCTAAACTTATATTTAATATTTTTTTAGATTTAAGATTTGAAAAACTTTTTGATAATTTAATTTATAATTGAAGATTCAATAAATAATAAAATTTATCAAAAAAAAAAAAAAAAAAAAAAAAAAAAAAATTTTCATACTTCAAGTACAGGGTGTCCGCCGGGAAGGTATACTACTTTGTTTAATTTTTGATTGAATGATAAAGAATGGATCTTTTGTTGATAAATGTTTTATTTAATGTCGGCAATTATGTATGGAATACAATATCAGATAAATGTCCGCCTCGGTTAGCCTCACAAATGCGAGCCCTTTTGAGCACATTTTTCATTACATTCTCACACATTTCACGCGATATATTATTAATTTTATCATGAATATTTTGTTTGAGTTGCTCAAGCGTTTTTGGTTTGTTTGCATACACCTTGCTCTTCAGATGTCCCCACAAAAAGAAGTAAGCAGCAGTCAAATCAGGCGACTGAGGAGGCCTATCAACCTCTTTATCATCCTCACAGTAATCGATGATTGATTTTGATAAAATGTTTTAACGATTAAAACATGTTGGTTTATCGATATTTTTCCATAATAAATTTGCCAAGTGTCTACTTCACGACTGCCAAATATGAACTGTCAAGACTAATGTAAATGGTGACAAAACAAAGTAGTATAACTTCCCGGCGGACACCCTGTATAACTAACGGCCGACAGGTTGATGGTGTTGTGAACAATAGCTGGAAATAGTATCAAGTGCGCCGTCATCACTTAACACTCTAACAACAATTAATAAAATTCTAAACTAATGTACATTAGAGAAATTCATGATGTAAATGACTTGCCCTGACCAGAGATCAAACCCAGGTCCTGCATATTTTATAGTAAAATCTATCCATCTTGGCTGTTAGGACTAAAGTTTCAATCGTAAACTTGATAAGGAATAATTTTTTTGTTTCTTAAGTTTGGCTGTTGAAAATGACACATGTTCGATGAATAAAAAAAAATATTCTCTACAAAGTTGTTGTTGCTTTTTTTAGGTAAAAATAATTAGGATATTCTAGATCTTTTTTCAATATAAAGAAAGGAAATCAAATTTCTTGTGCATGCAGGAGAAATAGACTGGAAATTCTATTTTTTTTTTTGTTTCAAAATTTATAAAAAATGATTTCTATTATTTATTATTTTCTTTACTGCTCTGAAGCCTAAACGCACTCCTGCATGCTTCGCAATTAAATTAAAATGTAAAAAAAGCAAGCAATTTATATGAAGAAATGAATAAATTTAGTTGAAAAATAAAAGAACAAGCAGTGTATTCACGGTTGGGTTATCGCGTACGTGTCATAATATTAAGAACGAGTGAATAACAATTTTGGCCTTTTTTATACATCCTATTTTATTCATAGAATTTTTTTGTTTTGCTTTTTGTTAATGTAAAATTCATCATCATTTGCGTGTAGATAGTGTGGGCCGAGAAGAACCCCACATGATAATGTGAAAGAAATTTTGTTGCTTTTTTTTATGCCTGCAGATTTACAAGGGCTGGGAACAAAAAAATCTGTGCGGTCTACGTTAAGCTGGTTCTTTTCACTTTGTTTTTTTTTTTTAATTTTCTGTGTGAGTGTGTCACGACTACAAGAACATATTGTGCATTTTTTTTAAAGTTGCTGCTGGTTTTTTTCGTTTGAATTTTATATGTGTATGTGTGTGTTTTTGTTTAAAACCAATTTTGTTAACCTTAATTTGCATATTAGCTTAAGTGATTGCTGGCCATTACAATAACTTTTTTGTTGTTACTATTGTTCATTGAAATATTTTTTCTTTTTATGGTTTGTTGCACCATTTTGCCAACCGGATTTTTAAGGAGGAGTTTGTTGAGGTTTGTTGGAGCCATTAATTTAAAACAGATTTATTGGATTCTTATTTTACATTTTTCTTTGTTTCGTTATATTGCATTTCCTCTTTAAATGGGGGAAGAGGGGCAATTTGCAATTAATTTTCTTTTTTGCCTTAAAATTGGTATGTCGTTTGTAAAGGATTTTTTAATTTGTCATTTGTATTTAATAGCCACACATACAGTAAACATATGATAAGAATTTTTGTTTATTTTTTTATTAAATACTTTCGTTTAATTAATTGCTGCTCATGTGGAGATAAACGAAAAAGTTATGCTTTTTTCATAGAGAAACTAAGAGAATAAATATAATCTATTAAATTTACCTGCAAGTGGCCAAATTCATAATCTGTATTTTTTCTCGTTTGCTTGCCAAAATGTCAAGTTATTTATTATATTTTTTAAGGGGGAAAAACTGTGTGTAATTTTACACGCCATTTAACTGTGAAGACT
Organism: Lypha dubia; assembly: GCA_947311025.1. NCBI lineage: Eukaryota > Metazoa > Arthropoda > Insecta > Diptera > Tachinidae > Lypha > Lypha dubia. The sequence continues at coordinate 27,599,324 of OX371263.1, read as the reverse complement.
GGCTATAGCTAGACAGATGATAAGTATTTTGTACACGAGTTGTACTTCATAAATAATTGAAACACATTTACAAAAATGATTATACGCCCAATTGAACTTAACAAGCTGTGTGTTGAAGAGAATGATGTGTTTTCTAATCTTATAATACAAAGAAGCACTTGACACACTTGAAAGTTATGAGAAAAGCTTTTTAAACAAAGTTAGAGTTTGTTTCTCAGTTATTGCAGGGGCATTGTTTTCGAAGGCCGCTACACCATCTAACCAACATTCAGCCTCTTGATTTTATTATATTTTAAAAATAAGTTGTCACTTGAAGCATTTAAAATTTTTTTATTTGTTTAACGCTGGAACCAAAAAAGAAGCTGCGTTTTCCCAAAGTGACGTTCAATACATTTTTGTGTGATTTCCGTATGTTTGTTTTATAATTTATAATTACGATGGATAACCTTAGATGAGCTAAGGTGACAAATTTAATTAGGCTGAACAATATAGAGGTAACGCTCAATACACTTTTTTTCTGTATTTTCTCTTTTTCCCCTGGAATAATTTCCTTTTAAAGTTTCAAACTAAAATGCCAGATATTTTTAAGAATATTGTAAAAGTTATAATCAACATATTTTTAGTTGATCTTTTTATCGAATTAAATTTATTTCAAATAAAACGTTAAAATTTGTTTGAACTTTTTATACACACGAATAGAAGATTAGCGTCACATTTCTTAGTGTTGCCACGATATTTATGATTAATGGTTTCCTTTTGATCTATATTTGTCTCAGTGAGATGTAGTTAGAAGCTGTTTAAAATTAGGTTAACATTGTTTTGTTAAGGTTACGTTAAATACATTTGCAATTTTACTTTAATTTTAATTATAAAAAAATTAATTAATATTTTTTATTATTATTGAAGCACAAAATATTGTCAATAAAATTGGTTATGAATGAAAAAGCTTTCAATTAGTTTAATAGGTTATCGGTAACATTCAATACATTTTTATATAACTTGTTAGATTTACCACATTAGTGAACTTGTGTTAATTATGTTACAATACATAATCAGAAAAAGGTTACAGATTTTGTCACAGTAACGTTGAATACAAAATTTTCGAAATATCATATTTCTGCAATTTTCTTTAAATAAACTTACATAGCACAGGGGAACAGTTGTACTACCCTCACTGATTACGAATTGCAGCATATATAATCTTGTAACAGGTCTATTTACTCGCGTAATCAGAAACTTAATTTTCCGTTTTAGTCTACCTGTTTTCATACTTCATTTATCAGTAACATTAAAATAATTCAAGCTATTGTAGTAGTATTTGCATATTGTGATTATCCATTGCCTGTTTTACTGTAATCACCCTGTATTATTAACGGTTGGCACGTTCCATCAGATTTTATAATTCTGTAACAATGAAAAAAACTTACAATAGTATGGAATTAATTTTAAAGTCAATTAACTACAAAATATACAACTGGGCTATCTGTGGAGACCTCAAAATCATTGCAACTCTTCTTGGGTTGCAGAGCGGGTTTACAAAATATTGTTGTTTTTGTGTTTGTGGGACAGTCGAGCAAGAAAAAACCATTACATTCAAAAAAATTGGCCTGCAAAAAATACTTTTATACCAGCTAATGTCAAATATACGCCACTGGTCGATCCAAAAAATGTTATTTTACCTCCTTTGCATATTAAGTTAGGGCTAATAAAAAATTTAGTCAAAGCCATTGGCAAGAATGGCGAACGATTTAACTATATAAAGAATATTTTCCCTAATCTAAGCGATGCTAAGCTAAAAGGAGGAATTTTTATAGGAACTCATATAAGGAAATTGATTGAAGATAGTACGTTTGCCCATAAAATGAACGAAAAAGAATTTAAAGCTTGGAACTGTTTCTTCGCCGTTGTGCAAGGCTTTTTAGGCAATAAGAAAACTGAAAACTATAAATATCTAGTACAGGAATTACTTCAGTCGTATCAAGACTTGGGTTGCAAAACTTTTTTCGTATTAATCTTTGCGCAGTAAGCGATGAACAAGGAGAAAGGTTGCATCAAGATGTGAGAAAAATAGCAATTAGATACCAATGCAATGGGATCCAGCTATGATGGGCGATTATTGTTGGTTCTTAAAACATAAGATGTATCGCTGTATAAGAGACAAAAAAAGTCATTGAGCACAGTGAATGTTCATCAAGTACGTGAAAATATTATATCAGGGTGTAAAATATTAAAAAAGAACACTTATTTATATATTAATAAAAATGCTTTGAACTGATTAATTTTTAAATTTAAATTTTCCGGTGTTATTTTCAATTTTTGATATATCATGATATCTGAAAATCAGGACCAGTTACAACAAATCTGTCATTACTTCTATTTTATATTTTATGTCAGGCGTGTTTAATTCAAAACATTATATTTTTCCGTGTTGTCGACAGAAGATGTAAATTTGTTCCCTTGTGTAATTAGAGATGACAAAACTTTAATACAACTTAAAAGCTATGAGTAACGTTCAACACTATTTTATTAGAATATTATGTATTTTCCTCTTTAACTTTTTAAATCTTACTGTTTTGGAATTTATTTAAATACACATTATTTATAATGGTCTTTCAACAAAAATACCAGAAGTATTATCTTCTATCACTTTTCGTCAGTATGTATTTAGTTTATATTAAATCATTTGAAAGCTTTGAATGAACATACATATATTGTATTTCATTCAACACTTGACTTGCAAATTATAATATTCATTTCCTATAGGTGATTATCCTTTGTTAACACATGTTTGGCAATTTAATATCATACTTTTTGGCTCAAGATAAAATCCCCTTTTTTATTTATAACATAATTTGCTTCAAAGCAATTTATTTTACACAAAATAAAATAAAAAAGTACTGCAAACAGATAAACTTAAAAAAACCAACAACATCAGACTCCAAAAAAAAGAAAAACAAAAATAAATCTTATATTTCCAATTTTCTAAATTTGCAAACATTTTCAAATTACTATGAATGCCGATGAGAAATTTTTGATTGTGTGTGCTTTTTTTTGAAGATAATATTAGTTTCTCTTTTATGTTCCACAATGTTGGCTGCATACAGGAGATCTCATCATCATCATCATTGATGATGATCATGTGAATGATGATAGTGCTTAAAATAACATAGCACATACGCACACACATACACACGCATACATACTCGTACATACATTTAAGTAGACAAATATTTAGTTTACAAACACATACTCTGCTTTATAACCAGACTCTGCTAACAACTAAAAGTATGCAATATCAATGCTGCCCAAACAGCTGCTTTGAATTTTTACTGTCTGGCAGCTAGATTATCCCAAATATGAGAAGAAATTTGTTGATTTTATTTTCATTCTTGATTTTGTGAAAAAAAAAGGAATTTTTTTTTGTGTCTTCTTATTTTTACATGAGACTCTAGAATTTTGTGAATGTGTAAACATGTGCGATTTTCTAACAAATGCACAATTTTATTAGACTTTTTTTATTTTGCCAAACATAGAAACACACAAACACTCATGTTAACAAATAGCATGTACTCATACTTATACATTTACAACAGCAAAATTCAAATTGTTCCTTTTAGCAGATGAAGAAGCAAACAAGCAAATATTCCAAATGTAGTATTCGTTTTGTGAAAAATAAAAAAAAATACAATATGTGTATTTTGCATACAATTTAAATTTTTTCTAAAAGACATATCAAATGCTAACAGTTTCATAGTTGTTACATAAAAGCAACTAAAACTACTTAATGTTGTCGTTTAATAAATACAAATACTCGTATCCAAATAAAACTATTTGTCTTTGGGCAATCCCTCCCGCGCTCATCTCTTTCCAAAAGTATTTGAGTAAATTGAAAATATATATAATGAAAGAGGAGGAGCAAAAGGAATATTCTTACTGGCAAATGAGACTAATTTCTTTAATCAAATTTAATATGAAATTGAATGTTCAATTAGTTTGAATGAAATCTTTTAAAAATCATTAAAAATTAAAGTTAAGCTTTAAGGAAAAGCATTTTTGATACGAAAAAAATTAATTAATGCTGTAAATTAAAGTTTTTAGAGCTAAGAAATAAATTGGAAAACTTATTTTAAAATCTTGTAAAGTTTCTTTGGCATTGTAGGTTGTTAGTTTGGCAGTATGCTTGTTCGTATGAATGTATATGCCATTAATTCGACCAAATTTTAATAAAGACTTCATTGTGCACATCTTGAAATTGTTACCTTTAAAGCTATAAAGATTTTGTGTAAATCGGCTTTATGAAGAAAACTTAAAAGGGATAACAAAATATCATCCTTCCCTATTTAATGTAAAGAAAATGATTATAATTTTGTAATAATTTGAAAAAGACTTTAAGTAAGAATTTTTTTATAGTTTTAAACCAAACAAACTTCGATGAACATAAAGATCAGCAGGTGAGAGCAAAAACAGAGTGTGTTTGAGAGAAAGAGAATTTGTTTTGTAATGCGGATAACATTATTTTAAAATGTCATTTCACTTATTAGATTCCAAATTTAAATTTTAATTATTTCAGAGTCCTTGTTTACTGTAGAGCAACTAAAGGGAACCTTTTGTTAATTTGTTTTTAAATTTAATGCAAATAACAAATTAAATTAGTCAGATATTTAAATTACTGACTCATATAATTATGCAAATGTGTATTTATTTTTTTTGTTGGTAATTTATTTATTTCTTTTTCAATTTTTTTTTTTAAATACATGTAATCAATTATTTTACCATTTAATGTACATTTTTCAATTGAATAAATAAGTTGAAGGCATTTTGTTGTTCGGTTGAGTACACACATCTCTCACTTTTTATGCCAGTTAAAAAACAACACAGCAAAAAATGCGATAAAAACATAATGTATGTGTTACCAAAGTCCTAGTAGTATATCATGTTTTATTTGAACAAAATTTTGCAAGGATATTAAAGAGTTCTTTCAATGCAAAATCAATTTGATGATTTCCTTTTTTATAAATGGATGAATTTTTTGCTGGGCATACCTGGTCCCTATTTGGTAATTTTAACAATTATTTATTTATGCGCTTATTGATATGAAAAGTAGATTTTAAAAATGTTTAATCATCATAAGTTTTTTTGTGTTTTTATATCACAAACATCAGCAACAAACAGCATTATTGTCCTCATATTCAATAAATAAATAATAATAAAATAATTTAAAAATCGTGTAAAGCTCTACACCATCAACATACAAAAAAAAAAAACAAAACATGTAAATGTGGTTGGTTACACTCGCTAATAAATGAGTAAGGAAATTATATCAAATATCAAATTACTTTTATAAAATACGTCCTATTTTTGAATTTATCACATCAGTTAAAAAACTTATGTGTCATGTATTTTTCTACTTACTTACTCGGATATTTTTACACACGCTTATGTACGTACATATAAACGCACTATTGCACACACAAAGACATGCACATACTAAATATCATTAAACGAACATAAAGAGTGTAGTGATGCTATAAAACACGTTCAACGTCAACTTTAATGTGACCATATTTTTCATATAAACTGACAGTTTAATTAATTGTTTAAATTGTAATAGATTTTTCCTGTTTGGTTTTTATTTCAATTGTTATTATTACTCTTGTGTTGTTTTCCTGGTTTTTATTATTATTATTTTTTATTTCAATTGATGTTACAATTTGAACTTAATGTAATGTTGTCATTGTATAAGTATGATCGTGTATGTTTGTAGTTGTACTTTTAGTGGCTTATTAAATTGTTATTAAAAATATACAACGAGCGAATGCATATGTTTGGATGTTCTTTAAATCCTGTATTATAATAAATTAAATGAAACGAAAGAAATGTGTAGTTAATTGAGGCTACAACAGGATAATTATGAAAAGGACATGCACATAAAATGAAAATAGTCCCTAATAAAACTGAAGATATTAAAATTTATATATATTTATTATTATTTTAAAGTATACTCTGTTATGTGATGAAAAAGATAATGTCCTTTATGAATAGGTATTTTTTTTTAAAAGGTTGCTTTATCGAAATGGTAATTCTGAAAAGTAGTAATTTTTGTAAAATTTTTAGTAAATTCTTAGTAAATTAATATTTTTTGTGAAGCGTACTATTTCTTAAAGGTATATTTGGTAAAGTTTGTTAAAAACGTAATGTTTTTAAAGGTACTTTTCTTGAAAGTACTTATCCTAAAGGTACTTTTTTAGAAGAGTCAGTTAAAGGAAGTTTTTATTTCGCCTTCTTAAAAGTTTATTCTTTAAAAGTACTTTTTTAAGGTACTTTTCTTGCAGGTACTTTTTGTGAGGTACTTTTTTTAGATGAAATATACCTCTCACAGCTATACCATTCTTAAAATGTACGTTTTGGAAAACTATTTAATTATAATGTATTGTTTTTAGGGTATTAAAGAAAGGGTATGTTTTTCAGAGCTAGCTTTTTTGAAAATGTATGTATTTTTAAAAATTACAGTTTCAATGGTACATGGTTTCTTTTTTAAAATATTTTTAAAAATATTTAAAATATTGCTTTTGTGCTTTTTAAAAAGTTACTCTTATTAAAGTACTTATGTTAAGAGTTACTATTTTTAAAGTGTGTGGTTTTTTAAAAGTTACTTTTTAATTATTTCACAATATACTTTTCTTAAGAGTTCCATTTTTAAACGTACTATTTTCAACATGTATATTTTAAAAAGATTTTGTGCATGCAAGTGTACAGTTTGGACCATTTTGCCAGTTAAAAGTGTTTTAATTTTCTTTGTTGCCCAGTGTAATAATTTGAGGTAAAAACATGTACTTGTCTTTTTACTTTTTTTTTAAATATTGTTTACAATAATCTTTTTAAAATACTTATACTTTTGATAAATTTTTAAACGCTTCTTTTTTAATTCGTTCTCGTTGGAAATATCCCTTTTTTTAGTGACGTCTTATGAAGGACACCTTTCCACATTTAGGATTCTGCGGGTATGTAATAATAATAATACATGAGCTTTTGTACTAATAATAAAAGTACAATTCAAATCATAATGCTGTTTATTTGGCAATTTTTTTTTCCTTTTCCCCATGCTAAAGTTGTTACGCCACCTTGAGATTATCTCAACCATCCAGGCTGTGTTGCTGCTGTTATTATTTTGGATCTTGAATAATTTTTCTATTAACTTTAAGTGAATCGACGGAAAACGTGACTTTGTATAATTTTTGTTCATTTCCGTACGAAAAGTTTCTTGCGATGAAAAGTGTTGAAAAGTTTTTTTTTTTTTTTGGTTTTACATAAAAGTTTTAACAACTTGTGTAAAGTGAGATACATAATCGCCAATTGATTAGCTTTTTGACTTGAATACAACATGCAAAATTAAAGAGAGTAACGAGTGAGTGCAACAGCTTAACGAGGAGTTATAGAATTAAAATTGTGAAAGTAAAATGTTCACCTTTTTTCGAATTTGAAAGTAATCATACCCAAAGTAGTTGGAATCATTAAAGTCAATATACTCGTAGTATATTGAACACCAGGAGTAAAGGCAAAGTAAATTTTCTTTGAAACTGAAAGTATGCTACCATTTTGCTGAACTAACGTTTTACACCATGTGAAATTTTCTCTGTTTTCTTTGATAAGTGAAAATCCATTATTAGTAAAATTGGCCTGTTCGTGTTCTACACTTAAACTATTCGATAATATTTTCTCATGTGCTTTCTCTTTTAAACTAACACTATTTGATTAACGTTGAAATAATATGGATCAAGATTGAAGTGGCAACGTCTGGTATAAATTTCAATAGTGAATGCTTGTGTTCTGTGGAATTGTTATTATTCTCACTCACACACAATCTCACTGGCTTAACGAATCATATTCGCATATCTATTTACAAATCTAGGTATCAAACAGTCAACTACTTTAACGTTGTATGCATGTATGTATGCGTGTGTGTAGTAAGTCATACAGGCATAGCTGCCAGATTTGACGATTTATCGTCATTTTGACGATTTTGGGTCCTAAAAATGACATAGTGACGATGGGACGATTTATACCCTAATTTTGACGATTTTAAATAATTCAAGTTTGCAACATTTATTTGTAAAATTGAAAATTTTAATGAGCAACTTTTTAAAAACTAGTATGCTTAAAACTGTAAACTTTTATTAAATCTATATATATAAAAAAATTATTGCAAGGGTATTGTGACTTTATAACTCACGAACGGTCAAACCGAATTCGATTAAATTTTTAGGGTTTGTTCTTATGGTCGTGTAGATGGTTTATCGAAATCGGTGAGTTTGTGAGTTATGACTTTTCGTGAAAGTCGTGATGTGCTTTAATTAGGTAAATCGAAATCGAATCCGTGTGAAGCCGGGGCGCTCAGCTAATTGATTATAAAAACCATAACAATTTATTAAATTTTGAAGACATTTATTTAGTAATATTTGCCAGAGATGAATTTGAAGAAGCACAAATAAGTGCAAAATAAAAATAATAATTGTGTTAATTTTTATATAGAGATTTGTGATCAGATATTTTCCAGGTTTGATTTTGAATATAAAGCTCTTGGCCAAACTAATCCATTTAATATTATTTATGTAGAAAAAAGTTGGTTTTCTGAAATTATAACAGAATTTTCCTATTTTGTTAAAGAAAGTGAAAGCCAAAAACATATTATGTTTTTATCAGTGCAATAATTTTAATTGTCTGAACTCAGTTTCTAGCTCTAGTTATATTGTAACTATTGGATTTTTGGAAAAAAATATCAGAGATGCAAACGAGGGACTCTAGTATTTTGTTTCTGGTTTTGGCTAAATTTATTACAAAAAACCTAGTTTTACCACTATCCCCAGCAAATGTGGAAATAATATTTAGTCAGGTAAACATAAATAAGACTAAAGTAAGAAATTTATTGAAAAAGTCGCCTTTGGAAGCAATATTATGTATATACAAAATATTATTTAAAGCTAGACAAATGTAGCTGCTATGATCTCACAGTTGTACCTGAATTAATCAACATGTTTAATTGTACTATATAATTGTAAAATATATTATACATATATGTAAATGTATCATATACATATTTTCTTTAAAAATTATATTTTATTTGTATAAATTTTATTGTAGTTTTTATACATTTTTAGAAAAAAATGTTTCCAAAAATGATATTTAAAATGCTTATTTTACTACATTGGAAAAAAAATGCGATTTTATTGTGAATTCTAATTGAAGTATCTGATCTCTCTATTTAAAGAATGCTGTTTTGTTTAATAAGATTTGTTTATTTAAAAGTTTTGTTATATTTTGCCTCTGATAAAATATGTTTTGTTGGTAAATAGGCGGTTTTTTCATTTGACGTTTTTATGACGATTTCAATAAGCTATATTGACGATAATGACGATTTTTTCCCAAAAATATGACGATATTACCTAAAAAAATCTGGCAGCTATGCATACAGGTAGTATTGCAAAAAGGTATGTATTCATATACACACATCCATATCATCCATTCATTTATTCAGCCATCAAACAAAGTATCTAGCAAATACGTGGACTCATTGATACTCTCTTGCTAAAGGGGTTACGAGTGTAAGTGCTGTTGGTTATAATGGATTTGCTGTTGCCTCAAAAAGTAAAAAAAGGAAAACCAAAAGCTTTTAATTTAAGCACAAACTTTATATTGGGTGTTATGATTTAATATTTTGTGAATTTTTGTTCACTATAAAAATACAAAAATACGATTGATAGTGGAAAATATTTATACAACCATTTAAAATATAAAATGAGCTTCTTAAAGCAATTTATGTGAGTATATTAATTAGAATTTAAATACCATAAAAGAAGTTTATTTACGAACAACCATTAAAAAAATTACTTATGAAAAAAATTACATTTTAAAATATATAATTTTTAAAATAACAAAAATACAATATCTATGATGACAATTATTATGGTATTTTCTGCAGTTTTTTTTCTAATAATAAACAAAAATTACTTAAAAATTTAATTATGCAAACTAAAGCCTGAATTATTAAAATTTATTTGAAATGAAAAAAATTACATTTAAAAAATAGCAGATTTAAGCTGATTAACTGTAATATAAATTCATGTTAAATATATATATATACATATGTATATTTATTTTTGTTTTTAAATTGCCTTGTGAAAAAACGTACCTTTTAAGAAAGTACCATTTAAGAACGTATATTTAAAATAATTGCCTTAACAAGCAATTGTGAATAATAATTTATTCCCATAATGAAAAGTACTACTTAAGAAAGCGCTTTTTAAAATGTACTTTTGTAAAAGTTTTCTTGCAAAACAGTTTATTAAGAAAACCAGCTTCTGAAAGAAGTAGTAGTAGTAGTACTACGTTCAGAAATCCCTTTAAAATCCCTTTTTTTGGATAATACATTTAAAAAAAATTTTATTTCAAAAAAGGTACCTAAAGGTAAAGGTTAAGAAAAACTAACTTCAAACAACGACTTTTAAGAATATCGTTTTTAAAAAATTTATTTATTTGAGTAAAAATGTTTTAATTAATTCGGCTGAAAGGTCTCATTAAGAAGAAATAAAAATAAAAACCAAAGAAGTGTTGTTCCTTAAAATCTTTTAAGTTTTTATTTTATTTTAAATTAATCCGATATTTCGGTTATCATCGATAACCATTATCAAGGAACTAAAAATACAAGAAAAATTACAGTATATTTCCTTATTAATATTTATATGCAAACGGGCATACATATATAGAAACAAAACAATATTAAAAATAGATGTACAAAACAAATACAATAAACATATTGAATACATACATTAAAGAATTTAATTATCCGCTAAACAATATTTAACAGTAGTCCTTCACCAAAATTTCAAGTCCTGAACTAACCATTGTTTATGTTTTGTTTTCTTATTTCATATTTGTTTATTATCGGCCGGTATAATTGAGCACGATTGTCAATATCAGTCTTATAATTAAGTCTTTTCTCAGAGGGTACATTCATGATGTGTAACATTTCTAGCGTAAATCTCTTTCTGTAGTTGTTCTCTTCTTGTAATACTCGTTACGTTATTAAAATCAGGTTTATGACCACTCAATGTACAGTGGGCCGCGAGGGCAGTTTTTTGTTCAATTGGTTTGTTAACAGCTTTTAGGTCCGACTTGTGAGATGATATTCTGGTTTTCAATTTTGTCTTAGTAGTGCCAATGTATAATTTATTACAAACACTTTGCTCGTCACCACTGCATTTAATTTCATAAATGAAATTGGATTTATCCTCTTTTTTTATATTATCCTTTGTTTTGCTAAATAATTTATTCAATGAGTTATTAGTTTTCATCGCCAATTAAAATTTATTATTATCATAAGTGTCTGAGTTTTTAATTCTTTCAGATAATCCTGATATATATGTAATTGTTTTATAAATTTTCTGAGAATTGACATCTTCCAAATTTCTTTTGTTATTGTTTTTAACGTAGTTTATAAGTTCCAGTATGGTTCCTTGTGGATATTCATTTTTCTTAAGTATTTTTACTATTCTCTTTACATTTTCTTCATGAAATTTCTCATCGCTGATGCTCAGTACTCGTCGGATAAAGTTGGTTGCCGTATTTATTATTATTCGTCTAGGATGTTTTGAGTAAAAATTAATAAGTCTATCGGATGATGTGGGTTTTTGATACCAATTCAGCTTAAGAATGTTGCCATCTCGTATTACTATCCCGTCCAAATATGGGAGTTTATTGTCATGTTCTAACTCTTTAGTAAATTTAATTTGTCTATTATAGGAGTTTAACTTAGCAAGTACATCCTCAACTGTGTTTGATTTTACTATGGCGAAGATATCGTCTACGTATTTCACCAGTACTTTCGGTTTTGTTTCCATATTCATTAATGTTGAATCCAAAAGTTCTTCCATTACAATGTCTGCTACAACCGGGGAAATTGGTGACCCCATGGGCATTCCTTTTTTCTGTTCATAAAATTTATCGTCAAATTTTAAATATCTGGTTTCTTTTATACAAAAAGTTAAAATCTCCATAAACAGCTGTTGTGGTATGTTTGTGTGTTTATTTAAAATATTCCATTTTTCCACTATAGTTTTAAGGGCTAAGTTTACCGGTATGCTCGGAAAAAGGGGATACGACGTCAAAAGATACTAATATTTCATAATTTTCGATGTTGATATTATTGATCTTGGATTTAAACTGAATTGTGTCTGTAACATTGTATTTCGAATCTTTCGTCAAGTTTTTTAAAATATCCGCCATAAATTTACAAAGACTATGTGATGCGGAATTAATGTAAGAACAAATAGGTCTAAGGGGTACACCTGGCTTGTGTATCTTCGGTAAACCATAAATTTATTAATACAAAAATCGCTATATAAAAATATTGATTTAAAATGTTTCTAGGAAAATTTATTTAAAAAAGTTTATAAATTTTTAAAAGAAGAAATTTTAAAATAAATACTTTTTGAAAAAAATTCATTTAAAATAAAAGTATCATTAAAGAAAGTATCATAAAAAATTCCATTAAAAAAGGGCACTTTCGCTAGAGTACCTTTAAAAACAGTGCCCTGTAAAGTGCCTTTAAAATAGTTCCCTTTATAAATGTTCTTTTTGAAAAAGTACCTTTAGAAAAAGGCACCTTCTAAAAAATTTACTTTTTTTAAAAAATTACTTTGCGAAAAAGTGCCTTTTGAAAAAATTCCTTTTCAGAAAGTATCTTTTATATATAAGAAAAGTACTTTTAAAGAATTCCTATATGAAATATCAGGTTTTTTTCCCGAAGATCATATGCGAGTATTTTTGCCAACATCTATTACAATTGGTTTTTATTCGAAATTTTTGTTTATTTTACATATTTTCCTTTCATTTTCTGCTTTTTTTCAATTAGTTACTCAATTTAGTTATAGTGTTTTTCTTCTTCTTGTAATGTGCGAGTTGTTGTTATCCTTAAAAAACTATTACACATTGTTTTTGTTATACAATACCGTTACATTTTGCTGCTCCTTTTGCTATTGTTGAGTAGTTGTAGCTGTTCTTCTATATTAATATTTTTTTTTTTTGCACTAGTTGTTATGGGTTTGAAACTTGTATTTTATTTTTTTGTTGTTTTGAAATAAATTTTCACCTTTTTTCTCTCACATTCTCTTAGAACACGCTACGCGTGTGAGTACGAGATATATTGAATGTTTTTGCTGTTGCTTTATTATTGCACAAGTTGAAAAGTTGAGAAGTTTTTAAAGTTACAAAATGAAAATGAGCATTTAATATGGTTTCACGCTTAAAACTTTCTATTTGTTTTATTGGTATTTTTTCCATGTTTTTCTTACTTTGATGTTGTGACTTTGAAAAAGAATTTTGTTTTTGCTTTGAGTATGATTTTCTTTTCTTTTTTCTCATTTCAATTACTGTAATTGTTTTTGCTGAGCATACGGTAACTTGTTCTCAGAGCAGGTGTGTTTCAGGATTGTGAAAAAATAAAGGATTTAATTTGAAACTTATTTTGTTATATTTTATGTATGTAAGTATGTATGTATGTTGCTGGTTTTAAAATGATTTTTAAATTTGTAATAAAGATAACAACAGAGATCTTAAGGAGCATTTTTAAATTGTGAGGCAAAAGTATACTGTTTTACATACTATAAGTATCAAACATCTCCATATTTTAATTAATAAAAAGCAACAGAACCGAATACTTTGCTCTAAGCAAATGCCAAAAAATAAACCTTTATATGTAAATAATCACATAAGTGATTATATTGAAAGCTTTTACTTACTTATGTTCGCTTAACTTTTTCTTTGCAGAATAAAATGTTGAAACTTTTTTTAACCCTTATTTGCACTGACAATTGAAGGTAAGCCAAACAATTATCCGTTTAAATTAATTGAAAATCTTTATTGAGCAAACAGTTAAGCCACATAATTTCCAAATTTTTTCTAAAGCAATTGATATTGCGAAGGAAAATCTAGAAATCTACATGCAAACGAGAATGATTTCCTATATTTGTTGAAGTTATCCATATACATACATACTCGTACAAAAAAACTTCTCGTTTTCTTATTTGCACTTCATATGTATCTTTCTGACGAACATTACTTCTAAAATCAGCAAAATTTCATTAATTAAAAAGCTTCAAATAATCATATATTTTTATAATATGGAAATTAAGCAATTGGTACCTTTAAGGACCCCTAAACCACTTTAGGTATTATTTCATAACATTTAAATGCCTCATCCAATAGCTTCTACCATCTCTTAATATCTCACTCAAACTAAAATGTAAATATTATTTAACACACTTTACATTTTAATTGGAGACCCAATTTGTTTGGTTATAAATTTTATACTCAGTTGTGTAATAATTAGATTTTGCGTGTTCGAAAAGCAAAAAAAAAAAAAATATCCTTAAGAATTTAGTGCTGTTGCCATACATGTCTTTAAGAGAAAATTAAATCAGTTTTACTTTCATTTAAGAAAATCAAAAAAATAACACAACAAGCCAGTATGCTCTGATAAATATGTAATTGGAAAGTTTTCTTCCTACAACAACGGTAACGCAGTATTGACATGCAAATGAGGGATTTTATAGTGGGGTGGGCAGAGATGCCAGATGGTTTTCTCAAATGATTGCTAAGGGGAGTAATTATTTGTCTGGCTTTGGTAATACTAAAAAGAAAGTTATCAAAACGACAGAAATATCGATAAAAACTAAGAAAATCGCTTCGCATTAAAACATAAAAACCTGCCATATTGAAAAGTTTTTAAGACTTGGCCAAATAAGAAGCACGACAATAATCGGCACAAGAAAAAATAAAGCCTAAACCAAAGAAAGGGATCTGGCATTAAAGAAATTGTAAAAATAAAAACAAAATTGGGCAAACTATACAAAGTAACAAACACGAACATAATCGCAAGAAATAGATCGCCTGGATCCAAAAAAGTCTTAAATTTTTTTTTTTTGTTTTTTTGTTTGTTTTTTAACAAACACAACCCCGCAAAGCAATAAGCTTGTCCGCAAAAAAAACAGGATCTCAGGCCGGAATCGAACCGACAACCTCCAGACTACTAGGGTAGCATTGCTACCTATCAGCCACAGCGGCACCCAAAATGAAAAAAATCCCAGAAGTAGCTATACTAGAGGAGTAGTTGAAAATAATCCTCAAAGCGTTAGTAAAGCAATTTCATCACTAACAAAAAGAAAGAAAATAAAATTGTTGGTCAAACCGTAAAGCGAATAAAATTGGAGCATCTAAAGTATCGCTAAACTAAAAAAAATCCCACATCCTCACATCAGATTAAGAAAAAAAAATAAATATAATATTAAATAATATGAAAAAAATTGGCTTATTGCAATTTCCCGATCGTTGGAAAAGCATTTTCATCACTAAAAAAAAAAAACGAAATTGTTATGCTTTTTTTCTGTGTAATATATTTTATGGAAAAAATTTTTCTTAATGACTTAAAAAGGGATATCGCTTAACTTTTTGTGTTTTTTGTAAAAAATTTTTGAGAAAAAAATGTCTCATCAAAATGGGAAGTTGTGAAACGAATAAAAATGGATTTTTATTCTTGACCTATTTTAATATTTTAATGACAAGTCGCATTAACATAACATTTTCTTCTAAAGTTTCTAAGGACTTTGTCGGAAAATTAAGGCTTTTTCCCCTTGGTCACATAAAGAAATAGTCGTTCGAAAGGGTTGTCAAAGCTGCACACATTTTATAAAAATAAATATTATACTTTAGAAAATTCCTTTTGTTGAAGCAACTTTTCCCCTCATAGTGGCCACATTGTATTTAACTGTTGAGTTTAACTGTTTTTGTTGTTGTTGCTGTTAAATTTTATCGCTGTTTGGTCAAAAGAAAGGAGAGAAAGTTTTATGGCCAGCTGAGTTGAGCCAAATATACAATAACAACCATAATTTGCTACTTAAACAATTTAACGGTCTCTCTTTATTTTGCTCTACCTCGCCAACTTCTAAAAATCACATTTTATTTCATAAAAAAAAAAATGTAATAAAAACTAAATGAAATATAAAGTGAAAAGTAAATGGAAATAAACCTTAATTTTGGTTTTATTTGCTGCTTTTTTTTGGGTCAAATATTCAAATTTTTATTGATTTCGCACGAAATTGTAGT
This sequence comes from Lypha dubia, assembly GCA_947311025.1. NCBI lineage: Eukaryota > Metazoa > Arthropoda > Insecta > Diptera > Tachinidae > Lypha > Lypha dubia. The sequence goes on along the minus strand of OX371263.1, from coordinate 27,583,169 downwards.
TTTTCAACTGGCAACAAAAACAACAAATCTGCCTTAAAGGCTATTTTATAAACAGTGTGGTTTTTGTTGTTGTTGCTGTTCTAGCTGCTTTTTAATTTTGTTGTTTGTATTTAACACACACACAAACCAATTCGTGATGAAACACACACTAATGTAAATATCTTTGAACATTTTTTGGAAGAATAGTTTCTTAAGGACTTACCTTAAATGCCTTAAATGAGGACACCACATATGAGGCACCATCTTCTAGTTCATCCAAATGATATTTACGATCACCGTCCATAGAGAAAACATAGCGGGCACCACGTGGCAAATCAATTTTGGGCGAAATTTTATCAAGTAAATTTTCCAGTGAGGTTATGTCACGACCGGGACGAAAACGTAACTCAACACCGGGAAAAAAAGGATCTCCATTGCGATAGAAAACCACACGTCGTGCCTTCCAATACGAGAGATTCGAATAACGACTGGCCGCACTCATAACACTGTTTATATGGGCATTTGAGTTTAATTCGGGTCTTGATTTAGAACGTTGTAGAGGTTGGACCGGTGGTTGTTCAGAATTCTCACTCATATTGTCCGGATATTGCAATTGATTGGGTGTGGCGGTACCACTGGCACCGGCTCGACTCTGGCGGCCGGATTGATTGGAAAGACCACCGTTACGTTGAGACCAGTAATCATTTGCTGCAGCAGCCCCTAAGCCAGCACCTGCCGAGCGCTGCAGCTCATAGTCATCTTCGTTATCGGAATAATTTGAATTGCGACGATCGTTAAGGCTCTTCAAGGGACTGGAGCCGTTATAATGTACTGTTTGGTTAATGTTAATTTTATTTTGTTGTTGCTGGTGTTGTTGTTGTTGCTGTTGTTGCTGTTGTTGATGTACAAAATGTGATGATTGTTGTTGTTGTGTTGTTGCGTTTAAATTTTGCTCATCATACGGTTGCGTTGGCGACGTGTGTGGCGAAACGTCTTGGTCGAGTTGTAAGGCCGTACTAAGTTGTGGCGTTACTCTGCCACTATCCATAAGTGATGAGGGCTGCTCGTTAGCTAAATTGGTGGTCGTAGGTTGTGCTCCCTGTAACTCGTTCTCTTCCAAGTTGGACATGTTTTATTACCACCACTGGTGTTTATTACCGCGTTTTTTCTAGTTTTTTTTTTTTAATATTTTTCTTGTTGTTGCGTTCTGCTTTTTTTTGTATTTATTTTGTTTTTCTCAGTTTCTTAGCTTTATATTGTTGTTTTTGCTGTTGAAGTTGTTGTGTGTACATTTGTGTTTTGCAAAACTTGAAACTCAACTTAAAAGCTTTTCTCATTGACGCTGAACTTGTTTTGTTCTTCTTTTTTTCTCAGTAGTTTTTGTAAGAAAAGTTTTTCCATCTGTATATTTAGCAGTTGCTGTTTATTGTTTTGTGTAGAATTTTTTATGTAGAATTTTCTGTGTAGAGTCTAAAAACTTTCTTAAAGTTAAAATTTTCTTGCAGACATTTGATTTTTTCCTTGAGTATTTCAATTTGTGTTTTTTTTTTGTGGGTGGTTGTGTGTTATAATCTGCAAAAGAGGTTAGAGTATAAAATGAAGTTAATTATTTTGTTTCATTTAGTTGGTGAAATATTTTCAATTTCTTTTTAGTATGTGATATTTGCTTGTGCCTTTGGGAATTTTAATGAATTTTTATTTTATTGAAAGGATTTTTTTCGTCTGCTTATTTGTTGAGGAAATAAAAATGTTTTAGTATTTCTTAAGCATGTAAGCTATTGATTGGGTTCATTAGTGTTCGTAAAAAGAATTGACAATTAAATAAGAAAATGGTTGAATATTAATTATGATGAATTTTTAATCATTATGGTTCAAAAAAAAAAGTATTTTAAATACTAAACTCATTTTTGGAATATAATTGGGTTTTGCTTTTATGGTAAAAAACTCTTGTGGGTCTCCGAATTGAAAGGGATTTAAAATTTTTAAAGTTTTTAGTGGACAGTGCTATGCCTTCGGCTCTTAAGCAGTGCAACAACAATTAATTCAAAGCGACACTAATGAACATTAGGGAAATTTATGATGTTTATGACATGAACTGACCAGAGATCGAACCCAGGTCTTAAGTCATAGTTTGTTTAAAAGTCAACGTGCCAAGCAATTCATAGCTTTCAATGGTTCTTTTTATAGTTAAGATACTTGGCATTATAGGAGTTAAAAAAGTAGAAATCCTTCCTTTGTAGCCTACAAAATTTTTATTATTTTGTAAAAATCTCAACTGCATTGTGTGCCCTCTTTTGATTTTCCGTGCAATGACCTTTAAAATACAGTTGCATTAAACATTAATATTATTATTGTTAATATTTCTTTAGTCTTAAGAAAATGCTCTTTCCAGTGGTAATACATATTTACCAGACGAAAAAAAAAATCAATTAAAAACAGAAATTCAAGTGGCTCTTATCATTTTATCCAGAGTGTATATTGATATCCTGTGACAACAGAGCATTATTATAATACATATGAATTACTTTTATTTTAGCTACTGTTCGTGTTAAGTCTGTATATATAAAACAGGATGTGTGGATGTATGTAACGTATGGACTCCAAAACGGCTGGGCCGATTTTGATGAAATTTTCAGGGAATCTTCAGAATATTCAGGCGGCTTACACTGTGAAGTCTGATTATTGATTTTCGGTTTGCGGGCGGCGGGGCGTGGCAAAATCTAATTTTCATATTGCACCACCAATGACATACATATACATATACAGTGTAACCTCGGTAAACGCAACCAATAGAAATTTTGGGCTGTTGCGATAGCTGAGTTGTTGCGCAAACCAAGTCACAAACTTCTAGTCATATTTTTATATTTAAAAGCTTATTTTAAACCAATCAAGAATTTTATAAAAAAAACTATGGTTAGCTTTTAATAATCGTATTTATTTGATTGAAATAAAGAATAAAAACAGAAAAACAAAATATACATCTATTAAAAAATTAATAAAACACATATTCAAATGTATATTAATTTGTACTGATGGTTGTTATCGAATTAAAGATTCATGTTTTTAAGGGAAAAGTCTGAAATATTTATTTTTTTTCTTTTTTTATTTTATTTTATTTTTTTTTGAAAGCCGTTGTCATGTTTTTCAAAACGAGATATCAAACTCTTAAATAGGTTATTTAGTTCCGAAGATATTTACAAAAAATCTATATATATAAAAATGAATGTCTGTTTGTTTGTGCTTTATAGGAGGCCAAACCCTTGGACCGATCTTCCTGAAATTTTCACAGCATATTACTGTGACCCTGGAAGAAATAAAGGTTATATGAAGTTTTGATTGGACAACGGGGCGTGGCACCGCCCATATAACCCAACAATTTAAATCGTCATATTTTGGGCATTTTTTGACCTACATACGTCGATGATATTGGCACAACTAAGAATACGTACCAGGAGAGAAGTGGGTGGGACCACGCCCCTTTTTAGGAAAATTAAAAATCGTAATATAGTCTTAACTACTAGACCATTCGTCATTAAATTTTCACAATATTACGAAATAATAAATTCTTGACTATAACGAGCGGGGTAGCGAAGCACACTGGGTTCAGCTAGTTAACTTATAAAAATTCTTTCTAATGACTTTGAAAAAATGTGCATGGTTTTTAATTCGTTTGTGTTGTTTTAATGGGTGTTCACCCGTTACTCCACCATTTAGGGAATTTTTGAACATTTTTATTTTACAGGGGCTACTTCTGGTTCTAATTGTTCAACCTAGCTCTATTTTAGAGTTGGATTTCGGAAAGAATTGAGCCGTTTATTTTGAAAGTGGCATAAGTCACTTTTTTTTATTGCAATTTTTTTACAAATGAAAAAGTACCAATCAATTGTATTTAGTGTTGCCATTAACTCGATTTTTCTGAAAAAGTGACTTATGCCACTTTCAAAATAAACGGATCAATAATTATTTTTATAAAAAAAAATTAATAAACTAATATTTCAACAGATAGTTAGGAGGACAGATAGACACTATTCTATATGAAATTAAAATTTCCCAAATGTGAATTACATGTTGTCCAACAGCCAAGAAAAAATTAATCTGATGGGTAGAGAGGTGTCCTCACTTGTACAAGGATATCCAAAGATCGAACTTAATGTGTCCTCATATTTGTATTACTATCCTTCTTGCAAACGGATTGGATTTTTCTTTGTTATTTTTTTATTTAATATTAGATTTATGGATTATTTATGTCCTATTTAGTGTCTATCTCTCTGTTTGGCTGCTGTCGAGATGTTAGTTTTATTATTTAAGAAAAATGAATATTAAAATAAATTACCTCTTTTTTATCCTTAAACGTTGTATTGGTCCTTCGATTTCAATATTTCTGATATTCGTACATCTAAAACTTGCGGTTTTTAAACATTTTTTTTTGTGTAATTTTAGTTTTCAATAAAATATTATTATTCGGAAAAAACTTTATTACATTTAATTTTTTTCTTCTATTAACTTGTCTTAGTTTTGCCTCAAGTCAAAGACACATTTGTGCGTTTTTGTAATTAAAACACTTTGAGTTTAGTTGAAGTATGCAGCAACAGCAGCAACAGCATTTGAGTGTTGGTTTCTTTTGTTTTTTTTTCTTACTTTCAAACAAACTTATTTACCGACACACACACATAAAATTGCTTTTTGTATCATACATATTCACTCACACTTACGCACTCAGATTAATCCTTTTGTTGTCCTTTTGAACAGGTTAAGGCACACACAAATACTCATTTGTTAAAACGTATAAAGAGAATCGTTTAAAAGAAAATTTTTCTTTTTGTTGTCGTCGGAAAATTCTTTTATATCTTAAGAATTCTAAAGGTTAATGACTTTTGTGGCAAAAGACACCAAAAGAGTTTTTGTAACAACACAATATGATAAGAACTTGTTAAATAGCAAACTTTTTTATAAAATGAATTTAAACGACAATAAAATTTCAAGATTTTTCTTAATTATATTTAATTAGAGGTTAAACTTTTCGCTTTGTTTATTTTTTTGGTTTTACTTGCGTTCTTTGTTTCTTTAAATTGATAATTAAATATTTTTTTTTTAGCTTATTAGAAAAGTTTAGCAGCGTTTTGTTTTTGTTTAGTTGCTGTTTTCTTTTTTTCAAATTTTTTGTTTTGTTGCCCCTTTAAATGCCCCGCGTTCTGTACAGCGATTGTTCTTTTATGCTTGCCGGCTGAAATCTTTGTGATTTCATTATTAAACCTCCAAGTAGTTGTTCGTCGTTGTTGGCCATTTCTTTATTGAAAAATATAGCTGATTTCTTGTTGATTGTTTTTACTCTGGGTTAGTTCAGCAGGTTTTTTTCTTTATTTTTTTCCTTAAATGCCTTTTAAAAACGCTATTTTTTGCCACATATTGCGGCATATTTTGTAGTTTTATGTAAAGGTATTTGTTTAATGTTAGTTCAAGTATTAGTGACCCACAAAATAAGGACCAAGAAAAACACAAAAAATATCTTAAAGAAAAACAATTCTTTCTTAACGTTTAGTTTAATGTTAAATAATGTTGTTGTACGTTGAAGTTTAACGTTTACGTTGTTACTCCCTCCTATGCTGGTGGAATACATTCAATTATATTCCCTCTCCTTTTAACTTTTTAGTTGTTGATGGTGTGCTGTGCTTAGAAGTTGTGCAATTTTTACATTTTGTTACGTTTTGAATTGCAAACAGAGTGTGTGTATGTGTTTGTGTAACAAACGAACTTCTTTCGTTGTTGTGTTGTACAGTGTTGGTTTTTGCTTCTCTTACCAGCGGAAGTCACAATTTTTTTTTGCTTATCGCGTTTATTGTTGCCATCAGTATTGTAATGGTGTGCGTGTGTGTGTATGTGTGCTAATGTTTTTATGTGGAGTGCAAACAGTGGTGGCAATAGTTGAAATCATGTGGAGTTTGTTGCTTCTTGACGTGAACTTTTTTTTACACAATCTTTTGAAATCCTCTGCACTATGGGTTAGACAATTTACAAAATTACAAATAGTTGTCACAGAGATTTTATATCGTATACATACATGTACTTAAGGCTTAAATCAAGAAAAATGCAAAGTTTGGGAAAGATCGGTTAAAGGATATGCCTCCATATGTTGAACTGTGGAGTTCTACGACCTGAATTGAAATCGAAAAATCACTGATTTAAATTAAATTTAACCTGAATCTCAAAAACTAAATACTAACTACCATTACGATCAGAATTCAGTGAAAATTCATAAATGTTTGTAAAATTATTTGTCATAGCTCTGTTGTAAATTTATTTAAAATCGGTGAAAGAATGTAACTACTTCCCATATATCCTTTTTCTCTTTATATAAATTTTACCTTTAATTTTAATCCGAATGAAATTTTAACTAATAATAAATTAGGAATTTATAGTTCTTAAAATGAAATATGAGTTTATGTAAAAGCTTCTAAGATGAGTGAAAATTTTTTAAAAAAATATGAAAATCAATATTATCAGGCTCAAGTTCAGTTTTATTGAATTAATGAAAATTCAAATTACTAAGAGTTTTTTATGTTGAAAAAATTTATACAAAAACTCTTTGAAGATAAGAATTTTTATTTTGTCTGTAAATTTTACTTTTACTTTATTGTAAACTAAAGGGCTGCATGAAACTTTCATCATTACTTTTTTATTCATTCGTTTCTATTCAATACAGATGAATAACTATGAACAGAGAACAATCAACACACGTTAGTTAAGAGACGAGCGTAATGAAGTTTGTGTGTTCACTTATACAAGAGCGAACGAACATTTACAAATGTGAAACCGAACATGTCTTAAATAAATATCAATAATGTTCATGCAAAAACAATATGCTCTCAAAGATCAGTGTTAACAGTTGTAGGAAAAAAGAAAATCATTAAAGAAATACGTTAAACATACACAATGAACTAAATCCCAAAAAAAGAAGGCAAAAAACTCTAAAAAATTTACAGTTTAATCATTAATGATTTATTTCATTTATTAACGTTTATTGAAGGTTTATGTTATTTAGAAATGCAAATAACAAACTAAAATACATATTGAATTTGATTTACTATTAGTGCTCGTAATATGAATAGTATATACATAAGTACATACGTACATGCGTGTAAAAGCTAAAACTTGAAATTACATATGCAAGTAATTACACATGGCAGCGCATGCAAAAGATTACATAATTTCACCAAATTGGCAACATTCCTATTGCGTATTAATAAGAAACTGTGAGATGAGAGCGAGAACTTCGAATAAAAATCGTTTCAATGAACAAACTCTTTGTGTTAACGAAGTGAAACAGTTTTTTTGGTGTTCTGATTTTTATTCGAAATAGAGTTTTAGTCAATGTGGTTTCACAGACGAGATGAATTTTTAAGCCGCACAATTTTTGTTCTTTTATTCACACACGAGTCTAATTATGCTGTCATAAAATGTATACATGTACTCAGCTTTGTATGTGTTGGTGTTTTTTGTATTCATTTGAAGTTTGTCTTTCGTTGCATACACATTATTATTATTATACACATTACGGAACATACACACTCGTACATAGTTGGCAGAAATATTATGGCGAGAATCAGTGATGATGAATTGGCAATTATTTTAGGAGGAATTACAAGTATAAGAAGCGAATTTACTGAATATTTTTGGAATGAGGGAAAATTTTAAACATCAATATAAAAAAATTTTAAATTGCTTCACATCTTCTATACCTAGTAATAAAAAAACTTTAGCCAACATTTTTCAAAGTTTTTAATTTAATTGTGTATGTAAGTTATTAATTCTCTTAGAACTTTTGTAGTTTTTTAAGTAAATTCTGAGAATTTTTATAATTAATCGTTAAAAGATTTTATGTTTTTTAAAAGATTTATTGACAAATTTAATCAATTAACAATTAATAAACATAAACCGCATTATTTACAAAAAATATTTTCTGCTTATAAATAAAATAAAAACATATAAAATACCAAAATATAAAATTTTACATTTATTTGAGAATTTACTCAAGATTTTAAAACATATAAAATACCTATAAAAAAAAATTAAAAATGAATTGAGAATGTTTCATACTGTTTTATTAAAACATACATAAATGCATAAATTTTGTTTGCGCGACCAACGCCCTTCTTCTTTGTAATTCATGTTAACTCGACGATTGCTAACTAATGACTGAATGTGGTCTGTAAAAAAAGAAAACACAGAACCTGTGTATTCGTAAGTGTGTATGTATTAGTTTTGTGCTGGTTGTGCGGGTATGAGGCTGGATGAAAAATTGTGCCAACGAAAAAGCGCTCTCTTCACCCCTCTCGTCTAAAAACTCTCATTTTATGCCAGCATAATTAGACTTGTGTGTGAATCCACAATGGACATATCAATATGTTCATTGATACCCACGTTCACGCAGCCCTATATTGTAAACCTAACACAACAATGAGGGTAATCACTCTTTGTTTAAAACTGCTGTTGCATCTGTTGAAGATATTGCATGTCTAGCTTATTTACATATTTTGTTTATGCATTGCTACAAACTGATGAAAATAAGCTAGACTTGCAAGATCTGCAATGAGTGATTTCCCCTAATGTGTTTATATTTTGTGATCAAAGTATTTAGATGCTTTGCACTGGCACGTATGAGTAATATTGAATATAATTTTTTTATTACTTATACGGCCTGCCAGCTTCAATTCATCAATTTTAGTGTTACTTTTAAAACAAAGAAGTTTTGTAAAAGCAACTGTATGGCACTAAAGAGCCATAGTAACACACCGTCTTGCAAAAAAAAAAAAAAAAAAACAACACACACAAACAAATACCATATAAAACTGAAGCACAGTTGTGGTTTTGGTTTCAGGTTTACGTGTCACGTTGGTTTCATTATTTCACGTTTATTTTCTTCACATTTAACTGCTTCTTTTTGCCGGCTGCGCCTGTACGTAGATATATGTATGTGTGTCGTTCATTGTATTCGTGTATAATTGTTACACACCAAAGGAGAACTATGGAGTAGTCATATTACACAATTGGGACAAATGATTTTTGTTGTTATTGCAACCAAGTGTCTGTGTATGTTTTTGTTTCATTTTATTTTTATTATTATTTTCCTTTACCCCTGAGGGGGTTTTCACAGGATGTCATATACAGTGGGTCAAATTAATTGTTAGCAACAAAACAAAAAAAAAAACACATAAAAGAAAACCCTGTCATAAAAATTGTAAAATCGTTGAAATTTGTGGGTATTGTGTCATAAGCAACCCCAAGAAGTAGAAGAATAGAAAGGAGAAAAAAACCAACCATTAACAAGATGCCAAATGATGTGAAAGCTATAAAATTTTTGATGAATGGTTTTGGTATAAAAAAGTTCTAAGAAAAATTATTTTCACACGAAATAATAGAGTTTTGATTTTAATTGAAACAGGTTACAGTGTTTTTTCCTTAAAAGAAATTTTTAGTCAGGGGGCAGAGCAGCACCTGCTTAGCCAACTAAAATGAGTCATTTACAAAAATTTTGTTCGGAAGTTTTCGAGAATACTTCATAAAGGCCACCAGTTAAGTAAGAGAATGTATAAAAACATAAAAAACAAATGTGCGGTAATTAGTTTATGAGCGAAAAAGCAAAATGCATTTTGAAACTATTAATTAAAGCAATTCTTTGCATTTCAATTTATTATATATGTACGATGTTTCTTAAGAATCGCTGAAAAACGAAAAGGATATAAAGATCTCGTTCTTAGTTTTAAGAGCGACAAATAACTGTTTGCTTTTTCATTGGAAGTGGTGCCTTTAAGTATGTTATGTTTTTGGTAAAAATACTAAACCTGAGAAAATAAAAGAATCCCGATTATTTTATTTCGCATAGCTTGTGTGCCAACACTTTTACCCTTCTCTGTATTACAAAATTTGTTAAAAAGTTTACAAAAATATTCCAATTCAACAACAACCATATCTACATACGATGTATGTATGAATGTATATGTAACTATCAAACTTGATTACAAACTTTCACAAAATCTTCATGAATATTTAAAATGTAATAAAGAAACAGTCACACAATTTCTTTCCTTTTTTTTTAGAATGTTGAACACACTACTCGAAATAATCCAATTGTTGTCAACCAATTACCATAAATTACTTGCCACTAAACTCATAAACAGTGGACTGCTTTGCAGCACATGTCAAAAAATTTTTCTTTTATATTATTTTTTTTTACCATATATGTTCCTTACGGACCTTAAGAAACCACTAAAAAGAAAAACCACTAACTAACGAAAATACTTTTTATATCCTTTGCAAAATTATGCTACCAAAAATTTTCTTTCTATTGTTTTTAGCTCAAGCAATTCACACATACATTCATTATTGCATACATACATACATACGTGCTTTTATAGCATATTGACACAAAGTCCAAAAACTAAAAGCAGCAATTACATTCATTATGGTTTCTTTTACGTGCACTTTAAAAAGGGAGAGAAAAAAGGCAGCTGAAACAAACAATAAGGAAAATTTCAAAACTGTATAAAACTGAAAGCACACACAAAAAATAAAAACATCAATTACTTTTTAAATACGAAAATATAAAGAAAATAAATAAACTGATACTTAAAAATGCTCATACAAACACAAAATGAATGCATGTGGATGTAAGGTTGCAGGACCACACATCAAACTGTTTGTGTTCACGTTGCAAATTTGCAATGCAAGTGGAAGTGAGCTAAAGGGTGAAATGTGTGTGTGAGTGCTAAATATGACCGTTTAAATTTTTTTTTTGTTCTTGTCCCTTAGTTTGCGAATAATACCAATACCAAGATTTATGTAAAGACAGATACACTCGCTAGCTACACGTAACAAGCGTAGTCTGAAGATATTTATTTATTCTTTGAACTTTTTTAATTCACTCATACTGCGTACACGTATATGAGGCAAGAAGTAGTAGAACCATCGCTTTCTTAAAGTACATTAATATATAATATACATACAATTTTTATAAAAGGTACCTTTTGTTAAAAGATACTTTTTTTAAAAAAATTACTTTTTACAAAAGGTGCTATTTTTGAAAGTTAGTTTTTAAGAAAAGTATTTTTAATAGAAGATTCTTTTTATATAAGGTACTTTTTACAACATGTGCTGTGTAAGAAAAGTACTTGTTTATGTAAGGTACATTTTATGAAAGATACTATTTATAAAAGGAACTTTTAATGAAACGTCCATTTTATGAGAGGTACCTTTTATAACAGGTTCTTTTAATGAAACGTCCATTTTTAAGAGGTACCTTAGATAACAGGTACTTTTAATGAAACGACCATTTTATTAGAGGTACCTTTTATAAAAGGTACTATTTCTAAAATGTTTTTAAGAAAATTACTTTTTAAAAAAGGTAGTTTGTTTTTTCTGTATGTACTTTTTGTATAAGTTGCTTTTTATAAGACATATCTACCTTTAATGATATACTTATGCTGTTTAAAGAAGATTCATATTGTAGAATGTTTGATATAGTAGACCTGTGTTAATTTATTTGAGTAAAAATGTTTTAATAGATATAAAAATAAAAACCAAAGAAGTGTTGTTCCTTAAAATCTTTTAAGTTTTTATTTTATTTTAAATTAATCCGATATTTCGGTTATCATCGATAACCATTATCAAGGAACTAAAAATTATTATTTTTATTTCTTCTTAATGAGACCTTTCAGCCGAATTAATTAAAACATTTTTACTCAAATAAATTAACACAGGTCTACTATATCAAACATTCTACATAAAACTCGGGAGGCACACCGCAACACACAAAACATCATGCATCTTTATAAAGATCTAAAAGCAAAGCACAACAAGAAAACCATCAACATCATCGGTAATTTCTCAAAAAACAACAAAACATTAATAAGACTAAAGTCTTCGATAACATTTTTAATTAAGTATAAACGACTTGGTATTGTCCCAAACTTTTTATATAATTCTACCAAGAATTTATACAACATTTTTAATTTTAATGACAATAGTTATATTAACATTAAGAAAGACTTGACTAAACATATATACAGATTTCATAACTTAATATTAAAATTACTTATCCAATTTAAACACAAACAAATGGCGATATGTAAGAACAATCTGATCAAAACAAAGGCAATGATGAGTGCTTTATTATACGAGAGAGATCTGTCGATATTATTGAACAGTGAGAATATCATAGCTGAGAAATGGACAAAAGACAACAAAACTACTCATATTAAGAAATTCTCAAAATTAAAAGATGAGACAATCCATAATCTCAATTTGAAAAATAACTCTGATTGGTTTGTTAATATAACAAATAAAGTAATACCAAAAAACATTGAGTGGTTATTATCTTTGGGACCCAAACATGCACTACCAAATACTAAGAGTAGTTTTCCAATTTTTAAATATTTAGCTGACAGCGATGATATAATTCAAACACTAGATGGAAAAGAAACACAAGAGACTGCAATACAAAAATTAACTTCGCTCATTGATGGTCATCTTACAAAATTAAAATTAAACCAGAGAGAAAGAATGATACTAGATACAGTGGGACAGGCGAAACAATTTCTTCATAACAATAAGGATATATTAATATTAAATTCGGATAAGGGTAACAAAACAGTTGTAATGAATACTCAGGACTATAAACTTAAAATGGAGAAAATTGTCTTAGATATGTGTACATATCAACGTTTAAAACAGGACCCTACTTCTTCACTTCAAAAGAAAAATAATTTTTTAGTAAATAAGTTACACAATCTAACACTAATTGACGCAAAGTTAAAAGCGATATTAACGAACAGGACCGCGATAGCACCCAGAATTTATGGTTTACCGAAGATACACAAGCCAGGTGTACCCCTTAGACCTATTTGTTCTTACATTAATTCCCCATCACATAGTCTTTGTAAATTTATGGCGGATATTTTAATAAACTTGACGAAAGATTCGAAATACAATGTTACAGACACAATTCAGTTTAAATCCAAGATCAATAATATCAACATCGAAAATAATGAAATATTAGTATCTTTTGACGTCGTATCCCTTTTTCCGAGCATTCCGGTAAACTTAGCCCTTAAAACTATAGGGGAAAAATGGAATATTTTAAATAAACACACAAACATACCACAACAGCTGTATATAGAGATTTTAACTTTTTGTATAAAAGAAACCAGATATTTAAAATTTGACGATAAATTTTATGAACATAAAAAAGGAATGCCCATGGGTTCACCAATTTCCCCGGTTGTAGCAGACATTGTAATGGAAGAACTTTTGGATTCAACATTAATGAATATGGAAACAAAACCGAAAGTACTGGTGAAATACGTAGACGATATCTTCGCCATAGTAAAATCAAACACAGTTGAGGATGTACTTGCTAAGTTAAACTCCTATAATAGACAAATTAAATTTACCAAAGAGTTAGAACATGACAATAAACTCCCATATTTGGACGGTATAGTAATACGAGATGGCAACATTCTTAAGCTGAATTGGTATCAAAAACCCACATCATCCGATAGACTTATTAATTTTTACTCAAAACATCCTAGACGAATAATAATAAATACGGCAACCAACTTTATCCGACGAGTACTGAGCATCAGCGATGAGAAATTTCATGAAGAAAATGTAAAGAGAATAGTAAAAATACTTAAGAAAAATGAATATCCACAAGGAACCATACTGGAACTTATAAACTACGTTAAAAACAATAACAAAAGAAATTTGGAAGATGTCAATTCTCAGAAAATTTATAAAACAATAACATATATATCAGGATTATCTGAAAGAATTAAAAACTCAGACACTTATGATAATAATAAATTTGAATTGGCGATGAAAACTAATAACTCATTGAATAAATTATTTAGCAAAACAAAGGATAATATAAAAAAAGAGGATAAATCCAATCTCATTTATGAAATTAAATGCAGTGGTGACGAGCAAAGTGTTTGTAATAAATTATACATTGGCACTACTAAGACAAAATTGAAAACCAGAATATCATCTCACAAGTCGGACCTAAAAGCTGTTAACAAACCAATTGAACAAAAAACTGCCCTCGCGGCCCACTGTACATTGAGTGGTCATAAACCTGATTTTAATAAAGTAAGAGTATTACAAGAAGAGAACAACTACAGAAAGAGATTTACGCTAGAAATGTTACACATCATGAATGTACCCTCTGAGAAAAGACTTAATTATAAGACTGATATTGACAATCGTGCTCAATTATACCGGCCGATAATAAACAAATATAAAATAAGAAAACAAAACATAAACATTGGTTAGTTCAGGACTTGAAATTTTGGTGAAGGACTACTGTTAAAAATTGTTTAGCGGATAATTAAATTCTTTAATGTATGTATTTAATATGTTTATTGTATTTGTTTTGTACATCTGTTTTTAATATTGTTTTGTTTCTATATATGTATGCCCGTTTGCATATAAATATTAATAAGGAAATATACTGTAATTTTTCTTGTATTTTTAGTTCCTTGATAATGGTTATCGATGATAACCGAAATATCGGATTAATTTAAAATAAAATAAAAACTTAAAAGATTTTAAGGAACAACACTATTGAAAAATAAGAACACAATTTACAAAAACAGAGTATGTGTTTATTGTTTGAATATTATAATTAGAATAATCATAATGAAAAAATTTACAATATACATTTAAACAAATTTTTCATTGAACAGTTGTTGTTTGTAAAATATAAATTATTAAAGTGTAAAATGCTAAAGTGGATTTTCAACACGCCTCCTCAACTTTAATCATTTTTTGATATCAGTCCCAACCCTTTTACACAGAACTGATGCTTGACTTTTGGAACTGGTTTCGTCAACATATCAGCAGTCATACTGTTCGTTTGTAGGTATTCTATTTTAACAGTACCATTTTCAACAGCATCTCGTATAAAATGGTAACGATAATGAATGTGTTTTGTTCTGGAATGATGACCACCAAAATTAGCCATATGTTGAGCACTTTGCGAGTCACACATAATTGTAGTTGGAACATTGATGGGATAACCAATTTCTTCAAATAAATATCGCAAATACATTGCTTCTTTTGCACATTCCGTTAAAGCCATATATTCTGCTTCAGCGCTAGACGTCGCAACAACACGTTGCTTACGTGATTCCCAGGATATGGCTGCACCTGCGAGAATAAAACAAAAACCAGATTGAGATTTTCGATCATTAGTATCTTGCGCCCAATTCGCATCTACAAAACCAACTAAAGGCAAAGAAGTTTTCCTATATAAAAGCACATAAGTTTTAGTCTCTTTTAAATATCTTATAATTCCTAAAGCTGCATTCCAGTGCTGCTTTCTTGGATCTTGAGAAAACTGCGAAAGCTTGTTTACACTACAGCAAATGTCAGGTCGACTAAATATTGCAAGATGTAACAAAGAGCCAATAATTTCCTGATATGATGTCTTATTTACTTTTTCCCTTTCTTCAGGTATTTTTGGTTCTTTTTCAAGATTTATTTTTGGCTGCATAGGAATTTTACAAGTTTTACAATTTTTAAGACCATATTTTTCAATTAAATTTTCAATATAGCCTGGTTGAGAAATACTTAAAGATACGGATTCCTGATAAATTTCGAGTCCTATACAATGCTTAGGATCCTTCATATCACGAATTTCAAAATTTTTTGATAATAATTTTATTAAACTTTCAGTGATATTTTCATTATTACTGGCAATAATAATATCATCTACGTATAATGCTACTATTAAAGTATCTTTACTTCTTTTCATGGAATAAATGCATTGATCATATTTTGATTTTCTGAGGCCAAATTCTCGTAAAACAGAATCTATCTTTTGATACCACTGTCTGCTAGCCTGTTTTAGTCCATATATAGCCTTTTTGAGTAAACATACTTTGTTTTTCTCCATTTCATTTACAAAACCTTGTGGTTGTGTCATAAAAACTTCTTCATCTAAATTTCCATTCAAAAAAGCTGTGTTGACATCTAATTGTCGCAATTTCAAATCTGTTTCAACAGCAAGTGCGTAGACTAAACGTAACGAAGTTTGTCTTACAACTGGTGCAAATGTGTTGTTGTAATCGATACCATATTCTTGCGAGTATCCCTTCGCTACTAAACGAGCTTTTCTTTTCTCAATTTTACCATCAGGTGTATATTTTGTTTTAAAAAACCATTTACAACCTATTGGTGTTCTACCTTTGGGTAAATCAACTAATTCCCATGTTTTGTTTCTCGTTAAAGATTTATATTCCTCTTCAGTTGCATATTTCCATTCTTCTACATTATCAGACTTAAGCATTTCTTTATATGTACTGGGATCAATGTTTTTATTGCCTATAGCAAAGTTAGCGTTTTGCTTATTTTGAAATAATGACCATGATCTAAGACGTTCTTTAATTGAAGGTTCAGGTACTTCGTTCTCAACACTTGATGAAGTATCTTCATAATCATCATCATCTGTAAAAGTTTCATTTTGACCTAATTGGTTTTCACCATTTATTTCTACATTTTCTTGATTTTCACGTATTTGTTCAACAGATTCCGATTCATTAAGGTGGCTTGTATTCAAACGGTTGATTTGATTTCTTTCTCTTTTATTCCAGTTGAATTCGTAAAATCCTGCTTTACCATCTTGAATCATATTTTTATCAAAATCAAAATCACCTTCTACAAATCTAACATCACGGCTCTTAATAATTGTACGTGTACCTCGTTTCCATAAACGATATGCTTTTGCATTTATTGAGTAACCTACAAGTATAAATTCGGAACTTCTAGGCTGCCATTTGGATTTTCCTGGCTTTTTGTCTAAAACAAAAGCTTTGCTGCCTATTTGACGTAAATGTTTAACAACTGGCTTCTTTCCAGACCATAATTCTATAGGTGTTTTGTTATTGTTAAGCTTAGTTGGACATCTATTTCTAAGATAAGACGCTGCCATTATTACTTCAGCCCACAAAAATTCTGGTAGTTTAGCCTCTATTATTATTGTCCTAGCCATTTCAACGAGAGTTCTGTTCATTCGTTCCGCTATACCGTTTTGTTCAGGTGTATATTCCACAGAAAATTGGTGTTTAATACCACATTCTTTCAAAAAACTTTCAAACTCTTGACATTTTAATTCAGCGGCGTTATCAGACCTAACAGATTTGATCTTCCTGCCTGTTTCCAACTCAACTTGGTTTTTAAAAACTTTAAAAACATCCAAGTAATCATTCTTCTTATTTAAAAAATAAACTTGTACTCTTCTGCTGTAGTCATCAATGAAGGTGGCAAAGAAACGTTTTTTACTCATGGACTCTACTCTCATTGGACCACACAAGTCAGTATGAATCAACTGCAATACTTCAGTAGTTGATTTCTCATTTTTCTTTGGGAACGCTTGTCTAATTTGTTTACCACGAATACAACTTATGCATTGACCATTTTTATCTTTAAATTTTGGAAGACCAAAAACCATTTTTCGAGATTCAAGTTTTACCAAATCTCCTATGTTCAAATGGCCAAAACGTCTGTGCCATAATTCCAATTCATTGTTAGTTTTTCTAACTAGATGTGTAGTTGCATCATTCTGAATGGAATCGAAACAGTATATACCATTTTTCTTCTGAGCAGATATTAAAACACTCCCTTTCTTGTGTACTTTAATCGCATCTGAAATTATTTCTATCTTGCAACCATTATCTGTTGCTTTTCCTATCGAAAACAGATTGCTTCTCAATTTCGGTATGTACAATGTTTCTAGTAAATTGACTGTACTAGTGTATCCATTTAGTCTAACATTAATCTGAACTGTACCAATTCCCATAATCTCCAAATTATTATCGTCTGCTAAACGAACCTTTCCTCTAAAGGTTTCATCTATGTCAATAAACTGAGACTTTATGCTTGTCATATGAGACGAAGCTCCACTATCAACTACCCAAGCAAAACTATTTCCACTTGAAACAAAAGAACTATTGCCTCTTACTGTTGAAAGTGCAAAACCTGATGTGAAATATGCTTCATTTGCTCTGTTTATTTTAACTTTACAATTCTTGGCCATGTGACCTTTCTTTCCACATTTATGACAATTAAAAGGAAAAATTTTCGTACCTTGATTCTCCATAATTTTGTAATAAGCATTCTGCTTCCTGTTACCTTTTTGTGTTTGATCGTGAACGTAAATTGTTTAAGTTTGGAAACTCAGTGGCAGTGTCAAATGCTGCTTTGACCGCTTTATATTTGTTTGATAAACCATCTAATAGAATTACCGATAAAAAATCTTCATCTAAATCAGCTACCATTTCCCGAAGTTCAGAAACTGTAACATCAAACTCAACCAAATACTGCGAGATATTCTGATTTTCAACCATCTTCAAATTCAGCAATTTTCTATATAATTCAGCTTTCTTTCTTGTTGACTTTCGCTCATAAGTATTTTTAAGATATAACCATATTTCATGAGAAGTCTTAAAATTCTTTATCATTCGTACGATTTCAGGCTCTAAAGCAATTATGATTTCTGCACGGGCATCTTGATCAACATCATCATAATTACGTTGCTTCTTCAAATAATCTTCATACAATTTCCTTTGTTCTGATGTAGGATTAGCATTGATAACGACGGCTTCCGGTTTAGCTTCTTCATTTTTTACCATACGCTATAATCGATTTTTATGTAAAATCGCCTCCATTTGCGGCAACCACGTTGAAAAATTTTTTCCGTTCAACAAAGGTATTCTTCCTGATACCATTGCCATTTTTATGTTCTTTTCAGATTCTAAATTACACAACTATTTCTTTTTAAGGTTTGGGTCTGGGCCCATAACCTATTGAAAAATAAGAACACAATTTACAAAAACAGAGTATGTGTTTATTGTTTGAATATTATAATTAGAATAATCATAATCAAAAAATTTACAATATACATTTAAACAAATTTTTCATTGAACAGTTGTTGTTTGTAAAATATAAATTATTAAAGTGTAAAATGCTAAAGTGGATTTTCAACAAACACTTCTATGGTTTTTATTTTTATTTCTTCTTAATGAGACCTTTCAGCCGAATTAATTAAAACATTTTTACTCAAAGATTCATATTATCAAGAAAAAGTATTTTTTATTGAAGGTATTTTTTATAAAAGCTATTTTTTTTAAATATACTTCTTATAATATTTAGTTTGCAAGAAAAGTACTTTCTATAGAAGGTACTTTTTAGTAGTATTACTTTGTATAAAAAGTGGTTTTTTATAAAAGGTTTTTTTAGGAAAGGTCCTTTCAACAAATATTCTTTTTATAAAGATAATTTTTTTAAAGGGTACTTTTTATTAAAAGACAGTTCTTATGAAAGGTGTTAGTTATCTTGTAATAGTACTCACTTATTACTCAACTATTATTCATTAATTGAAATAAAACTGAATTATTATTCAACTATTTTATATTAATATTGTGTTAATATTTTGTATATTAATTGTTTTAATTTGTTTAGTAAAAGTTATAAAGCTGCAGCTGTAGTCGCAAAGAGTGTTCGAACAATTAACTTCTGTTTTCTTCTGTCAACCTTTTATACCAGGTTGCCAGTTTGTTGTTTTTGTAAATTAGGCAGAGTCGGTGATGCCACAGGTGTTTTTTATTAAAAGTACTTTTTCTTTTTATTTATAAAAAACTATTATTTGAATTAAACTTGAATGCAAAAGTTTTTGCTTCTATTGCTGGGTTACGAAGTGACATGTTTTAAATTTTTTCTTTAATTTCTTTTATAACATGAATTGTATATAAATAAATTAAAATAATAGTGTTTGAAACCGTTTCAGCATTTCAGCTGCACATCCAAGCAAAGAGTAAGCTTCTTATCTCAATTTCCAAGATTAAAATCCTTATTTGATTGGGTTAGTATTTCTTGTTTTGATTGTCTAAACAGTTTATGGAAGGGTTTATATATTGTACACCTAATTGCTGTACCACTGATCTTCTTATATTTGTTACGCTTTAATTCTCAATATTATCCCATCATCTATACCGCTGTATTCTCTGTTCTATTTGTTTGCTTGAATACTTTTACTTAAATGCCTTTTAACAGGTCCTTCATGCTCTTAACAAATATTAACAAACAGACAGTGGTACTCTTAAAAGTGCACACATTTGCAAGTTGAAACAAACACACAAAAGGATATGGTAAGTGTGCGTCATGAAGTAAACATCAACAACTATTAACATAGCAATACGTTGTAGTAGAGTCCTTTGCTTTAGCTTTTCTTCAGTTTCAATCATGTTCCATTATATATGCTGTGCTGTTTGGCTTTTGTTTTAGTTGTCTTTTTGTATGGGTTCTTCTACTTATTGTGTGGAAAGTATTTGTTTAAATGTATATTAACATACAAACACAAAAACATTGTGCACGTGTATGTATTCCTGCATTATTACTTAAGCTAAGAATGAGCTTCGCGTTTAAAAAGTTTTCAATAGACTTGAGTTGTGAATATGATTTCTATTTCACACACATACGTACACATGCATACTTGTCTATACGTGTATTTGTTTACAAAAACTTCGACACATTGACTTTAGGAGTCAGTGTATGTGTTGTCCTTAAATTTTAATTATAAAAAAACATGCGAACACCTCATACATAAGGAAACGTGAGTAAATCACAAATTATCAAGGCGATCAGGTTGTTCAACTAACATTTCCTTTCATGATTGAAATTTGATAATTTAGTTTCTAAGCCAGGCTCAAATTTTTGTGAATGTAACACTTGCTTTTTTTATTTAAGTCCACGGGGAATTTAGAAAATTAAACAAAACAAAAAATTTATTATGTTAAAACTGTTTCCATTTAAAATCACAAATAATTGCAATCGTATTTTAAAAAAATGCCTTCCAGGGAGACGATGAAAGTTGGCGAATATATTGACCTGTGCTCTCGATATCAACTTCTATGAATTTGCCTTGGTTTATTTCTTCCCTTCTGTGTGTGTACGTGTGCTTTAAGTTAGTGTGCTCCATTTTGTATTGTACCATTATCTGTGGCAGTTGGCATTGATGTTGGTGTTCTGACTAAAAAAAAACCAGTTAGCTTGTTGCATTATAAATGTGCAAAGAAACCACAAGTTAGAAATAAAAAACAAACGAAGTGAAGAGTTCGTTGCATGTAGCAATAGGAAAGCAACATTTAACATCCTGTTGAAAAGGGTATGCCTGTATTTTTGTATAAAAAATGCTTTAGCGTCAACTTTTGCTGGCACCGCCGTTCGTTCTCATCATGCAACTTTTCCTTTGAATGTGGGAACAATTAATTTAGGTTTTTTCTTGTTTCATTTATTTGCCTGTTTCTGGTTTAAGAGGCTTTTCAACGAATGGATGCCAGAGAACGTCCCCTGGGTTTTGATCGCCTTTTATAATAAATGAAAAGGCTGCTGTTGATTACTTTTTCATAAAAAGTTGCCTGCAAGACAAACTGAAGCATAAACGGTCTGCCAAGTTTTAAGGTGCTTTAATTGCTGCCAGCTATTGTTGGTGTTTTTCTCATTTAAAGCTTTTTTTTCATATTTCTGTAATGGAATTGTAAAATATATGACCATTTCCAAGTTGTTTAAAATGGGGTGCGAAAAACGCTTCCGCAAAAGTTTTTGTAATTCATAAGCCTAATTTTCTTTAAATTTTTGAAGTTAAACCACAAAAATGTCGTTTGGTTTTCTGGTTAACGGACTGATGATAAAAACAGGATTAAATTCTGAGGGCCTTGATAGCCTTAATTTAAAAAAAATCTTTTTAAAAAAGGTACTCTTTACAAAAAAAATTATTATTTAAAACAGTAACTAAAAAAAATTTACTTTAGGATATTATTTTTTAAATGTATGTAATTTAAAAAAATTTCATACGAAACCGTTATTACAAAGGTACTTGCTCAAAAAGTATGTGTTCGATAAACTATTTTCTTAAAAGAGTTTTTTTTTTAAATGGTACTTTTTGTAAAAAGGTACATCTAGAAAAAAACTAGATTTTTTTAAAATGTAATTTTACTAAAACGTTATTTTTTTGAAAATGTACTTCTAAAAAAGGTATATATATATTTTAAAAAGGTAGTTTGTTAAATGTACATACTTTTTGTTAAAAAGATATTTTTTTACGGGATTTCTTAAAATGTACTTTTTTCCAAAAAGGTATATTTTTTAAGGTATTGTTTTTTTAAAAGGAACATTTTTAAAATGTAATTTTTATAAACAGATACTTTCTTAAGGGCTGCGTTTTTTAAACAGATATTTCTTTTAAAAACGTACTTTCCTTAAAAAGTTATTTTTTTGTTTTGCAACAATATTACGTTTTTAAAAATAATTATCGAAATGTTCCTGTGTTTAAAAATATGCAGTTTAAAAGAATTATTTTTAAAAAGGTATATTTTTGTTAAAATAATACATATATATACACTTTTTTTTCAAAAAGGTACTTTTTCACATAATGTGTTTATTTTAATTAAAAGTACTATTTTAGGGGCCCTTTTTTATATTTATTTAAATACACCTTTTTATAAATAGATTTTTTTAATTATAATTTTTCTAAAGCGATGCTTATTTAAATACTTTACTTTTTGAACATAATAATAAGCAAATTTATTAAATATTTAATTTTTTAAAAGGTATTCTTACAAAACAATTTTTTACGGGCTCTAAATTAAACTTTGCTTCACTCTTAACACCAGTTGGTGTCAATTACACGGCAACAATAACTAAACTAATAATAACAACTACAACAAAATTAGTGAGAAATTATAATAGCCAGCATTTTAACTAGCTAAACTTTACAATGAGCTTCACTTTCGCCAATTTTGATAAACTTCTTATCGTCGCCGTTGTCGTCATCAGCAGCAACTTTGTCGTCGTCGTTCTATATTAATATGAATAGTGTGCGCACTACACTTTATTAGTGTGTGTGTGCGTAGGTGTTCACATACATATACGAGTATGTACATAATTGTTATCGTTTGTAAAAGTAAAACTTTAAACTGCACACATACATACATAGATGTCTAATAAATCCCCATGTAGTCGTACAAATTTTAACCCCCACCGTTTGGCTATTTTGGTTACTGCTGGCAAAATACACACAAACACATTAAAAAATCTATTTTAGAAAATGTCTAGCCGGTGCAAATGTATTTCTCACTTTATGTGTGTCTGTATGTATGGATTACAGTCTGTGTTTGCAGGTTTTAGTTTTATTTTAATGTGATTGCAATTGCGATATTAATGTTGACGCCAAACGTTTTTCTAACCAACAAAAAAAAAAATAAATAAAACGAGTTAAACTTTTTTTCTCTTAGTTTTTCGACAAACTGTGACACACATTTCCAAAACGAAAAATAAAACTTTCATATTTTATATGAGGGTTATAGAGAAAAAAGTAACAAAAAAATTTAGAAGGTTCGGAGAGAGGTGAAGCTGGTAAAACCCCAGCATAACTGGCCAACATGCTGGACGTGGTTGATTGTAATAGAAAGTTTGGTGTTTAGTTTAAAAACCTCATTCATGGCATGTGGCAAAAACTTTACAAATACACCAATGCGACTCTTATACAGAGAAACTGCTATAAAAGCACACAAACGCATACAAACAAATATTAATATAGTACGAGTTTATTTTGATAAACATGTTAGTTTAAAGGTGCTTGTCTCGCTTCTCTTTCATGAGTTTGAGGTTTTTGCGGTTTGGAGAAAAACTAAAAAAAAAAATAAAAGCAGAATGGCAAAAACTTCAAAGTTGAAAGTTAAAATTTTTAGAGTTTTTAATTTGTTTGCTGTGACTTTAGAGCATTGCAAACTGTTTAATTTTGTAGAAAGTTAACTTTCTTATTAATGTTTTTTTTGGTTTGTGTTTGTTTTATGTAACTCATGTTGCACGTTCCTTCAAAATGTCTGTTGTTAACTCAAGGTAATTAATGTCTATGAACTACGATGGCAAAAAAAAAGATATAACAAAGGCATGCCTACAAGTAGTAAAATTATTTTCGCAAAATTATTTAACACAATAACGCCAGAAGAACCTTTTTTTTAGTTTCAAGCTAAGTGAAGCATGATTTCTTAACAACGAAATCATCTTGCATTCTTTTCGATGTATTAATTAAAAGTTTGCGAAAGAAGGATGTAAATGTCTGTTTGACATCAACAGCAATATTTCTTTAATATTTTCAAGAGAAAAAAAAAATAATTTAATTACGCAACCGTGTCGGATCTACATCAGAAAAGTATCATATAAATTTTTAAAATAGTAATCAAGACGGTGGAGATCACTTACAGCGTGATTTCATGGTAACTGAAGACCAGGGCCCAAATCGTTACATCCGTGAACGTACAACTCGTCACGTAATTTCCCATCCAATTATACAGTTATTTCGTGAAGACTCCTACATTTACGGATGTAACGATTTGGGCCCAGGTTCAGTTTAACGGAGGGCGTGAAATCTTTTTGGAATATTTTCTACTGCTTATAGAACGAGTCCTCGAACTTTTCTCAAATTGTTGGGAATGAAAATTTATCGAATTTGTATAATATCTTGTAAAGGACTTTTAGATATGCTAAATGACAGAAATAACTGACAACTGAGAATGTTCGACGAAATATTTATTATTGAATTTTTTATTCTGTTCGGATGAAACGTTAAATCTTTTTTCACAGTGATGAAATACAGAGGGTACATTACAATTTCATTTTGAAAAAATAGCATAAAAAACATACATACCGATGGCTTAATATAGAAAGGTCGTATCTCAACTTTAAGCTACTTTACAGGAGAAGGAAAAAACTCAATAAAATCTTTAGTTAGTTAGTTAGTTACGGTTTTTTTAAATACTGTAAATCTGTTATTCGTCAATACAGGAAACTGAATTTTTTAAGGGAGATGTATTTCAGTTTTGTCTACCAGAACATGTAAAAAATCGATTTTGAAAAATAAACGAGATACGACCTTTCTATATTAAGCTATCGATACATAAATATATTTTTCCTTTTTTATTGCTTATTGATGTCCTTTAGCTTCATTATTTAAAATGACAAGCAATATACACTTCCACACGATGCCACACCAATTTTTAAGAATTAAAAAAACGAATTAACTAAAAACCATTTCAATTACATTTGGCATTTTTTCTTCCCCCACCAACCAAAAGAAAAAGAGGTCAGTGGGGGAGAAATTCCATGAAGTTATAATTTCATTTTATGTTTAACAAATTCCTATGAAATTAATTATGCACATGCCCCTTTAATTACGATAAATTCTTTTTGTAACTGATGTTTTGGTTCACAGAGTTTACAACAGCAGCAGCAGCAGCAGCAACACTGAAAACAGCATTCATACAGTATTTGAGGTTATGGTTGATTCATTTATTTATTATGTTTCCTAAAAGTAAGTGTGTGTGAGTGTTTGTGCTTGTGTGTCCGCTTGCGGTATTTGTATGGGTTATATTCTCTCTTTTTCGCATTCTTTAATACAGAGTACAAATATTTATTTAAATGTCATTGTTTTATTATGTTGTGAAATTAACATTCATTATTTAGTGACAAGAAAATAATACATATTTTGTCGTAACAACATTATGGCCACAGAAATTTTCAAATTAAATTTATAATGTTGTTAATGGATTTTCTAGTATAACTCAAGAACTCTATGTGTTTAGGTTTTTTTTTTGGGTCTAATTTGTGTTATACTAGGTTCACACGAGAAGATGAAGCACTTGCTTCGCTTTCTGAAGCATTTTTATGAATCTAGCTGTTCACACGACTCATGTACTTGCTTCGATTTGACAGTTCTCTTTTTAATAACAAATAAAATCTAAAATGGACAAAAAAATAAGTTAATTTATTACGCATTTTTAAAAATGCACAAACATATTTTTTGTTTCCATTGTTGTTTTATCTTTATAGTTTTAATTCAATTTTTCACTTTTAATTAAAGTTTTTGTTGTGTTTTTTGCATCTAATTCAGATAAACTTCCGATAAATTCCGATAAAATTGAGAGAAGACAGCAATTTTTCATGCTTCGCAAGTAGATTCAATATGAATCTACATGATTCGCTCTCAAAATTTTGTATGGCGAAGCATGTTGATACTTCTGTTTTTCCGATATGTATATCGATATCGGCGATATTTTACTGTCGATACGCCGATACTTCTTATATTTTTCTTTAGAGTTTTTTGAACCAAATATTCAATTTTGCATGACAACTATGAGAAATAACATATTAAAAGTAGAACCTAAAATCAAAACGGAATACATAATGGGTCTAATTCTTCATTCCGTTCCGCAAGTGCGGAAACGTTTTTTCGTGCGGAAACAAAATTTGCAATTATTCATTTCGTTGCTGCGGTATCTTTTCGTTCTTGCGGTATCATCTCTGTCGTCGCGGTATTGCCATATTATTGGTTCCGCAATGTAGATATTTTTCTTCATTTTACCTTCGGTAACATTTTATGACGAAAAGCTAAAGGAAAGAACAAAAATGTAAGAAAAAGTATAAATTTCAACAAAAGAAATTTTGTGATGTATTTTTAAATTTTTTATTCATAGACATCCACTTGCTGCACAACGAATTCTCTAGCTTGTTTAGGACTTCAGCCAGCACTTTGTTAAATATGGATTGGGCTACATTGACATTAAAATCCTTGCCAATACTGTGCTGGTAGCTACCTTCAGCAAAAAACCTCAAACAAGGACACAGTTTATCTTTTGCAGAAAGTGCTCCTTCACGACAGCCTACTGAACTTGCAGACTCCAGCTCGGACAAAATATATTTATATGCAACCTTATTTAAGCGAAAATTTTTTTTAAAACTGTAAAATTAAATAATGATTTATGCCACAAATGTGTTTATAATTTTATTTATTCAAACATACTCTCTTTCATTCATCTGCAAAACATCTTCTGTTTTGTAGCGCAAAACTCTTCTTTCTAGCCGTATATTTAAGCAGTCATCGTCACTACTATTCTCAAAAAAGGCTATTATGTCCATATTATAATTATATATTTTCTGCGTTTATATGTATATTAAATTTATAAAAATTGTATTTGCTCTTACAGATTTGAATATATTTTTTAAATGTTTTTTAACAGCTGCCACAATACCAACTCATAGTTACTTAAAACAGGGATGTTAAATCTACTCAGTGGAAAGCTTATATCGCAGTAATGAATAATTACAATTTGCATATCGGTCGATATTTCTTTCCGTTAAATTTTCTTTTTCGTGCGGAACCAATAATACCACCCAATGAAATTGTTTCTTCTATTTTGCTTTGCACCATAGTAATGAAATGTTCTCTCAATGCTAAATCTTGTATGTGTTTGTATGTTTTAAGATTTTTTTCATGGCGCATTAATATAAGTGGTGGTAATTCTACATTAATTAACAAATAACAACTGACATCTCAGCCCCTATTTCAACATGTAAAAATTTAGAGGCTACAAAATCCATAAGCAAAGCCACTGCAACATTGTCTGACGCTCTTCCGCTAGTTAACAGTCTTCGAACATTATTGGAAAACATAATACATGAATCAACGGAGATGGAGAGTAGTTCGGAGTCCCGAAAATTTGCGATTAACTTAGCATCAACTCTGAATGAAAGATTTGAGGGTTTAGAGAATAATGAAACCTGTTATTTATCTACAATTCTTGACCCTCGATACAAAGCTCGAATATTTCAAAGTAAATCGACTTCAATCCTATCGAAAAAACGTCTTATTTAGCTGCTTAACATAACTGTACATTCCGAAAGTGTTGAAGACACAGTCCTCCCTACACCTCGCAAAAGTTCTGATAAGTCTACGAGAAGTACTCGCCTTTGGAGCGTATGTGAAAAAATTATAATAAAATCCGAGGACGATGAACCTCTATCCATCCTAAGCTGCGGTTCTGATAACGAAGAAGTCGAGAGATACCTTAGATCTCCTAATATTCCTAGAAACGCAGACCCTCTTGTTTACTGGCGCAATGAAATATCCTACCCAAACTTAAAGAAAATTGCGCAGAAATACTTAAGTTTTCAAATGAGTTCTGTCGCATCTGAAAGACTATTTTTCACTGCAGGTCTGCATCAAACGGATTTGAGAAATCGTCTATCTCCGCAAAATTTGAGAACACTTTGTTTTTTAAACAAAAATCTTATTAATATCAATTTTAAATATTAATCTTTTGCAATGTTGTTTTTATAATTTTAATTTAATTTTAACATGATCTCAAATTCAATTCGTTGTCTTTTAAATCTTATTAATATAAATTTTAAATCTTGAGCCAATCTAAACTGAATGGCATCGTTTATTTTGTTAAATCATAAATATTGCAGACGTTTTGTAGTTTGAAAATTTGAAGTTGAGAAACTGAAATGTATTGACAATTTTAATGATTTGAATGGCTCATTAATAAACACTGTTATTTTGTATAATAGAAGAATTACTCTACTTGAGTTTCGTTAATTTTTACTTGAGCTCAATTTTAATATGCGTATCGGTATCGGAATCGGTATCAACGATATTTATTTTTGAGTATCGGTATCGGATCTGCGAAATGGCGTATCGTTACATCTCTAGATTTAATATTGTAAAATAATTAGTGAACGATTTAATGAGCCGAAGAACAGTGGAGCAAAAGTAAAAAAAAGAAAAACTGTCGCAAATAGCATGTTTTGTGGCAAATATTTTTTTAAGAAGCAAGTTTTATTGCCTTTTTGCTCAAGGGGCACAAAGCATTTAGACACACAATAAAATTTGTCACAGACGTATAAACGTCTCTACACGTTTACACTGAACAAAAATTTCAAGGAAAAATTTCATAAT
This sequence comes from Lypha dubia, assembly GCA_947311025.1. Classification (NCBI taxonomy): domain Eukaryota; kingdom Metazoa; phylum Arthropoda; class Insecta; order Diptera; family Tachinidae; genus Lypha; species Lypha dubia. The sequence continues at coordinate 27,554,344 of OX371263.1, read as the reverse complement.
TTAAAAGAATTGTTCAATAATGTTGACCTAATGTACAATTATGTTAAATCAATAAACGGATTTATTATTAATTCTGTGGCAAAAAGGAAAACGTGCTTAAGTCGAAATAGGCTGATTTTGAGTTAATATCACCATCGTATTCTCCATATTCAAAAGCATCTCTTGGCAAAGTTTTATTTATATTGAACGTTTTTTAACAAAGCTCTGGCACAATTACTTGCTGCTTTTCTTTTTCTAAATAATTATACGATATGGAATAACATCTTATTTTATCTTATAACATATTAAATTTCAAATTAAATATATATGTTATAGTGGACAGAATCATGTGTTAAAAAATCAAAAGAATCGAAAAACGAATGATGAAATTTTAGCACAACACCAATACATTTTTATCAAAGCTTTTATACATTTAAAACTGCTTAAGCACATTTTCCTTATTGCTACAGATTTTTTAAATAATAACAATGAACAATTCTTTATATTGAACTTCAATAAATATTTTCATTAAAAACATGTATGAGTACATTGATTCAATGCGTTTTTGCATTGAAATAATGAATGTAGCTTCAAAGTGTTGCATATTTTAGAATGATGCAAAATAATTTTTTTAATGCCGACCTCTACCGGTATCGTCCCTTAAAAACTTATTGTTGGTGAAAATATTGATGCTGTAAAAGTTTTGATTTCACTCTTCTCTCTCTCTCAAAAGTTTTAAACTCTAAATCCAAATAAAGATTTTTTTCTAAAATTTTATTGCCTGACTTCACTATATTTCCTTGAAATAATTTTAGTTAATTAAAAATTCTATAGAAGTTTTAATTTATTTCTATATTATGAACTTTTTATGTCTCTCATAATGCTGGTAATTTATCTTTGAAGTAAAGTTAAACACAGAGAGAGAGAGAGAGACAGAGAGTGAGAAAGAGAATGAGTCATAACAAAAATGCAGGAAGAAGGTGTTGACCATATTTTAACTAATTTTGCAAATATGCATTAGTTTCTCAAAGAATTTTCAATTTCATCTTGTATTTCTCACTCTACAGCATAGTTTTTGTTATAAAATTTTGTTTTTTATTTTCTTTCTATTTTTCATTCCATTTTAGTTTTGCCTAGACCATAAATTTGCATTGAAAAGTAAAATTTCATAAATGGATATTTAATGTAGAGGTAAAGCAATTTGCATATTAAATGGATGGTCTATTAAACTCAACAACTTTACTCCACCAACAAGCTTTATTTTGCACACACATAGAGGAAAAAGTAGTGGTGAGCAGAGGTTAGGAAATTCCGGTCAGACACACAGCCAATGTAAAATAAACTTTACTGCTCTACTTGGCAAAAGCTAAAGAAATTCAAACTATAAATACAAAAGTTTAAATTTCTTGAACATAAAATTTTTTAAGGCTTTAATTAAACTTTAATATTTACTTTAAGTCACTTTTGCTGTTTCCCCTGCTATAAAATGAAATTAAATTGATGCTGAATTTCTCACATTCAATTTTTGAAGTATAAAATACAATCGTCCATAAGTTTGCATTAATGCCTGATTATTTTAATTAATTAAAGCAAATAAATTTCTAATACCCTCTCAGCTTTAATTTATTTATTTGTAACACTATTTCAATAAAACTTCTTACGCTTGACTTTAGCACAATTTCCTTTTTCATTTCCTTCTCATTGTGGAGATTTCTTTAGTTTAGATTTAATTGATTTTTCCGTTTTGTGCTCTCTACAGACTCATATATGTTGATGTTTTTCCTCTTCGCATATTTATTGTCAAGGAACTGTTCTTTAAATAGTCTATGTTAGAATAAAAGGACAAAGGCAAAAAAAAAGGATATCATTAATATTGCAAAAACTTTCTTTGTATGTCACAAAAGCCTTTAAGAAATATTTTATAAAATTTTGTTATATACAAAAGGAAATAAACATCCTTTGTAAGTCGCAAATTAAATTAAATATTATAATCATATATAAAATTTTATATAGTTTTGTAAAAACTATAATTAACGCTATTGGATCCGACCATTTGGTATGTCTGTAGTTTTTTTTTTATTAAGTAAATGTTGCCTTTATACCTCATGTTTTTCTATCTAGAAAAACATTCACAATTACAGGATATACGAGTGCTAATGGCTTTTTGTACTTGTGTGTTGCTATTTTAATATATTTAAGTTTGTCTTTTTATACTTTGTCTATATATAGATGTACACCACTTTTGTGTTTTTTTTATTAAATTATGAGGGTACATTAAATTACATTAGGGTGGCCCTTAAACAAAAATTAACAAAAACCAAAAAATTTTTAAGATCTTCAAAAACTCGTGTGTATATTGTAATAATTTCAAAAATCCTTTCTCATCTTTTTTTACAATAATATACAATTTTTTTAAATATATTTTAGCGGGGCCTATAAATTTTTATCTACGAGTTTTTAGTTTAATTATCTTGTTGTAATTAAAAGTGTAAAAAGAAACCTAATGAGCATAAAAATATGTAATTACTTCCTAATCGTAAGCAAAAATAGAAAAATATGTTCTCATCTGCAACATAATAAAAATCTATTACTGACAGTATGTTTACACGGCATGTCATTTTTGCCTTTTCAGATTTCATTTAATGACTTTGACAAAGTCTTTTGTTTTAATTGAAGCTTCAAACAATACCCATTATTGTGTTATATTGGATTTTTGTATATGTATTTTATATTCAACTCCGAATATGATGATGATGATGTACGTATATATACAAGTGTATAGCATATGTATGTATATGTGTATCATGTTTGCTGGGTATTTAAAATTTGGTTTCTTTTCTATGAAACTTCCACATTATATTTCAAGTGGCTGTTAACACATCTACCAGCATCCCTTTGCAACATCAGTCTGACCGACCTACCAATTCAGACTTTTTTGTCTATATAAAATTATACCAAAAGAAAGAGTGAAACAACTACTCGTAAAAGAACTGTTAGAGTGTGTTGGTAAAAATTTTGCATGTACTCGTACATATGAATGTATGTATGCATGGCTATGTAACGTTATTGAGTATATCCTTATGACTATGTTCAAGTCCTTTTTGCCTAGAGTTTTATGCATCAAAACGCTTAAATGGAGACATTAAGACATTTATTACAAGTTCACAAAAGTGAAAAATTAAATTAAAATCTAAAGCAAACAAGAGGAAAATAAATTTTTGAACAAAAAAAAAAACATTAAATAAAATTCAATTATATGAATACTTATATGAATACGAGTTGGAATTGTAAAAGTGCTTATTACACATACAAAAATGACAACAACAACAACAGCAAAAGAAATCATTATGCAGGCAACTGGAAAATGAAAAAAAAAATAAATTAAATTGTAATTTTCTTAAGATACGAATATCTATGTTGCAAAAAGGCATCTCATGAGTGGTTATTAAAAAGTTGTTAAGAACTCTTGATGATTTCAAAAAAAAAAAAAAAAATCAAATAGCATACGAAATTTGTTTGAGTGTGCGAAAGAATCTCATTGAATTAAAATGATGAGATTTTATTGTAGAAAATTTGCTTTTGAAAATTTTAATTTAAATTCTCTTTGGCTATTTAATAGAAAAGTATGCGATTTGTTTAACTTTCAAAATAGATTGTAAAGATTTTCTGTAAAATTTTTCTTGATCTTGGGAAATACAAATTTCGTCTTTTACAGAAAACTTTTTATAATTTATAACAAAATATTTAACAAAAACTTGTTTAGTGTTTATCCAACAATTAGTAAAAATATTGTAATGGACGCCATTTGCTGTCCGTTGTCTAGGAACGACTTTTGCATAAAATTTTGTAGATAAAGGTTTATTTCCTTGCTATGTGTTCCTGATCTTGCTAAGCACTTACTATCTAAGAGTTTTCCCTTCTTCTCAACCATCCAACTTGGTACAACGACGATTTTTTTGATGTCTTCAGAGAGGGCTGGAACATCGTGGGATACTTCTTCACAGGATGTAGGATGTATTGTCTGGACTGAGGGGGTGTTGAAAATTTGTAATAAAACTCATACTCTAATGAGATTCAAACCGTGTTACTTTGGATTAGTACACTCTAACCACTACAGTACTACAACTTGCTACCTCTCAACCGTCAGTTCACATAAAGGTCGTGCTTCACTATCCTACACAATCGTACGATTCATTCACAGGAAAATCTTGCAAAAATCTGACCGACTTTAAAAAATCGTTTCAAAATGGTGTTGTAGGTGCCACACTATCATACAAATCTGATGCCAAAACATCTGGTTGACAATAAATACTCCTCTGATCGCATGAAAACTATCATTTTATGAAAATTTTCATAAAATTTTACAAATCGCACGACTTGCCAAAAAAATCTGCCACACAGTTGCATTTTTAGTCCACACTACTATACATTTTTAGCACACATGTCGTATTTTGCAAATCGCGCGACTGTTTAGGATAGTGCGGCACGGCCTTAAGTATTAATCAAGGTGGCAGCGGGAGGAAAATATCTGATCCAATTTTAGAAAAAACGTTATAAACTTAAGAATATTAATTGTAATTTTTTAAATTACTACGAACTGTTTATTATTAATATTTGTTTATATTTGTACAGGCTAAAGACCGTAAATGTTTATAATAAGAGAAATATTAGGGAGGCATTGTTAACATATTTCGAGCAAAGACACAAACAACCTTCGGGAATTACCAAAAACTTGGACAAAAATCCCAGAAATCCCGGAAAATATCACGGAAAAAGTGGTAACACTGGATGGGAACTCCCAAAAACTTGGACAAAAATCCCCTCAAAATCGCAGAAATTCCACACTGTATAGCATTGGTGCCCAGGCCCTATGCTCTTCGTTCTCATTTGTTTTTGTAATACTCTTAGCTATAGGCTGTGTGTTTTAATATACTCATACAGCACTCAGCAACCTCAATGCGAAATACACAAACAACAATGTGCTATTAGTTTTTTTTGTCGTTCTTCACCGTATACACGCAAGAGCAAAGCAACAACACTTTCGTATGCTTTGCTGGTAAACATTGACGACAGCCATCATCAATGTACAATTTTTTTTGTTTAGCGTATGATATGAAATAAATATATGAAATATATTTTTTGTGTTTTCTTTGCATGTATTTGTTTTTACAACAAAAAATTTTGAATAAAAATTAGTTTTTCTTTAAATGTATTGGTGTTTGCTCTTCCATAAGGAACTTGCTGGCACCGCGGCTGTATAGTAATCATACAAAAAATAAGTTTTCACTTCACAAAACAAAAGACTTAAGAAACAATTGCCCCTTTTGCTCTATTTCCGGTCTAGGTCCAAAAAAAAAACAAAATGTTCGGGGACTGGACCACTTGTAGCTTATAGTGGACCTTAATGCCTGCATTTTGGTATATAAATTATTTTGCCAACCCGTTTTTGGATAAACAAAGTAATTAAAATAAAAAATAAAAGTTCTGCCACTTATGCACTATTTCCGGCCTAGGTCTACAGAAGGGATGTATACATAAATATTAAATTTTTCCTTTGTTGCTCAAAATATATTAACAATGTATATCTAATATTTCTCTGATTATAAACATTTACGAACTTTAGCCTGTACAAATATTAACAAATATGTAGTTATAAACTTAAATTGAGGACAACCGTTTTCCGTATTTATATATTTAGAATTTTTAAAAGCTGTTTAGTACTGTCATTACCAAAATCATTTTTTAGCCAAAAACAAAAAACAAAAGTAATTTATTTTCATATGACAAAATGTCCTTAAACTTGGTAAACAAAATTTATTACTTTTGAAAATGGTCTCAACTTAATAATTATTTCTATATATACAAACATACATACTTATGTACTTATGTCTATAATTTATTTATGCCGGTTGAAAGAGATTTCTTTGAAATTTTTAATTTCTTCTTAATTTTGCAGCACTTACAAAATCTCTTTACTTGTGGTCAACTAAAATATGTCCAGTCCGTAATATATTTTATTTATACAAAAACACTGATAGGAAAAATAGTGAATAAAGTCAGAGCAACTTTGTTAAAAATTAAGCAAAGTTCAAGAAAAATTTTTACTTCTTTCTCCACCTAAAATACAAGTTGTGAATCACTTTATGCAGTTTATGATTTTAACACAGGACATTTATAACTAACTTTAAGATGAACGTATAAATATTACAAGTTTATGAATAGTATTAAATTAACTTAATAATTCATGAGTTTTGTTTTCGCAAGAATGATACAAAAATATATTTCCACTTAAAAGTTCTTTTGTTATACGAGTATGAAAAAATGATGAGCATTTAAATTACGGGTGGGTACGGGTACAGAAAGAAACTTTTAATTTTAAGAATAAGTTCTCTTGAAAAATTATTTTGTATAATTTTAAACAACGACATTCAAAAATTGTGCTAAAATTCATTATTTCAATGAAAATATTCAGAGAAGCTGAGTGTTAAATGTTTCATTCCAGGCGAACAGCGATATTGTTATGTTTAAAAAAATTCATAAATAAATTCATTGTTTTAACGCTGTAGTTTAGTAGCACAACACTATTAAAGAATTCGTTGTAATAATGAGTGATACGCCTATTCTAAGTGTTCACTAAATTTTTTTTTTTTTTTTGATAATTTTATTATTTATTGAATCTTTAATTATTAATTAAATTATCAATAAGTTTTTCAAATCTTAAATCTAAAAAATATTAAATATAGGTTTAGCCAATGCTAAACAAAATTTTTAATTTCAACGGTTAATTTTTGTTGTTTTTTTTTTTTTTTTTTTTTAATTAGGACCAGCACTCAGGGGATGACCCCTACGTATGCAATGCACTGTGCCGGAACTCAGAATGAGGGATAGAGAAGAGAAGATAGATGTTGAAAATGTAGAAGGCTTAACTGTTTTACAACTCTGCTTTGCGCGTTTTGTTAATTTTTATAGCGTGTTGAGGTGCCTCCGGTGTTAGGTAGACGCATTAACTTTGTTAAGCTGTATTGACAGGCATTTTATTAATTGTTTTACTTCGCCGATGTTTCTGCTAACCGACGAAGGAGGGCGATGTTGTGTACATTAGCTAGGACCAGCATCAATCGCTATCGGAACATTTTTTAGTGACCAGTGCTATGCCTTCATCACTTAAATATTCCGACAACAATTAATACAATGTCTCACTAATGTACATTACAGAACATAATGATGTTGATCGACTTGCACTGGTGAGGGTTTGAACCCAGGCCCCACGTCATTGTTTGCTTAGTAGTCAACGCGCTAACCACTTCAGCCAACGTGAACGGCTGAGAAAAAGAGTATCCCTTCTTTTCAGCCGGGTGTGGCCTCTATAATGAAGAATATTGCGCGCGAGTGGATTTGGGTGCAACTCAAGTTTTTTATATATTTTTTCACGTGTTTTGAAAATACTGTCTTCACCAACGGAACGTCTAGATCTTTATGAATTCGATGGTTTCTGACATACCAGGGGGCTGCTGTTATTGTACGTAGGATTTTATTTTGTCGCCTTTGAATTCTTTCGACATTCGATGCTGAGGCAGTGCCCCATAATTGGATTCCATAGGCCCATATTGGTTTTAGGATCGCATTGTATAATAGAAGGCTTAGTATAGAGTTTCTTCCAATAATCCACTTCATTTGGGCTGCTTTTAATTTCATTTGTGTTAACATTGCGTCTATATGCCATTTCCATGTTAAACGACGATCAAGATGAATATTTGACAACAGTGTGTTGCGGTATGGTCTCGGTATTAATTTTTATAGGCGGGCATGTTTCCTTGCGCAACGTAAAAGTTACGTGCACACATTTCTGCTCGTTAACTTTAATACGCCATTGTTTGAGCCAATTTTGCAATTTGGATATATACCCTTGTAAATTGCGGGAAGCTTCCACAGGATTTTCGTGAACGCTTAGAAAAGCCGTATCATCGGCAAATGTTGATGTATGAATGTTACTGCTTAACGGTAAGTCAGAGGCATATATTAAATAAAGTAATGGACCGAAGATACTGCCTTGGGGAACTCCGGCTTCGATAGACTGCGGTGGGCTTAAAAAATTGCCTTCCCTAACTACAAATTTTCGTTCAATTAAATAGCTTATTAAAAGCCTAACAATGTTTGCGGGTAGATTTTGTGTTAATTTATGTATAAGACCTTCGTGCCATACTTTATCGAAAGCTTGAGAAACATCTATAAAGAGCGCAGAGCAATATTTCTTTTTCTCAAAGGTGTCTCTAACTACGTTTACAAGTCTGTGAGTTTGTTCAATAGTGCTATGTTGTCTGCGAAAACCGAATTGATGATCTGGAATACATCCACTTCTAGTCACTATAGGCATCAGCTTGCTCATATACAGCTTTTCAAATAGTTTTGAAATGTTGGGCAATAAACTAATAGGCCGATAGGATTCAACCTTCGTATGATCCTTGGCGGGCTTTGGTATCATAATAATCATCGAAACCTTCCATTCTGCAGGATAGTATTGCAGCCGTAGAATACTATTAAAAATGAATAGTATAATTCTTTTTGCAATATAAGGCAGTTGTTGAAGCATTTTGTTGCTTATTTTGTCGACACCTGGGGCTTTTTTGGTGTTAAGACTGGTAATGGCCTTTTCAATCTCCACAATGCTAAATATTAGTGATATTTCTGGTTAAGAGACGACTGGTGGCAGTTCAACAATATCAGTAGAAATATTCGGTGTAAATACTTTTTCTAGGTGCTTAACAAATAAATCACCTTTTTCAGCATCAGTTCTTGCCCAGTCACCATTAGAGGCTCGTTATGGTGGTTTACAAATCACTGGCCTTTTAAGTCCTCTGGCTGCACGCCACAGCGAATAATCTGTTGATGGTGTTGCATCGAGTTCTTGCAGAAATTTTTGCAGCGAAGCTGTTTTTTGTGATTGTAAAACTTTTCTTAGCTGTTTGGTACACTCCTTAAGCCTTAATTTTAGCTGGGGCGATCTGTAACGTTGCCATTCTCGTCGAGCTTTTCGTTTTTCAGTCAATAGCCTTTCTATATCTGCACAAAAAATATTGTTAAATCTTGCTTGTTGATTTGGTTGAATTGAAGAAGCATTAAGAGCAGCTTGTTTAGCATGTGCTTCAAACAACCTAATATAATTTTCTATGTCAGCAGGTGTTCTCAATGGCATATTTTCCGTGCAATGAGCACTCAAATATTTTTTGTATTGCAGCCAGTTAATACGTGCAGGTGTCAGCGGTAAATCACATGTTGGTCTTGCGGTTGTGTGTGAGTAAATAGTGATAATAGTAGGCGAATGATCTGAAGACAAATCCAAAGATGTTTCTACTTCCATCATTTCGCTGGGCACACCTTTCGAGATTCCAAAGTCGATAACATCAGGAATTTTTTGTCGATCTGTTGGCCAATATGTTGGCTGATCACTTGAAACTACATTCAAACCCATTTTTGAAATTGTGTCAAACAAAACACGACCCTTGGGAGTGATTAAACGTGAACCCCAAAATGTGTGTTTAGCATTGTAGTCGCCAGCTGCTAGAAAACGGGACCCCAGTGTTGAATAAAATGCGGTATATTGACTCTCTGAAATTGAAAACCTGGGAGGAGAATAAACAGATGATATCACAAGTTTTTGATAAAAATTTTCAATGCAGATGTTTGTTGCTTGAAGGTAATCTTCACAAAATTCATTTAACAGGTAGTGTTTTATTCGCGTTTTTATTAGAATTCCCGAGCCACCACAAGCTCTACCTCGAGGATCCTTGGTGTCGTAGAAATTATATCCACTAATTCTTAAATAGTTTCGAGACGTCAAATGAGTTTCTGAGATAAGCATAACATCGATTTGTTTATCCAGAAGAAAATATTCTATTTCGTTTTTATGTTGGCAGATGCCGTTTGCGTTCCAAAAACATATTTTCAAGTTCATGGTTTGCTTAATACAGCCTGCAACAAAGTAGACTGCATTTTCAACATTTCCTGCATCATACAGGACATGTTGAGAGTAAAAGTATTTACTGTTTGTATTAAGCTCTCAATTGAGGCTTCAATACGGCTAAAATTAGACCCTGGAGCTTCGCTTACTGGTACCGGTTTTTGCGCTGTATTGTGGTTACTTTTTAAAATGTTAGCGTATGAAAATTTATTATTAGGTTGTTGCTGAGCAATAGTCGCGTTTGATTTCAATACGTTTGAATATTGTTGCTGACTGGTAGACGGTTGAGGTAACTGAGGGTAGCTTAAAAGTGTGATAGGCTGAGCGGGGATAATATTTTCTTTTTTGCGCGAGAAGCGTTTAAAAAACGAGTAAAGAGGGCAGCCCCTATAGTTGGCAGTGTGGTTTTCGCCGCAATTACTACATTTTTTTGCTTTGGTATCACCTTTTATTTTGTCACAGTTAGCGGTACTGTGTAACTCGCCACATACAACGCAAACGGTAGGCAACTTGCAATAAGTTTTGGTATGGCCAAATTCTTGACAGTTCATGCATTGGATAGGTCCAGTTTTTTTATGTGGCATCTCAACGGTAACTCTTCGATGCAATAAGTATTTTAAGCTATAGATTAGGTGCGATTTATTTTTTTTAATTTTCATGTCGCCTGGCTGTAGCTCGACTCTAAAAATAGGTTGGGGGATTTTTTCCCTGTTTTTAATGTTTGAAACATTTTTCACTTTGAAGCCACTATCTTCAAGGCCAGACTTTACCTCTTCTGGATCCATACTAGAGTCTATACCTTTTATTACGACGGTTAGACCTTTAGCACTCTTTAATTGGTACGTATAAAAATTTTTGTTTTTTGACTCAAGGTCAGAAACTATTTTTCGGTAATTACTTTCTTGCACTACCTGGATTTTTGTTTCGTTAATATTTCCGCGCTTAATTGGAGTTACATAGAACTCATTTTCTCCAATTAAGGAGATAAGGCTTTTTACCAAAAAACTAGAGTTCTGTTCTCTTAAATATATCGGTGGAGGTTTACTCGACCTTGTTGTAGTTGTGTCTTCATTGTCTTGTTCTGATAAGATCGCGAAACGATTTTCAGAATGTTTAATATTATTTTTCCCATCTTTGGGCATTTTCGTCGTTGACGCTATTTCAGCTGATTTGGGACGTCTTCCCCTTTTTAGCACTGTTATGTATCTGTCCATACCAGTTTGGATTTTATTATCACTATTTTCACTCACTGCATCTACCATTTTGTGCACGTTGGTCACCTGGGTATTTATTGTTTTTTTGTTTGCTTGTACAGCTAAGCTGACAAGTTTGCTAATAGGTGCAATTGTTGTTGTCTTGATCACTATTTACCATGTACGGAGAGCATGATCGCGTACGAGTATATGTGTTTTCTGTTAAATTCAGGTTTTTGTTTAATTCATTTTTTTTATTGTCGTCATCAGCAACTAAAGTTATATATTGTACATTCCTACTGCTTGTAGGATTATTGTTGTTTTTATCAGAAGATGAACTCATCAGAGTTCTCTTTTTTTTATTTTCACTTATATTAGATTGTGTATGCAAATATTTATGTATATTGCACACAAGCAAAAAATAAAATAAAACCAGTAAAATAACTGTTCAATAAATATTTTGTTTTTTTATATTTTTTGTGACTTGAAAATTTTTTTTCTTTTATATTTTTTTTTATATTCAGTTGCGACGATTATAAAAACGCGTCTGTTCACTACGAGAGTTGTGACAAAGCGTGTTCACTAAATATTTCTTCTTTAATTATATTGATTTCCTTTTTAATACTTCGTATAAGATCCTTCGATAATTGCGCAGCTTTATTTGAAACATAATATTAACAACAGTTTTCGAACTTAAGAAGATAATTTAATATTTAATAAATATTTTTATGAAATCTCAAGAGAACCACACATTTGCCATCACTTACACATACATACACACACATACCACACATGATGTAGCCATAGCAACTACTTAAAGAAACTAAGGTAACTTATGATTGTACATACATAAATACTTATTTATATGCATGCGTGTAGGAACACCATATGCATACACACATACATATCTATTTGTAACATGAACTGACACTGACATTTGGCCTCTTCTGTATTAAAAGTATCACTCAACAATACATAGAAAAACGCACACGTACTCACTAACATATACAGGCTTACTAGCATACATATATAAACATAGATACATACAAACATACATATATGAGTTATACTTAAATATAAATAAATACTTAGATCTAAAATATTGTTTAGAGAAAGTTGTGAAAATAGAAATTATAAAATAAAACTAGAAAAGAAAAATGATAGACGTTGTTGTGACATTAACCTAAAATAAAGCAGAAAGTTTTAGAAGAGTAAAAAAACAATTATAAAATAAATAAATAAATAAGCTAAGTTTTAGAAAATATCAGGGATAGACAAAGTTTTTTGAAATAAAACAAAAAAGGAAAAAAACTCAAAGTTATAACATCAATTTACATTTATATGATGAACACACAAACGCCAACACACCAAATCTAAGATAAACTTGAAGAGATATTCATACATACATATATGAAGGACTATGTGTGTGTGTGCGAGATTGTCTGGGTAAATAAAACCTACAACTGTTCACACAAAAATACCTGTAAAAAAGGACAAAACACATATAATATACAAAAATCAGCAACAACAATACGAGTATTTGGAAAAATAAACTTAAAAAAAAACAGACAACTTTAACTTTATCAGCATTATCAACATCTTAAACAAACGCAACAAAAACATATAAAGACCATCATATAACAACCATAATTGTGACACAGTTAATAACAAGAAATAAGGACACACAGACATAGATAGCGAAAGAGAAAGATGTGGGGAGGGATACCAAAGTAGTTCAAAGGACTTGAAAACAAATAAAAATCATTTTGTCATCTTAAAGAAAATAAAAATAATATATAAAAAAAATATTAAATTCGTAAGAGACAACATTTACAAATGAACGCTTGTATGCATGCATATGATTGTTTGTTTATGAAAACAAATGTGAAAAAGAAACAGGAAGCTTAAAAGAGTCATCATCACATCTACTGCATGCAATTGTATATACACTTCCAGCGAGCAGTTATTGCCCAGATAATGTCTAGTATGTGATTTAAATTGCATTTAGTTGAAAGCACAGGTAATAGAGTTTTATAAAAAACAAAACTCTGCAGAAAAGAAAAAAAATTTTTTGAAATTTTATTTTAAATTTCGCTACTATTATTATTTATTAAATTTTGATTAGGATATTTCGTCATTTAATTTGTAGTATTGAAGAAGTTACAGAAGGGAGAAAAAAAATACTCATCAACAATAAAAACAATATCAACAATGGGCGTGGCATTGCCCAATATTTTTAAGCACTAAATTTGTATCATGTTAAATCAGTTATTTTCGAAAAGTTGTGAATGAATATGGATTTTAGGTAGAAATATTTCAAATGATTTTCGTACTGAATTTTGAGAACATTAAAGACTATTCTAAAATATGTTATGAAAACTAAGACACTTGACTCTTGAAAGTAATGTTTCTAAAAAAGTTTCCTGTGGCAAAAAATAAATAAAAATTAGAAAAGAAATAAAACCAAAAAAAAATATATATATGTATATTCTCTACTTTAAGTTTCATTTTGAAGCCGCATTGATATTTTCCTTGAGCACTCGCATCTGTCTGCATCACTCACTTTAAAAGTACCAAACAAATAATGACTCTAATACTAAATACTTTCAAACACATACTAGACTTTTAACAAATTTATAGTTTCGACAACAACACCTACAAAAACTTAACAACAAGATAATTTCATAACATAAGGGTTCTCAACAACTACGACAACTATTTATAAAACTCCTACAACTTTTTCCCACATTCAGATGTGCATACATACACGTATGTACTCGTATGTATGTGTGCCAGCTGAAACTTGGGTTTATGTGTACTTTGGTTTCTAGTTGCCATAAAGAGCATCAAGAAAAAGAGAAAAAGAAAAAGTATTCACATTTATTATGAAAACTACCTGATATATTTATGTTTAATCGCGCTTGGAATAACTATAATCCAAATAAAGAGCTACTAACAAGTTTAGCAAATAGTAAAGTTAAATTGAGTTTATACACCATGCTTCATGTTGTTGAAATAAAATTGCAAAAGAAAAAAGCTTATGATGATGGTCTTTGCAAAGAATAAAACCAAAAAAAAAAGATATATTTATATATACTGAGAAACTCATTAAAACATATACAAACTGCATAAAAGTATGCTATACAAATTTCATACATCTTTGTTAAGTTATAGAACAGCAACACAAACAAGCACAAACACAAACACATATGCCAATTATAATCTTTATAAGGTTGTGTCTGTTTGCTAACAATCTGTCCCAGCAGGAAAAAGAAGGACTATGAAGGCCTTCTAGAAGACCTCTGCACCCCTTCTTTTGGATGCGCAAGGCCTTCTCGCTTCCTTCCCGGTCCATTCCATACTCATATATTTTTTACACACGATGTCGTTGCGGAGAAGCCCTTCCGCATTCGGTTATTTCAAGAGTGATTCTGAAAAGACTTATAATTAAGGGCCCTCCTTTACTTTGGAATATGTATAACATAAGAAAATTTAAATCTAACTTTCTCTCTTTATCTCTTCTCCCTTCTCAGAGAAACTAATTTGAAATGTGTTAAAAAAATGTAAATTGATTCAAAAACATTCCTAAGAAGGCCTTAAGTTAGAAGGGCTTCTGAGTTTTTCCGCTGGGGTGTTGTACAAAGGATGTGGATACATTTAAAGTTTTAATTTTGTAAAAGAGAATGTTCGTGTTCGTGCGTCTTTAAGTCCTAAAAGCAATGTGACACATTAAGTGCTCATTAATGGGAGATGGGTGAGTGTGTGTGTGTGTTTGTGCCAGTATGTATGTTTTCTGTACAAACTTCAACTGATATGCTTGTTTATAATTATAATTTATAGTTTTATGCATTTAAATAAAGGAAATGAAAAAAATTTAAGGATTCGTATAAAATCGTATTTTAATTGGCAAATATGTTGTATATTTGTTTCTTAAATATTGTTTCAAATTGTTATATATAATATGTATTTTTAATTCACAACATTTCTTTTCTTTACATTTCAAGCTGAGCCTCTTATCACTATTGCGAAACAATTTTACATGTAATGATTTCTAAAGTATAGAAAAAAATATTTATTGTTTAATCGAAGGCAGAAATATTCATCTTGTTTTGTAGCATTAACTTTTTTAAAACTACAGCTAAACTGAAGTTTTAGTTTTATAACCACGATTAGAGTGTTTGGAGATTGAGGTAGAATAATATTGAAGAAGCAGCAGAATTAATAAAAAAAATAAAATCAACGATGAGTACGTCGTGTGTGTGATGTTGTTGTTTGAAAGGAAAATAAACATCGTTTTCAAATAGTAGTTCTTAGAACAATTTTTAGTGCTGTTAAAAATTTTCGAAATGGGACATTTTCGAATGTATTTTCACCAGTTATAATCCCACACAATCCTTTGAATGTCTTTTTCCACAGCCATTTCGTTTTAATATCCTGCTGAAAAAGAGATTCCGTTTTAATTTTCTTTAGACCATTAAAAATTTTTTAAAACTTGATTTTTTTTGCCAAGAAAGACCAACGAACATTGTCATTGTTAATATTCTGCAAAGTGATGCTGTGCCTTCTTATGGCAATGGGATGAAGCTAATTGCGCGCTGTGTTTTTCTTCTGAAGCAGTTTTCTTAAATTGTCAACGATTTTACTCTATATCCTTTAATTTTCATTTTAAGTTTTAACTTACAAATCGTACATAACAATTGCTTTGTTAAACTACGAACTTTCGTATAAAAATTTAAAAATTTATTTGCATTAAATCCCATTGAAATTAAAAATTGTATTGAATATATAAATAAATAATAAATGAATATCAAAGAGAAATACAGTGGCTCAGTTTAACCTTAAAATCCTTGCGCTCTATAGTTATTGACTATGTAAGTCGGATTACTCAATTATATTTGAGAATTTTTCTATAAAATTTTAAAAATTAAAATTGTGTAAATTTTGTTCAGCTATGTGGGAAATTGGCTATTTGTGGGCACATTTACTCACATTCACTCATTTAGACCAATGGGAAATTAAAGCAAAGGAAATTTAAATATTTGTTTAATTATTTTCAACTTTTGCATTTCGTCCTCCCCATTTTTATATTTCAATTTCATGTCTGTTCTTATCTGTGCATGAAGTCAAGTGTATTCGAATCGTTCGCATAAATAGTTGGCGTATTATTTTCATTTTTTTACTTCTCCACATGCAAGTGGGTATATTTGGTGTCCAACTGTAAATTGTAGGCATGTGTGCAGGCAGATGCAACAGCAATAAAATTTAATATTCATGCTTGGTTGAGAGCATAAAATGCACTGATAAATCACATTAATTACAGTCATGTGTTAAAGTATTAAATATTAAAAATCAATACAAGATGATACGAAACAAAAGAAAAAAAATATTTGGAAAATTAAAAAAAAAATTCTGTTGAAAAATATTTATAATTCCAGCATTAAATACAATTTGTGATGCATATTTTCCAGGCAAAATTCGAAAGTCAGTTATAAGAAATATGCAAGAAATCCATTTCCGCAAAGTAGAATATATATATATTTTTTTTTTGTTGAATATTAATGAAAACGATAAAGGACAAAATTTTACTCATCAAATATTATTGAAATGAAATCAAGCGAATTTAAAATTAAAGAACACCAATAATTTGGAGGAGCATAATTACAAGAATGCTGCAGTTAAATATAGGTCACAAAAAAGCAAAAAGTCATTAAGAATTATAAGAGAATTTCTAAGGAATTAGTATATATCAGGCCGAAACGTCGATGTATGTGGTAATCTCACGACAAAACTTCTCGAAAATCAATGTGGCCTTATCCAGCGCTTTAGCAAATTAGATTCCCGCTCATAGATCGCAGAGATCTACCAAAGCTGAATAACGTAATCGTTATGTGCCTCAAAGAAATATTAAAACTCTCTTTTATCATGTACTAAAAATTATTTCGCATCCATTTAATTTAACTTCATTGTAAATTAATTAAATAAATCATTAATATGTCTGATGGTTAAATTAGAAGTTGATAAGAAATAAAAGCGATAAATATTTCTATTTTGCTAAAGTTATTATTAATAACCATACGCCCACTTATTATTCACTATAATATCCTTTCATACACTTACTGATTCATACGTGACGGCATGCTTATGAATAAATATTTAATTTCCATTTTATATTTCTCTTTTTCTACATGCACTTGTCATTATATTTAATGAGGTGGTGACACCCTTTTCATGTAAATATTTTAACTCTTTTTCTAAAGCAGTTAAAAAATAAATAATTCAATTCGAAGCGGTGCAACACAAACACACGCATACTTAATAATAATTTAATTACCATTTAATATAATATAATATTTATTTTGTATGTATACTATATAAAGTTTTAAAAAAAGCAATCTTAAAAGCAGCTATTTAAATAAATAAATAAATAAATAGCTTCTTAACTCTTTCAGTCTATTCCATTTAATTTTCTCCTCTTTTCTATTCTTTTTTTTTCATTTGTTTTTTTTTTGTACAATTATTCAAGAGAGAAATTTTAAAAACAACATCAGAACCATCAGCCATAAATCAGTTTAACTCCCTTAATGCAAATAAATTATGTTAATATAAGAGAGGTTGTAACGTTACTTGTATAGGTGGTAGTTGTGCAGCTGATATAACAAACACACACACAGATAAATAAAAAGCACTTGCTTACACACATACTCGTATGTATGCCTAATGCTACGAGTAGCATAAACTCTTTCAACCTTACTTTTATGAATATTTCACTTGCAGTTTTTTTTGCTGTACCATCTAAATTCTTACTATTACAAACACATACACGCACACGCACACACATATACACAATTCATAGTTTTGTGCTGCAAGGATGTTAGCAAATAATTTACAGCTTTCGTCAGCTCATTGCAAATTATATTCTTCAACGTGTCTGAGATTTATATTTTCAAAGGACAGTGAGAAAAGAAATAGCAAATAGAAGTATTGCAAAATAAAGGATATATGGGGAAGTCATGTACTATTTGGATTAACACTCTAAATCTTAATGATTAATTTAAGTTTAGTTTTTTTTTTTAGTTTTTTTAGTTTTTAATCAATTCTATAAGATTTTTAAATTAAATCTCAGAAAATACAAAATTTACAATCTTTTAAAAATTATTTCAATATTGCTGAGAACAAAATCAATCATCAGTAGATTTTAACCATATATTAATTTAAGCAACAAATCTCAAAAATCATTTGAGGGTTAGTTTAATATAAAGGATACATATATACACAATTTGGATAATCTTCCAGATAGCTTAATGAAACTAATAAAAGCACAAGTTGTAGTGTAAAATTTTGCTACGATTTCAAATAGACACATTTGAATTATGTGACAATATTTTATTTCTACAAAAAAGGATATATGGTAAGATCCTTAATATTTTCTCCTACTATAGCAAGATTATTCATCCTTTCAAAATTGCCTTAGTTATGAGTTGTAGTCTAAAAATCATGTTGATATAATCTCTGCAGCAAAGGATATTAAAAATTCTCCTTCGTAGTTAAAATAAATTTTTACGAGCGCTTAAATCAAATGTGGTCTTTCATTAATGATAAAATTACTAAACTTTTCAAAAAAAATTTTAAAACACAATTTTTAAAAAAAGGATATATGACCAAATCAGGAAATAATTGTTGTAAAATTTTTAAACTCCGTAAATATATAGTGAAAAACAAGAAAGAAAAGAAAAAAATTTTGCTTAAAAGTTAAGAAACAAATCTGAAAATTTTAAATAATTATTTTTGAGTTTGTTTTGTAAAAGACATTTTCAAAACGTGCTTGTCTCCTCCACACTAGAAATATTTTGATTTATGAGTAATAGAAGAAACCAGTTTTACGATATAAAAGAGAGTATACTCTTCTTTCTGGAAACTTTGAAGTACAAATTTTTCGGTCGCCTGTTAAAGTTAAACATTTATAGCAGAAAATTTTTTTCCTTAATTCTTCTCATATTTAATTATATTATAATGTACGATATAATAATTTAATCTGTAGAAATAAACACACCCACACACATAAACACTTAAATAACTACCCCTCAATAAATAAGTCATACAAGTCAGTTTATATTTCGTGTAAAAAATTCAAAAGTATGTTGCCATAGAACAAATAAGAAACGAGGAAGATGTATTAAAATAAAACCCATCGAAATTGTATGTACTCGTACGTAGGTATGTATAAATGTGTGTATAAGCTGAAATGTGTGCAGCAGCATATACATAAGTATGTGTACGTATACGCAAAAGTACTTAAACTTTTGACTTAATTATAATGAATGCTTGGCAAGAACTCACTCACACACCCCTTTTTCTTTATTTATTACACGTGTATAAAAACATTCGTGGCTACATAAAATGAAAGTGCCTGAATATTTAAACTTGTTGTATTACAATAAGACTTAAAATTAAAAAATAATAAAAACGTACAATAATATTTCGTAGTACAGCAGGAACAAGTAAATTTTTAAACTTCATTATAAGCATAAGGAATTAATCAGTAAAGTAATACTTAACATCATAATGCTTTTGATGAAAACAACAGAAATGAAAGCAGAAACAACTTTTCAACATCAGTTTTGACATGTTGTTACCCAGACAACATGCTCTCTATAAATATAGACATAAGTTTTTAATGATGCAAAAAAAATTATCATTCAGGGAAAAATACGCAGTCTTTAGTTAACTAATGATAGTGGTTTAACTAACGAAAAAACGTTCGTTAGCTAAAATATTGAGATTAGCTTATGTTAATTTCTGTTGTAAAAACGTCTAAATTTGAAAAAAGATTAACAGCAATTATCACAAGAACCACCTGTATGTTCTTTGTTTTTTATAAAATAGATTTAAAGAATTTCGATAAAGTTTTAAAGGTCACAGGAAAAGAGATTACTAAAACTTGTAATTAAAATATTTCTAAAGTTTCGCATATATAGTTAAACTTAATTACAAAGGAAATTACAGGTAAATTTCATGACAAAACTAAATACTGACCATAAACATTAATAATATTCAGTTTAAGCTCCCATATGTTATATAGTAAAATATAGCTTCATATATCCTTTTTCAGCATAAATAAATTCTAAACAGTTTAACAGCCTAAAAAATTAATTATACTTGATATAATATAACCCTTCTATAAGGTTTTTGAGTTGGTGCTCCTTAAATAAATTTTTATATATATTTTTCTGTCTCATTTGCGCTTGTATGAGTCTAATCATTTCAATAACTTTGTATGTGTGTGTGTGTGGCTCAGCAGCATCATTTGAAAGATGTAAGATAATGTCTACATCATCATATAGATTAATGAGTCTGTTCTTTTTTTTTTTTTTTTTTTGGTGGCAAATGTATTAAGATTCATAATGTCACAACTTTCATGCACTCACATACAAAATCTCATTCAGTTGTTTGCTTGTATGTATGTACATATGAACAAACAATGAAAGCCTTGGTGGCATTCAAATAGCATTAACATAGATTTGTATAAAAAGCATAAATTCATTCTATAACAAAAAAATAAAAAACATTAACTAGATATAATAAAAAAGCTCAAAATAAGAGTTACTGCAGGACGTAGTTTAAAAAATTCCCTTGATTTTATTGTGACAAAAGGAGAAGAATACAAGGGAGAACGTACGAGTATATTTATGTAGATGTGAACAATATACACTTTGTAGGAATATTGAATGCGACAAAAAAATGGAAGCCGGCTTATACGTTTCCGTTGTATGTTATGAAAATGATGACAATATGGCTTAACTTCCTTTTTCTGTTTAGATAGATATTTTACATCTGTACTAGTGGCATGCATAGATTCGTATAAATACTCACGCTCTCATATATATATTTCGCACCCTAAATACAAAAGAGTCACAACTCAAAATTTTTCAAAATTGACTTTTTTCCATAAATTATTTCACACATCTCTAACTACTGCAAAACTTTCTTTCACATCACTATCTTCTTTATCTGAAAAAATACAGTTATGTCTATTTTAATGTTAAGTGTGTTGCTTCTGCACGAAAACAGTTTTTTTTCTGTCCTGAAAATTTTAGTATTTTGAGTTGTGACCCTTTTGTATTTAGGGTGCGATATATATATTTATATATTTACCTACATACGAGTAAATGGAAATATGTAAACACAGTGATTGGCAAATATTGAAAAGATTTTAATTTCATTTAATTGATAGCAAAATATCATGAAATTCCTATACAACCATTCGTAGCTGTTCTTCAATTATAATTGAAATTAAGTTTAAAACATAAAAATCCTTCATGCCAATATATTGCTATATATCCTTTTTTAGTCATACATACATACTTACCACCAAATTATAGTCAATAATATTTTATCATTACAAGCATTATTTTCTCTGCTTCTCTTTATTGTTAATAACATATGTATGAATATTTGTTGGATTCCAAAGCCGCAATTTTAATTTATTAATTATGATAAATGTTATGTGTTTCAATTAAAAAACTTTTGTGTTCACAATTACAGGATCTTTACTACGCGAAAAGTTATGATGTAACAACTTGTTGTTTGGTACAACAAATTGCGTGACGATGTTTAAGCTTTGTAACTTGATTATTATTTCAGTCTGGCATATATCCTATTTAATAAAACAAAAAAAAATTTGCCTTGCACGATCAAAATATTAATTCAGAGTAAGAATTTCAGGACGTTGCAACGCATTTTAGTGAGAATAATACTAATATAAGACAAGTTTTTAAATTATATTTTCAAATATGGGTCTTTGCAAAATATATAAAAAAAAAATTTAGATGCCACAAGTTGTAGTTTAATTAAGCCAGTTGAATTACATAATTTCAGCGATATAACATTGCTATTTAAAAAAAAACTCATATATCCTTTTAGTTCAAGTAAAATTTTCTATGGAAACTTTTTATTATTTTTAAATTTAGTTATCCTTCAAAGTTCTGTTAATTTTATTTGATTAGCTTAAGTCTATCTGAACATATGAATACATGCATATCTGCAATCGCACACAGTTTTCTTCATAATTTTCTTACTAGAGCACAAAATCCTTTTAGTGAAAATAAAAATTCAACACTTCTTTTAGATCCATAGCATTTAATATTAATAAAACTTTAATCATAAAAAGTGCATCCTGGCAAGGATAATTAAATTCAGTGAATCTTTAATGCCACAACTTGTAGTTTGCTTTGTCTAATATTATACATAAATTTTGTTTGTATATATTATATATTACCTGATGTCACTGAATGTCCTTTATTTCCAAAAAAAAATTAATTTTAAATTTTAAGTTTAATTTTGCTATCCATTGTTATAGAACTTTGTTTAAATGCCTGTACCTGCTTTTGTAAGTCGTATGTTAACAGTAGATTTCCGTTTGATCTAAGCATATAAGTTAGTAACATGTGTGCTTATGTCACAGCATTCAGTTATGTCGTTTTATATAAATATCATTTGATGTTTGAAATTATGAACAAATGCATGGCTGGTTTTTGTTTGTACGACTGTGAATGTGTGTGCTTGTGGCAAATAGTCAGTCTATTATTTTCTAACAGATTTTCAACAATGTGTAAATTTTAATTTAATTAAATTTTATAAAAGTGATTTTCGTATGCCAGAAAACCGCTTTCAAATTATTATGATCCTTAGCTTACTAACACACTTTATTATATTTTATAGTTAAGTTGTGAATTTTTTTTTTTTTGCTTGTGTAAAGGCAAAATATTCATTACATAAAGAGCTTTTCTAGTTGTATTTCTAAAAATTTAACTAGTTAAAACAGGAGGAGTTTTCCTGTGTGGAAACACATAACTGAGTGTATAACAAAGTGAATGTGAATTAAAATACACAGCAAAAAATTATTATGTTTCTGGAAGCAGTAACAAAATTTGCGCAGTTTTGAAGCCCTTCCGAGGCTGCACAAAAAGAAGGCAGAGAGATCGCTGAACTTATTTTTAAGCACGTTAAAGTTGGTCGGCTATTTACATTTAGTTGACACGAATAATAAAGTAAACAGCGAATGAAGATAAAATTTCATTTATATGCTCTCTGTTTCTGTCTATCTCTCTTATTTTTTATACTTGTGTATTTGTCTACAGATGAATTATGTATGTAAGTAGATGACGCAGTAAAACTAAGTCATAATTCAGATAATTCAAACATGAATTTAGCGCATTTTGGATGATTAGAAAAAAGCGCTCTTTTATGTAAAAAGCAAGACGTCCAAAGTGGGACATCGCGAACAAAAATCATGCATGTTCGAAGCGATTTTCGCAGCAGGAGGCACAGCAACAACAAGCATCTCTCCTTTACAAGCAGTAGTTTTTGCTGGGTAGTTTTCAAAAATTTTCAAACAGTTTTTAAAAAAAAAATATTAATAAAAATAAATCCCACCCACCCACACACAGACGTAAAGACATTAACTATAAAGATTGGAATAATAAATGTCTGGATATGTTCGTAATGTGGAGCATAATAAATAGATATGAATTGATTTTTTTTTTGTTTCTGTCGTTCATTTGTTTGTTTTTTGTTTGTTGCACAAAAAGTTTGATAGTTTTATATCGTGCCAATATCAACCTTTCCATGGATTAGTGATATTCATTTTAGTTTTCTTGCTATTTTTCTCTCTGTGTCTCTTAATCTTCCCGGCCAACCACTTCTTGTTAAAATAAACTTATCCAATAGTTTTCCATTCTTTGTTTTATTTTTGAGTTTTTTATTGCTCTACAGCAAACGAAAAACTAGAAAAGTATCAACAAACAACTAAACGAAAATCGAAAACTTATTTATATTGGACTTGGATATTTTGTTAGGATTAGTCTTGAGGGGGAATGATATTAAATTATCTTTATAAACCGGTTAGAAGAGATCAAGAAAACAAAACATTCTCTGTTAATTTTCTTACGGTTAATTGAAACTTTTCTTAAGATTTTAAGTGAGTAAGAGTTGTGTGTGTGTGTATTTTTGTTATTCTTGGTGAAATCCTTATAAAACTTCTAATATTTTTTTGCTTAGATTAAATTTGTAAAAGTAAAGTTTATGGTTTACTTTCCATCGCAGGACTTCATTAAATATGTATTGTCACTGTAATACAAAAAAAAAAAAAAAAAAATGGGAATTTTCATGATTTATAAACTGCAAACATGTCGTAGAAATAAAGTATATATTAGACAATTTAAACGTTTTAATCATACAAATTTTTAACCATTGAATAATTAGTTTTCTCTATTATTCTTTACAGATCCTTCTTGGTATACGACAATGTAACCTATGGGTAAAAAAGCAGTCTATATGCATGAGGAGAAATCGGACCGAAAATTATTCTTTTACACTTTATGCCTTAATTTATGTTGCAACACAATAATATATAAAAGTTATTTTTTACTAAATTAAAAAAATAAAAATATTAAAAACATTTAAAATAAACTAAAAATATAAGAGATTTATTTGTTTTTTACAAGTATTTCCTCTTAAATTTAAAGAAAACAAAAGGATGTGGTATGAAAGGACGTCTCAATCTACCTGTATACGAATTCATTTAAAAAGCTTAATAAAAAACGAATTTAAGCTCAACCGTCACATTTATTAGGCAATTCTGCCATGTAAATGTATTCGAGTTTTCTTAATAACTTTCTTAATATAAACGATGTTTTCATGATCCTTTTTGTGTTTGAAAGCTTAGAAACTTAGCTTTCTTTTATATTAAATAAATTCTAAATATAATTTTGTTCTTACTTTTCTTTTTAGCTTTTGGGCTGTTTTAACTTACCTTTTAATCTTTAATTAGCAAACAAAAATAATGTGACTTAATTAATTTTTATGACATTTTTTCGTTTAGTATTAACATTAATTTGTTATTTTATTTCTATTGCAATTTGTTTTATATATATTTTATTTGCGTTAATGTTAAACTATTAACAACATTAAGTGTGAGAGGCAGTACCATAAAATAAAACAGTTGAAATGATAATGAAGGCATGAAATAAATATTTATAACAAAAAAAAAATGCTTAAATTAACTTCGTTATAATGAATTTAATTAATTTATATTTATTTTCTTAAGGGTTTGTGATTTATTTTAGTATTAAATTATTAACAATCTTCTTGAATTCAGTGCTTTACATGTTTGTTTAAAATATATGGAGTGTGTGCCTTTCATGTTTTTTCTAACATTACTTTTTTATTTTAATAAATTTTTAAACATTTTAATTGTGAAATAACATGCCACTTCCTTTATTAAAACTCATTTTAGTTTTCTTTTTTTTTTTAACTAAACTTACAGATTTTTTGTTTATATTTTCATAACTTGTCGTGTTTCTTGTCGTTTTAACATTTTTGTTGAAGTAGTTGACCTTTTCTTGCTGTTGTTGGTATTTACAACTCATCCTTTTGTTTAGTGTGTCCTTTTACATGAATGTACGTACATACATATAAAATAAACTCATGTTCTAATAATTAGCCTATTTTGCATTAGAAAAATTATTAGAAATTTTGTAACAAGCAGAGTACATGTCGTGCAAATTACTCATCTAAATAAATAATTGCTGAACAACGTCCTCGTCATATGTTTCTTCATTATATTGTGTTTGTTGTTGTATGGTGCGATAGACTTCTCGGGCAATTAAAATTCGTAGGCCTATAAACGAGTTGTAATAAAAATATGAAATATAAAAATTATATCAAGGTAAATTGTTGTTAATTAACAACTACATACGAAAGTTATTATTTTTATGTTTTTTTTTGCCTAAATCGCAGTTAATAAAATGTTTGTGTTTATTTTGATGCATGACTAAAAATCTTAAAATACTCATATATTGTACGATACAAATTTTCTATTAACACTAAAAATAACATTAAAAGAACTTAAATAAATTGTTAACTATGTATATAAAATATGGAAGAATATTTATGCATAAGCAACAAGGCATTGCAATTTTTTTTATAGCAAAATTAATCAAATATTTCCATGCAGCTGAAAAATAGTGCGAACTTTTGCCAGAATTTGTTTAAGATAAAACATAACTATGTAATTTCGTCGAAAATAATTTGTTCATTACCTTAAAGAAATATTATTACGAATAATTTTTATTCGAGAAATTTTTATTCGAATAATTTTTATTCGATTAATTTTCATAGGAATAGTTTTATTCCACAAACTTTAGTCTTATTCTAGTGCTAACATTTTTAAATCGACTGGTAATATGCGAATAATTTTTATTCGAATGATTTAGTTATTTTTTATTCGAACGAATAATTTTAATAATAAGAGTCTCTTTCACCAAACAAATTTAAGCACAGTTTAATTTAATTAAAGTTTAAAAAAATTCAATTTTCTCCAACTTCTATAATAAATCACCAGAAAGTATGGTAGCCCTTTGTTATTTAATATGAAAACTTTTTTTATGTATGTATGTGTCGCTAGAAACAGCTGTTGTGAGAGAGAAGCAAAATCAGTATTTAAATGGAGATTGCTACCTATTTAAACAGCTTTTAAATGTGTAAAGGGAATATGTTGGTGAAAATGAATAACTACGTTTAAATATGAATTGATATTTAAATAGAATTGGTGAAAGAGACTCTAACAGCCATACCTAAACAAGAGCGGAAAGCGGAACGTTTTCTACCGCCTAGCGTTAACGCTGAAATACCATACCTAAACAAGAGCGTCAACGCTTTGTCATAAAAACAGGGTTATTACAAAATATATAACAACCCTGATTATAATAGTATACTCATAACCTAATAATACATGCATGCCTACAACAAACACAACAAAAAAATTCCTCAGAAGTCAAAAGTATAAATGTGTATGTGTGTATGTTTTAACCTGTGACAAAAATATAAATAAAAATTATTCATTCAAATACGAAAAAATAAATACAAATCAAAATATAAACAAGTAATTTACAAGAATTGTCAGCTGGGCTTGTAAGACTACCTTTTAGTCATTGTATCATGAGTGCTTGTCTTTTGCAGCTAACTTCACTATTAAACGCGCTGTCAAAATCGGATTTTCCAATTGCAAAATTTTGCCGCCGCGTTACCGCCGCGTTATTTCGGGATGCTCCATACAAATTGTACGGGCATGAGAACTTTTGACAGCCAAAAAACGCTTGCCGCTCTTGTTTAGGTATGGCTGTAAGTATTTAATCTTTATTAATTTTATATATGTAAATACCTTTGATGATGATGATTTTATTCGAACAAATTTTTGTAGAATAGCTTTTTTATTCGATTCATAAGGCACAATACTTTGGCTCGTTGAATTGTTTCATTAATTATTTTAATTCGACTGATCTTTATTCGAATAATTTTTGATCGAAAAATTTTTTATTCGAATAATTAATCACAATAATTGCATGTTGTAAGTAATTTTATATTAATTATTTCGGTTAGGATAATTTTGCCCTAAAAAATTTTTATACTTTTACAAATAATTAATCACAAATTACACTGTTCAACAAAATCTAAATAAAATTGTTTCGTATTCCGGCATTTCAATCCAAAATTCCTACAGAATTATTAGATTCTGTGTTTTGAGAACTTTTTTATTAACAGTTTCCATTAAAAAACTCAAACATTTTATTAATTAAAGTTGACTGTATGAACTTTTATTTTGAACGGCAAACACAAATACTTATTCCTTGTGTCTGTGTGTGTGTGTACTTACCCATTGTATTTTGACTCGCAAGGCTTCTGTGAGAATTTATAAAATATTTTTAATTTAATTGTGTTTAAATTGTTGCAGTTATTGTTGTTGTTGGTGTTGTTGTTTGTACAAGTAGAAAGAAGGAAAAAAATAGTTAAGCGAACACAAATAATTCATTTTCCCACAAAAGCCGAAAAATCACAAACAATTTAATTTAGGTTAATTGCATTAACAACAGCAAAACAACAGGATTGAAAAAATAAAAAATTAACAAACAAAAGCAAAAAAAAAAAAAAAAATTCTCTATATATAATAATTTTTTATGGCAAAATAAGGAAAACAAAATGTATTCTTGCCTCAGGAAAACAATAAAAATGTTGGGAAAAAATTGAGAACAAAAAGGAATAACAAATAATATGCCACAGCCAACCAGTGAAACTTCATTTCCTGGTGGCTTAGTTAACTTTAAGTGAGTTGTTGTTAACGCTTTGCTTTTTGTAGTTTTCGTTTGTTTTTTTTTTTTTTTTCTTTTAATTTAATTAGTGCAAGAAAAGTTTATAAGTGGTAAAAAATTTATATAAAGTTTAAGGCATTTTGCATTCTTAAGTTTTTAAAAATTCGACGAATTGAAGGGTAACAAAATATATCGCATATTGTTTGTTAAAGGGAACAAAGTAAAATATTGTCGGATAATCATAGTCAAAGTCGGTTTGTTTTAGAATTATCTTTAAAATAAAAACCATTTCAGTAATTAAGTTGGTACTATAGTTAGTATGTTTTATCTAAAACCAACTTAACCATGCTGAAAGTAATTTCGAAAATTATTATATAAAAACCAGACTTACTACATTTCTGTTCGCAGTACACCAAAAGTATCGTTTTCGTTAAAGTATACTTTAGAACTCCTAAAGTATACTTTATTTATGATTACAATTATAGGCGCCATTATTTTTAAGAATTAAATTTTTTTTTAAAGATTTTAATCCAAATTTAATCAATCAATATACAAAAAAAAAAAAAAAGATGAACAGGTAAAAAGCGTTAACATTTTTTAATTAAAAAGAATGTCTTAGTAAAATTGTTACTAAAATTTGCACTTAAGGCATTAAAAACGAAAACTATATAGCAATTTGTCTAACATCCGATTGCTTGCTTCTTTCAATTACACTGGACAAAAACTGGAACAAAAAAAATATTATAATATTAACAGTTCTAGCGGCTACAAAAGTACGTTACCAAGAGAAAGAATATGTGGAAATATCGGCGTTTTGTAATTTTACATGAGCCCTTTTGGGAGGTATTATAATTCCACTAATTTTGCACAATGTTTTATCTCAATAATATCGGAAATATGCTTAATCTTTGTTATTTAGATAAAAGGTTTGTTCACCATTTTTATGTGAAGTATTACGAGCAAAATTTTTTTTAAATATTAGAACCTTAAAATGTTCTAAAAAGTGTTTTTTTTTTTGTAGTTTTGCACACACTTTATATAAAAAATAAGTAGATTTCCTATGCCGATTTGATATTCAAAGTGGAACGACGAGGAATTTAGGCAAACTTTTAACCATTTATGAGCATTATATGTAAGTATATTGTCTTTTGGGTTCGTTCTGGCAGATTCTAGCTTTTATGGATTTATTTTTATATTGTTGTACACAGAGTTATTAGCATACTTTTAGGAGACTTCTTTTTTGTTTCTGAAAAGATTTCACATAATTTGAATTGAAAAAATAATACAAAACTAAAATATAAAGTGATAAAAGTAATAAAAAATTATTACATTGGCAAAGTTTATATATTTATTTAGAAAGCTTGGAAATTTTACTAAAATTTTTTAAGGCTCCATGAAAACTGGACCCAAACTGATAAATCAAAAATGGACTTAAAATAGGAAAATGAAACCAAAATTATTTTTCGTTGTTTTCAATGTAAAAATTTTGCAGCCTTTTTTCATTTTTCAGTATGGGGCCAATTTTCATGGTGGCCATTTTTGCACAAGTAGGAATGAAATGAAAAATGGTCTCAAAAATAGGAAAATTGGCCCCAAATTAAAAAATTAAATATTAAAAATGTTCTCAAAATCAGGAAAAATTGCCCCTAAAGGTCGTATTGCTGTTTTCAGTACAACAATTTGGAGCCATTTTTAATTTTTCGTTTGGGGCCATTTTTCATGCAGCCATTTTTTAATGACATTTTTTTTATTTTTTTATTGATTTACTTTCTTTTTGTTTGTACAATTTTCTATGGGCAAAATTATTTCTGCTTTATAAATTTAAAGTGTCTGCTTTTTAGTTTAACTAATTTTACTTTTGCTTTATTTTGTTTTTCTAATTTTTATTATTTATTTGTTATATTTAACAACTTATTGCTAGAAGGGGTTAATATGCGGTTTAATTTATTACTTAAGTTTATTTAGTTATTTTAGATATTTTTTTATGATTACAAATTACAAACTATAAATATTTACATTTTATTTATTTTACTCGCTACCAACAACTTTTCTTTTGCAGAATTTGTTAAAAAAAAAAGATAACATAAACAAGATAGACAGCAATTCTCTAAACTATTAATAATGATATTTTACATATAATTTTAGCGATAGTCATAAAAAAGGGTTTTAGCTGATAACAATAAAATATAATAATAACAATTTTTAGCTCCCCTTTTCACCATTTTTGTTTTATTTGATTTTTATTTCCACAGCAAACGACATAACAAGGAGACTTTGAAAGCAATTTAAACTTTAATTAAAGGTTTGTGTTTTGTGGTGTGACTCATCTCACTAAATAATAATAAATTTTATTTTAATAAATATGAATATTTAAAATAATTTGTTTTTCTACAACACCACCGATATTTATGGTTGCTTTGAGAATTTAAGTCAAGGGTGTAAATAACAAAAAAAAAAAAAAAAAAAAAAAACCAACTGACAACTAATCAGGTATCAGGTATTAATAACAAATTAAGCAGATTATAAGCCTGACAGTCAGCACTCTCTAATAATAAAAAGTATAAAAATTATTTAGTAAAATCTGGTCCATAGTGCAAGGTTAATAATGTTGTTTTTTTTTCAAAAAGATTTAATAACCTGAATAGTATTATTTATTGTTTTTTTTTTGCAAGCAACAATTTAGTGCCGCCCATAAGGGCTGAGGAATATTAATACTACTGCTTTGTTGTTGTAGAACACAAACAACCTTAGGCGTGCTCTTTTAATCGATCTATCCTTTGTTGTTTGCCTGACTGCTTGTATTTGTTTTTCCTCCATAAATTATTAAATCCTTTATGGACCATAAATATTAAGTTACGCAAACTAACACGCAGCCACACACAAGGACAAATTCTCTAATACACTCACACATTTAGATATTAATATACCGTTAAACTTCTTTCTTTTCTTCTGTTCAATAGTTTAGTTATTAAAACAAACTGTAACTTGTAGTTCAGTTCAGTACAGCTTCTGTTTAGTTTAATCTAGTTCTGTTTGTAGTTGTAGTTGTGTGTAATAAATTAATTTTGACAGCTAAAGTGGTCACTTTCTTCTATGAAATTTTTTCGTGTGTGTGTGTGATTGTTTCTCCCCATTTCGAAAAAAGAACTCAGACAACAGAGGACTGTGTTGTTTTTTCTCTCAATACTTTTGTGGTATTTTTTATTTATTTGTTTTAGTTATTTTGGGTTTCACTCTAATGATTTTTATTATTATAAATATTTTGACAGAAGTCTTGACTGGTATATGGCTGCTGTTATTGCTGCTGGTGTTTATTAATATATTTGGAAAAAGGTTTATTTTATACAAAAAAATTAGATGTGGATTGGGGAGGACGAAGAAGAGGCAAATAAAATTCATACAATTATGGTTTCTTTTATGTGAAAATTAGAAAACAGCCAACACGATTATACAGCATTTGATGTCTTGGTTGGGGAGAAAAATGAAAAACTTTAGCAGTTCGGAGACGAAGAGAACAAAATGAATCATTGCTGTTTTGAAGCAAACACACAGACACAACTTTAATGTGATATTAGTTCTCTATTAGCTTTTTTCTTATTAGATTAATGGCAATCATAATTTGTTTAATCAAACAAATAAGAAGGTACAGAAAGTTTTTAACTTTCTATTTTTTTTTTCCTTTTTAGTTTAACTTTTTTAAAAACAAAGAAGAAAAAAATAAAAAACAAAGGTTTCTTTAGAAGTAAAGTTTCATTGGAGAAATAAAGTTGCTTTGTTTGGAATGTTAATCACAAAGAATGTGTCCATTAGTGTAATAAAAGAGATTGAAATCTAAAGTTATTTCTTTGATTTGTTACAGTTGAAAGGAAGGGAATATATTTTTACAAAATTTCAGTGATATAAAATAATACATTATTTATATGACCAAATGAATTGGCCAACATCAATATTTATCATACGCACCAATGAACCAAAATACAAAAAATAGTTTGGCCGTTTTTAAGCACAGATGTTTTCGACTTAATTTCTTAAATAACTTTTCAAAAAAATCATGTTTATGAAAGACCACTATTATAGAAAATTTAAATATTTTTATTAAAAGTTGCTTTTTAAAAAGGTAATTTTTATTTCAAAACTACTTTTCTTAAAAGATTTTTTTTTTATTAAAAGGAATACTTAAATTTTAACTTTCCTAACATTATTTTTTAAAACAGGTTTTTTTAAAGGCTTTTTCTTCAGAAATGAATTATTATATTTAAAAAGTTACAATTTTAAAATGATACTATTTTGAAAAGCACCGCTTGAATGAAGTTACTTTTAAAAATGCACTAAATTAATCAAAAAGTATTTATTAAAATATTTTAAAAATTCTTTTGCATTGGAGAGATTCTGTAACAGCAGAATTTGCAAATAACCAAGACGGTTTATCAAACAAGCAGTTAAAATATTTTAATAATTTTGTTGTCATCAAAGTTGACAGACAAATTTTTTATTACTGTAAACAAAGCAGACTTATCAGCTGTTACATGGTATCAAGTACATTCCTCTATTTTTGCGTAAAATAAATTTGGGTAAATTAAAGTGTTCTTTTCTCGTAGGCGTATGATTAATTTAAATTGTTTCTATATTATTCATACGTCTTGGGTCCCAATGTAAGCAAAACTATAATTTTTTCTTTTCAATATTTATGATAAAATCATAAGATTTAGGATTGCTTTTTAGACTTTCTAGCTTCATTTTTTAGAAAGTTTTCCTTAATATTTTTATTTAGCTTTAATGGATTAAATTTTCTTTAAAAAATTTGTATCCTAACTTTTTGAAGTAAAAAAATTTTTTAATACTTTCTGTCAATTTAATAGAGCGTGCTACTAAATAAAGAGTGTTAATAAACTTGAATTTTCCAAAAAATATTCTTTTAAAAAAAAATTTGTTCACCGTCGTCTCATCATGTTAAGCACTTTTCAATTTTTTTTTTCAAATTCTTTAACAAGCCTTCAGTTTTATTTAACAGCGACCTTGTATATATGAAATGATTTTGATTTTCTCTCAGTTTTATTTTTCATTTATTAAAATTATTATAAACTCAAGTCTAAGGTATTGAGAAAGAAAAACAAAGTAATAAACAAAAAGTCTTTAATCTGTGTAAATCTATGTTAATGTTTTTATTATGAAGACACATTTATACACAAAAACACATACACACAATATATAGACTTATGTATATTTATTTAAGGTTTATGTATGTCTGAATGTATGTGTCGTTTCCATTTTCAAATTGTCTTGCCTTTATTTACTCGTTTATTGCTGTTGACATACTTGAAATTTTGAGAATAAAATATTCTTATGTAAAGAAATAGATACATACATATTTGTACAGATTTTTGTACATTGTAAATGCCAAGGAGCAACTAAATGCAAATGTGTTAGTCACAGCTTTTTGGTAAATAAAAAAATACAGACCTCAACATGACATGATTTTAATATTAAGTCATCAGAATTATAATTCTCATCAGCATCATCTACATTATCATCATCATCATTATCATGATCAACATGAATGAATGATTTTCTAGCACTCATATATAATTATGACTATGATGGCGATGATGATGATGATGACAATGATGATAATGAGAATTTATCCTGTCTAGCAGGACTAAAAATATTTGGAAATAGTCTTCGTTATAATCTCCTTTTTCCGCTCCCTTCCTTTAAATGTACTTAATAAGAAGGTCTTCTAGCAAAGTGATTTTAAGATGTTTTAAAAAAAAATTATCAATTGTTGCATGAGTTTTATGAGTCTTAAATTGTTCGGGTGAAATTTTCTTTTTAATGAAAATTAGATTTCAAATTATTTTATTGTTTGCCTTTTCACTTTGCAAAATCCCCTGTTAATTGTCTCCCCTCAACAATTTTCTTACAATTTTGTAATAAGTTTTGCTGCTTGGTTTTTTGATTTTATATATTTTTTTTAATTTTTATTGCTGCTAATCTTTTTTAATGCCTCGTTTAAAGCATACTTTTTATCTGAAATACTGGCAATTAAGCAATTTTAAAAGTTATGTAGAGAGAAGAAGAGAGATTATAATGAAAATGTTCGCCATTCATTTGTCTTATTTCGTTAAACAATTTTATTGTTTAGCATATAATCCTGAGTAGCTGTGGAATACCGCGTCATATGATTTATTTAATTTGAACAGAAATATTAATCATACGCCTGAGAAAAAAAATTTTTTAAAAACCAGTCGCTTTCTTGTTAAACTGCCTCTCTTTCTCTCTCATACTCTTTCACACAAAGTCTAAGATATTTTAACAATAATTGAAGAAGAAACATTCTTCTTTCATTGAACCAAAAAATATGTATACTTTAAAAAAGTAAAAATATATTTCTCTCTCATGGAGGACACTTCAAAAAAAACACCTCAATACTCAGATTAACACTTGTGATGTCTTAATACACAACGAGTCTCTTGTAAAGATTTATTTTTTTTCTATTTCTCTACAAGTATTGTATCTTTTTTGTTTGTTCAATTTACACTTTTATACGATTTATATTTTCACAGATATTTTCACAGATTTTGCGGTGTTTAAATATGATTTTTGTATGTCAGTTATTTTGTTGTTTTCGTTTGTTTGCACTCTTGTTGTGCTTTTCAAGTCCCAAACTCCTTAAACAGGATCTCAAGGAATAAAATTATTTTATATTTTTAACACTCTAATGCTAAAAAGACATCTTAAACATACAAATGTTGGAATTATTAAATTTTCTTCTTTTCTTAATTTTCCTCTACGAAATAATTTTCTTTTATTTAAAAGGCATTTTAGGGAACATAAAAATATAGAAGAAAAAATAAACCAGAAAAGAATATAAAATACTAGACTTAATAGAGCATACAAATGTGAAAGAAAAAATGAAACATAAATTTAATACGGGTTCATGGTACTCTTGACTTTCTTCGTTCTTTTCTTTTTGTATACAAGCGGAAGTTGTTAGAAAATATTACAAACACATACAAACAACACAAGGTTAATAAAACAAATACATATGTAAGTATGTACGTACAAACAACAAACACTTTTAAAAAAATTATTTTAGAATTTAAAAAATTACTAGAACTACTAGATAAAATAGAAAATAGAGGCTGACTGAAAGCAGAGACGTTGACAAAATCTTTCGCTGTCAAAAACGTTGTTTTTTTAAGTTTCAATTCAATAATATATTTGGCAGCAGCAATTTCAGTTTTCCTTTAGTTTTTAGTCATTTGTGTGTGTGTGTGTGTGTGTGTGAGAGTGTGTGTGTGTGCTATATTATTATTTATACGAGAAACAACAAGCATGTGGATATTTTTTTTTTTTTTTTATGGAAGACTGGTGAAGGGGGCGTGCCATAAAACTAATAAAAACAATAATGAATTGTTACAGTTTTGTTTAGCTTAGCTCAAAAGGACTTAACGGGGAGCACAGGGGTTTTATATGTACATATGTACGTATGTAACTAAATTTAACATTTTTCTTTTTGGATAAAGTTTTTTTTATGGCACAAGTTTCTTAAATCCCGCACCTTCTTGGCCAAGTTTGAGCTCTTCATAAATTGTGGGATTTATTTCGCTGCATTGTGTATGAGCATCGATGCCATCCAGGCTTGAGGTATTAGCTGTAAGTGCTGCTGTAGTTGTTCCTTTCGGTTGAGCTAAGGTTGTTGTGCCATTATTCCCCACTTTTGATGTCACTGAAGGTCTTAATGTCGCTGATGTTGGCATTGCCGCTGATGTTACTATATTTGTGGCATGTGTAGAGGCGGGTGTTCTTGTTGTAAAATTGCCACCATTGATGGCTGTTGTATGCGTTAAGGCAGATGTCACAGTAGGTAACTAACCGGAAGTTTATTAAGTTACACATACAGATTAACACACACATAAAGAAACACATACGCAGTCGAAATTTTTATTTCGCAACACAAGAAAATACACATGTAATATACAAATACACATACACAAGTAATTACCCACACCAAATCATTGAAAGTGAAAGCCAAATTAAATGGTTGCCAGGATTAAGAGAAGTATGAAAAGAAGCAAAAAAAAAACAAAAGACAACAAAGAATATTATGAAAAATATTTTTATAAAAAAAAATTATTTCTATAGATTTGTAGGCATTTTATAGATAAATAAAATTCTGTATTAATAAAACAAAGAGCAGGTGGCTTAAGGAGGATTGAGGTAAAAAAATTTGAATAAATTTTATTAAAACAGCGGCGTAAGGATATTTTTGTTAGTAATGTACTATGAAATATGAATTGCGTCCGAAGGAAGTACGAGAAAATTTTAAAGATTCTTATTTTTAAAAGTAAGACAGATATAAAGATGGCCACAAGACTCGCAATAAGTAAATGGTGGAAGTATTATTTAATTTAAACAACACAATCCACAAAGCGTTGCGATTGTCTGCGGACTGTCTGGCAGGAGTTAAAACGGTGACCTACAGATTAAAAGTATACTACTACATTTACGATTTGTTTAATACTATCGCATGATCGCCATTTTCAATCACTTTAAAAAAATATAGTCTAAAATATCCTGGACACATTAAAAAAATAAAGTAGCCATACGATTTGTTGGGAGGTGATACGTGCTCTAGTTGACAAAATAATTCATATTTGGCACTCTTATTGGATTTGAACAAAGTAGTAGATCTACTACCTTTTAAAATCGTACTGTTTTACATTCCAATAGATTTTTAACAATTACTTTTTGTACTAGTGGCTTTATTTGATACACAATTATTCTCTATAAAAAGCTCTCCTTCAACTTCACTTACACACTTTCATTTCTATTGTCCACACCCTTATACTTTTTTTAAATAAATAAATATCCTTGACACCACTGTTTCAATAGTTTGTTTTTTTTTTTTTTTTTTTGTTAAATCTACTTCGTTAAAAATCTTGTTTTCACATCATATTTTCGCAAGTATTTTGCGTGTTTGTTTTATAGTTTTTTTTTTAACGTGTTAAAAAGTTTTTTGCTTTTTTTATTTTTAAGTTAAAATTTGTCATAACTTACCTGTACTTGTTCTAAGCCCCTGGTATAAGTGGGATTTTCAAATGCCACCCCTGTGGCTGCCTTACCATTTGCTCTGTGTCGTTTATAAAATATAATGGCGGCAGCTGCTAGTAAAATAGCTAAAATGCTTGCAACAATACCGCTTATCGTACCTACGGCATGCGAGTATGTTGTGGTGGCGGAAGTAACATGATGTTCGCCAAGTGTGAATTTTATCGGTTCGGTTAAAATACTGGCACCTAAAGAGGGAATGACAAAAAAAAGTATAAAAACAAGAGGCGATGAGAAAAAAAAAGACTCAAATGCATTTAAAACTTTTAAAATGAAGATATAAAAAGCAATGTGTGCAAACACACACCCACACACTGGCAGTGTATGTGTCATATAGATTTTGTGTGTTTAACGAGCAGTAACTCACCATATGTATTGCCAGCCTTCACAACCAACTCGTATAAGACATCCTTTTTGAGACCGTCTATATTTACACTCGTTTCCTTGACATCAATGCGTCTTACCTCAGTGCTGCTAATGCCCGTAGAAAAATTACCAGACATTTGCATGCTTGTTGCATTGTTATTATTATTGAGCATCGAACTTGCTGTTGATGCAGTGGATGCTTCAAGAGAACCTCCTGCTGCCAAAGCATTACCAGTCATTGTTTCAATGGCTCCTATATCGTTGACGATTATGGCAGCTTCATGGTAAAATATTCGATAACCATCTACAACATTTGGATTTTTAGTTGGTGGGTCCCATCTAGAGAACAAGAAGACGAAGCAGACAAAGAATAGGAAAAATACAGTTAAAGTTTTATATGGAAATGTAATAATGATTTTAAATATATAAATATATACTAAGCAAACACACACACACATTTTTATATTTATTTGCAGCATAATTTGGAACATCCACTAACTTACAGACATTTTCTAGCTACAAAAGTGTTTTTCGTTTAACAATGTTCTCTTGCTTGAGTGCTTGTGGTTACACAGTCTTTTGCTAAGTGTGTGTTAATGCCATTGTTGTTGCCGGTGTTACAAATTTTAACAATTTTTCTTGCCAGTTAAAATTTTCTCAAGGGTAATGTGGTTGCTTTTGCAAATGTTGTAAATATTGCTGATGTGCAAGGACCACTAATGTGTGTAAGTGTTAACAGCTTCCTTAAACAGACACGCACACACACACATACATAAGGACTCAAACATATATTTACATGAACTTTTCGACACACTAGCTGACACACTTTTGGTTAAAACTCTCAAGTTTTTGGCCCAAGATATGAAGACTAAAACTAAAAGTTTAGTAACCAACAAACTTACGGCATGTTCAACGATGTCGAAGAGAAGAGTTCGATCGCTTTCTAATCGAATGAAAACTGATTTGGGTTCAACAACTGGTTTTTTATTCGAACGTTGATTCGAATGAAAACTCAAATGAAAACGTAAGTACTTTCATGAAAAATTCCGTTCAACTATTTCGAACATACAGACGTCATTGCGAACGTAAATGTCAAAATCAAGCACTTGTTCTTTTGCTTTCGTTTTAAAAACATTTTGCCAAAAACATATGATATTTAAAAATTTTACATTTATTTGAGCATGTACTCAAGTATTTATGTTTAAAATTTTATTTATTTGTTGCGGGTTAGAAATATCTAGATATATATTTCGTTGGTAGCTATACCAATTCATCAGTAGATGTTTTACCCTTTATGTTTAAAAAATTCCAAAGCTCATCTATTTATACAAAAAGTCACTTATATGAAATTTATATAAAAATGTTTTTTAAAACATTGATAAGTACATTTATGTATGTACTTGTAAATACATGCATATATACATACATTTAGCCAAGGATGCAGTTTGAGTTTTTCGGGGAGGGAGAAGTTGTAACTGAAACACACTATTTTGCATATGTAAGTTATTGAAAATATGATACGATCCATTTTAGTTATACAAATGAACATCTTATTTATTTATTCTTGGGAGTTTATAATGAGAAAATTAGCTTATTCTAAAGTTTTTTTATAGTTATTGATTTCCAATATAAGGTTGACACAATTTCAATTTAACAGTTTTAATTCTATTGCAAAATTCTAGTTTGAAATGTTTGTTGTTGTTCTTATATTAGTGTGGATTATTGTTCTTAAATTTTAAAGGGATTCAGTGAATGAGCTAAATTTTATTTCTACAAATGTATGTCTTTAGAAACTTATTGGTTCTTGAGCAGCTCTAGGACAGTGTCCGTACCTCGTAATTCCCAACGACTTATAAACGTACGCCTTCAGAATCTTCTTTGTTAGAAAAAAATATACGGCACTCTGCCTGCATATTTATTGTTGCCTTTAAATACATATGTAAATACATACATACATTGTCTTTATTATTTGTTTGTAATTTTTTATTACTTTCGTTTATTTTTATATATCAAACGAATTGATAGTGATTTTGACAATTTTAAAGAAAATAGCTAAAACAATTAAAATTTTTTATGTGGCAATACTTTGAAAAACGTAACTACATTCGATCGAAAGCTGTCGATATCGTTGAACCCAAATTGATTAGACTTCGAGCGGTTGGCTTTCGATCGCTTAGATTTTCTTTGGACATCGTTGAACAGGCAGTTAAACATCGGAAAGGACTCGAAAAACTTTAAGGGCACACATTATCTAAACATTGTGTTGTTCTGTCAGGCATGTAGGAGAGAGGTTTTACTTCTGTGCATGCATATTCATGGTTATTTAATTATTATTTTCTATATAGAAGCCTTTCTTTCATGTTAAAACAAAAAAAAAAAAAAAAACATACGTATTATACTCGTAGATATAAAAAATGTTTTGTAGAAAAAGAATAATCATTGCGATTTTTAACTTTTATATACAATTTTCGTCTTATCTTATCACTTGCGGTTTAAGGAAATAAGTCTTGTTTTAGCTTCGTGTTCAGAAAATATATGAACAAAGAAATGAGAAAATTAAATTTACATTTAATTGGAAAAGCAATGTTTTCGTAATCATGATAAGATTAAATACAATTTTTGAGAAGAAGAGAATTATTCCAAAATAAATAGATTTTAAGGACATTTTTTGGAAGAAATATAGTTTTAAGAAATGGAATATTAATTTATATATTTTATCAATTTAAGTAGGGAAACATCATGATTTCAATTTTAAAAACCAAAATATTTGATAGTCCCTGAATTCATAATTCATTTATTTAATGAATTTTGTATTTGTCCATATAAATTCAAACAATATATTTATACTTATTTGCTAAAATTAACTATGCACTTCGAAAATAGTAGAACATTCACTACTTTTCTTAAAATATCCAAAATTATGACAGTGAAAATAGTAGTATATATACTCCCTTTTGAAAATGTTTAATTTTTAGGATATTTTTTTCATTAAATTATTGTAAAAACAATTGTAAAATATTACTCCAACCCTATTTTTATAAGTAAATTGCTTCAGAAGCGTATAAGAAACTTAAGAATAGTAGTAGATTTAATACCTTATCCAAAGGTGCTTTCTTTTTAATTAAAGTTTAGGTACTTAGTTTAACAACCGCTTTATCAAATTATATTGTAAAGCTATACAAATAAAACTAATTACTATAAAGTAGTGACACATCATGAAACCTTAATATATTATTTAATTTACTACCTTTTCAAGTACTATTGAATGCTATTTTATTTCCATATTAAGACGCGAGAAATAAATAATTCAGTATACTCTTGCATATTGCTTAGGGAATACAAAGTGCTTTAAAATTAAAAAAAAAAACAACTATTGATATAGTAGTAGATTTTCATATCAAAATAGTAGTAAATTTACCTTTATTTTTTAAGCAAATTTAAAAATCCTACCAAACTATTTTTTGTTACAATTAATAAATTTTGGCACAAATTAGTTAGTCTACTACCTTTTTAAAGAGTATAATTTTTGTTTTTAGTTATTTTTAAAAGCCTTAAAAAAACGTAACCTACAAATATTATTAAAACATAATTTTGCAAAAAAAAAAAAATAAAAAAAAAAATTATTTTGGAAAATAGTAGGAAGTATACTACCTTTTTAAATATATATTTTTTAAGTTTTATTGAACAATTAAATGATACAAACTACATTGATAATTAATTTAAAGAAGTGAATAGCTAAAATAAACACATAAAAACTGCCTTTCAAATTAGTAGTAGATTTATCATATGGCAAAAAACACGTTTTATATACAAATTTCTTATTTCTTCTTCTTCATTTCTTACAAGATGCGAAAAAATTTAGGCTGAAATCAGTATTGCAGCACAATTTAGGAAAAAGGCCCATTTAAAAATTTTTAATTTAACACTTTTTTAAAAAGTACTACTTTTAATACCATTTTTGAAAAATTTCAATCTTATTATATGTCAGAAATTCACATAATCAGGGATAATATTTTGCTTTAATTCTTAAAAGAAATCACTATTGAAAATACAGTCGAACTTCCATAACTCGAACTTCTCTAATTCGAATTTTCTCTAACTCGAACTAATTTGGTTGGCAGTAGCGTCAAAAGAACAAATCACATACGATTTTCCTTTCGTAACTCGAACTTCCATAAGTCGAAGTTCTCCATAACTCAAACAAAAAACATACACATGAACTCTTTAACTCGAAGAATTCTGTTTGTTTAAATGGTTTTTTGTGTCTGTTTAGTTATGGTTTGTTTGTTTTACTCTCTTTTGTTGCTTGAGCTGGTTTATTTTACATGCTATTTTGTTTATTTTATTCGGGGAATTACAATTTTTTTTCTTTTTGTTTGCGTAAGTATCAGTTCTATCCATATTTCGGGCTAGATGATAAATGTTGAAATCGATTTTTTTATTATTATGACAGCTAATCGTGTTTTAAAATGCTTATCAATTGAAGAAAAATATAAACTTATAAAAGTCGTCGAAGATGGATTAAAGAAAAAGGAAGCAGCTGATAAATATGGTATCCCGGCAAGCACGGTCTCAACAGTTTTCAAAAATAAGAAATCAATTATCAACTCGTTTGAATCTGGATTTCGTTTATGTAGTAAAAGAGTAAGGACCCAGACACTTATTTCAGTGAGTCACTTATTTCAGAATATTTTACTTAACTGTAATTTTTTAATTAAAAATACATAGTACAAAAACCTTCTATTCTATTTTGACAAAAAATTCTGTAACTCGAAGTCTCCGTAAGTCGAAGTTTTTTTTGGGATAATGGTGATTCGAGTTATGGAAGTTCGACTGTAGTAGTAAATTTACTACCTTTTCAAAAACCTCCAAATTTAATTTTTGTTTTATAATTTATTCTCACTTACCTTATCACCACTTCACTATCCGATATCACATTGACAGCAATATTTTCCGGTGGCCCTGGCAAACGTTCTCGATTCGCCTCAAAACAACCCACTATAGTGCGGGCATATTGTAAACTGCAAATTTCTTTTGACCTGACAGCCTCACCCCGACACCAATTCAAACATTTGCGCGGCACATGCGAATCAGCACAACAGGTGCGATGATCTGAACCATCTGCCGCACATTTCATTAATTTATCGAATTCCGTTATACATTCCGGTTTATCAGCAATCGCATCGATATCAACATAATAACTGCAAGCACTGCGACATGCCATGGTCACATTCATTTCTGCACAGCATTCGGTAACATTTTGATTTAGGGCAGGTGTATTGCGGATACGCACTGACACGGGTATAGTGGCAGATCCGAAAGGATTTTCAGCATGACAGAAATAGTCACCAACATCTGAGGCCTGCAGTTTATTGATTCGTAAAGCCATGGTATAGAAAGATGGACGGGATTCATTATTACGTGTGGCTATATCATAATTACCACCCTGTATAACAGGCACTCGACCATCATGATCGCGCCAGAATATAGTTTTGGGGGCAGGCTTAGAGTCAACCATACATCTAAGTTCGACTTCATCGCCAACAGCGGCCACGGTTATGCCGGCAGCTTGAATTTTGGGGGGATCTGGAAAAGTTTAAAAATATTTATTTTTAATCAAATTTTTCCCTTATAAAAACCTTAAGCTTTAACTTACAACATATATTCACCCTTCTAGTAGCCTGCATGGGTACTCCATAGCCATTATCAGCATAACAGGATACATGTTCCATATCGGCTGTGACATTGTGTATCACGGTAACCATGTGACGTGACGTATCCTGACGCACTAAGTGT
This sequence comes from Lypha dubia, assembly GCA_947311025.1. NCBI lineage: Eukaryota > Metazoa > Arthropoda > Insecta > Diptera > Tachinidae > Lypha > Lypha dubia. Next base: position 27,510,797 of record OX371263.1, on the reverse strand, counting down.
CCTCCAACGTATAGGGAAATGGTGGGCGCCGGATTTCCGAGAGCCAAGCAAAGTATGGTCATGGAACCACCTTCGGGTATATTATCCGCAGGATGAACTGTGGGAGGCTGTTTAGAGAGAAGATAAAATTTTTAAATTTTATTGATTTTCTATTTCGTTAAAATGACACACTCACATCGACAAATGCTGGTAAAGCAGGATCAGTCCAAGCCACTAGAGTTTCCGATGGTAATGAGGTGGCTTTCTCTCCCACAGCTTCTACGAAGAGTACGTGCTGAGAACTGGGCTTCAAATTGTTCATACGCAACCATGCTACTTTAGTTTCAATGTTATTGAATTTATCAGCTTTCATTGGTTTGTGATGAACTCTAGAATGAGACAAAATTAAATCAATAAAAATATAGCAAAAAAAAAAAAATCAATAGGAAACACAAGCTGAGAAATCTCTAAGAAGAACGATAAAGAATAAAAAGTTGTCACACACACTTACTGTTCTATTCAAGGCTGTTACTGTTGTGTGGAAAGTTTCACTTCATTGTGACTTAAATAACAATTTTTGTATGAATTACAATTATTATTTCTAACATATTGAGTTGTAAATATCCGTAATAAGAACTAAAATTTTCATGGTTTCTTAAAAACTTATATACGTATTTATTACAATTTATTTTCGGCTTAACTTCTTTAAAATTTTCAAAACTACAAATTAAAAACCAAAAAAAAGAGCAGTTTTTAAAAAAATTAAAAATAAACTTGTAGGCCAGTGTAATTTTGGTAATGTGCCCTTTGCCTATTAAGTAAATTTATTGTTGGAAATTTTAGCTCAAGTAGTATGTGAACAGCCCCTATGTGACTTTTAAATATATCAAAGAATTAAGAGAATAGGATTGATTAAATTCCAAAAATATTTTATGAAATATCCTGTTGATATCATTCAAAGACTACAACTCTTCTACGTTGTCTCATTTATTTAAATAAAATATGATACCCCCCCTTACTTCACACTTCCAATCAAAATGAATAGTTTATGGTTCAATTGTAATATTGATAAGAATCTTTTTAAATTGTTCAATTAAAATTTCATTGTTTACTTCAGTTCATAATCCTTTTTTCTTTACTATGTATTCCAACAAACACACACACATACATAAATTTAACAAGTATAAACAACAAACACCCAGACTTTGACACAATCATTTTAAACAGTTTGACTTGCATTTAAAATTGAGGTACAGCAAAAAAAAAAAAAAACAAAAATAACAGCAACAATTTATCAAATTACACAACATTACAAAACTACACGTCGCAACCAACCATCAAGACTGTTCAGTTCATTTTCCTGCAGGACTTGAATATTCAACAAATAATATCGATTATGTACGCTTTTGATTATCATCACTACAGGAATATTAAACAACTGATGAGCAGGCCATGACAAAGGAATCTGACTCCCTCCTACGTACATAATTATTAAACACAATAGTGTATACATCAGCAAGCCAAGGTCCTTGATGCTTGAACATTAGAAGAGCAAGAAACTTTCGATTACTACAACACATTTGCACAAATTAACAAACATAAATTCTCAAAAATATAGCATCAAATTTTTCGTAATTAAATAAAATGAAAAATAAAAAAATCCAAATACAAAATAACAAAAATCACAGCTGAAATAAATCGATATGAAATCAATGACCATTAATTTACCTGTACGTTATTTTCTCATGGGGATGTGAATATTCGGGTGGTTGCCATGTCAATTGCATCCAAGTGGCACTATGAGCAATAATGGCCAATGAATGTGGTGGCGAGGGAGCACCATAAATATGTTTTGGCTGTTGCTGATCAACTGGAAATAAACAAGAAACAAATCCAATTTGTACATTTAGTTATAATCGAATAATAATAATAATGGGATGAAACAAATAGAACAACAATAACATAAAAAAAACATGGTCAATATATTTGCCGTACTAAAACACTTGCAAATCATCAAATAAAAACTATCAGACAAACTTAGTCAACCATCAACCATAAAATGTTAATAATGATTGAACAAAAATTCCAGTGTAGGAATATGTATGGATGATTGAGTCTGTATTATTATAGCACGATTAGCAGTAGTAAGTGTGTGTGTGAATTTATGCACACGTATTAGTTATTGCATGCCAGCTGGTGTATCAGGAGATGCCTCATGATAATTTATATGCTTTTTACAAATAAGTAAATAACAGCGTTACTGTTGAAACCACGCCAAAATTCACGAAAATACCGAAATACACACACACACATTTTCAAACAATTTTATATAAAATTTTTCTGCTGAGTGAATTTTTCAGGTTTGATCGAAAAATTTGTATTAAAACAACATTTAGAGTATTGCGGCGAAAATAAATTAAAAAGTAAAGTTCATTAAATTGCAATGTTGAGGACTGGAAAAGTCAAGTTTGGGAATAAATTATACATGTTGTAAAAGACTTTGATGAAAATTCAGCAAGTCGTAAGCTAACTCCGAACTGCTCGAATCACATAAGAAGGGAAAATCACTCTTAGTTTTGTAATCATTGCAGATCTTGCAAGTCTAGCTTATTTTCATCAGTTTGTAGCAATGCAATAACAAAATATGTAAATAAGCTATATCTGAAAGATCTGCAACGAATGCAAGAGCAGTTTTCAACCAAGTGTAATTTACCCTCAGTGTTTGCCTGTTTTGCGCCCAGTAAAATCAAGTCGAACCTGTTCAGTGCCTTGTTTTGGGAAGAAACCAAAATCCAAAAAAATACTTTGCAAATAAAATAAACGCATCGAACTCTTGCCGTACTTTTGTCTACATCTCGATCAATAGTTTAGTATAGACACAAAACTCATACAAATTAATGTTGTATGACATTTGCGATTCTTAGCACTTGTTTTCGTTCACTCAAGTGTGAATAAAATCAAAAGTTTTGAATCGATTTTACTTTTTTACTTTTCAAAGTTTTAATTCAGCTGAAAGAAAGACAGAAATAGAAAGTATTCTCCTCTCTGACTTTCGCCCAGCTGATTTAAAACTTTGCAAAGTAAATTTTACGTGTCTGAAAGTTGTCTAATTAAATGTGGCTCGGTCGTTGTGAGTGAATAAAAAATTGAATTCGCCTCCAAAAATTATCTCACCGTCAAAAAACATCTCAAAAATGTGTTGTGTTTTTCTTTTTTTTAGCGAATCATCAAATTTTGTTTAGTCTATTGATTTGTAATTAGCAATTTGTCGACATTTTAGTCCTTCATGTCGTTTAATTTTAGACTTTTGTAAGCACAATAAGGCGAACCTCTGCTGTATGAAAAATAAAGAATATCAAATCAGTATAAAAAGGAGAACGAAAGACAGTACTTAGTCAAAATCGATAAGAAGAATTAAGCCTTCTTCTACATTTTTACTGGCTGACCTGTATATCCGTTTATTCCTTAGTAGTGGCCATAAGTAGGGGTTATCCCCTGAATGCTGATCCTACTAAAAAGTATCAAAACAAAAGCTATTTAGAATTATGTACATTGAAGCAAAAATTCAAGGTAATAGTTCATTATTTCAATGAATTGTTAAATAAATATTAACAAATTTACTAGAACGTTAAATTAATTAACTGGTTCATTAATTATGTTACATAATAAGGTAAACAAATGCTTTCAATAATTTTGCATACAATTTTAATGAATATTTTCATAAAATCAACGTATTTTTTCATTAAATTAATGAATATGCGTCAATGAAAGTTATTCATTGAAAACTATATATTGAATATTTTTTTAGTTCAAAAACAATATACAAATTTTTAAATCGGTGAAATAATATTACAAGCGGAATTTATAATTTAAATTTTTCTATTTAATATTGTTGTTGTTCTCAATGAATTAACTTTTATTGTATTCATATATTGTTAAGTGGAGATACGAGGGCCCCCCTAATGGCTTTGTGTACTTAATAGTACATGTGTATGGTTTTTGAATATGTCTGCATGTATATAAAATTACAATGTCTGCTATTCCACAAAAATTTACAAAATAGTTTTCTTTTTCTCTTATGAAATATTTACCTTTTTCAGTATTTTCATCAGTGCTGCTGCTATTCATTTCAGTTGTATTGATCACTAGCATGGATGATGGCAATGATGTGCCAAATTTACCGCGTGTCAATACCAAGATGCGATACATGACATGTGGCTCCAAATTTATCAAATCAATAGATGTTTCATTTGTTATTAATTCCTTAAAGAGACAAAATTATAAACAAGTTTTCATATTAAAGATATTTCTTTTTTTTTAAATTAAGTTTTTGTATAAATTAAAACAAAAACTGCTGTGTTAAAATCCTTAATCTTTATTTATTTTTATAAATTGCCAAATGCTGTAACCTATTGATCCTTTTGCTTTTCATGTTGGGTAAGTTGTGGCAAATGGCCATATTTTTAGTTTTAATAGACGGGGTCATCTATAACCAATTTATTTATTTATTTATTTGCTGCTTGTACTTTGGCTCGCTTACTTTATTGTAATTTGATGTTGGTGTATTAAACCAAATTGATATTAATATAAATCACGATCTTACTGCTACTAAAGCCATTATATAGAATAGAATAATATATTCGTTGTATTAAAACACACACACTACTTCATTTAAACAACAACACATGTATTCTTGTATGTTCATTTCCAGTTGTTATCCTCCCCTGAACTGATACAAAGTCTTCGGTAATGCGTACTTTATACTACATGCAATTTTCACAAACAACAATTCACACAATATAAATCCAATAAAATCCAGTGATTTACAAACACTAAACAGTCATACGGATTTAACTGATATATAAAAATAAAAAATAAAATAGTTATATAAAAAAAAAAACAATGTAATAGTAGATGTGGATAGAAATATACACATACATGCATATGCATGTATACGTATAAAAAACGCTACTTACAATCCATACATGGAAACTTTGTAAATATAATAAAAATAAAATAAAATACAACAGACATACCGATACAAATTCTTAATACCAAAAAAAAAAACAATAAATACTTGTACATACCTATACATACACATACATATTTATGTTGTATATAAAAAATGAATTGAAAAATAAAATATATCCGACGCAGATAAAATCATAAAAGCCAGCCACTGCAGATACCAACTTTAAATAAAACTAACAAAACAACAAAACATTTACGTTAAACTCGTTGACCAAGTGCCATTGACTTACATACTTTTTTTAGCAACATGCGATTTAAGTCTTAAAACAAACCAGCGTGCATCTCTAAACACACAAACACACTTACACGCACACACTAACCAACACGCAATTGCAATTAGACAGTTACTCATACAACGTTTTCCAAATGCAATGCAGAAATGTATGTACTCGTATGTACATATGTATGTATGTAAGTATGTTTGTTTTTGTTTTGGCTTAGCATTTGAATTTGAACACGACGAAATAAAAGAAAAAAATTTTAAATTTTTATTTTCAACAACATTCTTGTCATATTTGTTTAGTATTTTGCAAACGAAATTGTATTTGACAAAGATGACAAAAAAAAATAGCTAAAACAAGTAAATTGGACTTGATGAAAAGTTCTACACAAAATCAAGCAGAAGTTTAAGTTGCGTGACTAATTAAACGACTTTAGAGATAAAAAAAAATAAACCAGAAAATTCTAGCAGAAAAGAAAACCAACAAGAAGCCACCAATCGAATTTATTTGAAAATCGTCACAATTTGGCAAAAACTTAATCCAAAGCATTCTAAGTATTTAACGAAAGTATTTAACGAAAATTAAAATCGGTCTTTTTTAGGACTAGTACGCCTACAACTGTGTGCCGATGCACTGTGCCGGAACTGGAAAAATTTGTTATGAGAAGAATAAAAGAGGGAGTAATGTTTTTGGAGATTCGACTAGAGCCTGAATTAAAGTGAGTGGAAAGATTTCTGTGGGGAATTTATAGCACATGCGAACTATTCGGCTAAAATAAGAATTTTTCTCTGTAAGGCGTAGTGTGATTCAACCACAAATCGATGAGCTCTTGCTTAAAGATCTTGTTGCACACAAAATATATCGGCTTCCCTAAATTTATTGTTATAACGACAGAAGAGTAGAATGCTTAACTGGTCTTAATATACTTACGAAATTGTAGAACTTGAAAGAAAAACCATTTAGGAAAATATCCATCAAAATAGTTAATTCAACACAATACAAAAATAAAATCTGCATCAGAATAGTGAAAAAAATAACAAACAAAATAAATCTGTAGTTTTGTTTGTATCAAAAACTTTGCAATGCGAAATGAATTTCTACAGTCAGTAAAATAAACAATTAATGCCGCGTAAAAAGTTTTTTTTTCTGTTTTCACCATAAAACAGCAGCAGCAATTCTGGCCAATATTTGTAATGCATTTATTTTAACATGTTGCGAATATGTTAAAACATTTTACGGTTGGTTTTTTGTCTTTGTTTTTTTTTTCTTGTGCCGGATATTGAAAACTTTGTTAAACAAAAACAAAAAAAAAACACGAAACGAGTGGCAACAAAATCCCTTTTTTTAAATGAAACGCCAAAATTCTATAAAATGTTTAAATATAAAATAAAACTCTAGCTGGACTTTTTTTAAGTTATAGAAAGTACTCCGAAAAGAATTGAAAAAAACATTTAAGTATTTGGACAATATTGACAATGTAGCTGCAACAGAACGACAACCGACAACATAATACTCTTAAAAGAGCTTAATGTTACCACTCTGGTTTTAAATACTGCTCGAATATTAATATACGGTAAAATAAACGAGTACATACATACATACATACATATATACATCCGACATTGATAATTTGAGTGTTTTTCAGCTTTTTTTTTGTTTGATGGTAATTGCATCAATTTTGAGTAGACATACATTTTAAATGTCATGAACATTAAACATAAAAGTGACACTAATTACTAAATGCTACATTACAATTACAGCTAAAGTGTACTCTGCAAGTGCATTTAATAAATAAATAAAATTTATGGGGGAAAAGTATACAAGTGTAAATTTTTTTGCTATTATTATGGCTATTTTTTATTTGATAATTCTTTATTCGTTGACGTTATAATAATAAGTATTTTTTTTAATTAAATTTTATTTTTTACAGATATATATTTTCAAATTTGAATAGTTTGTTACGACTGCTTTGTTTACTGTCTCGCTGAGTTATACATTCGACTGTAAATTCTCTCCCACATTAATTATATTGCAAATAATTATTTAACAATTTGCATGCTTTCTTAATCCACTTGGGCTTTAATTTTTGTTAAACACAAAAAAGTTTTGTATTTATAACTTTTTAAGAAGGCCTTTAGCAGCGTTATGCAGTTTGTTTTATTGCAAAATATGTTTTTATTGCCGAGTAATTAAGATTTTATGTAAGTTAAATTGTGAAAATTTTTATTCGAACTGAGTGATGTTTAATCAAAGAAATTTTTAATTTGTCAGGCTTAAGTTCGTTTTCACTAAATTTATTTTTTTTTTAAATTAAATTATTATATTAAGTAGAAAGAAAAATCTAGTAGCTCTTATACTTGAACAGACAAAGAAAAATAAAATAAAAAATTTCACGATGTCGAAAGAATTTTGATTTTTATTTTCATTCGTACAAATACATTTGAAACAAAAACAAAACTTTAGAATTGGTTTTTGCTTCAAATGTAATTATACGAATGAAAACATATGGAAATTTTCTTTCGACATAGTGAAATCGGCAGTTAATTATAAAACTAAAGGCACGTAGCTAAGAATATGTTGTACATCACAGTTGTTTACACAATAAAATAAAAACAGCTGTATATATAACACATTCCAAAACCCCTAGAGTATTGATATCCGAAGGCTGCCACCTAGGAATGAAATGATAAACACTAGAAACAATATCAACTTGAACAAAATAGACTTTGAAAAAGAATAGTAAAGTTCCAACCCATTAAAAATGATAAAGCTGTAATGTATAAACTTACATGTCACTTAGCAGATTCAATTAATTATAGAGGATCTTTAACTAGTGTGATTGCAGCTGCCGTGGTGGACAGCTCTGATGATGAGTATTAAGAGCTACTAGATTTTTAAATAAATTTATAAATTTAATTTATAAAAAATTAAATTTAGAGAAAATGAACTTAAGCCTGACAAATTAAAAATTTCTTTGATTTTATAAAAGTTATACAATAATTAATATTAATCATACGCGCTAGGGAACAGTTTATTTTTTACTCGTACATTAATTACACTGTTAATTAACTGTTAACTAAATGTTAATTAACACTGTTTCCACCCGTGATTAAGTGAATACCACTATAAGTGTATTGGCATATTGAAACTTACTATTGGACTTTAATTTTAAGAAGCGTCGTAGCGACCTTTCTTCATGTAAACCACAGCGGTAAGATCTTTGGGGAACATCATAACTTTTTTGTCTGTGTGTTTTTTTCAAAGAGCATAAAGCTGCCATTAAATATCCATATGAAGAAATAAAAGTGCCAACAAAAACATTACTTGTGAATTTCTTTTAAAATAGTCTATGAAGTGGTGTTGGCTGAAGTGGTTAGCGCGTTGACTACTAAGCAAACAATGACTTGGGGCCTGGGTACAAACCCTGGCCAGAGCAAGTCAATCAACATCATTAATTTCTCTAATGTATATTAGTGAGACATTGTATCAATTGTAGCCGGACTGTTTAAGTGATGAAGGCATACACTCACTGGTCACTAAAAAACTGTTCCGACAGCGATTGATGCTGTTCCCAGCTAATGTACACAACATCGCCCTCCTTCGTCAGTTAACGGAAACATCGGCGAAGTAAAATAATTAATAAAATGCCTGCTAACACAGCTTAAAAAAGTTAATGCGTCTACTTAACAGCGGAGGCACCTCAACATTGCCTTAAAAATTTACATAACGCACAAAGCAGAGTTGTGAAAGAGTTAAGTCTTCTAAGTTTTCAACATCTATCTTCTCTACCCTATCCCTCTCCCTGAGTTTCGCACAGTGCACTGCATACGAAGGGGTCATCCCCTGAGTGCTGGTTCTATTTAAAAAAAAAAAAAAACTCACTAGTTAAAATATCTATAAAGTTTAATGCCATTCAAAATATGATTTTTGTAAATGAAATCCTTGAAAGCAATTTTTGTTTTAAGTTTCCCCATAAGTTCTCCTTCTGAGCTAAACAAGAAAATTAGAATTGATTTCTATTTCAAACTGCTTAATTAAATTTTTATTATAATTGAAGAAATTTTCAAGTCCAGTCATTAATTGCCGAAAGCAATTTTCACTTGCTGCCCTTGTGGCTTAAAACGAAAAATAGAAAGAAATAAAACAAAAAACACATCAATATAAATTGTAAAACTACTTTAGATTTTCAAACAAAAGTTTTTAGCTGCCAACAGTAAATCAAGACCAAAATGGTAAAAAAAAGGCAACTATCCGAAAAAAAATATCTGTTTATTTTATTAGCGTTAAAAAGTATAAATAGTTTCAGCCACATTTCTCTACTAAAATTACTTTAATTGCCAGGATAAGTTGCAAAATTTATTTCCTCCACTTTTCTTTTCCAACCTTTGCCTTGTTATTGTTGCCTGAGTGAAAAAAACATTTGGGAATTTAAAGTTTATTTTTTTTTTTTTGTTTTTTGTTTTTTGTTTTTTTTGGCCAACAAAAGTTTTCAACACAGAACGTTAAACAAACTGTTGCTTACTTTCTTAATAAAATTTTCATTTAGGAAAACTATCTCTTAACTAAATTGGTAAAGGTTTGTTAAGTTCTTTTATTAAATTCCAACAACAGTTTCAAAAAAATTTACCAGAAGCTTCTATTTGCGTTTCTTGTGTTGTTCAAAAAAACTACTTACGAATTCATGTTGAGTGGTGAACCCTTAGGACCGTAAAGGTCTTTAACTAAAATCAAACAAACTTGTTACACAAGCTGCAACAATATTAAACAAAGAGATGAAAAAAAAAACGAAATGAAGCATCCATGAATGACATTGTGTTTTTTGGTAGTGAAAGGTACTTTTTTTGTGCCATCTAACACGTATTCCTTGATATTGAATTGCAAGTAGTCGTATCTGCTCTCAGGCTACAAAATGCATAGAAGACTTATGGAAGATAACAACAGCAAAAAAAAACTTTGCCACAGTCAATACTTCTTCTCATTAAGCCAGAGTGTTGTTCAATAATTCAAAATGCAATTGCGTTCTAGAGTTTTGGTTTTATTGTGTCGCAACGACATTGTCATTGTAAAATACTCGTAACTAAAACAATGTACAGCAGTAAAGAGTGTATTCGTGGACCGAGAAATATACTCAAGTTATGCCAGACTATACATTTCTATAAATGAAAATTGTGCCAAAAGCATTATAATAAAAGCAGATACAAAACATCATGTTTAGGTGTTGTTTTGCAATGTAATATCCTTTTACATATTTGCCACATATGTACAGAAAGAATTGAATTAGAATAGAAGTGAGAAAAACATTAGGTAGGACGCATTGCGAAATGTAAATTTTTTAAATGATTTGTTTTTTCAAATATAATTTTTATACAAGCTTTAGTTTTATAAAAAGCAGTTTTTGTAAGGCACTTTCTTAAAAGGCTACCTTCAAAAAAAGCCAATTTTTTAAAAGGTCCTTTTAAAAAGGTACTGTTCACAAGGCACTATTTAAAGTGGTACTATATACAATATATTCGTTTAAAGTTAATTTATAATATATCATTTTTAAAATGCATTTCTTGCAAGGCACATTTTGTAAAACGTAATTTTTTAAAATATAATTATTAAAAATACTTCAATACACACTGTTATAAAAGGTCCTTTTTTTAATATATATACTTTTTCAAAAAGTACTGTTTTAAAATACCTTGTTAATAATAACGGAACTGTTTATGAAAAGTTACTTTTTTAAAAGGTAGTTTTTAAAAGTACTTTTTTAAAATGTCCTTATTATAAAAAGTAGCATTTTTAAAAGGTATTTTTAAGGCACTTTTTTTAAAAGGCAGTTTTTTGTAGGTAGTTTATTAAATGCTATTTTCAAAACCAATTTTTATAAAGGTACTTTTTTGAAAAGGTACATTTTTAAAAGGTACTTTTGTTGGGAAGGTATTATTTAAAGGGTACTTTTTAAGAAGGTAAATTTTTAATAATATACTTTTTTTAAAAATAAATCTCTTAAATGAAACATTTTGTAAAAGCTCCTATTTTTGAAAGGATATTTTTTAAAATTTATTTGTTTCTTTTGCAAGCAAATTGTTAACTTAAATTATTTCATAACGAAAGAAGTCCAGCATTATTACTCACACGATCTTAGTATCACAACGTTGTTCCTAGACTTCAAATACAAATCAGAGACCTATTTTTAAGTATTGATTTGGTTTATTTCTCTACTATATTATTTTTCACAACTGCTTCAAAAATTCGTTCACTTAAACTTAATGGTACGGCAGCACTCAATCAGTTAAATAAAAGAAAAACATAACCTAAAGGCAACTTGCGAAACGCTTAATTGACACACATTGCCAGGCCAATAGAATAAAATGATACTCCAGCGCAAGCAGGAAAAACAACACGAAGATTCCAGTTAAATGAAATAAAATAATATTAACTTGCAAACAGCAAACCCATAAGACCAGGAGGGACATTAGACGAGCAGCAACATAAAGACACACACGGCAACAAAAGAAAGGGCAGATATAAAGAAGTACGTACTGAACTCAACTTTTATTGGAAATGTTATTGATGTACTTACGACATACTTGAATGTACATACGTACACGCATACTTGAAAGCGAGAAAATGAACGACGACCCACCACCAGAGTAATACAATTGTGCCAATACTCTTGTACAGAGAAGTTAAGCAAAACACATACATTTGTGTGAAGTATTTGCAACATGACACGTAAGTATAGAGTGGCATGAAATGAAATTCATGAAAATAAAATTACGACTACGACAAAAAAAAAACCAAAACAAGAACCAAATGGTATCAAACAATATAGACAATATTTTTTAAGGACACGATCATTTTTTTATTACCTCTAACAAATTCTGCACACGCATACACACTGACGTCTACAAAGTGAAATATATACGAGTATTCAACTTGAAACTCATATTATTGTAGAGAAATATAAATAATACGCAAAAAGAAAATAAATATTTCATACACCAAGGTATCAAATGAAATATTAGAGATTTCTATGCAATCATTTTTCATTTTATTTGTGTATATCAGTCTGTCCGTCCGTCCATCCGTCTATCTGGCTGTTTGTAGTGATTTATAGTGAAAACTGTGATTTGTTAAAACAACCTGATGGTTTCATACTTGATGCGACTGGTATAGTACTCGTATATCAAATCAAAACTAGGAACCACAACAACAAAAATATATACAAAAACACTAGAGGAAATTATTTTGTGTGTGTTTTTTCGGTACATTTTGGTAGTTCATATGTCAAATACACCAACATATTATCCCTAGATTTAACAATAAAACCTCAGAGAAAAGCAGCCAAAAAATATCATAAAGAATACAAAAAATTGCCCAAAAAAATTTTAAAAATAAAAGGAACTTAAAATCAAGTTAGAAAAAAGAGATATGGAATGGGTAGGGGAAACTGATATTATTTCATCACATTAGAATACTAAAACTTATGTATTTTATTTTCAATAGCGAATTTATTATATTAAAAGGAAAATTTTATTAATCTTTCACTTTTCTGCATTATTAAAAAAAGAAACTACTACTGTGGTACAATTTGAAACAAAGTTCGCTACTCACAGCCACACAGCAAAAAACTTTAAGGAACATGATATGAAAACGCACTACATAAGGAGATAAAAATGAAAAAGCGGGTAATAATCGCTACGAAAAAAAAAAATTTTACACTGGAAAAACGCAAAACGCAAAAACGAAAAAAAACCTCCAGCATGAAAATAATAATAAAATAAAAAATAAAAAAAACGAAATTTAAATTACCTAAATGAAAATAAAACCTTAAAAGGGGAAAAACCTTAAAAAATCGGAAAATTGGAATTAACAAAACAAACAAAAATCGCTAAAACTTAAAAAATAATTAAACCGTCGTACTCCTGAAGCGCTAAAAATCCCTCGAATAATTTTTAAAATGCTAAAACTTTTCTAAAATAAAAATTAATCGTCAAAAACGAAACTCGGCAGAACGTAAACTGCACTTCAACAGAAAAAAAATCGCGAAAACCAAAATAAATGATCACAATAAATGAAAACTCAAAACGAAATATATCTTCTTAATGGAAAAAGTTGCCAAAACAAAATATATATAATCAGTAGAACGGAAAAAATCGCTCAAACGAAAAAAAGCACTAAACAAAACAAATTGTGCGAAACAAAACGAAAAAAAAGCACTAAACAAAACAAATTGTGCGAAACAAAACGTAACAAAATTATAAAATCGGAAAAAAACCAAAATTAATTCGCTAAAATTTTAAACTGGAGAAAGCTCTTCAACGAAATAGAAAAATAAATAAGAAAAAAAAGAAAGAGGTAAAAGTTTTCTAAGCGAATCCTAGCAGAAGAAAATATTACTTTTAGTGATTGGTTCTTTAATAGATCACTTAAAAAATAAATAAATATCTTAAACCACAGTTAAGGAAAAATTTACAAAACTTTTACCAGTTTGCTCTCCAACGCAATGAAACTATTTTTGCTCTTAATAAATGTTTCTAACCAAACATAAATTCTCACACATATTCCATTTCAGAAGAACAATTGTACAGAATATATTGTATGAGCGAGGGTCTCTTTGTGTAGGTATGTATGTAAGTATGCATGTGTTCACATACAAGATGACAATTGCAATCAACTTTTGCTGCACGTACACATGTGACATGTCAAGTGAATTTAAAACCACTCGTGATATCATGTACATGCTAAAATTTATACATTCACACATATTCAAGGAAGTTGAACACATGTGCATGTGTATGTGTGTGTGTGAGAGTTTTTGTGAATTTTAAAATTTTTACAAATACTTTTATATGGTTCTATATATAAATTTGTAAAAAATGCATTATAAAGCGCAAGCTTCTTTGTGTGTGTGTGTGAGTGTGTATGTGTTTGGGCCATACTAGCGTATTAATTTTTTTTTTATGAGACCATGAAACACAATAGTCACTTGTATTAAATATATATAATCACAATATGTGCTTTTGTATGTGTTTATGACAGAGTGCATGTATGCGTGTGTGAATTAATAATGCCTGCTGCATATGCATTTAAGTAGATTTTTTCTTTGAGTGAGTATGTGTGCCTGTGTATGAACAAGAGAGCGAGAGAATTTGTATGGTTAGAATGATGAAGATGATTATGACGTTTAGATTACTCTACTCACAAAAAGTTGATGTTACAGCAATTATTAAAATCATTGTACTCGTATAAAAGTATGTGTAACAAATGTTTAAATAAAACAAGGATACGCCATCTGTGTATGACACCATTGGGTGCCATTATTAAACCATTTTAGGAATAACGAAAATACTTCGCTGCTTTTTAAATGCCCAAATCTAAAAACTTGAATACAAAAGGAACAACTTTTGCAAGGCATTATTTTGGGGCTCAGGCTGTTAAATGAATTAAAATGAGCAGCATATTTGTTAAACGTTTTTAAAATTATTTAACGCTTAGCTTTAAATTTACTTAAAGCAATTCACTGCGAATTTAATATTTACAAAATTTAAGAACATTTTGGAAATTTTTTGCTGAACTATAACCAGATGGTTTATACACAATTTCAACGACTACTAAGATAATCGTCGCGAATTATATTTTTAATTGCAAAACAAAAAAAAAAAAAAAACTTTCACTGGTCACTAAAAAACAAGCTGACACTAAAATAACTAAATCCTGGCTAAATGAAAAATGTCATCAAACAAGGACACGAGAGATTAAAAAGAGATTTTGAACTACCACTAATTGACACTAATTTTGATATTAAAACTTAATCTGCCTTCCCCAAAAGAAACGTATATTGTAAAGCAAATTTATAAAAAAAAAATTAGGTACTTTAATGTTGTCAGTTGTCAGTGCTAGTAATTTGTACACTAAACAAATTAATTTAATTTCAATTATTGATTACGATTGATTTAGAGATATTAAGTTTGGGTAAAAATGCATTGTTTCCATGTACGTGTACATTGTTTTGATGAAAATCATCATGGAATTTCAATGTAAAATTATTGATTTAAATTATGCGGTTTTGTTATTAATAAAAAAATTAATGAATCCACTTTCACAACTTATGATTAGTTCGTTTAAACAATGAAATATTTCCTGCAATATTTTGTTCAATTTATCGCTTTTGTTATAGAATCTTTTTAAATTGTATTTATGAAACTA
Organism: Lypha dubia; assembly: GCA_947311025.1. Lineage (NCBI taxonomy): Eukaryota > Metazoa > Arthropoda > Insecta > Diptera > Tachinidae > Lypha > Lypha dubia. Next base: position 27,495,369 of record OX371263.1, on the reverse strand, counting down.
CAGAATACATGAAAATTGCATTTTCATTGGCAATAGTTTATTAATTAATTGCAATGAAATAGTTTCAATGGTAATGCTAATGCTAATGCTTATATTTTAATTATAGTTTTTGTAGTAACTGTATGACGCTACAAAAAGCAAAAGTAATAAACGCAAAAAGCAGTAAAATTAGCAGCTTTTGCTCATATCACCCCAGAGAAAAAAAAGTACCCGCTTTTCCTTATTTTATCCCCCGAAAGAAGACTGTAAGGCAACGTAAAAAATAATAATAAAAAGCAACAAATACCAATTTTTCCTGTTGTTTGCTTTTATAGCGTATTCTATGTTTTAATCTTCATCCAAGGTCGTTAAAAAAAATTCCTCAATATGTAATAATATGTACCAAAAGTATAATTCTTAGCTTCCAGAACGTATGTTAATTTATATTGAAAAAGTACCAAAACTATAAACTTCTCCCTTTTTATAAACCTTACTGTATTGTTGTACAGTGTAATTAGTTCAGGATACTGAATTTCAACCATGGTGACTGTGTGTTTGTGTAGACATTAGTTTAAACAGATATAAGATTTTAGCTTATCTTCTATAGGAGGAGAGTCGTCTCCACTAGAAGGTAATAAAATAGATTTACGCGCCAATTTTTTTTTCGCAAACAAAACGCTTTTATTCTTTCACAAAAAATAAATAAATATATATAAAAACCGGAAAAATTGCTAAAAATGCAGAAAAAATTTTTCAAATAAAATGCGTTACAAAGAGCGAAACATAAAGTTAAATTTAGTGACAGTGACAGAGAAGACATACAGCCAAAAATGTGAATAGCATACATACAGCGGCGACGATGACGGCGACGGCAACGACACATTGATAAAGTCATATAGAAACAGAGAATTTAGATGGATGTTTACGGTTTAACTTTGTAATGATTCAGGATTTTTTTTAATCTTTTTGTTTTTGTTTGTTTTTTTTTTTTTTTGCTTTTTGTGCAGTTTATCTATTGTTTTAGTTGCAGGTTTTGCTTTTTAGGTGTTTCGTTGTTGTTATTTTAACATGGTTATTGTCTAGTTGAATTATCATTATCAACCTCATTCATGTTTTATATACTGACAACTCCAACCAACTTGAATCATTGCCAGACAGACTTACTAAACTGACTGTTTTTTTTTTTTTTTTTTGCAATTTTTATTTTTCTTTTCGGTTGTTGGGTTGGCTGAAGGCGTTCTCTCTGTTACCTTCCCTGCTTGTCGCAGTATCTTCAAAAGTGGCATATCAGTTCAGCAAAAGGTTGTTTAGTTGATGGGTATGCGTGTTAGATTGTCAGTGTGTATGTATATCAGAGTATGTGTCGGTATGAATGACTGAATGAATAAATGACTGCAACAGATGACATTGATGGCAATGAAGATGTGCAGCAGTTTTGCTGACTAAAAACCTGGCGATAATGTCAGTGATGATAATATTAGTTATTCTTGTTGTTGTTGTTTTTACAAATAGTGGTAGTAGTAATGTTGTAATTGTTGTTAGTTTTTGTTGGCGATGTGATATAACCAACCTCACCTCATTCGATGACGAGAGACACTTGCATAAACTGGTTACAACAAATAACAGATTTACCATGTTGTACGTTGATTTTTTTACGTGTTTTCTTTTTATTCTTTCGTATTGTCAGATAGAAAACAAATGCTGTAGATTATTTGTGTTTTGCTGGTATTTTTGTTATATTTTTTTTAATTTTTTTGTTTAGTGATGGATGGATGTTCTTGATAATTGTTGTGGCTAAGAAACGCAACTGCGGGGCTGGCATCATAGAAACTCAAATAAGGTGTCAAGTTTTCGTAATACACAATTTACAAAAATAAATACCTATGCGGTTTTGTTGTGGATTTTTTTTTTTAAATAAAAAAAATTCATGATAAAAGAGCAACGTTTAGATTTTGGAATTTATTTTCCATCTCTGAATAGTATTCAATATTTAATTTTGAAAATTAAAATAAGAAAATTTATGAATTTTACTTTTGTTTAACCCTTTTTAGTAAAAGAAAGGATAAGTCCTTCCTATGCAAGGCATGATGCCAGAGAAAAGGATAGGATGGAGAGGATAGATGGTGAAAATTTATAAGGCTTAATTCCTTTAGAACTCTGCTATTGAGCGTTTTGTTAATTTTACAGCAGTGTTGCAGGGCAGGGCCTCTGGTGTGAATTAGACGCATTAAATTTCTTAAACTGTTGTGATCAGTAATTTATTTAATTGTTTTACTTTGCGGAAGATACTGCTAACCGATAAAGGAGATTCCAACAGGTGATACTGTTACAGGGAATTAGTGTTACTTGTAAGATTTTGTCTTAAAAGGCATCAAAGAGCCATACGCAACTTAAACACCTGTAGTGCGATTCTGTAACTTTTAACAATAAGCGTTAAGTTAATTTTACCAACACAATTTATTGCTTGTGGTAACAATGCATCAATTCTGTAACTCAGTATAACAAGCATTGTTAAAAAATTCAATAAGGTGGCATATTTGTTTAAAAAACAATGAATTTTAAGCCAGAAGAGTGCACAAGAGAGGGCGCTCTCTTTATTTTTTGTTAAAAATCATTACATTTACACAATAAATTTTTAGTCAGAATAGTGTACAGGAGAGTGCGCTCTTTTTTATTTGTTCCAAAATATATTTTTTGAACATTTCAAAATAATAACAACTTTAAAAATAAACAATGAAAAAATTATTGATGTTAAGTTAACTGAAAAATTCGACGTTATAATTGAATATAATGCTAAACGATATTGTTAAAATCCTTACTGAATAACATCGACGTTAATTTAGCTGTTAAAAATTTTTAACAATTCAATTGACGTTAAAATTGAATAGAGAATCGCACTAATGGTATCCATCATTTAACACTTGAAAAATTGTTTAAGAATTAATATAGTACTTGTACCAAAAAATATCCTACAAAAATTCGTTTTAAGAAATCAGTTTGAATTTTACTATAAGTCACCGTAAAAAATATATTAATATGAACATTAACATTGACATTACCAAAGATACTAATCCAAACATAAACATTAACATAGACATAATTTGAAAAGTAAAATGGATTTGAAAAAAAATCCATTATTATGATTAATTATTACAATAAATTTTATTTAATTTTTTTAAAATTATTATTCTTTAAGTGCTTCAGCATTTAATATTCATTTCGCCATAAAATTGTATGTATGTATGTGTGTTTGTGCACATAATAGAAAATATATTTGCTACAAAGTTTAATTTATGAATGATACGAACATAAATTTCAACTTTTTGTTCTTCTGCAAATATTTTCCCCCCAAGCAACATTTTACTGAACTCTGATGATGTCTAGTTCTAAACAAACGAAAACAAAAACAAAACTAAACAAAAAAATCGTATACACAAATATTGTATAGAGAAAATAAAATAGCAAAATGAATACACAGAGTATCACTAACAGATACATTGACTTTTCAGTTCAGTCAACAAAATTTTTTATTTTCTTTAATTGCCAGATTCAACAACAACAACAGCGAAAAAATAATATCCAAAAAATCTGATCATAAAATGTCCATAAATAAAACTTTTATAAAGTTTTTACTACAACTTTTCTTCGAAAAAAAACTATAAAAATAAATAAAAAAAACAAAACTAGGAAAATAAATAAACAAATAATGAACTTAAAGCTTAACGACAGGGTGACACACGCTTGTGAAGATTGCCTACCCCAAAAGACGCTGTTTTTTTTTTTTGTGAATGATCTCTTGTACAAGAAATAAAACTACACTTTTCTTTGAAAGATAATAAATTTTTAGACAACCAACCATTGCTAATTTATTCTGAAAACCACTATTTTTGTTCCACCCTATTTGATGCTGAAGCTGTCCGCAACGGCTAACATAACTTATTATGAATATACATATTTTTTAGTTTCTTTTTCATGTCCAAAATTCAACATGTTAATGGATATTTTATGTCATTTAATGAAAGATGACAGAAACAAAAAAATAAAACTAAAATTATAATGATAAAATAAAAACAACAGCAAAACACACTGTTCGCAGTGTGTTAAGTTCAATCAATGAATAAAATAAAGCTCAACTTTATTGAAGAAAGAGGACAGGAACGTAACATCGCTAAATGGGATTGGGGTGAATATCGGGCGGTCAGTTCTTTGACTAAAATTTTTATGGTCACGTCAGCGTTGAGAAAGTACTAAATAAGACAGAGTGAGAACATAGCCTCGAAAAAAACACTATTTTAAGATCAGGGGGGTTACTCTGTATTTCGATTCGAAAGCAAATGCATTCGAATTTCAATGTAAATAAGATACAAATTCGAACAGTTTTCCTTTCGAATCGAGTTAGAGAGTAACCCCCCATATTTCTAAAAGCAAGTACTAAAGATACATATATATATATATACTATATACAAAGTACTAAAAATTTATACAATAGACTAGCTTATCCCGGTCTGCTTCGCTACCCCCCTCGTTATAAAATAAAATTAAAAGTATTTATATATTCTATTGTGAAAATTTAATGACGATCGGTCCAGTAGTTAAGACTATATTACGATTTTTAATTTTCCTAAAAAGGGGCGTGGTCCCACCCACTTTTCTCCTGGTACGTATTCCAAATTATGCCAATACCATATGTACCAAATATCGTCGACGTGGGTAAAAAAATGCCCAAAATATGGCGATTTAAATTTTTGGGTTATATGGGCGGTGCCACGCCTCTTTGTCCAATCCCGCTCATATTTGCAGCAGCAGTTAAGAAATGCACACCAAACCGACGTACCAAATTTTGTTCAAATACCGTTATCAGGAGCAGAAATAATAGATTTTTAATTTGTGGTTTGTATGGGAGGTACCACGCCCCTTTGTCCAATCCCGCCCATATTTGCAGCAGCACTAAAAAATTCATACCAAACCGACTTACCAAATTTTGTTCAAATACCGTTATCAGGAGCAGAAATAATAGATTTTTAATTTGTTGTTTGTATGAGAGGTACCACGCCCCTTTGTCCAATCCCGCCCATATTTGCAGCAGCACTTAAGAAATGCACACCAAACCGACGTACCAAATTTTGTTCAAATACCGTTATTAGGAGCAGAACTAATAGATTTTTAATATATGGCTTGTATGGGAGGCACCACGCCCCTTTGTCCAATCCCACCCATATTTGCAGTAGCACTTAAGAAATGCACACCTAACCGACGTACCAAATTTTGTTCAAATACCGTTATCAGGAGCAGAAATAATAGATTTTTAATTTGTGGTTTGTATGGGAGGTACCACGCCCCTTTGTCCAATCCCGCCCATATTTGCAGCAGCACTAAAAAATTCATACAAAACCGACTTACCAAATTTTGTTCAAATACCGTTATCAGGAGCAGAAATAATAGATTTTTAATTTGTTGTTTGTATGAGAGGTACCACGCCCCTTTGTCCAATCCCGCCCATATTTGCAGCAGCACTTAAGAAATGCACACCAAACCGACGTACCAAATTTTGTTCAAATACCGTTATTAGGAGCAGAACTAATAGATTTTTAATATTTGGCTTGTATGGGAGGTACCACGCCCCTTTGTCCAATTGGACCGAATTGTAAATCTAAACCATCTGGAGCGCAACCCACACGCATACAGAAAAATTTATGCAAATCGGTCTAGCCGTTTAGGAGGAGTTCAGTCACAACGATCGTACAGTAGAATTATATATATAAACATAATAACACCAAATTGGTATTATATTAGTACTGAAAGTTAGTACTAAAAATATGTACTAAAAACTAGTACTAATTTTTGTTGTATTAAAAATTAATACACTATTTAGTACATAGTACATATGTAAAATAATAGTTTTGAAAGAACTTTTAGCTTAACATTAAGCATAAAATACTTTTTGTACTACAAAGAAAATTTACAATATCAAGTTCAACGACTAGATATGAGGTTATTTCAGTGCTAAAATGTTTTGAAGAAAAAATTTTAAAGACTTGCCGAAATAGTAATTTTGTACGAAAGTAATTTACTTTCAGAAAAATTTTAATTTCTTGCTTTCATCCTAAAAAATAAAGTATGTAAAATGCAATCAAGAAATTGTTTATACAAAGCAATTGTTTATAATAAATTTAGTACTATTTACTACTGCGGTAGCTACGCATTTAAAAAAGGTGTTGCTAAAAATATTTTACAAAATATATGAATAATAATTCTTACTAAATGAAATTAATGAAAATTTAATAAATTTAAAATTATGTTTTTCAAAGAGATGTACTTAAAAGTTTATTTAGTACCCAAAATCTTTTGATCATAACTATGAGACGCTTCTGATGTAATAAAATTAGTACGCGTTCTAAACACAAAATAGAAGAATAACTATTTGCAACATTTAATTGACTGGACAAACTAACGGGCAACACACACACACCCGCAGGTTTACACATGAATATATTTTCAAAGCAATTGAACGAATTGGCAGACTGGCAAATAAATAGAAGGACACAGGAATGTTTAGTCCGGTTGGAAATAGTAAGTATTAATATGTGCATGTGTGCATGTGTGTGTGTGTGTATTTGGACGGGTCTAATTATTTAGTAAACAATTTAATTATGCAGCACATTTAAACATTTAAAATTTACAACACATTTTATGTAGACACACGCAAACACACACAAAACCAAATAGCGCCAGTAAGTAGGCCTTAATACTGGCAAAGCAGATGTGTACTCATTCGTACTCCTTTTTATATATATGTGTACACACATATATATGTGTGGGTAAATTAATATACTTTTATTTAAAACAGTTGTCCTGTTGTTTGTTTGTGTGCTTATTACGACTTACTTGCAATGTTAGTTCTACGTTAGTGTTTGTTTAGTAGTAAAATTTTTGTGGCAAATACTTACATTTTCCAACTTGGCTACAGTCTCATACATGGTCATATTATTGACTTTCCCATATTGTACAATAAAATCAATATCAGCATTTGTTGTGGCTTGTCCAGAAGTTGATAATGAAGTTGAAGATAATACTGATGATGTTGTAGCAAGTGTTTTTGTTTTATCAACTGTTGCTGTTGTTGACGCTATTTCTGTTGCTGTTGTTGTTGCTGTTGAGGATGTTGCTTCATTTAAATTATTACTGCTCTCGACGTCTGGCTGTGACCAAACTAAACTGATTGAATTATTTGTAACCATAGTGGCGTGTAGATCTTCAGTTGGGCCTGGTATGCTACCAGTACCTTTTAAAGACATATAAAAAAAGAAAAGCAGTTAATGGATTTCAATGATAAAGAGAAAAGCTATTATGATTCTTTTTACGATTCCTTACACTAAAGATGCACGACAACAATATTATTTTTGTTACACTGCAATGGAAACGTGGAAATTCAAATGTCCTTAATATTTTTTACCCGGAGTGTATTATTATATAGACTACAAAATTAAATACTAAAATTAAAAGATTTTCTAAAGGATTTTCTATCAGGTGATGTTAATTTTATACTACAAATATATTTATATTTTTTTTAAACTAAACCATAAAAAGCAATAAATTGCTTTAAGTAATGCAACAGGCAGGAAAACCATTAAATCGCCCAAAATATATAACATCCTTTATCCTTGATATATTAATAATGTCTAGTTATCGCTGATAATGTTCAATGTTACAAAATTAAGCCTTCAAAAATAAAAAGGTAGAAAAATCGGCAAAAAACTTTGTTAAAAACGCAAAACAACGCCAAAGTTTGAAAAATCACAAAAACTAAAATAAACAAAACAAGAAAATACCAACACCTATCTTCTCTACCCTACCCGTATCCTGAAACGTACGGTCACATTGGGGAAACATTTGCTTGAAATATGTTCGTTCGTGGTTAACAAAAATTTAGGTAAATAAATACACAACTTGTTTTGTGGTCACACTACGCACATTTATTTTCCCATTTTGTTTCTTGAAACAGCTGTCAAACAACGGCAGGTGCTAACATGGGAAAACATATTTTCCCAGTGGTCTCACTTGAACAAATATTTCCACAAATATTAGAAAAAACTATCAAAAAACATAAATTTGTTTTTTAACAAACATTTCGTTGCTAATGATTAGTTTCTGCAGTTGGGCAACCAAAAAGTTATATCAACAAAATATTTTTGCAAATTGCAGAAAAACTATTACTTTCACGCTTATTACATATTTCGTCGCAAAGCAGCCAAAAAAAAATATCAGCCGTAAAAATCTTTTATTGAAACATTTTGTATAAAGGTGTACATTTTTATTTGACTCTGTTTGTTCTTACAAAAATTTTGTAAGATCTAGTAATTGTTTTCGCAAAATAAATCAAAATATTTGCCTTTTAGTGGTCACACTTTGTTCACATTAGACACTTTTTTGTTTGTCAGCAAATAATTTTGTTTGCCATTACACAGCTGTTTTGCTTTTGCCTCTAACAAATATTATCGTAATCAGACCGATTAGGAAATATTTGACATTTTTCGTCAAATGTTTCCCCAATGTGACCGTACGTTTAAGTTCTGGCACAATAAATTGCATAAGTATGGGTCATACCCTGAGAGCTGGTCCTAAAATACCGCTAAGACAAATACAAATCACCAAAAACTTATGAAATGCTAAAAGGAAAAACATTGCCACAGATTCAACAAAAAGGTAAATAAATAAAAATTCTAAAACGAAAATAAAACACCAAAATGGAAAAAGTCGCCAATAATAGAAAAAAACGTCAAAACCAATAATCGTACGAAACCCCATCTATCCCCATCTAAGTCGCACTATACTGCAAATTTTTCGTATAGATTTTGAAAATATAAAGAAATTTCACAGAGGAAAAAGTTCTTCGTTTCAATGAATTGTTTCATTCATTTTGACTCGAATTTCTATTACGTTAAATCAATGAACTGTTTCATTAATTTAGCTAGAGAATAATAAAAAAAGAACAGTTTTACAATAGTTTTAGCTATGTTGTATGTTCATTTAAACAATGTATGACTACATTGCATTACAGTATTTTTACAAAAAAGTACTAAATGCCTTTCATTTAAATTTTGCAATATAATGCAGTGGGAATCAGAATTTATCCCACACATTGTTGAAGAGCATGACAGCATCAATTTCCAGTGGTCAGTTTTCTATCTTCGTATTTTTGTTTTCAATATTTTTGTGAGTAGATTTCTCTTTAACAAATATTGTTAACTTCTTTTTCCTTTTCCTTTTATTTTTTTTTTTTTTTTTTGCTAAATTGGTATTTTTATCGTTAAGCAATTTCAAAAAAAAATTTTTAAAAATTTAATTAATTTATCACAACCCCTTTAAGTTTTCCTTTAAAACCGAATATCTGCTAAAACTGTATCTGTTTCTTTCTGTTTTAATTAATTGCAATTTGTTTATGTCACATGTCCAACATGTCTAGTAACCAAGTTTTCTAATGTCTCTTTAAGTCTTAAAATCACTCTTACTCCCACTCTCACTTTCTCACTCCTTACGTTACCCATTATTAGTATTAAATTAAATTAAATTGTTTTAAAACTCACCTTCTTCGAAACACTGGAGAATATTGCCGGCATACGATAAACAATCGGTGCTGGAATTGGAGGTGGTACCAGTTGCTAAAGAGGTGGTCTGATGAACTGGTAGGACACCACGACACAAAGACATGCAGGCTGAAATAACACCTCTGCGTACACAACAGGGTGTATGATCTCTGCCACCGGCAGCACAACGTGCAATAACAGCTAAAGGACGAAAAAAGGTAAAGGAACTTTTTATAAAGTGGTTCGAGTAAAAAATAAGCATGGAATAAATTCAACAGAAGGACATTAAAAAAAGTGTTTGTAGTTATTTTTATTGATACCCAGAACATGAATGTTGCAAGTTAGTAACCAACTCTCTAAAAATGGCTGCAAAATATGCAACATTTTCTATGAGTATGTTTGTAGTCGTCACACATGCAGTTGTTGCTTAATTCACATGCATATCGTGTTGCATATAAATCTTATTTAATGTCTTTTATTTTTTCTTCTTTTTTTTTTTCTTCTTCTAAATATTTTGAGTTGTATATTGCGTAGAAGGAGCAGAAAATATAAAAATGTATAACTCTGTAGTAGGAGTAGAAGTTCAACAACTGCTCGTATTATTTGCCTCTTAGAACGAAGTAAAACAAACATATATTTATATATAAACTTACACATTTGTGCCCGGCACGCTGGTCCTAGTTTTTCAATGTCCGATAAACGTATGCTGTATGTACACAATGGTGTACATTGTGGCAACAGTCCGGATGCTTGGCAGCATGTACTCATGTTATATTTTGTTTCGGTCACATCCTCCAGTTCAACTGGTTGGGTGCGTATGATGAGGCGAGGTGAGGGTTCACTTTTACCGTATGCATTTATGGAAACCACATAAAACTCATAGTAGATTTCGGGCTCTAAGCCTTCCAATATTAGTGGTGGATTTTTCTAGTTCATTTTTTTAAATTTTTAAACAGCGACAGCACCAGCAGCATAGCAAAAGTTATAAATTTACAAAATAAGAAATATGTTAAGAATTGGATGTGCGTATGAGTGTGTGGGAAATTGTACGAAGAGAAGGCAAAAAACAAAACAAAAAAAGACACAAGAAAAATAAATGTAGTTGAGTTTATTATTAAGTATGTTAAAATTAGAGTTATAAATAAAGGTAACCGGAAGGCAGGCAACATACGGAAATAAAATATCATGATAAAAATTTGAATTATTGTTATCAAGTAAGTAAGTGCCTTTTCAAAATAAAATAAGATATTTAAGTTTTTCGAATTAAAGGACATTTGGAACAATACTTTATAAATTAATAAATAAAATCCTTATTTATTGAATTTTTTCATCCTGTGTGTTGCACTGTTTTTAGGGTTTGGGCCTGATTTAATTTCTCACATAATTTTCTTACCTTTTCCACTGTTAAATAATCATCACCAACTCCTAAGCGGCGAAATTTTACATGAAATGTGCTGATGGTATCTGCCAATCTCTTCGGCTTATTCCAGTCCAATATAACAAATGAGTCTGTTTTGGCAACAGTACGCAGTTTGGAGGGAGGATCAGCCAAAACGCCATAACCCTGGAACAAGCAGCTACTGAATTCAGACATAAAGCGCAAACATCTAGAAAATTTATATAAAACAGGGGAAAAAAACAACACGAAAATTAATAATATTTGACTTGACTGTTACTTTATTATAAAACAAAAACTTACTTGAATAAATTAAAATCCAATGTAGACACCTTGCCCGAACACAAAGGATAACAAACAGTTGGTATACCTCTGGCCCGACAACAAGGCGTATGATCTATATTATTGGCCAAACAATTAAAAGTGATATTCGACCAAGGAGCACAAACCATAAAATCAGGCAAAGTTGCCAAATCGGTCTTTTGCGGATCACACATTTTATCCAAACACATGCGATGAGTCATGCCATTCGATTCACAACACGATCTTATATCAGGCAAATCGGGTATACCCATTTTATTCGACGGTCCCGATTGTTCCTCTGTAGCCAAGGCACTTGTATGTGTAAATATGCGCAAACGTTCGCTGGGCAAACTGCTGCCAAAATCATTAACAGCCGTCACTATGATGGCATACATTGTTAATGGTTTCAAATCATTAATCGTTATTGACGTGTCATTTGCCGACACCAAACGTATAATAACATCTCTCTTGCTAGCAGCATCAGCATCCTCCTCATCCTCCTCCTCCTCACCGCCATCATCTTCATCGAATGAATGCAAAGCTGTTAAATTGACATTGTAGTGTTTAACCAAGTGGGCCAACTTTTCAGGCGGTGACCAACTAATGATGACACGTGTTTCACTAACCTCATCTGCTGCCACATTTAATGGACTGCTGGGTATCTGTTGCACTCCTTGTAATATACACTGCAGACCACTGAGTGTATGATGGACACAAGACACTCTCGTACGTAGCATATCGGTAAACGGTGTATACTCACCGCGACACATGTCCTGACACAAGTCAGGTATTTGCTTTTCTACACAACAGGGCACATGATTGCGGCCATCGGCCATACATCGTACAATTTGTGGAAAATCTTTTTCACAAGCCTCGGGCTCAATGCCGGTTGTGCCATCTAAAATGTTGTGAACATTACAGAAACCCATACAGCTCTGGCTGACATTGGCACGTTCACAGCATTCCGTAAAATCGTGTGTTATTTGCGGCGAAACTAAGCCAGTGCGCCAAAATGAACGATTATCGGTGCCATCTAAAGGGGGAGGCACCAAAAACACATCACTTGTTTCGCTGGCAGCTGAATCTCTATTAATAGTGTTGCTGTCACTATCTGTACTATTGTTGTTGTTGCTGCTACTCTTCGAAGGTAAAGGCTTAACTAAATGTTGTAATGAATGAACAATACACGCACATACAGAAAGATTTTTGTAAACAAATTAGTATTTGAAAGCATGCAGCATTAGAAACAAAAGGATGTGTTGCAATCAGCAAATGAAAAAAATAAACTCACCTGTTAGTATGTGTATGCTACGCAAAACAGGCTCTGAATTCAATTCACAAATATAACTGCCTGAATCGGAAGGCTTTAGTTTTTTTATTAACAACACCCACACTTCTCCACCTATTTCTATTCTACCCTTGGGATCTATTTAAAAGGGTTTTCATTAATAATGTTTGTTTTTTTTTTTAGCTTCACATTCCTGGAAAACTTACTTTCATCATGTAAAACACTTATACGTAAATCGCTGGTAACTCTTACTTTGCCAGCTGTTAGAATTTCATCTAATTTTTTCCATATCACAGTATTGTTACTACGATTCTCAGACACAACACAAGTTAATAAGGCATCTTTGCCTTCGTATATTAAGGAGGGACCACCAGTTCCTAAAAGAATGTGAAATAAAAAAGTTTAAAAATAATATTTTGATGCTGAGAAATATATGTTTGTTTATATAAGGGCATATCACAGACTACTATTCCGATCGCAAGCGATCTCATAGCTGTAAGAAAACATGGAAAGAAAATTTTCTTTGTGATCAATTCTCTTTTTTTAATATATTCTAATAGACGATGGCTTTCTACTAGAATCACATGAATTAAAAACGAAGGCATGCATACTTTTAGAAGAACCTCATTTATCAGCCCAAATCAAATCTCTAAATGAGATTCCAAGACACTTAAAAATGGAATTATTCCGCGTAAAATCGATACAACGGCAGATGTTGTTGGAAACGAACTGGCCAAATTTGGAGATCGAATATATTTTCGAGATACGGACCAAATGGTTGGCGTCCCGTAAAGACCTGAGTCAGCAGAATCTAGTTGGAATCGCGAAAATTGGGCAAATACACATTCTTGTTGCGATCTTTGCAGTTCACTGCTTTACAGCTGTGCGTACTAGAATATTGAATCTACAGCATAAAGGTTTCTGCAGAAGCTGTCATAATAGGGAAGAAGTAGAGAGTATATAACACCTCCTTAGTATTTACCCTGTTGTTGTCTGTATAATGGACGACTTCTTTAATTAGTCCTCCACAGCAATATCTAGCAGCCCTAATAGCCTGCTGATAAACTTGAATTTTTCAACACATTGACTTTGTAATATAACACAAATGACGAAATATAAGGGCCATGTCACGCCCTTGAGAAGAAATATTGTTTTTTAAGTCATTCAGCTAAACTGCTGACCACGAAAAATTCTCGCTTAATGTAATGCGCCGATAAAAAAATTATTGCAGTACCACGCCTACGCACCGGAATTGCTTATTTCAAAACACACTCGCTACGATTTTTTTTGGCGATTTCTAGTAATTTTTTAAAATAGTTTTTACCCGCTAAATCGCTGTTTTTACCTATTTTTCAAAAAAAAAAACGAGTAAGAAGACTAAAATGTTCCATGGAAATTTCTCTTGTGGTGTTTAACTCAAAAATCCTGAAAAAATGGAAGAATAGCAAAACTTCCTATTCCCAGCCACCCATAACAATGAGAAAAATTGGGAAGGGCGAACAAACTCTTCGTTTAAAAAAATTACTAAAAGTTAATTTTCAAAACCCTGATCAAAAACGGATCTATAGGAATCCGTTATTGTATACTGCTTTTTCGTTTTGTTTCACAGTGTAAAGATTTTTTGAAAAATTTACTTTCCCAATAATACCATGAGACCTTGTTATGCTTTAATCCAACTCAACATTTAACAACTCATTAATTGCGGCATTAAAAGCTCCGCTTATTTTGTTGTCAGACATGAACAAATCTTTTTAACAAATTTACTTTAACATTGTATGCAGCTGTTGTTATTGTTGTTGTTACTGTTGCATTACGTACATTGTAAATACATACATACATACATACTTATATAAGAGTACTTACCAATGGGTGTAGCGGAATTAACTGTTGATAGTAAACATGTTGATGTTGTTATTACCAGCAGCAATTTTAACATTATGACACATTCGTCACAAGAGCCTGCAATTGAAGAGAAATGAAACAAAAATTTATTTTTAATAATTTCATAATGACACACAGCTTTATGTAAAGAAAAAAATAATAAAAAGAATATATCGCATGTCCTGCACAGGATTATACATGAACATATTAATTAATTATGGTCCTCGGAGAAAACCTCACAGACACACTGAGGTGCACACACAATACATTCACACTTGCCTGAGCCATATTTAAAAAGATTAAAAACTTTATTAATGATGGGAAGAGTAAAATCTGTGTGCAAGAGAATTTGTACGCTTATACGTATGGCAACATGTGTTGGTATATTAATTTATTTATTAATTAAAAGTAAATACATATTGAGTATAAACAAAAAATATATTTTTTCTTTCCGATGACTTTCAATATTGACTTGCCATTGTGTCGATATGAGAGGTGTGATCTGTATTAAGCACTTGATTAAATATCAATACAGTAAAAATTTTCAAAGATATAAATGAAACTAAAAGAAAGTTGTTACAAAAAATTTCAATATATTAAAAAA
This sequence comes from Lypha dubia, assembly GCA_947311025.1. Taxonomy (NCBI): domain Eukaryota; kingdom Metazoa; phylum Arthropoda; class Insecta; order Diptera; family Tachinidae; genus Lypha; species Lypha dubia. The sequence continues at coordinate 27,480,334 of OX371263.1, read as the reverse complement.
TATGTAAAAGGACAACTAAGTAATATTTTTATTAACAATTATGAAATTCTTATTTAATTGATTTTTTTTTCATTCGCATTTGCTACACTTTACAGCACATATTAAAACTATCCGAGTTGTAACAACTTGATTTTACTAGGGAGGATGAAAAAACCATGTGCACAAACATATATTGTAAAAGCTAAGGTTCAGCCTTTATTTTAGAGGCCTAAAATGTCCTCCTCCTTACATTTTAGGCTGTGATATAAAATATTAGTGAAATTGAATTTGTTTTCAAAAAGATTGCATCAGATTCGCTTTAAATCAGTTTAACACTTTGAGCCCTACGTGCCCCACCGGTGGAAATTTGTATTTTTAACGATTTGGGACAATGTGACCACCTGTGGTCATTGGTGGATTTACTTTATGGGACATCGTGACTACCCGTGGTCACACGTCATTACCAGTGGAAACGTTCTGGTGGCCACTTGGGCCTAAGATGTATTTTGACATTCTGGGACAACCGATGGTGACAATAAAAACAGGAAAACACAACAAAAATACATTTGGTTTATCAAAAATAAATACCACAAATTCACATTGCAAAAAATCAATAAAACTAAGTAAAAAAAATTTTGCTCCCAGCTTGTCAACTAAAAAATAACCACTCGTCAGCACGAGGTCCACCGGTGCAGAAAAAAATGATCACGAGTGGGCACGTGGGGCTCAAAGTGTTAAATATATTATTTACTTCCTAAAGGAGTGGTACCCCGATCACATTTTAATAATTTCATTATTTTGCGAGAAGCAATAAATTGTACTTGAAAAGTTCCATAGAGATCGATTCACTATTATCAATTGAATCGTACATTTACTTAGTGCGGACATGAACCTCAGCCAATTTTTTTATTTATTTTTTTGAAAGAAAAACCCTAACCGTTATCTCTATCGCGGAACTAATTAAAAATTAAGTATGGGCGGGGCACAGACCATTTTTCTGATTACAAAATTGTAATGTCACGAAAACCTAATATGTGTTCCCAGTTTCATTACAATCGATGTAAAACATTCAAACATTCAAACTTTAAAACATTTATTTATTTATTTAGTATGGGCGTGGTACATCCCACTTTTTCTCAAGCAGAATTTGCAATGTAGGAAAAAGTGTTTTGATGTGAGTGAAAAGTTTTCTGAAAACGATTTAAATAAAATTAGCTTTAAATGAAATTTGTTTATGCTGGGCGTGGCACAGCCACACTTTTCAAGCCATTAAAATGCAGTGTAGCATGTGGCCAACAGTGTGTGGTATGCATTGCGATTCAATAGTACCGCAACATGCAAGCATTAACAAACTGCAAGCAAGATATTTTGTTTGTGTCGGTAATTTGATACTTGTACAGTTAATTATGTGCAGCAGCACAATGCACTTAAATGAATCACATTTATTAACTGTATTTGTTTGATTGTAGATATAAGCTACACAAAGTATCTGTTGCTTTTAAGTATGCACTCGTTGAACTTTAAAACTGTTGAACACATGCCATACATAAATACCCAACAATAATATATATTTCTATTCTTTTACTCTTATGTTAAGGTACCCCTAAGAATTATTCTCATAATTAGTATATAAGCCAATGTCAATTAGTTTAAGGAATCAATTAATACTTTGCCTTCAATCGGCATTACTAATTCATACTGGCATTCATCTGCCTTTTACTTTTATTTGCCAGTGGCGTTCTTAAGCGCCGGCACTATTATTTATTTACTTAAACTCTTCATCATCAATCCTCCACAATAAATTGATAGCTCCTAGAGAGCACCAGAATAACTAAATTGTTTTAATCATATTACAGCAGTTCGTAGCGCCTACTTTAATAAAGCGTTCAAAACACATAGTTAGAAAAATTTTGGTTAAGCATGTTTAAAACGTCTTGCTCTTATTGATTACTAGTATTGCTCAAAATATCAACAGTAACCCTCGTATTTATTAACAGATGACAAAATTTTTGGTGTTTTATTAATTTAAAATTCATAAAAATTCTTTTTACACACTTTTTAAGAGCATTCGACAAAAACGAATGGCAAACGGAAGCAATTTGTGTGAGACTGTCAGTCTGTCCTTATTAGTGTATAAATGTGCGTATGCAAATTATCGTTCACGTTCACATTTTCGACTTCAATGTAGATATTTGAGTTCTCCTGGCATTTAATATAACTAACCCAGCGGCGGAAAGAGGCACTAAGCAGACCTTCTAGAAGGCCTTACGTGGCCTCTTAACCCATTCCATACTCAAACATTTTTTACACACGATGTCTCAGCCAGAAAAGGCCTTCTAAGTTCCCTTCTTAAACAGGTGTGATAGAAGGCGTTATTCAGTCACAATTGTATTTTCAAATTACCTTTAGAAATGCAAAAACGAAGTCAAAACCGATGAAAGTTCCAAAATATCAACTCTACAAAATAGTGATTATTGTATTGTGTTGAATTTCATGGTTAACTATTTATTTATTTTTTGATGTATAAGTATGTATATACCCATAATAAAAACTACATTCTTAGAAGGGAGTAGGTAGGTCTTCCATAATGCCTTCGTGAGAAGGCAAACGAGCATGAGTACAAAATCTAAAAGAAGCTCTAGGAAGGCGGCCTTATAAATGAAGGCCTCAAAAATTTCGCCGCTGGGAATATACATACATACATTCATACGCATGTACAAGCATATAAATTTTACTTGTATGCGAAAATATCCATACTACTCTACTTTTTGTAGCATACTTATGAGGGAAGAAAATTACGATAAACATTAAAATCGCATGAAATACTTGTACAATTGCAAACAGAAAACACAACGGTAAAAGTAACAGTAACAACAACGACAACAACAAAATACATAAATCAAAAAACCATTAAATACTTTTCAACACTTATATAAAGATACATATGCATAGAAACACACAGAGAGAAAGCTCATCTGCAAGCAGGATTCAGGATAGTACGGGCTGACTACGAAATTTATAAAACGATCTACTGCGTTTTAAATAAATTCCTGACAGATATATTTGTATCCGTATTTCTGTCTATCCGGTGTCCATCTCTGTATGTGTTTAAATAAATATTTATAAAATACTATATATCCTAGCAAAAAACTATATACTCGTATGTACAAGTACTACAAGCATCAATGGATATGTCTGTGTGTGCATGTGCGTATGTTTGCGACTATTAAGTGTCTATATTTGTATACAAATAATGCCAGATTAAGTGCAATTAATTTTCTGTCAGCAACAATTGTGCTGTGTGAGTATCACTGGGAGATAAAATGCTAACACACTGCCACAAACTTTGAAACTCATAGATTTTCATACACAAACAGTATTTAACAAAGTATGAGAAATAATCTGCTAGAGTTTCTGTATCATTCAACACCAGTTTGTTTTGCTCGAAATTGTTTATTTATTTAGTATTTTTTTTTCTTGCTTATTGTTTTAGTGATGAAAACAACAGCAACAATTGCAGCAAAATACCATATGAAAATAAATAAACTAAAAATGAAAATATGTACATTTTTAAATCTCTTTTGTGTCACAACAGAAAAGTAAACCAAAAACAACAAAAGACAAAAGAATATAGAAAATAACACTTGAAACAAGTAAAATTGCCAATAGTTTAGAAAGAAAAAAAAAACATACAGAGACACCAACAATATAAATAATGAAATTCTATGGAAATTCAATGAAATAAATCAAAGGAACAGTTATTGACAGGCTATTAAAAAATATTATTGGTTAATTATTTAAAGCAAAGGACGAATTTTGAAATTATAATGGAATGCTATTTTTAAAACCGACCAGGGGATTTTAAATATTTTATTGTTTTTAGCAGGCAATAGGGATTCGAGTAGTTAATACAAAAGCTATAATCATACATACAGAGTATATGCACTTGTATGTAAAGCTGAGCCTTAGTTATAATAGTGTAACGACACGTTTTCTCGCTTTGAAGCTGGGGTAGGCTCAGCGTTGTCCAGGGTCGTTACTAGATTGTATTTTATCCAGTTTTTTAGTAAGAGTAATAAAAAGGCTTCGGAATTCTTTAGAATACGTTATAAATCTTATCACTTTATTTACTCTTCTGTTTCTGTATATATGTATATATAGATTCTGCTTTGGTATGTGGTTATTCTCTCTGAGAGTTGTTTGTAGTCGTTCTCTTTATCTCTGGAGACGTCTCTTGATTAGGTAACGAAATCCCTATTGTAGCCGTACTCAGACCCACCACAATAGAGCACGTTCGATGAAAGAGAAATATGACGAAATCTCTATTGTAGCCGTACTCAGACACACCACAATAGAGCACGGTATTTCTCTTAGAGTTAATTACAACCGGTTGTATCGAAGGATGTTGCCTACCGATGCCGTGCTCAGACCCACACCACTAGTCAACCTCCTTCTACTAAAAATCCAATTGTGGCCGTGCTCAGACCCACCACAATAGAATTCTTAAGGCCTATTTAGCCGACGGTTGAAATCGTAGATGTAAGCTAAATGTTGATGTAATGTAAGAGCCAACATTTTTGTAGTTATAGAATGCTTAAAAACGTGTCACGTGACACATGAATGTGCAGACATGCATATGGATGTACATACATACATAAAAAGAACAAAAATTCTTATTAAACATATTAAATCATATTTTTCTGTTCTTCTCCGAAATCTTGTGCCCCGGAGAATTGTTATTGTTCATTTTCCTTCACCAGTAGTATTAATTTCTTGTCGTCCATTGCAACTTTTTATCACTTTGAAAATTATAAATAAAATACAAAACAGCTGTTCCAAACGTTGATGGAAGTTCCAAATGTTTACAATAATTGTGATTGTTCGGAAATAGTACGATATTATTTAAAAGGTACCGAATCATATTATTACACATTTTATTGTAATGAATTTGATAATTGGTTAAATTATAGTTTAACATTCATATCTATATATGTATGTATGTACATCATTGTTTTGATTATTAGTGTTACTTATTATTTAAAGGATTTCTTTATGTATACTTGAATGTATGTATGTATGTATATATGTATGTATGTACATAAGTACACTATACATGAAATTACAAAGTAAGCATATCAATTTATGTATGTACATATGTACATACAATTTTGAAAATTTTGTTTTTGTTTTAAGGGCCTGTTCGCCGATAACGAAGAACTTCTTTCTTTCGAATAATTACATTTGAAACAAAAACAAATTCAAAAATTTTGTTTTTGTTTTATATGTAATTATTCGAAAGAAAGAACTACTTCGACATCGGCGAACAGGCAGTAAATGTAATTTGTACGAAAGAAAAATTCGTTCGACATCATGTGCAAGGCAGTTATTATATAAAAGGTTTTTTTTTGTATACTTGGATGTATGTATGTACGTATGTATGTACATAAATTGATATGCTCACTTTGTAATTTCATATATTGTACCTATGTACATACATACATATGTGCATACATACATACATTCAAGTATACAAAAAAAATCTTTTAAATAATAAGTAACACTAATAATCAAAACTATGATGTACATACATACATAGATATGAATGTTAAACTATAATTTAAACAATTATCAAATTCATTACAATAAAATATATAAGCACAAACGATCGGTACAGTCTCTTGCTAGATATTGAAAACAAATTATTTAGAAAACTTTCTTTACTCAATAAAGCATGCATGTGTACATATTTAACAACTAAAACTAGTCAAAACAAAAAAAAAGTACTAACAAAGGACTTCTGTGCCCCATTGCAATTCAAAATACAACCATCCCATCACTGTCTACAATTGTCACGTAACCTCGTAATGAAATTCTATTTTCTGCAGGTTGGTACGTTACGGCAACATTTCATTTCAGTCAAGTAAGTATTTTCATAGCTTTTGCATATAACAGAAGCAATCAGCTGACACATCAGCATTTACATTTCTAGAGTTACGGTCGGCTAAAGCAGCCTTTAGTCTATACAAAAAATGTATTAATCCCTCTTAGTAAACAAGTTTAATAAGAGCTCTTACCACATTAGCAGCTGCCAACCAACTCCCCTCAATCAACGAATGTGTCGCCTTTTATAGCAAATTGCTGGCACACACAAGATACACACACAACCGCACCCATACGTTGTGCACGCGTTGTGTACGTGATCAGTTGTTCGATGATTGTGTTGTTCAGCGCTGTGTATAAACGTAAGTTACTATTTATATCATGACTACCAGTGATGGTAGTTAATTTTTCCGTTAAGTTCAAATGATTAAATATAATTATCTTAATACTACCATATCGGGTATTATTTCTAATAAGTTCATAAAATAGTATTTATATTCATTAATAAAAATTATCTAATTCATAAAAATAATAAAATAAAGAAATTCATTTACAAAAGTCAAGCAATTGTGTTTTTGTTCTTAAAACCAGTGTGGCAAAAACGACTTTAGGACTTTTGTCGTCACAATAGTAGCACACGATGTTTGTTTGTTAAACCTTATATTATTATTTGGTGAAATGTACAGACCACTTTTTAGTAAATAAAAAAAAACATGCATATAAATCCGAGACCTGGTAACAATAGTAGCATCAGTTGTAGCATATGTAGCATTTTACTACGTTTTCTTAACATATCTTTAGTAGTATTTTAGTAATTGTAACGATTAGAAAAAGTTCATCTCGATAAGTACTAAAATGCCGTTGGCAAGACATTATAAAAATAATTTGAAAATGCTACTACTACTACAACACATGATACTGATATTATGAGGGATCATATTTCCAGGTAAATACTGACATCTGTATATTGACAAATTATGCGGAGCACAAACATATAAAATATTCTGCTTATTCAACTAGACCCAATTCACTACATGTATTTCAACCCGCTGTATTCGAGTTTGGACGCCATGTGCAACATGCCTTGTTGAAATTTTTTTCGGCATTTACTTTAAGTTTTTGAGGGTGTACGCGTTCACTCGAACCTAAAAGTTGGATCCAAGTACAAAGACCACTATATATCTTTTATTATAGCAAACTTTTTGATAATATTTCTAATGATTGCATTAGTGTTGCAATCTAGGCTGCAACGACTACTACAACCTCTTTGCTTTACTCTTACCACTACTGTACTGATACTGCTTTTAATGCTACTGCCACTTTTACTACACAACATTTTTGCTTTAGTCTTACCACTCCTGACTGATACTACTCTTAATGCTACTGCCTCTTTTACTACTCGTACTATTGCTATTATATACTAATGTTAAAGCTATTACGTATACTATTCTCTAGCTTACTGCTACTAATGCTACTGCTGCTACATAGTTTCATTCTTATTGATATCTCATACTAATAAAACTGCTACTACGTATAACACCTTCTGTTTTAGTATTCTTTTTTTTTTAGCACCACTACTATCTCTCTGCTATTGTAACGATGTAAACAGTGGAAACAGGGGTTATATGCTTAGTAAAATATTTATATTTAATTAAGTTGTGAATTTTTTTATTCGAACTGAGTGATATTTAATCAAAGAAATTTTTTAATTTTTCAGGCTTAAGTTCGTTTTCTCTAAATATAATTTTATTATAAATTAAATTATTATTTAAATTAGAAAGAAAAATCTAGTGGCTCTTAATATTTGAACAGACAAAGAAAAATTAGACTGCGCGGAGGGTTGAACTGACATCGATGTTTCGAGACTAACCACAGTCTCATCATCAGAGTTGTCTACCGCTTAGACCTCACTGCCACCACGGCAGCTGCAATCACATTAGTTAAAGATTTATAATAAAATTATATTTAGAGAAAACGAACTTAAGCCTGAAAAATTAAAAAATTTCTTTATTTATATTTAATTAAATCTAAAAGAAAAGAAAACCATGTATATACACACACTTTCTTGCTACTGCAAAGACAGACATGGAAATTTCTGCTAAATAAAAGTTTTATTTTTTCATAATAATTTCTAAAATGTTTTAAATATTTATTTATTATTGCGTTTTAAAAATTTAATTAAATTTATTCACTTAAATCATCATCAACATTACCATGATTCTGAAAATTATTATCATCATCATTAAAATAAATTTCATGTGTACATGTGCTGAAGGCAGCAAGCAGGTTTAGCTCTGGTTGCTTAAATGATTTCGCGTCTTCCAATGCTTTGATATAAAAATAATTGTGTGTTGTTCCTATTGTGCTTTTCCGCATAACAAGTAGAGTTAAAATATAAGAAGTAGAGAAAACAAGCAGTTGTTTTAGCATGTTAGCGTGCTGTTGTATGCAGAAGATATTTAAAATAATTGTAGAAAACGTGTATGTAAATTGTGAGTGAACGAGCAAGACTTGATTGTTCTTCGAGTGGCTTGATTTGTCTTGAGGCGTGTTAACAACAAACAGCAAGCTAAGCCCTTGTAGACAACTGTTGGTGGTAATAATTTTAAAACTTATTTTTTTTTTTTCATCATCACCATCATCGTTCTCATCGCAATTGTAAGCCTTAAAGGAAGAGCTAAACACAATAAAGATGCTTCACAAGATGTCTGTCAAATATTTGGCATTTTAAGGTTACACAGCGCAACAAAGAACCAGAATAAAAACAAACAACGGGAATCTTTTTGAATTGTGTTTCATATTTTTGTTTAATTAAACTTGAGTAGTTTTTTTTCTCTTTTTGAAAAGGGGGAAGTTTAAGATATTTTTTTGTACTTACTGCTATTCTCTAAACATTTACTTTTTTTCTAGTAGCATTTAGTAGCATTTTGTTGTCTATTTGTTCTTTTTTCAAGGATGATTTTATTTTTCAAGGCAATAAACAGCAGATATGTTTTGTTAAGAGTTATTAACTCGTAATAACTTTTCTTATTTTTTTAATTAATCAAACAAATTTAATATCTTAATTATAAGTTTTTTGAAGGATTTCATTTAAGAGCAGAGTTTCTCAAACATTCATTATAATTCTATATTTTTTACGTAATTTTCGTTTATTTTTTATATTTGAGGCTCAGATAAAGGGTGCATTTAGTGTAAGGAGACAAATTTTCTCATAAACGATTCCATTCTGAATTCTTTGCTAAAGCAGAGGGCCTTAGGGGGATCCCTCAACTCAATATTAGCCTTAAGGTCAACGTTATATAGCAAAAGCTTACAGATGAAAAGTATAGCCGAAAGTACATATCTAACTTTTTACTGCAGAGTTATAATAAACATTATATAAGGATTTTTTTAAAAGCTCATTGATGAACCAAAATATTTAATATTACAAAATCAAAAATAGTACCTTTTTCAAAATAAGTGGTTTATAAAATTATGTTTCTTAAAAAAAATTTCCTTGTACAAAAAGTATATTTTAAAACAAGTAACGCTTTAAAAAGTGCCTCCTTAAAAAGTTCCCCTTTTTAAATAGAACATAGTTATTTAAAATGTACCTTTTAAAAATAGTACGGTTTAAAATAAAAATGCAACGTTTTAAGAGAACTTTTAAGATTCCAAACTTTTTAGCAAAACGTTCAAAGAAATACTTTATTTAAGGAGTACTTTTTCAAATAAGTACTTTCTGTAATATGTAGTTTTTGTAAAAAGTACTTTTTCTAAAAACTACTTGCTGTAAAGAAAATTTTTAAAAAGAAGAATATTTTGTAATAAATACTTTCTCCAAACAAAAACAAATTAAGAACTTTTTTAAAAAACTACTGTTTCCTAATAGTACTTTTCTCAAAGAAATCTGCTAATAAAAATATATTTTTTCCAATTTTTTTTTTATTTATTAGGACCAGCACTTAATCGATGACCCCTACGTATACAGTGCACTGTGCCTGAACTCAGGGAGAAGGTAGAGAAGATAGATGTTAAAAATTTAGAAAACTTAACTCTTTCACAACTCTGCTTTGCGCGTTATGTTAGTTTTTATAGCAGTGTTGAGGCGCCTCCGGTGTTAAGTAGACGCATTAACTTTGTTAAGCTGTATTAGCAGGCATTTTATTAATTGTTTTACTTCGCCGATGTTTCTGCTAACCGACGAAGGAGGGTGATGTTGTGTACATTAGCTTGGAACAGCATCAATCGCTGTCGGAACAGTTTTTTAGTGACCAGTGCTTTGCCTTCATCACTTAAATAGTCCGGCAACAATTAATACAATGTCTCACTAATGTACATCAGAGAAATTATTGATGTTGATTGACTTGCTCTGGCCAGGTTTTGAACCCAGGCCCCTATCCTTTGTGTGCGTTTTTCACAAGGTCGATATTCTAAAAAGTACTAACTCCTTTAAGAACTACTTTTATCACAAAATTTCCTTATCCTTTGAGTGAGTTTTCCACAAGGTCGATATTCTAAAAAGTACCAACTCCACTAAGAACCATTTCTACTTGCCAGCTGCCTTCCTTCTCAATATTTAATAAAAATTTTTTTTTTTATTCAAATCAAATATTTATTTTGTGTATTTTAGCTGTCGTTTTTGTTTCGAACTTTATTAAATTAAAAATATAATTCCAATTTATTGCTAATCTAAAATCATTGCACTCGTATACTTGTTTTAAGATTATTAAATATTTCTAATATTAGTTTGTTACTAATCTCAGCAGCAGTTATTTTATTTGCAAAATCTATACAGAATGCAAATGCTATTGTGTATTTTATTGAATGTGCAGATTTTTCGAAATTCGAATGCTAAATCCCTGTTTTATTTTTATTAAAGATTTATGTAAATTTCTATATATTTTTCTTTTTGTTGCTCCCTAACATTCAGTTTTTTTATCGATATTTTTTATTATACAAACGTTTAAGCCAGGACTAAAGGGTGAGATAGAGAGTGGAAGCGAAAGAGAGAGAAAGAGAAAGTACTAGCATATAATTTGGTGAAGGCTAAACTTTTAAATCCTTGTCGAACTAGTCACGATACTAGCTGAGTTAAAAAATATTTACAGCAAACATTTATCGTTTTGCATTTAGACACATTTGCATTTATATACGATAACATTATTTAAAATTAATTTAATATTTCGTTATTGTATAGATTTTGCAAAAAAAAAAAAAAAACTATTTGTTTAATATGCGATTTACCTTGAACAAGCAAAACATTGCATTTAATAAATTTAAATGTGGAGGCTTTAAATAATACAAAGTTTTCAAGCTAAACGGGCTAATTAAAAGTGAAGTGAATGAATCTTTCTTCCTGCATTAACATATTTTTGTACATCGTATTTATAACTTGATACCTTCATAAGTGAAGGATAATTAAGGCTCTACACAAAAAAAAAAAACAGAGGAATTTTTTTTCTTTTTAAATTGAGATTTTGTTCTGGCAGCATTGCGCCTCATTGGGTCTATCTCGTGTTGAACATGCCCCATATACATACATTCATACAACAAACGTTAGAATACATCATTTACTTTTAAATTTGCATTTGTTACTCATACGCCATGTGGTTTATAATTTATGTAAATCAAGGAATTTGTTTTGTATCCTTTTTTTATTTAATATAAAATTATTCGCATTCTAAATTTGTAAATCTGCTGTTCTTTCTTAAATAAAAAAAGGAAAAATAGAAATAAAATAAATCCCACATTTTTAACATTTATGAACGTTTAGAATCAAAGTGAATTACAAAAATTGTTTTGTTTTTTTACCAACATGAACTTGTTATTCATATTAAATCCAATAAAAATTTGTTACAAAACAAAATCGTAAGCGAAAAGCCGAAAAACTGATTTAATTAAACTTAATAAGGATTATATGTATGTATATAAAAAACAATAAAATGAATAAATAAATATATATTGGAATTATATTTAGACTTTTTAATTTAACTACATAAAAATAATGTTGATTAAAATTTTGACAGGGTAATCTTTTCGTGCATATCGACTTTACTCACATCCTGTGAAAAGCTCGATAGAAGTGTAACAAAGTTTAAGTACTTAATATTGGTTTTAGGGGCCAAGAACCCTAAACGGAAAAAACTCCTACAAAAAGTTTGCTTTTAGTAAAAGCTACTCTTAGAAAAAGCACTTTTCCTGTATGGTACTTTTTATAATAGGTATTTTTTTGAAAGGTACTTTTAGAGAAGGTATGTTTTAAAATAATACTTTTCATAAAAGTTACTTCTTATAATTTTGTTTTTCTAAAAAAATAAGGGAAAAAAATTTTATTAATGAAAAACTAAAAAAGTTTGCTTTTAATAAAAAACTACTTTTGTTAAAATAAATTTTTTTTTTTTAAACCAAATACAACCCGCAAAGCAGTTACCTTTTCTGAAGAAAACACCTAGGATCTCTGGCCGGAATCGAACCGACAACCTCCGGACTACTAGACTAGCATTGCTACCTATCAGCCCCGAAGGCACCATATCAATTTTTATAATCAGCCCAATTACGAATATTCCCTAGAAATTTCTTTCCCACGGAAAATATTTTTCTCGAGAAAACACTTCTCCAATTATAAATTATTATTTGTAAATAAAAGGGATAAGTGAGAAATCTCATGCGGAATTTATATTCATAATAGTAGGAATGGGAAAAGGGATGAAATTCTCCCGGAATTATTATTCGTAATTGGGCTGAATAGGTCCTTTTTATAAACAGTCACTTTTATAACATGTACTTTTTATAAAAGATACCTTTTTATAACAGGTAGTTTTTAAAAATCTACCTTTATAAAAGATTGTTGTTTAAAAAATACTTTTTTACAAAAATTATTTTACAATATAAAAACGGAATATTTAAAACAAAAAGGTTTTTTATGAAGGGGCTTCTAAAGGTACCTACTATTTGGTAGAAAAAAAGAACTTTTTAAAAAAAGTAATTTAGGCTCTTAAAAGGGCAGTTTATAATTTTTTTTTTTTTCGCGAAATTAACTTTTTTGAACAAGGTAATTTTTATACAATTTATATAAAAAGAAAATTTTACAAACGGTAGGTACTTTTTCTAAGAATTAAATGTTTCGAAAGCATAATTTGAATTTCAGATTTTATAACGGTGGCGTCTAATATAAACTTCACAATTGATGCCTTGAATATGTTTAAGATAAATTTAACGAAAATAAAAAGTGCTTAGTTACAATTCAGAAAATTTATTTACATACCGTATTTTAATAACGCGCCCAAGTTCTTTGCCTTAAAATAGTGCCATAAATTTTTCGTCCTTTGTATAACAAATTGTTTAAAAGTTCTCTTTAATTTATCTAGAGCTGCCTTTCCTGTTAAAACTTAAAAAGAACTAACAGAAAAAAGACTTTTATTAAACTTCCAGTCAACTAAAACTTTAATCAAGGGAATTTGTTTTAGATCACATTCTTTCTTTAACTTAAGAAGAAGAAGAAAAAAACACACACACACTTATAAACTCGCAACCGAATACGCAAATTGAAAATAATAAATATTTTTTTTAAGCCCAAAAATATAACAATACATTGAGCTGAGCAACTATTTGAAACTTTTTATTCCTCTTTTTTGGCCACAAAATCTAAACAGAAAAAAATGCTAAAGTAGAAATATTTAACACGAACAAAAACTATTGCAAATTTTTGTGAAATAATTTTAAGCCAAAACTTAAGCAACTTGGTTAGAATACACACTCTCTTAAACTCGCTCTCTCTTTCCTGCACACAAAGTCAAGCACGTACATGCTTTAACATGCACACTCAGCAATATCAGCAACAGTAGGAAACAAAATAAACTTTTTGTCCAACTCAAGTTGAGTTAAAACTGAAAAAGAACTGGCCAAGTTAGAAACTAAACTAAAGAACTAACAACAACTAAAAAGCAACAACAAAAATATATAAATAAAAATAAAATAATAATAATAATATGAACAACATTAAATAAGTAGAATAAAATTAAAGGAAAAAAAAGAAGAGAAAGAAACGGATTACACTAGACAATGAAACTATTAAAACAAAAAGACAGAAGCAGCGTTAATGTAAGATTATTCCTTAAAATAAAGCAAAAAAAATTAAATAGTTCAGTGAACTTCCTATACAAAAGTTAATTCTAACTACACTGTGCAACAAAGTTAAAATTTTTAAAATATGTACAAAAACGTCCAACGATTGCTGTCCTACAGTTTACTCTTTTATCTTTGAACTTCTTTTTTTTTAATTTTATTTAGCAGCTAGTGTAAACACTTTCTTGTCTTAAAAGAATTTTTAAACTCCACAAATTTTCTTTTATACTTAACAGCGAAAAAAAAACATATCAAGAGGCCAACTTAAAAAACATTAGAAAAAAATCATAGATTTTGTATAAACTTCTATCATAAGTACAACAAAGGCAACAACAATAAATAATAAAACGAAGAAACAAGATATAAGACAAAAATGGAAGCAAAAAAAAAAAGAAGCCAACAGCAACAATCAACAACTTGTTTAGAACTTGCCAGCTAAAACAACAAAAAAAAGAACAAATCGGAAAAAACAAAGAAGCAGTCAGTCATGAACATTGAAGTGATAGTGTTGGTTGGCTGACTACCAGACAGACAGACAAACATACAGAGCCACTTGCTTAAAGGTGGATTTTGGTTAGAGAGTTGATTATTGTTGCTAGTTTTTTTTTGTGTTTTCCTTGCACAGGTACTTCGCTTGCCCCACAATAAAAGGTGAATAGAAAAATCTACACGTTTGTCTCAATACCACACAGATGACAGCCCGACCGAACGACCTTCCCCACTAACTATTTTACCACACAAACAAGAAGTGGTATTAATTTTTGTCTTCAGGGCAACAGTAGAGTGGTAATTGATGAATTGATCAAAACAAAACAAAAACTTAATAAAAACAATAACGACTAAGTACACGAGTGAGTATCAAAAGGCCAGAGGAAAAACTGTTATTTGTTATTGATTTGCTACTTTTGATAGTTTTTTTTTTTTCTATAAAAAATTTAATGTTGAAAAAGAAAACAATATTGAATTGTGTAAAGTTGCGTTTAAAAGCACTTAATTGCATTTTTGACGATTTTTCAACTCCCTTTTTACTTTTTCAGTGACGGATGAAAAGTAAAATTTAAATATTAAAACTCACACTTAAAATGAAAATTACATGCAACAAAGTTGCAGAGTGTAAATACCACATCAGTTTTTTTTCCGATTTCTTCATTTTGGAGATTTTTACCCAAGTTTGGCGATTTACTTTAATTTTGCGACTTTTTTGTTTTTTTAAATTTTTTCTTCTGTTTGTTTGTACGGCGATGTAATTTTTGTATTTCTTTTCTTTTTCGCTTTTGGGGCTTTTTCGATTTAGCGGTTATTTCTCCTTTCAGAGTTTTTTTTTTAGTGGTAGCGTTTTATTCAATTTGGCGATTTTTTTCTTTGTTGATATTTTTTCTCTCATATTTTTCTTCCTTTTGGCTGGTTTTTTTTTTTTTTCTTTTTTTAGATTTTTCAGTTTCAATTAATTTAAAATTTCTTGCTACATTTTTTTAATTTTGTCCAGGTTTTCAGTTTTCTTGGCTTTTATCGTTTTTGAAAAATTTTCAAGCTTTACGATTTTTTCCATTTAAGTATTTTTGTATAGACGATTTTCTATTACTTTTTCGTTTTATCAAATTTTTTCATTTAGCCGGTTTTTATGTTTTTACTTTTTGCCGATATTTTTCGCTTTTGCGGCTTTTTAGTCGTGGCTACTTTTTTAAGTTTACTTATTTTTTTAGGATTTTTTTTTTGTTCTGCTGAGTTTTTTTCTTTCGCTGGTTCTTTTGCCGATTTTTTCTGTACCTTTTAGAAACTCTGGTAATTTAGCATTTGCCACACATTATCTTTAACCAATTACCCATAAAACGTATGAGCCACTACCAAAGTTCTAAAGGAACAGAGCAACGAGAAGTAGGGTAACCTACGCTAGTCTATCAGTAGGTGAACAGGCAGCGAAGGTCTGCAGCCAACACCAAGGTTTATAAAAAGTTAATCTCTTGGGGTCTTTTGAAACTCGACCAGTAACCATACTCTGGAGTTATGGAAGTCGCTAAGTGCCAAAATGTAATGTTTACAGTAGGATAAGAGAAGTATGGATTGTATACCCTTGGCTGGTTGGACTTCGGACAACCAATATTAAGCCTTTTTTTAATTATTCAAATCTTTTGAAATTATTCCGTACAGCAGATAATGACAAAAGCAATATAGTTTATTCGAATTATAACTTTTTGTTGTTGTAACTTTTTTCTACTGCAGCGCAGTACTGCTTAAACGAAAACATGCAAATTTCTTTTTAAAATAAAACCGCATTGGCGAACATTTCAATATTATTCAAATACATTTTAGCTTCATTTGTTATTCCACAAGCGAACCATCGCCTCCCTCACCAACGTTTTCTAAATTTTCTTTCAAGTGACAAAACATATTTGCAGCTTAAACGCTATTTAGTTTAAATAAACTTCTTTTTCGAAATATCCAATACAGATGTATTTTTTTCCATTAAAAACTTTTTTGCTGCTAGAGTATTTTTTTATACCACCTTAACTGAGTTAGTAGTTGTATCCCCAACATGTACAGTGTAACCTCGGTGAACGCAACCAATAGAAATTTTGGGCTGTTGCGATAACTGAGTTGTTGCGCAAACCAAGTCACAAATTTCTAGTCATATTTTTATATTTAAAAGCTTATTTTAAACCAATCAAGAATTTTATAAAAAAAACTATGGTTAGCTTTTAATAATCGTATTTATTTGATTGAAATAAAGAATAAAAACAGAAAAACAAAATATACATCTATTAAAAAATTAATAAAACACACATTCAAATGTATATTAATTTGTACTGATGGTTGTTATCGAATTAAAGATTCATGTTTTTAAGAGAAAAAAGTCTGAAATATTTTTTTTTCTACCTACTGTTGATTTGTGAACTTGTATTCATTACATATGTATGTTTCGTTTTGACAGGTACGCCACTTTCAAGTTTCTTAAGAATTTCACTCCTTTCTTTTATTGTTAGTTTAACAAATTTTGGCACGAAAGTCATTTTTGTTATTTTGATGAAAAAACCATTTACAAACAAAGAAGTTTCTAAACTAACTCTATTGCACTTAAGTATAAGATTTTACATACACACGTTTTGAATTTATTTATCAAAAACTAAACTAAAAAAAAAAAACGAAAAAGGTTTACTTGCTTTGCAAAGTTGCGATAATTGAAGAATTGTTTTTTGAAAAGTTGCGTTTACAGAGTCACCAATGTTAAGAAATTGGGTGTTGCGTTAAGCGAGGGGTTGCGCATATCGAGGGTTGCGTTCAACGAGGCTACACTGTATTTGCCTCATAAAAAATTTAATTTCCTTAAAAACTTTTAAACAAAACAAAATAATCGAAATTCTAAGATTATTGGAAGTTTTCAGCAAACAACTAAGCAACTTAGCTGAACGAACGAAAAACACCATTATCATAGTTCAGAGCAGAGTATTGTTTAGTTCAAAAAATAAAATAAAAAATTAAAAGGAAAAACCCCAAAATTTTCTGCAGTGTGTATGTGTTTGTTTATTTGTTATTGCCCAGTTGAACTACAGCACAACAAACACAACACAACCAAGAGAAACAGAACTGGAAAACAGCGGCAGCATCATCAACTACAAAAAAGATTTCTAAACAACAAAAAGTGTTAGTTAAAAGTCTTTTTAGAGTGTGTAATGCAAACAGCAGGGATTACGAATGATTGTATTGGCAAGAAAGTTAAAATAAAGATTAAGTAAAGCAAAAAAAGGGAAAACTAAATGAAATGCTATTGAAATACTAAA
Organism: Lypha dubia; assembly: GCA_947311025.1. Lineage (NCBI taxonomy): Eukaryota > Metazoa > Arthropoda > Insecta > Diptera > Tachinidae > Lypha > Lypha dubia. The sequence goes on along the minus strand of OX371263.1, from coordinate 27,462,593 downwards.
CAAAAACACAAAAAACATTTACTTGTATTTGAAATCTATAAAAATGCACATAAACACATACATACATACACATGCAGTATAAAAGTATGTATACAAAAATATAAGAGTGTTTGTTAGTTTGTTTGAATTGTATGAGATCCAAGTTCCAAAAATTTTTATCATGTCCTGCCGTTTATTTTTACAAGGCAGTTTAGCTTTTAAATTTCCAAAAAAAAAACAAAAAAAATTTGGCACCAAAATTTCAAACAAACCTATTCAGTCAAAAATAATTGTTGTGAAAATCGATTCACAGATGAAGGAATTATGGGATAGTCAATATTTTGGGAGGAAGAACTTTGCACTCCGATTTAAAAAAAAATTTTTATGCGGTCACACTGCAAGCAAAACCTTTCAACCAAAAAAAATATTTTGAAAACCGATTTAAAAATGTTATAAAAAGAGTACAAAAATTAAAAAAAACAACATACACACGAATTGATAATTTTCCCCTTTTTTGCAGTTGGTCAAAAAACCGGTTTAGTGGGTTTCTTTATGGTCGTAATGGCACATTTGGCGTGCAACAAGAAAGGTCTTCGCATTAGATATGATCGATAAAATCCATAAAATCGATCGAAGACTGAAAGAGCTCAACAAAAACTTCATACAAAAAAAGTTTATTAATTTAATGAATTTTTTCATTAATTTTAAACGTTAAACTAATGAAATAATTTATTGATTTTATTAAAATTTAACAAAAAAAAATTTTTCAATGAATAGTTTTACATGTGAACCTTTTTACATTAAACTTTAATGAATCTATTCATTGAAACATAATACATATGCGTTCACTGAATCAACGTATTTTTTCATAGAATTAATGAATATATGTGATATAATTTTGAAAAATCATTTTTGACATTCGCAATCAGTGAACTCACACACAGACACACATATGAGTATGGCTGACTTCCAAAACGTCAATTGCTTTGTGTTTGTACAAAGCATTACATTTCATAACGCCGCAGTACAATAATTATACAATGTATACCATTTCAAAACGCCGCCGCCAAGTATTTTTAACGCAGTAAGAAAGAAAACACGGCATCGGTTTTATAGTTGTTGCATTGCTTCGGAACTTTGCATATGTATGTGATTTAAATACAGTAGCAATACTGTATACAAACTTTGTATACGAACGTTTTGGAAGTCAGCCTATGTCAGCAACATCCTTAGATTATTTTGAAAAATTCGAATTTTTTTTAACTTTAACTTTATTTGAATTGGTGTTATAGCTTTCAAAGTAGCTTATTTCGAATTTTCAAAAGATTTATTGGCTCTTTTATACTAACCTCGATTATCGGGAGAGAATATTTTGAATTTCGAAACAAACGATTGTTTGTGTTTTCGACTTCCAAATATTTTAATAGGAACAAAATTTAAATTTATGTTATGCAATAATCAAACCTTCTCTCTCAATAAATTTATTTTATGAGCGAAGCACACCGGGTATTCTTTAGAATTTTAAATACAGATTGATTTTTCCATTTTTGAACTTTCAAAATAGAAAATGAAGAAAAAACAAAACTATTAAAATTTAAAAGCGATAATAAAAATGAGTTTTTTTTTTTGCTATTTTAGCATCATGGGTATCAAAATATTTAGCAGCTGCTGTTTAAATATTAAAATCAAAGTTTCGTGATTTGATTTTTTAAACTTGAAAATTATTCCATACGATTTTTTTTTTCAACTTTTCGAAGTTTTGTTTCTCAAACTAGTGTAGTTCAGTTTTAAAGAGAAAGGTGTTGTGATGTCGCGGGGGGTGCAGTACAGAGTTGTGGGCTAGCGAAAATTGTTGATTTGCCCAGAAATTAAATCTAGTTTTAAACATCATATTAATATAAATTAATTTACTGATTACTAAAGTTTGGCAAAAAACAACTGTTACAAAGTTTTAATTCTTTCCTGTCTGTATGTGTTTCTTTTGTTGTGTTGAGTTCATGCTGTGTTGCTGTTATTACCACACAAACTGCAATAATTATTTATAATTTAAAACAATAAAATCATATTACACATCGTATAAGTACGCAACATAATTAAAAAGTTTTGATTTTGTTGTTGGTTGCGGCCCTGGCAGCAAAAAAAAAAGTCTCGTAAATGCAGTTGTACAATAATTATATACTCTTATATAAATATTTTTTTCTGTTGGATTTTTCATAGTCATGTTCATTTGCAACGTGTTTTTTGTTGTTGTTTACTCATTTATTATATCGCTGTTTATTATCAGTGGTTTGAAGTGCGAAGGAGGTGCTGAAAGTAACTTTGAAAAAATAGAGCAAATGACTTATAATGAATGCTTTGCACCCAAGCAATATTCCTATACTGCAATTCGTCGTCGAATGTTTGCACCATTATGAATATTATCAATTTCTGAATAAATAAGGACCCATGGCATCATGCAGCCTATAAAGTGCTCAAAACAGTTGATAACAGCGTGCATTCCTTCTAGACTAGAAATTGATTTTATAAAATTTGATCATTTTAAAACCACCCTTTGTTGATGTGTGTGTGTGTGTGGGTGTGTGTCACTGGGTTCGGTTTTTTTTTTGTGATTTTTACAGTAGTGGTCACTAGCACTCATTCATTTATTTATTTACTCAACTGCAAACGAAAAAGAAAAGTTGTATGAAAAAAGCACAACAAAAACAAAAACAAAAACAACAAAAAAAAAAAGAACGAGGAAAACTTTGAATGGAAATTCAACAACAAAACTTGTACAACTGAGTTGATTTGAGGGAATGAATGAATGAATGACCAACAACAAATAAATATGTTTGTAATAATGTATGAAGAACAACAACAACAACACAAGCAACATCAGCAGCAGCAGCCAGCAACAACAATGCCAGTAAAATACAACAGAACATTTTTAATAAAAAATATTAAAAAAAATAAATATAAAAAGTTCTACAACTAAAATAATTATTTTTTTTTTCGCTTTTGCAAAAAGAAAAAAATTCTTTTGCTCTTTCGTATTCCTTGCTCACAGTTGATTATTCTGCTGCATTTTTTGTAATTACTTTGTTTATAGTTTAACAGCAGCAGCAAGAACAACAAAAATAAAAAAATCTGTTGCGTTTTTCTGACTAAAAGTTATTAAATCAAAGGACTTTTAATAAGTACAACAACTGCAGCAAACAAAAAAATTAAAAAACACAAAATGAAATAATCAACAGCAAACGAAACTTGCAACAAACTCATAAGAAAACTATGCAAAAAAAAACAGTCTTGATTGTTTATTTACTTGCAATCACGAAAGAAAAATTTCAGTTGTTGCAAGAATTTTAATGTTAATTAAAAATAATTCTCAAGTTTAGTTGAAAATTTCAAGATTATTAAAACAAAAATTTTTTTAATTCAAATATTCTGTAGGCAAAATAAAAAACAAAATTTATTTCCAACCGTTGAAATTAAAAATTTTGTTTAGCATTGGCTAAACTTACATTTAAAATTTTTTAGATTTAAGATTTGAAAAACTTATTGATAATTTAATTTACATAATTAAAGATTCAATAAATAATAAAATTTATCAAAAAAAAAAAAAAATTCCAATGAGAAAAATTACTGTATGATCGTAACAAAAAGGATATTAGGAGGAGCTTATACACACACTAATGCATATTTTAGATTAAAAATTCATTACTTAAGATCAAGTGTTACATATTACAGGTATATCGTTGGAAAGGTAATTAAGTCAAGTGGCAAATACTTAATAATCTCGAAATGGGGTATTACGAATAGTGTTTATTTTGATGCCCGTAAGACCCAATATGCCTGGCTTAAGCACAGGCGACTGGTGGAACATGCAGTTCCATCTGCAATTATGAATGGGATAGTTTTGGGCAATCAGAAGCACATGTTCTTGGCATAAAAATCCAGACTGTTCACACTTTTCATGTCACAAAAGAAGCTTTCAAGTGTTTTGTTTTTTTAAGATGGTGTAAGACATACTTCACTTCATCTGGTCGACAAAAATGGAATACAACTCTCATGTATAGCCCGGTGCTTTAAATTATATTTCGAAGTTACACGATGGCGTACAGGACAGGGCGAAGAAGGTTTTCGGTGACATTAGGTAATGCGTCACTGGATCATCATCGCAATGTGGAGTGTGTTTGACTGTTCTATAGTTGCTACAAGGGTATGTGTTCTAATGAAATCAGGGAACACGCTCTTCAGTAAGAGCACATCCGTTTGTGGTCGATATGCCAGTGAATCACACTACGCATTACACAGAAAATCCCTACTTTAACCGAACCTTTCGTATGTGAAATAAACACTCCGCAGGGGTCTTTCCAGTCACCCTTAGTATGGTAAAGTTCAAATCGAATGTCCACAAACACTGCTCCTCCCCTTCTATTGTCTTTTCCATAACCAATTTTCCAAGTTCCGGCACAATATAGTCGTGATTGATTAATAAAGTGTATTTAAAAATAAGTGTATTTCTCAAACTCCAAAGTTGCCTGGCGAAAATTTATGATGGTAATCTATTTTAAGAAATACACAAAAAAATCCTGTTTTTGGGATTTTTTAAGTTTTTATTTTGGGAATTTGGGGATTCTCAAAAAACATGTGTATTCTTTTTTTTCCTAATTAACTACATCTAAGTGCGAAGTATTGATATATACAAATTTTACAGCATCCTTTGCCATCGTTGACAATCAATGTCATCGCTATGAAACAAGAAAATACATGTTCTACTGTATTTCGATATTACATATTATATATCGTTGGAAAGGTAATTAAGTCGAATTTTTATCTAAATGAAAAGAAGTGAAATATTTAAACAAAATTAACATTTCGCTGACGAATATATTTTTTTTGCTTACGTTTTTTTAATGTTAGATTTTTTCTAGTATTTTTTATACAACAAATAATTGAGTTTTCTTTTGAAAAAAAAAAAGCCTAAATATTGTGGCACTTAAGGACGGACCACTGTAGTTCAACAAACACATGCCCGTTAATAAATTCAAAAAATAATATTTATCCGTTTTACATGTATTTGAGTATCTCAATTTCTTCAAATCACTGAATATCAATTGCATGTAAAATAAAAATGTAACAACTAAAATATCAAATTTATTGTCTCTGTCAGCTAACAAAAACTCAACAATTTATGGTTAAGCTACGTTTAAACTATCGGTAGAAAAATGGCTGTTGAAACAATACAACACCAGCAAAGAGGGAAGAAGATGAAACGAAGAAAGAAAACAAAAAGAACATCAACAAATAGTTAATGAAATTTTGAACAAACAGTAAAAACAATATTGTTGCTCAACAAAAGTTGATAAACAACAATTTTGTTCATGGTCATGTTCATGCTCTTCTGGTTGGCGTTGCTGTTGGTGTTGTATGCGATTTGTATTGTTTTTCTTCTCATATTATTGTGCCACAGTGTTGTTTGTCGTCGTTGTGCATGGCTTGTTTTGTGCAAAATTTAATCAAATTTGTCACTTGAGTTGTATTACTGCAATTTGACTGTTTTTCGTCTTTTCTTTTTATCTCTTTTTTTTTTTTTTTTTTGTTTTTGTGTTACTTTTGTTACAAAAAATTGCAGCTTTTTGTTCGCTGTGATTTTTTATTGTTATTATTTGCAACAGAAATTATGGTGCTTGTTGTCCTCTTACGTACTATTTTTTGTTTTTTTTTTTTTTGTGGATAAAGAGGGTGTTTTTTTCATTCCCAGCAAATAATTTACCCTTATTTAAAAAAAAATAATTTTTAAAAAATAATTTTTAAAAAATTTCTTAAAGAGATTTATCTCCAAACCTTTTTGGCCCATTCTGTTTGAGACATGTTTTTAAACACAATGGAACAATATGTGTTTTAATGAGGCACCCTGTGGTTGGCATACTATTAAAATGGGGCATGTGGTTGTTGTACGATTGGAGTGACTGGTTTTGTACCACACAGTTGACTACTGGCTGACATTTAAAAGTTGTTTGCCTTTTTTTCATTTCATTCATTTTTCGTTTATTTATTTGTTGTTATTGTTGCTGTAGTAGTTGTCATTGTTCGGTTGTATATATGGCAAGGTCATAATGCATGTTGATTATTTGTGTTTTTTTTTTTTTCTTTTTGTTGCTGCACTTTTTCAATGAGTTTGCTGTTGTCGTTTTCCACTCTTTTTTTTTTGTTGCATTTAATCTGAAACCTAGACCCAAGAACTTTTGTAATGGTTGTTGGTTGGTTGGTTGGATGTTAGCTGTTTATGAATGAAAAATATTTTTTTCCTACTGCTGCCCATTTCCTCTGGCCATGCTAGGTGTGGGAGGGTGCCAGGCAGGGTGTCTGCCTTTTGGTTGCCGTGCAACAACTTGTAACTGCTGGTGATGCAGTCTTGTTGTTAATTTTTATTTCATTTTATTACGAATTCATGGTATCAGTGGTGTATGGGATTTTAACGTGTTGTGGTATTTACAAATTGAATTTCGAATTTGCTTTTCGTTCACTTATTCTGTGCTGCCAGCAGTCTCGTGCTGTTGTAGTTTTTTTTTTTTTTTTGTATTCTTTTTATGTATTTTTAAGTTGTTTGACATTTTTTTCTTATCTTTTTTTTTTTTGCTGTAATGCCAGTATTTTTGAATGACAGTTACTAGAGTACAATGTGCAAATTGCATTTTTTTTTTTTTTTGTAATTTTGTTTCTTTTTTTTTTGGTTTTCAGCATTTCTTTTGAATCCCCGTAAGTGCCGTTATCAAGGTTCTGTTTACTGTTGCCATTCTTTCGTAGAATCACCTCTTTCAATGCAATTGCCACCCTTTGGTCGTTGCAACAATTTCTTTCTATTCAACTTTTAGTTCAGGCTTTTCATGGAATTTCGCTGTTTTGTATGCATAAAGTCACTCAATTGCCTTGTACATACATACATTCACGGTTTATTTTTTGTACTTTTGTGAATTTTTAATTCTTTTCATTGGGTTTTTTTGTTTTTTGGTTTCTTCGTTGTTGTCTTACGATTTTGGTTTTATCAACCAAAATCGCGTTAACAAGAAGTAAAGCAGCATTAGAGCCAACAAAGCTGGAAACAAGAGTGTCTCTCATTGGCATTTATTGTATCGGATGCAATCATCATGCGAGACTAGGACAAACATGGCGAAATTGGTTGTTTGTACTGCTGCTGCCGTTGTCATCAATAGGCGACAATCGTGTTGAGTGACAAAATATCAAACGAAAGCATATTTTCTTCTTTTGATATTTTGAAATGAAATCAGCACATTCATTTAGCAACCTTAATTGAGTTTTTTTTTCTATTCCTTTTCGTTTGTTGGAAACTTGATTTAAAATTTTCTGTTATTAAGTGTCACTCAATACAGGCACAAAGTAGAGTAGAAATGAAGACAAAAGATAGCTTGTGGGCAGAATGTATTGAAAATTATGTTTTTTTTTTTTGGGGTTAACAAAAGCTTAGGTCACTTACAATCAGTTGCATGAAAAAACTATCTGGCACATCTTTTAAATTATCATATTTTATCTAAAGAGTAAGTCAATCTGAATGTAAACTTTTTTAATAAACGGGTTAATAAATGGAGCTAAAATTTATATTAACTTAATATGGGCGTGGCAATTCCCATTTCTCTAGACAATTAATCATATTGTAGCTTGAAAACAATACATTTATACAGATTTAAAAGAAGAGGAAAATTTAAACACATAGTTTTACTATTAACTGGGTGTGACAATGCCCACTTTTTTAATCGACATAGGGTAAGTGTACCAGTAGTCGGCAGTTTAAGGCTTTTGCTTTTTTTAAATCTAGCGTCTTTGCACGTGTGAATAAGCTGTTGGATTGGTAGCTATTTAATACAAATCATTAATTTGTATTGTTTTAGATCAATTATGTTAAATTTAAATATTTTGTACTAAAATTGAGAAATTTACAGATTTTGTAAAAAAGAGCACATTTGCCTATAGTCGGCACCAATTTTCCACTTTTCGGCATGTTATGTTCCTGTTGTCGGCATATCATATTTTAGTGAAGAAAACAATACATTGAGATAGAAATCATACTGTTATTGATATAAAATAAATTAGCTACGCTTCTACATTGTTATGAGATCATGCTTCCTGCAAAGGATTAATTCATGTTCGACCAAAAATTAAAAATATTAATACTAAATAATATTTTTGTTCATTACAGTCCTTGGAATTCAATGTTTGTACTTAACTTATATATTAAAGGTAAAAGCTAGGTATCTTATACCTATAATTTGTGCATTCCAGGAGTCTTATTCTATTAAAAAATATAGGAAGGTACTTTCTAATTCCATAACGCCATCGTATTGCATATTTTTGAATTCGGTGCATTTAAGGTGATACCACTGAGTCAGGTATCACACCCAACATTTCTTAGCTGATCATCTTCAGTATCCGAATCCAACACTTCAGAAAAAGTGCTACATTTTGGATTTTGCTTTGTTATTTTAAATTTGACTGGCTTGATTCCTTTTTCTTTTTTTGGCTATCAAGTTTTCGCTCCTTCAGCCTTCAGCTTTAGGGAAGTTTCTTTCAGTTTCTTTCATGCGTGTATGGATCCTACATACAAGAGCAAGCATAATTTTGCTTTTAATTGTAAGGACGGTGATTGCTTTGGGAAGTAAAGATGATTTTCGAACAATGTTGATATCGATGATTCCGGGTTTTTAATTAGCTTTGTGTAGCTAATACTTTTGATCAAATTACATGATGTAGAATGGCTAATAGGATCAAATTATAAGGGAGCTACAAATTGAAGAACTAAGTGAGAGGCGTTCGGCTGGCAATTGTAAGGTTGGAGAGGAGCATGGAATGTTTAGCTTTGCTTTGTTTTTGAAGAAGTTGGTGTTGAACAAAAGAGGGCCGGTGATATTGTTTGTATGCTCTCCATTTCCAAAACTCCATCGTCATTAAATATATATGTCCCTGACTGCTCTGTAACGTTGCCTAAAATTTCGATATTTCAAATGTTTTCTCCATTTTTTTAAAGCGCGAATCTCTTCAAAAGCTACATTTAAATCAATCCCTATTTAAAGTAAGCTACGGCTCATGAGGTTGATAATCTAAATGTCTTTATCATAATCCGTTTCTCTGAACATTTTAACATTTTTAAGACCGTTTGCTAATTCTGCTAACGATTAATAACGCATTTAGTATAATCCGCACTATCAGGGTTAAATAGATAAAGGCCACACTTTGGAAACCCATTCTTAATCGTTTCTTCCATTTTAAGATCCGAAAGAACCGTATGAAGAAGCGGATAAAAAGAACGTTGTAAACATTGCAGTATCCCTTTGGTGACAGTACTTTTCCAGTTTTGGGACACATGGAAACACTAGTTTCGTCCCTCATAGCTTCCGAAATGTAAAGTTTATTTTGTTCGCTCAAAAAGTTTTTCAATTCGGACAACCATTTTCTTAAAAACCACTTTCTGACCAGACGATCGCTTAAAACTGGTGTGGCTCGTTTGTCTTCTTTAATAATTTCTTGAACTGTGTTCACTAAATCGTCCATTTTAAGTGGAAAATCACATTTCGCCAAATCATTACACCATTTTTCTAAACAATTTTCTTCAGCATTCCATAGAATGGTTCGGCCAACAGAATCTTCGAGAACCCTCAAGAACGCGAACATGTAACATGTCTTGTGAAGTTGAATGTGGGACACCATATTTACCACTGGACCCTAATATGGAAATGCCGCCTACCCTTATTTCAGTCAGTGCATCTTGTAGAGACTGTTCCGAATATTTTTCTTTTGGTATTCATATTTTAATTCAAATTATATCTGAGACTAGTTAGTATAAATCTCAACATATTTTTGGCATTATAGTTAAACAAAACTAGTACAAAAAACCACTGCCGACATTAGGATAGCTATTGTCCTGTAGTCGGCAGGTTGTAAATAACTAATTTGAAACTATGCCGACTACTAGGTAAACTTGTTTTAAACTCAATTTTTATATATACAATGGTTTCCAAATGACGAATAAACAATTTTCTCAAGTTTGAGTTAAATCGGAAGAATTTGGTTGTTTCCCAGTAGTCGGCACCCCAATGCCGATTACTGGAAAACTAACGATTTTTTTGTTCCTAATGCCGGCATCCCTTAAAATATCGGAAAAATGCAATTTTTTTAAAAATTTACTCTGTAATACTATTATTTGAGCAGATTTCAACCTTTTAAAACCTTTTCCGATTAAAATTTGCTAAAATTGACGTTTTTACATGCCTTACAATGTCGGCTTAGCCACTAAATTTTTGCTAAGAAATAAGCACTACCAGACGTGTTGTAAGAAAGTCACTTACTAAGGCCAACGAACTCAATAAACTATGCAAATATGCTCAGTTTTGTTTTCTCATATATAATTCTGGGAGTATTTGTGAAGCTTACATGTTCTTACTTTAATATATTATCACTGTTATTCTTAGTTATTTGAGTTTAAATTTGAAAACTGCCGACTACTGGGACATGCCGAACTTAGGAGCACTTACCCTACTCTTTTTTTAATGAATGTGATTGAGAGTATAAATTTTTACATAAATCTCTAAATAGAAGTCATTTGAAAAGCGTAATTACGTTGTGTGAGCGTGGGGCACCACCTCCTACTCTTGAAACTAATAAAGTGTGATGTCACGTGAACTCAAAGTGTTTTTAAACTAATAAAATTTAATTTATATGGACGTATCACTGCCCACTTTTATAATATAAGAATCTTTTTAGTAAAACTGATTGGAAAGTAATATTTACTTTATAGGGCAGGGTTCTGCCCACTTTCATAATCATTGGACTTTTAGGACAAATTAAAGGTGTCTGTAATATTTAATTAAAATCTGTCAAATAAAAAACCTACTCGTATAGTTAAAAAGGAATAATTTGTATGGGCATGGCACTGCCCACTTATGTTTGTGATATGTGATCTTTTTTCGCAATTTTGAAAATTTTGCAATTTGCAATCTTTTTCTTCTTAATTCTTAATAATTTCAACTTTTAACACAAATTAAATTTTAAATAAAACGCCTGACACCTTCTCTTTATTATATTTAAATTACATGTTAGAGCACAGAGCTTTTAATTTTATGCTTTTGAAAAATATAAAAAATAAAGTAAAAATGATGAACGAAAAAATAGCAACGCACACCCGTATGACCTGCAAAAACTCATAAAAAGTGCATATTTTCATAAAATTCATATATATGAAATGGAAAAAGGAATACACTAAACGAAATTTACGCTTGTTGGTATAAATACCGGGCCTGGAAATATATAGATACAGACAGACAGACGGACACAGCCACACACAGATACAGCGGCAGTAGCAGCAAAAAACCATGACAGCCAACATTAAAATTTCAATGGGGTTTACTGCGTTTGCCTCTTGCTGTTTTTAAGTATTTTCCTATGTTTGTGTATGGGGATGTGTATGTGTGTGTGTGTCTCTCTGTGTGTGTTTCTGTTGCCCTTAACACTTGTGCAGAAGGTAACAAGCGTAACGGAAGAAGTTGGCTTTTGCCACTTGAGGCTTTTTTTAATAAAAGATAAACTATTCAACGCATGTAATAAATACAAAAGTTAAAAAGGATATGGTGTTATTTCATTTTTTTTTTTATTTATTTCTTTTTTTTAATTTTGCTTATTTTGCTTAAAGCAATTTTCTATGTTGGCATACCATAAAAAATTAAAAGGAATTTAAACTAGATTTAAGTGAGAAAAAATCCTACTTAAGTTATTTTGCAGTAGTCGCTTATTGTTACAAAATTAATCTTTGATGGAACGAGTGCAAATAAAATAATAAATAATAAATAATAAGAAATTATATTAGAAATTATTTAAACCTTATATTTACTTTATAGGGATCACAAAGGATCAGTACGAAATAAAGAAAAATGTTATTATGTTCTGTTGTGTAATTCGTGGAATTAATTAACGTTAATTTTTTATTTATTAAAAAATTTTAAATTTCATTAAATATTTTGTTAATGTTAAAGTTTTTATGATTACAGTGCACTCGCGAAAATATTGTACCGTAAAATGTTGGACCGACTTTTCTTCATCGAGATGGCTCCTGCAGTGACAAGGATAGGAATTATCCTAAACGATTTAACATGTGCCGGGACGTGCAGTGCCCACCGTTTTTGTTATACGAGTATTGATAAATTTGTTTTCTCTATATAATTTGGCGATATTTTCCGTTTTGACGAGTTTCTCGTTTGCACTACTATTTTTTTTTTGTAGCGATTTTTCACCTTTTTGACATTTTTTTACTTTATGCTTTCATTTTCATTATGCTGATTATTGTTTGGTATGACGATTTATCTTGGTTATGGCTTCAGTTTTGACGATTTTTTCGTTTGTGGAGATTTTTTCGTTTTTTATGTTAATTTTTTATTTTGGATATATATTTCTTTGGGATTTTATATTTACAGTGCACTCGTGAATATATGGACACCCCAAAATATGAACACTTTTTTCCTCCATTCGCTACTCTAAAATATGAACTTAGTGCGAAAGCTTTATAATGTGAACAACTTATTTTGCATTTTTTAACGGATTTTTATCAAAACAGTGATGAAATCTGTGTAAACGGGGTTGTAGATAAATTGTGCTTCAACTGCATAATAATTTTGGGATTTCCCTATTTGTTTTTATGGCAAAAATGTTTCTAAGGGGAAATTAGATGACATCCGCAAATATGAACAATCTTGCAAAAGTGAACTGGCTTAGTTTTAATTAGTTCATATTATCGCGAGCGCACTGTATTTAAATTTTAAATTACTAGCATCGGCAAAAATAAACCACCAACTCAAATAGTTTTTTTGCCATAAACATCCTTTTTCGTAATGTTTCTTGTTAATGGAACAACATAAATTTCCATTTTACACATAAATATGTACATACATACTCGTATATATAAAAAACTATATACATTTCAAAAATAAACCTGAGCATATAAAAATGTTTAGTTTATAAATTTGAAGCATCAACGAAAAAACTAGAATTTAGTTTTAAAAGTACATATTAAAAAAATTAAAAAAAATTATCGTTTTTAGTAAATGGGAAAGTTATTATGAACACTAAAATAATATACAAACATCCCAGTAATAAAAATCGCTTTTATAAAAGAATTTACTATGAATTTAATAAATATAGGGTTTAAAAAATTAGAAAAAATAATCCTTTTTAAAAGGATGTAATTTAAAAATTTGTATTTTTCTTATGTTCTCCTCGCTAATTTTGTTGGATCCGTTTTTAATTTTTAATGATTAGAGTCTATTAAGTTTTAATTTTACTTAAAACAATTATCCTAAAACTATGATACACATTTTAATAAATTTTGACTTTGCACTACTCTTTTCTTTAGATAAAACTACACCAATAACATGAAATATCATTCAATAATATAAATTATCATTATTTTTAAAATTGCATTCATTGAAGGCGTGACGCTGCCCACATCTTTACAAAGAATATACATAACATTTTCAATAAAAAATACTCCAGCGCTTATAAACTTAAAGTATAGTGCCCGTAAAAAATAAATCAGTATTACAAACGAAAAAGTGGGCAGTGCCACGCCCATGCAAAGCAACTATCCTTTTTTTAATAATTTTTTTTTAAATTAGGACCAGCACTCAGGGGATGACCCCTACGTATGCAGTGCACTGTGCCGGAACTCAGGGAGAGGGATAGGGTAGAGAAGATAGATGTTGAAGACTTAACTCTTTCACAACTCTGCTTTGCGCGTTATGTTAAGTTTTAAGGCAGTGTTGAGGCGGCTCCGGTGTTAAGTAGACGCTTTAACTTTGTTAAGCTGTATGAGCAGGCATTTTATTAATTGTTTTACTTCGCCGATGTTTCTGCTAACCGATGAAGGAGGGCGGTGTTGTGTACATTAGCTTGAAACAGCATCAATCGCTGTCGGAACAGTGTTTTAGTGACCAGTGCTATGCCTTCATCACTTAAATAGTCCGACAACAATTAATACAATGTCTCACTAATGTACATCAGAGAAATTAATGATGTTGATTGACTTGCTCTGGCCAGGGTTGGAACCCAGGTCCCAAGTCATTGTTTGCTTAGTAGTCAACGCGCTAACCACTTCAGCCAACACCACCCTCGAATTAAAACTATTATTAAGAAATTTTTCGCATAGATTTTAATATTGGTAAAATATGAAATGACAATAAAATAAGTGGGCAGTGCCACACCCAGCAAAGTATACATATGTTGCATTTTTAATAATTTTACTAAAATCATTGCCATGAAATTTTTACCATACATTACGTTCCTGCTAAAATACTAAATAATAATGAATCAAATGGGCAGTGCCACGCCCACGCAATGCAAATATATTTTTTAATAATTTTACTAAAAATATTGTTATGAAATTTTTTTCATATATTTCGTTTTTGGTAAAATACTGAATGACAGTTAACAAAAGTGGACATTGGGCAGCCTATGCAAAAAAAATATTTTTTTTAATACGAGTATAAGTACTTTTACTTAAGCAATTCTTATGAAACATTGCACATACATATGGTTACCGTTAAACTACTACTACAGTGCCACGACCATGCAAAGCAATTATTCTTTTGCAACTATTTTTACTGAAACTTTAGGCACTTTTAGTTCTCATGAAAATTATTCGAAAAGTGGGGTGCCTGCTTTTTTTCGAAAAATTGATAACTTATACATACATATTGGTAAAACATTTATGTATATGAACTTTACGATAAATATTTTTAGAAGACCATTGAGGCAACTTCGTCGCTATTTAAAAAGATTTTTTTGCCGCTTTTTAATCTTAAAAGAAATAAAATACCTACACATAGAAGAGTTAGTTATAGGGTTAAACTGTTTTATAAAAATTATGCAGCTACAAAGATATTTATGGTTTATTTATTTATTATAAAATTTTCTTCAAAGAAGTTATGATTTTTTAACTCAGAGTGCAATAAAACATCCTTCTCTGAGATAAAGCTCGCTCACGTTCTCGCTTATTTTATGGTGTTTTATCACCACTCCTTCGGTCAGAAATGATGGATGAACTTCTCCTCATTTTTAGTGAACAACGGCATGAAGTTATTGGTTATGCTGACGATCTGGTTGTGATGACAACTGGAAAATTCGCCAACGTTCTCTCAGACATCATGAATGATGCATTGAGCACTGTTATGACATGGTGTGGGAGACAAGGCCTTACTATCAACTCTGACAAACATATTCTAGTACCTTTCTCTCTTAAGAGGAACCTTGGTCTAGGGACAATACTGCTGAATGAACGCATTATCTCTTTTTCGACCGAAGTCAAATACCTGGGGGTTATGTTTGATGGCAAGCCACTAGGGAAATCTGTGCGGTGAAGAGTTGTGCTGGGTGATCCTGGGGCTTGAGCCCAAAAATGATCATGTGGATCTATACAATGATTGTCAGACCAATCATTACGTATGGCGCAGTTGTTTGGTGGCAGAAGACTCTCCAGACTACGGCGAAGAACAAACTCTGCAAGGCTCAGAGAATGGCATGTCTGCTTGCTACAGGTGCAATGAGGTCATGTCCAACTTTGGCCATTGAAGCCTTGATTGGGTTAACACGTAAACAAATCTTTATAAGATCCTCTGGCAATGGCCGCTTATCGGATTGGTATCGGCAACTCTGCTCGCTGTGTTAGCAACGGACATTCATCGATCCTGAATAGATTGTCCTGCAGAAAGCTGTTAGGGATGCCTAGCGACAGAATAATCTGTGAACTAAGGGTTCAACCGGAGATTCAATGTCACAATTCCGCTTAGGGCCTCGTGGGAGGGTAATGGTTCCTCTATGGATTCCAGAAGTGTATGTTGGTATACGGATGGATCCAAAACTTTAGATGGAGTAGGCGCCGGAGTCTTTGGACCCAACGTAAAAATCTCAGTGCCCATGAGTAAATTGCCCCACGGTATTTCAGGCGGAAATACAGGCAATCACCAAATGTGTTCATATGAATTTGAAAAGAGGCATTAAAAGCGCGCATATAGCTCTCTTTTCCGATAGTCAGGCAGCCATTAACTCCCTAGTTTCCTGGGAATTCCGTTCTAAGCTCGTTTTAGAGTGCTTTGACTCACTACAGAAGCTATCGATACGGAACAAGGTTTCCATTTACTGGATACCTGGCCATAGCGGTCATCTGGGTAACGAGGTAGCGGATGATTTGGCCAAAAGGGCCTCTGCCGCTCCTCTTATAGGCCCAGAGCCCTTTTGTGGCGTAATCTAATCAGAGAGAACGACAAGTCGACCGCTAAGAAAGAAAATCATTGATACAGACATTCTCATACAATGGCATCCTGAATTTTAACAGGAACGACTTACGGCTAGTTACTGGTTTCCTCTCCGCTCATTATGGACTGAATTACCATCTTTGGAAAAGTAACCTAGTTCGCTCACCCTTGTGCCGTTTATGCATGGAAGAGGATGAGACAACAGCACACATTCTCTGTGAATATATAGTTTTATGTAATAATAGAAGGCGTGTTTTTCTTTCTGAATTTGTGTGTTCGGATGATATTAGGCGGGCTTCTCCAAGCTCTGTGTTGACTTTCATAAGGAGAGTCATTCAGAGCTTGGTTTAATTTAGAGATCCATGGCGCAAAAGATCCCATAGCTGTCGCAGTGCCGGTCTTTGGACCAGATCTTTCCACTTTTCTATCTATCTATGGTATAATTATTTCATATTCTATATAAATTTATTTAAATTTTGTCTCCTTCTCTTTTTAAGCTTTGCAAATATTTATAATATATACTGATATTTTTTATTATTACCATTTTTGCCATGACTTATCTTTATTACACTTAAAGGCTATTTACCAAATGCCATGTCAATGGTCTTTTAGTTTTCCCTTTCAGTTTTTCCATTTTTAACTTTGTTTCTATTTTTTCTTTTTTTGTCATTCATGATTTATTTGCCCATACTTGCCACGAACTTGACAGGCGGTTAATAAACAAAAACATTTAAAAAAAGCTTTTAAAGAATTGTGGCGTTTTATGTTACAAAACCTGATAAAAATGTGGTTAAAAAAATTCTTTCCGTCAGAGTGAAACAGAATGGAAAAATGTTATTAAAAATTAATTAAAAAATTACGGTTAAAAAAGATTTTCTGTAAACAAAACCTTGGGTGAAACCTTCGAAATATTTTAAATTTTAGAATTAAAGGTAGCAATCCAGCCCACCACCCCCTTTTCTTTCTTTTGCAAGATTCTTGCACAAAATATATATCTAATAGACATTTTTAAATATTTTTCCTAATAAGTTTAACTACACGAGAGTATTTCGTAGGAAATATTTTCAATATCAATTAGTCAATCAAAAAACCATAAATTCTTGCAAAAAAACACACACACACTCACGAAACGCTAAAAGTTTTCTCATAAAAACCCATATCACAGAAAAAAACATAACGAAAACTTTTTCCAAACTTATTTTTATGTTGACTCTTTTCTTTTTTCTTTTTTGGTATAATATACGTGCGCTTTTATTATTATTTGATGTTGTTGGTATTGTTGTTGTTGATGTTGCTGTTGTTTTACTGTTAGTAGAACGAAAAAGTTATGTTTGCTCTCAAACATATTTCTTATTTCTGCATAAATAAATGTCACTGTAAATGTCTGTGTTTAATAAAATAAAAATAAGTAAGTTTTTATGTTAAAAGAAAAATAAGCATTAAATGGAAATTTATTTATTTTTAAAAATGCAAAGAAATATCATTTGGAAAATTGTAGCAGAAAAAGTTAAAGGAATAAATAAAAAGAGAAAAAAACTAAACAAACTGGCACTAAAAAACAAAGAAAAACAAATAGGAAACTTGAAGCAACAGCGGGGAAAAATTTTGACACAGAAAAGGATTAAATATGGGGGCCATCATACAGTTGTTGATATGAAGATTCTTTAAACAAACATATTAAGCGAAAGATACGAAGACCTAATAAAAACTTCTATAAAAGTATTACGCTATAAAAGTTATTAAAATAGGAATTTTAAAAAACTTATATTAATTTAAGCATCCGAATAAAAAGTTTTTATAAGTTATCTACCTTTTAGAAAAACCTCCTTTTTAAAAAGGTACCTTCTGTACGCAAAAAAACTTTTTTTCTACTAAAAATACCTTAAAAAAATTAACCTTTAAAACAAATTCCTTTGAAAAAATCCATTTAAAAAAAGTACCTTTAGGAAAATATATAAACGATGTAGTTTCTTTTTGAGACAAAAAGTAACATTTAGATAAATAGTATCTTTTTGGAAAACAATTACTCTTAAGAAACTAAACAGGATTTTAAATACAATAGCTTTTAGCATAAAAGAACCTTTAAAAAAAGAACCTTTTAGTAAAAAAAAATTAATATTAGAAAATAAGTACCTTAGAAAAAAAAATATCTTTAAAAAAAAAATAATTGAAAAAAGTATCTTTTAAAAAAAAAGTACCCATTTAAAAAAAAAGTATCTATATATTAGAAAAAATGCAACTTTTAAAATAAATGTGGTTTTTCGAAGAATATATAACATAAAAGTACCTTCTAGAAAAAAAGTACTTTTTATCAAAACTGTACCTTTTGTATTTTAGAAAAAAAAATAGCTTTTAAAAACTTAAAACATTTAAAAAAAATACGTTTAAGATATGAGCAGTTTATTTTGAAAGTGGCATAAGTAAATTTTTTTTTATTGCAACTTTTTTACAAATGAAGAGATACCGTTCAATTGTATTTAGTGTTGCCATTAACACGATTTTTTTGAAAAAATGACTTATGCCACTTTCAAAATAAACGGCTCATATATAATCTTTTTGGGAAAGTACTTTTCAATAATGTATCCTAAAAAAAGAAGTTCCCTAAAAAGTTCCTATAAAATTAGAATCATTTAATATAAGCAGTTTTTCGAATAAGGATTTACAAATTGGTTAAATGGTTCTCATAATATCAATCTAATTGTCCAATTGTCTAAGTTTTGAAAGATTGTTTTTATGCTTTGTAATTCACAAATCTGTTTGTGAGTTTATGTATAAATAGATGAGCTTTGAAACTTTTTAAACATAAAGGGTAAAACATCTACTGATGAGTTGGTATGGAAACCAACGAAATATATATGTATTTAGATATTGCTAACCCGCAACAAATAAATAAAATTTAAAAACATAAATACTTGAGTAGATTCTATTCTATCACTCGAACCTAGCGAAAGTTGTACATAAACAAAAATGTTGAAAATTTGCCCTTAACTGCATTTAGGTTCATACATTAACTTTACTTTATAAAAGAGAAATGAAACAATTTAAGTGTCATTTAAAGAGTACGTGCATGTAAACGTACATCATGTGTTTGCCTGGTTATGAATAAAATAAAGAGTGTTTCCGTTTATAATTAATATTCTTTTAACATTTACATTTTTCATATATAATATTTTTTCAGTTTGTCATCAGCAGTGAGTGCCAAAAAAATATATCAGAAAACACCGAACATATTTGATGCATTTAAAAGAACAACTACAACATTAAAAAAACATAAAGCGATTTCGAACAACCAGGAAAATACGATGCACATACGAGAATTCTACTCGTTTGCAAAATGAAATGAACACCAGAAACAGCAACAATAGCAGCAGCATCTACGAGCAAGCAACTGCCACAGTATGAAGAGACTGTCTGTTTGTAAGTGTGAGCGATTGGAACCTACTATGAGTATGAGTACTCATAACAGTAGTTTTAAGTACTTGTATGAATAAAATGACTAACAAAAATGTGCCTGAATAGGTGAGTATGCAATTTTTGAAGTCTGTTTATGTGTGCGTGTATTTAAGTGTAAATAAATGTATGAAATTAAAAGTGTAAGTGTATGAACGTATGTATGAAATTGACTAAATAAGGAATTGGTATGACTTTGCGAGCTTTTCTTTAACATTTATTGTGTAATTTAACTATTTTCATAGGGGATTTTTGTGGCTTTATGATCAGGTTCTTTTCGCTCTTGTCCTGGTTGTAACCGTCGTTTCTTTTTTTTTTTTTGTTTTTTTTTTTTTTTTTGTTCTTGCTTAAGGCCTTCTTTATGGTCGTATAAATGAAATAATGACTGGCATTTTCGGTCGTCCTTCATGTTGTTAATTATGTATGGTATGTTCTTTCTTTTCTCTCATGCTAGTGATGCTGTGGTTACTGCACTGTTGTTGTTGGTTTAATTTTAATTGTTGAAAGCTTTATTTATCTATAAAAACATAGTAGCGGCACTAAACGAAGGCGCGCACTCTCACACGCACTCATTTTATTCGAGAAGTTTTTTAAACATTTGCAAGTGACAGTTTACAGATGGTTTGAATTAAACAAGATATAATTTATTTACAACAAAGCAAAATTGTGATTTGAAATTATTTGTTTAACGTTAAATAACACATTTTAATTGCTGCTGATATAAATTAATATTTATATCATTGTCAGAGTTGACAAAACGCAACTGATTATTAAAACTTTTCAGTTAAATAATATTCTTTTTAATTTTGCTGAAAACTTCACTAGCCACTAATTAAAAATATTATTTTTTATTTTTTTTTAAAATATGTAACGTTTTTGCCGTTTTCTAAAATAGAATTAAAATTCATTTTCATGCTGTCCACATTTGATTATCAGCATTCTATTTAAAGACAATTTCTGATGCAAAAGTTTAATAAATTTGGGAATTTTGTAATAATAGAGAAGTCGCTGCAGTTTTCTATTTTGTACTTAGTTATTAAGAAATCACTCTTAGTGTTTCTTTAATTTTATTATAATGGAAACACTCGCAAACACATAACAAAAACCAATCATTTAGTCTTCTTCTTTTTTTTCATTTCCACCCTTTATGTTTTTGCGTTAATTAAAGCTTTAAGTCTATTAAAATTTTGTGACACAAAAGTATAAAAAGAGTTTATGGTTTTATGTTCTTTACATTCGTATATTATTTCGAAATTATTTCAAAATGCCAGAAAAGTGCAAGAAAGAAACATTTAATAAAAGCCACCATCAGTGTTAAAATGTATTTTAAAATTTTAAATAATATATATATTTGAAGCAACATTTTGTATAAAAAGTACTTTTTGCGTAAAAGCTACTTATTTTATTTAATTTACATAAAAGGTACTTTTTTATAAAAGGTACTTTTAACTTAAAAGGAACGTTTTACATAAAAGGTACTTTTTACATAAGAGATCCTTTTTGTATAAAAAGTTCCTTTTACAAAAAGTAATTTTAGTTTAAAAGATACGTTTTATACAAAAGGTTCATTTTGTATAAAAAGAACTTTTTGTATAAAGAATGTGCTTTTTCTATAAAAAGTTAATTTTGCATAAAATGTTGTCTTCGTTTAAAAGATATTTTTGTTTAAGAACTACTTTTATATAAAAGGTCCTTTTGTATAAAAGATATGTCTGTATTAAAGGTACTTTTGTATGAAAGGCACTCTTTGTATAAAAGATTATTTTTGTATAAAGAAGGTACATATTGCATACAAGGTAATTTTAGTACGAACAAGGCACATTTTGCATAAGTGGTAAATTTTGTATAAAAGGTACTTTTAACATAAAAGGTACTTTTAACATAAAAGGTACTTTTAACATAGAAGGTACTATATACATAAGAGGTACTTTTACATAAAACTTCCTTTTTGTATAAAAAGTCCGTTGTATAAAAAGTACTTTTTGTTTAAAATATACTTTTTGTATAAAAGGTACTTTTTTTATAAAAGGTACTTTTTGTATAAAAGGAACTTTTTATATAAAGAATTTAGTTTTTCTATAAAAGGTAATTTTGTATAAGAGGTTCTTTTTGTTTAAAAGATACTTTTGTTTAGGAGCTACTTTTGTAAAAAGGGTACTTTTGTATAAAAGATAATTTTCTGTAAACGGTACTTTTGTATAAAAGGCACTTTTTGTAAAAAAATTCATTTTTATATAAAGAAGGTACATATTGCATAAAAGGTACCTTAAGTTCAAACAAGATACATTTTGCATAAATGGTAATTTTTTATAAAAGGTACTTTTTGTACAAAAGATACTTTTTGTATAGAAGGTACTTTTTGCATAAAAGGTACTTTTTGTATAAAGGTAAAATTTCTATAAAAGGTACATTTCGTATAAAACACAAACCTTAAAAAGTTTACAAACGTGAAAAAAATATCTACACTGCAGATTTAATTATGTTTAAATTAAGTTTTTTCACATATGTGTGTATATTAAAATAATTTTTATCGAATGACATTTAGCTTCGTACTCAGTCTATACTAAATGCAACCTTCATGTTCTTCTAATATTTTGTAGTTAATTAATTAATGTTTTCTGAAAAAGCATTTATAACGAATGCAAGCGTTAAATTTGTATGTAATTAAAAAAAATTCTTTGTCTTTTGATGCTTTTAATAAAACTCACGCCACGTTAATTATAATGTTCGTTAATTTATTTATTCATAACATTGAGCCTCGCATTTATACGAGTTGCCTAATTAAAAGTATGAATGATGATATTTGATGTCACTGAGCAAATATTCCTCATACGCCGTTGATGAAATTTTTTTCATGCCTTTGTAAAATTTTTTGTACGTTTGTTCTTTAAGTGTTTTACAAGATTTTTCCTTGTTGATATTTTCATATTACTTTGCCTTTTGTTTCAGACTCACGAGTATTTGCTTGTTTGAATATATGCACTATGGGACAGAATAGAAATATTTTATTTTGTTTTCAAGTTAACTTACACCACTTTCAAATAGAAGAACTTCTATGGACTCATTTAGTGGAAAATGCTGAAATCTGAATCGCATCACAATTTGATTTTGCCCCACTGCAATATATTTCTGTGTAAGAAAATGTACATAAAGTTTCCCTTTTGTTGTACGTAAGATGATAAACAATTAAAATATATGTATGTTAGTATGTGTTACTGTAGGAATGTGTATATATATGTATGTAGGTCGTTATACAACAATCATTGTAGTAATTGAAATTTAAAACATTTTCTTATAATAAAGATGTGTGGGCGTGTGTGTATGTTTGCGAATATAAAATAAGTTTTATACGAACTTAAGAACTTAATAATAAACCTTATTTTATATTTTTGCTGGAAACAGAACCCCAAAAAAAAAACAAGTAAGAGTGCTATATTCGGCTGTGCCGAATCTTATATACCCTTCACCAATGCATATACATATATGTGATTCGCAGAATATAATAAGCCTGTATATCCTTTGTTAATATCCTTTGATAATACTGTAAGCAGTATGTGTGCATGTTTTATCATTACTTTTTTTCTCACTGAGCTTAAAAGGAATCTAAAATGAAAAACAAATCACATATTTTTTACTTCTAAATACAAATGCATTTTTAACATACACACATATATGTACATACATATATATATAAATTAATATGTTTTTGTACATTTTATGTACTACTTTTTTATGACTTTTTTTTTTTTTTTTGGAAAATGTACCTACTCTGTGCAAATTATTCGAGAAATATGTTTAAATGAAATATGTAGAAATATGTAGCTATTATACATATTAGGTACATATGTATATATGTACTTATATTATCCAATCAGCCTAACAGAACGTATCAGTTTATCGATTTCGAGAAGGCTAAAACAATATTCATTGTTCTAACGTAGGGCTAGTTCAAATAGTAATTATGTAAGTTATTTATTCTTCGTTATTGACCTATTACATAGGTACTTATGTATGTATGTACATATCAAAAAACACCTCATAGAAGGGAAAGTTATTTTACTGGTGACAAAATACTTTTTAGCGACGGCTCATTTCAATTATGTATACAGTATTTTTCGGTTAATTGACCCTACGGTTAATTGGTTTCCACGCTTAATTGAACCACATAATCGGGCAAAAAAATATTGCATACGAAAACACATGTAAATTTCCTCGGATAATTGAACCCGGTTAATTGATTTTCCCGCTTAATTGGTTCAAAATTCATGTCATCAAAAATAAATTTCCTCTTACTTTTACCCGGTTAATTGCAAATGAATTGTTTTTTAGTTTATAAATTTAATTTTTTTGTAAAACTAATGTGCACATAAATAGTGCATTTAATAGTAAATATGTACCTACTTACAATAATAAATACCTGCGTATACACATATATGTACATTTTTTCTGTTACTTGCATTTTTTTCGTTTAAGGTAAAAAAAAAATTATTTTGAAAAACTTAAAGTGCACATATGCGATTTCTTTTAATTCATTAGTAGTTCCAATTATGCGGATTCTTGTAATTGAACGATTTGTTCAATTAAGCGGGTATCGGCTAATTGGTTCCCCGGTTAATTGAACAAAAAGTTGTGCAAATTTTGATGTGCAATTAACCGAAAAATACATATATACCTATGTACATATATATATATACACAAATGTATATTTAGCGTGTAGTACCTACACCTGTATCATACCATAGCGTTTTAATTTACTTTAGCAAAAATAAAATTTCGGTTCTGATTTTTGATTACATACATATATACAATTTTATAACCCTTTCAGAAATAAATTTAAAATAAATAAATACTCCAGTATTGAACTGAGGAATCGCTCACAATAATCCAACACACGACCCATCGTGCTACTGAGGCTAGATAGTTCTTTGTGTATATTAGTTTAAAAAAAAATATATATATATATATGTATAAAATAACCTGTTTATTATTTTCAAAAATAGTTACAAGCCTATGTACATATATTTCAATTTTTAAAATGAAAAACAAATTGACAAATATACAACATTTTAAAAGATAAATACAGAAGCATTTTTAACATACATATAAATACATCAGAGTATATTTTTGTAATCATCAGTGTGCGACATTTTTTTCCACAGAGTTTACTTGTCTGGTACGTATAGTGTTCTAAAAACGATGTGTGTGCATACATACATATTTATGTTTATAATGTGCTTTGGTGAAAAAAAATTGAAATTTTTTATGTGTGTAGAATAGTGCTTGGTATCAGAGCTGCCGTTTTTTGTTATTTCTAACAAAAATTGGTAATGTTATTTTTTAATGTGAGATGCGAATATTTTTTCATTTTGGTTAGTTTTTTTCGTTTGAATATTTTTTAACTATATATATAACTTGTTAAGCTTTGAAAACAATTTTTGAAAATTTTTAATTACCTGTTCATAGTACGATTGGGTCCCAACACTGTCAACACCTCTCCGTACTACTAAATGATCTGCTCTGTGTTATCAAAAAATATTCAATGATTCACATCTATCTAGACCTGACAACTTTCAAAGCAAAAATGGGATGAACGAAAAAACTTTCGAACAACTTTTTTATTTCGTACAAAATTTATTATCATTGCCACATAGTTCTGCTGCAGCCGAAAGAATGTTTTCACAGCTTAATTTAAACAAAACCAAATTTCGTAATAGTCTTGATTTTAAAACTATTAACAATATTATCCAATCGAAACAGTTGTGCAAAAATCAAAATGTTGCCCATTATTTATGGTCTGCCAAAGATATGAATTGAAAATTCGTATATAATTTCTAATCTCAATACTGTGAATTGTAAATCTATTGATTTTTTGATTAAAAGAAAAATTTTGTAAAACAATTACATATTTTTCTGAAGTACAAATATTGCTTATTTTAAATAAATAAACACTTTAAAAAGTTTGTTTAAATTTAAGTTTCTTGTTATGTTTTTCACTTATTAATAAGAATTTTATTAATATGTAAAAACAATTTCTTTTTTTCCTTTCTTATTATTTATAAATGTGCAGTACAAATATTGTTTATTGTAATGATCCTATTCAAAAAAAATTTTAATTTATAAACTTTCAATCAAATGAATTTTGTATAAACATTTGGCAGGTTTAACTCTTATAAAAAAAAACTATTTTTACGAATAAGGGCTCAAATAAACAAAAACTGATTTCAATTTAAGTTTCTCCTTTTCATTTACTATTAGTATGATTTTTTTTTTTTGTTTTCTTGTTTTGCAATTATTATTTAACTATGTATAAAATGCAAATAAACTGTATGTAATGCTACTTTAAATAAATATAAATATTTTTTGTTAATAAAATATGCATTTTAAATTTGGTTATTTTTTCACATTTGGTAACTTTTTCAAAATATTTGGTTGTAATATTTTTTTGGTCGTGGCAGCACTGCTTGGTATGTTAAAAGCAAATAACGATTTGAATGTGTGGATCTTTCAAAAGCAAATGCCTTGTATTTTTATACACACATGCTTAGATGTGTGACAAAAAGGGGTTTGTACAAAAAAATACGTAAAGTTATAATTAAGTTAATATACATTCAACACTAACAAGCCTCTGTAGCACAATGGTTAGTGGGTAGAAGTATAGTGAGCGACTCCTCAGTTCAATACTGGAGCACAAAGTATTTATTTTAAATTTATTTTTGAAAGGTTTATAAAATTGTATATATGTAATCAAAACTCAGAACCGAAATTTTATTTTTGCTAAAGTAAATTAAAACGCTATGGTATGGTGTAGGTACTACACGGTAAATATATGTGTATAAAGTCGAATTCGGATAAGAACGCACTGTTTATATGTAAAAAACGCTTAATTGAAAATAAAAATTGTTATTTATATTTATTATTTTTGATCAATCTCAAAGCACTTGCTTGCATTTGCTTAAAAGAAAACCTGCTGATTGAAACATATTTTGTTTAGAAATAATCTAATTTATATGAAACAAACATCCCAAAAAGGAAAAATGTTTAATTTCTGGTATGTAACAAAATACTTACTTGTCGAATACGAATAAAAATATATTAAAATAAGCAAATAGTCGAAAAATCGAATACGAGTATTCGTAACATTACTAGTACGTAGGTACATACATAAAATAAAGATAATGGAAATTTTTTCAACATCCATCGACAGCTTCTATTATTTATTCATGGATAGCTCAAATATATTTATTAGATCAACATCAAGCTTAGTTAGAACTTTAAAATTCAACAAACATTAACATTTTCAACACAAATACTTACATATATATGTAATGCTGCTTCTGTGTGTATAAATATTATTGTTTGCAAGTATTTTAAATACCCTGCAGTCGCCGTAGCTAGCGAATGTCTAGCTATTTCGCGAGCTACCAGTCATTTCCTCTAACTACCAGCCTAACAACTAGCAATGCACTCGACTGACGATTTGAACATACGGATGACATTGACGGTAATCACTTGACGCGATCAGACCGATGAGATCACTGGTGAGCAACTCCCAACTATTTCTCTAGTCAAAATGTACCAGTTAGATCAACAATGATATTTCCTAAATGAAAATACTACAGAAATTTAATTTTTTTTTGATACATATTTGTTTATTTATCAAATTTCTTTTTCAATAGTTATAAAATATTCAATTAATTGTTCTTTTTCTTTGTTTATGCAACGTTTTAGTTGACTTCTGCTCATTTTACCTTTAAAAACACTTTTTTTACATGTATATGTGTGAGAGAGTCAAAGGCGAACTCTTGCATTACTTGTGGCCACTGTAGTATTTAGTCGGATTTTCGTTAGGGAAATACTTAACGATTTCGATTAAAATTCTACTTTTAAAAATGCAGGGTATGCCCTTTTTATGAAAACATTCAGGCATACATACATATATATATATACATATATATAATTATATAATATATATTTGTACGTATGGTTGGGCGCATGGGCAATAATACAAAATATTTATTTTGTTTTTCTACCGTAAGACATTTCTGTATTATGTCTGAAGTTATACCTATTTGATGTTTACAAGTTTTAAATTGAGTTTGTGAAGAGAAACATTTTTTTAAAAAATTTAATTATTAAGTAAGTATTGCAAAATCAGGTAAACTTCGTTAATACAGTCTTTTTCGGTTAATTGCACATCAAAATTTGCACAACTTTTTGTTCAATTAACCGGGGAACCAATTAGCCGATACCAGCTTAATTGAACAATTCGTTCAATTACAAGAATCCCGTTTAATTGAACAATTTGTTCAATTACAGAAATCACGCATAATTGGAACTACATACTAATGAATTAAAAGAAATCGCATATGTGCACTTTAAGTTTTTCAAAATAATTTTTTTTTACCTTAAACAAAAAAAAGGCATGTAACAGAAAAAAATGTACATATATGTGTATCGCAGGTATTTATTATTGTAGGTACATACTATGTACTATTAAATGCACTATTTGTGTGCACATGAGTTTTACAAAAAAATTAAATTTATAAACTAAATAAAAAACAATTCATATATTGGTTTTACAAAAAAAACATAAACTTGAACACAAATTTTTTCACAAATGATGTCCATAATGTATGTGCAAAAATGCCAGATTATTTTTCAATAATAATGCAATTAACCGGGTAAAAGTAAGAGGAAATTTATTTTTGATTACATGAATTTTGAACCAATTAAGCGGGAAAATCAATTAACCGAGTTCAATTATCCGAGGAAATTTACATGTGTTTTCGTATGCAATATTTTTTTGCCCGATCATGTGGTTCAATAAAGCGTGGAAACCAATTAACCGTAGGGTCAATTAACCGAAAAATACTGTATTATTTTTAGTTCAATAGATAAATATAATTAACATGAAAAATTTAATAAAATTTACAAGATAAATAGTGTTTTATCACGTGCAGATCTTTAGTCAATTAAAAATGATTACGAAAACATTAAGAATAGTCTAAACGACATTGTTAAGACATATTTTTACAAATCGAAACTTTCAAATTCGTTACAAAATCGAAGTTTTTGGTTTGATGGGTAACTTTGTTTTATATTTATACGCACATTTTTACATACATATGTACATACATATGTTTGCCTTATGTTGGCTTGTTACTTTCATTTCAGCACGGATTTAAAGTTGATATTGTTATATGTACATATTGATATAATTGCTATGTAGGTACCTACATATGTATGTATGTATATTGTTATTTGTTACACACATAATTACCTATTATTTTAACTGTAGGTAATAATTTGATATTTGAAAAGTCAACACTATTTTGAGTTAGTTTAAAGCTTAGTACATATCTACATACCTACTTGCTTAGATGAAAATTCAAATTACTAGGGGGTTTTTAAAAACACATACATATGTACATACATATGTATGTAGCTATTATACATATTAGTTACATACATATGTACTTACTTAGATTATCCAATCAGCCTAACAGAACGTATCAGTTTATCGATTTCGAGAAGGCTAAAACAATATTCATTGTTCTAACGTAGGGCTATTTCAAATAGTAATTATTGACCTATTACATAGGTACTTATGTATGTACATACATATCAAAAAACACCTCATAAAAGGGAAAGTTATTTTACTGGTGACAAAATACTTTTTAGCGACGGCTCATTTCAATTATGTATATGTATATATATATGTATGTATAAAATAACCTGTTTATTATTTTCAAATATACATAGTTACAAGCCTATGTACATACATATATTTCAATTTTTAAAATGAAAAACAAATTGACAAATATATAACATTTTAAAAGATAAATACAAAAGCATTTTTAACATACATATAAATACATCAGAGTATATTTTTGTAATCATCAGTGTGCGACATTTTTTTCCACAGAGTTTACTTGTCTGGTACGTATAGTGTTCTAAAAACGATGTGTGTGCATACATACATATTTATGTTTATAATGTGCTTTGGTGAAAAAAAATTGAAATTTTTTATGTGTGTAGAATAGTGCTTGGTATCAGAGCTGCCGTTTTTTGTTATTTCTAACCAAAATTGGTAATTTTATTTTTCAATGTGAGATGCGAATATTTTTTCATTTTGGTTAGTTTTTTTCGTTTGAATATTTTTTAACTATACATATATATAACTTGTTAAGCTTTGAAAACAATTTTTGAAAATTTTTAATTACCTGTTCATAGTACGATTGGGTCCCAACACTGTCAACACCTCTCCGTACTACTAAATGATCTGCTCTGTGTTATCAAAAAATATTCAATGATTCACATCTAACTAGACCTGACAACTTTCAAAACAAAAATGGGACGAACGAAAAAACTTTTGAACAACTTTTTTATTTCGTACAAAATTTATTATCATTGCCACATAGTTCTGCTGCAGCCGAAAGAATGTTTTCACAGCTTAATTTAAACAAAACCAAATTTCGTAATAGTCTTGATTTTAAAACTATTAACAATATTATCCAATCGAAACAGTTGTGCAAAAATCAAAATGTTGCCCACTATTTACGGTCTGCCAAAGATATGAATTGAAAATTCGTATATAATTTCTAATCTCAATACTGTGAATTGTAAATCTATTAATTTTTTGATTTAAAAGAAAAATTTTGTAAAACAATTACATTTTTTTCCTGAAGTACAAATATTGTTTATTTTAAATAAATAAACACTTTAAAAAGTTTGTTTAAATTTAAGTTTCTTGTTATGTTTTTCACTTATTAATAAGAAATTTATTAATATGTAAAAACAATTTCTTTTTTTCCTTTCTTATTATTTATAAATGTGCAGTACAAATATTGTTTATTGTAATGATCCTATTCAAAAAAAATTTTAATTTATAAACTTTCAATCAAATGAATTTTGTATAAACATTTGGCAGGTTTAACTCTTATAAAAAAAACTATTTTTACGAATAAGGGCTCAAATAAACAAAAACTGATTTCAATTTAAGTTTCTCCTTTTCATTTACTATTAGTATGATTTTTTTTTTTTGTTTTCTTGTTTTGCAATTATTATTTAACTATGTATAAAATGCAAATAAACTGTATGTAATGCTACTTTAAATAAATATAAATATTTTTTGTTAATAAAATATGCATTTTAAATTTGGTTATTTTTTCACATTTGGTAACTTTTTCAAAATCTCCCCTATCGCGAATAAACATTCCCATGAAAAAACTCCCAAATTTTTTGTTTTGCTATCGTGAATGATTCCCATAATATTTTTTTTGGGAATGAATTTCCATATCTTACAAATATGGCATCGCAAATGTTTACTCCCACGAATAATTTGACTAAAATAATTCACAACAATTGAAAGTGGGAACAAGAAGTGAACATGTAAGCAGCAATTTGTTTTTTAATCCAGAACTTCATGTAATCATTTTTTCTCTTATTTATTAACACAGGAGTGTTAATAAAGAAATAATTAATTGTCTGGTTAAAGCAATGTGTGCGAATTAAGACTATGGCAAAGG
Organism: Lypha dubia; assembly: GCA_947311025.1. Lineage (NCBI taxonomy): Eukaryota > Metazoa > Arthropoda > Insecta > Diptera > Tachinidae > Lypha > Lypha dubia. The sequence continues at coordinate 27,431,347 of OX371263.1, read as the reverse complement.
TTTCCAAAAGGCGGTAAATTTAGAAACGAGTTAAGATGTTGTAAATGGTGTTAATTATTAGTTTAATAAGCGTAACTTAAATTTTTCATTCATAAGTGTGGATCGACCAAAAACGGAACATAAGAAAAAAACTGACTGAAAACAAAAAACCGCAACAAAACAACGCGGATCAGATTCATCACGTATTTGCCTTCGCTGGAGTCGTTCTATGGATTGATTTTTCTTTTCCAGCAACAGAAAACGCAAATAAACGCTATTCATAATTAATTTTTACCTTATTAGCTTTAATTTCTTTTATTCATACACCACAAAATAAATCCCGCAAAAATTATTTGTTAAATCAAAACAAACAATTCAAAATAAAAACTTTTATTCCCAAGTAATTCACAATAGAGACTTAAACTCCCAAAATATTCGCGATAGCAATTTTTTGGGGATGGGAATATAATTTTTCTCCCAAACAACTTACTCCCATAATATTCGCGATAGGGGTGAATATTTGGTTGTAATATTTTTTTGGTCGTGGCAGCACTGCTTGGTATGTTAAAAGCAAATAACGATTTGAATGTGTGGATCTTTCAAAAGCAAATGCCTTGTATTTTTATACACACATGCTTAGATGTGTGACAAAAAGGGGTTTGTACAAAAAAATACGTAAAGTTATAATTAAGTTAATATACATTCAACACTAACAAGCCTCTGTAGCACAATGGTTAGTGGGTAGAAGTATAGTGAGCGACTCCTCAGTTCAATACTGGAGCACAAAGTATTTATTTTAAATTTATTTTTGAAAGGTTTATAAAATTGTATATATGTAATCAAAACTCAGAACCGAAATTTTATTTTTGCTAAAGTAAATTAAAACGCTATGGTATGGTGTAGGTACTACACGGTAAATATATGTGTATAAAGTCGAATTCGGATAAGAACGCACTGTTTATATGTAAAAAACGCTTAATTGAAAATAAAAATTGTTATTTATATTTATTATTTTTGATCAATCTCAAAGCACTTGCTTGCATTTGCTTAAAAGAAAACCTGCTGATTGAAACATATTTTGTTTAGAAATAATCTAATTTATATGAAACAAACATCCCAAAAAGGAAAAATGTTTAATTTCTGGTATGTAACAAAATACTTACTTGTCGAATACGAATAAAAATATATTAAAATAAGCAAATAGTCGAAAAATCGAATACGAGTATTCGTAACATTACTAGTACGTAGGTACATACATAAAATAAAGATAATGGAAATTTTTTCAACATCCATCGACAGCTTCTATTATTTATTCATGGATAGCTCAAATATATTTATTAGATCAACATCAAGCTTAGTTAGAACTTTAAAATTCAACAAACATTAACATTTTCAACACAAATACTTACATATATATGTAATGCTGCTTCTGTGTGTATAAATATTATTGTTTGCAAGTATTTTAAATACCCTGCAGTCGCCGTAGCTAGCGAATGTCTAGCTATTTCGCGAGCTACCAGTCATTTCCTCTAACTACCAGCCTAACAACTAGCAATGCACTCGACTGACGATTTGAACATACGGATGACATTGACGGTAATCACTTGACGCGATCAGACCGATGAGATCACTGGTGAGCAACTCCCAACTATTTCTCTAGTCAAAATGTACCAGTTAGATCAACAATGATATTTCCTAAATGAAAATACTACAGAAATTTAATTTTTTTTTGATACATATTTGTTTATTTATCAAATTTCTTTTTCAATAGTTATAAAATATTCAATTAATTGTTCTTTTTCTTTGTTTATGCAACGTTTTAGTTGACTTCTGCTCATTTTACCTTTAAAAACACTTTTTTTACATGTATATGTGTGAGAGAGTCAAAGGCGAACTCTTGCATTACTTGTGGCCACTGTAGTATTTAGTCGGATTTTCGTTAGGGAAATACTTAACGATTTCGATTAAAATTCTACTTTTAAAAATGCAGGGTATGCCCTTTTTATGAAAACATTCAGGCATACATACATATATATATATACATATATATAATTATATAATATATATTTGTACGTATGGTTGGGCGCATGGGCAATAATACAAAATATTTATTTTGTTTTTCTACCGTAAGACATTTCTGTATTATGTCTGAAGTTATACCTATTTGATGTTTACAAGTTTTAAATTGAGTTTGTGAAGAGAAACATTTTTTTAAAAAATTTAATTATTAAGTAAGTATTGCAAAATCAGGTAAACTTCGTTAATACAGTCTTTTTCGGTTAATTGCACATCAAAATTTGCACAACTTTTTGTTCAATTAACCGGGGAACCAATTAGCCGATACCAGCTTAATTGAACAATTCGTTCAATTACAAGAATCCCGTTTAATTGAACAATTTGTTCAATTACAGAAATCACGCATAATTGGAACTACATACTAATGAATTAAAAGAAATCGCATATGTGCACTTTAAGTTTTTCAAAATAATTTTTTTTTACCTTAAACAAAAAAAAGGCATGTAACAGAAAAAAATGTACATATATGTGTATCGCAGGTATTTATTATTGTAGGTACATACTATGTACTATTAAATGCACTATTTGTGTGCACATGAGTTTTACAAAAAAATTAAATTTATAAACTAAATAAAAAACAATTCATATATTGGTTTTACAAAAAAAACATAAACTTGAACACAAATTTTTTCACAAATGATGTCAATAATGTATGTGCAAAAATGCCAGATTATTTTTCAATAATAATGCAATTAACCGGGTAAAAGTAAGAGGAAATTTATTTTTGATTACATGAATTTTGAACCAATTAAGCGGGAAAATCAATTAACCGAGTTCAATTATCCGAGGAAATTTACATGTGTTTTCGTATGCAATATTTTTTTGCCCGATCATGTGGTTCAATTAAGCGTGGAAACCAATTAACCGTAGGGTCAATTAACCGAAAAATACTGTATTATTTTTAGTTCAATAGATAAATATAATTAACATGAAAAATTTAATAAAATTTACAAGATAAATAGTGTTTTATCACGTGCAGATCTTTAGTCAATTAAAAATGATTACGAAAACATTAAGAATAGTCTAAACGACATTGTTAAGACATATTTTTACAAATCGAAACTTTCAAATTCGTTACAAAATCGAAGTTTTTGGTTTGATGGGTAACTTTGTTTTATATTTATACGCACATTTTTACATACATATGTACATACATATGTTTGCCTTATGTTGGCTTGTTACTTTCATTTCAGCACGGATTTAAAGTTGATATTGTTATATGTACATATTGATATAATTGCTATGTAGGTACCTACATATGTATGTATGTATATTGTTATTTGTTACACACATAATTACCTATTATTTTAACTGTAGGTAATAATTTGATATTTGAAAAGTCAACACTATTTTGAGTTAGCTTAAAGCTTAGTACATATCTACATACCTACTTGCTTAGATGAAAATTCAAATTACTAGGGGGTTTTTAAAAACACATACATATGTACATACATATGTATGTAGCTTTTATACATATTAGTTACATACATATGTACTTACTTAGATTATCCAATCAGCCTAACAGAACGTATCAGTTTATCGATTTCGAGAAGGCTAAAACAATATTCATTGTTCTAACGTAGGGCTATTTCAAATAGTAATTATGTAAGTTATTTATTCTTCGTTATTGACCAATTACATAGGTACTTATGTATGTATGTACATACATTTCAAAAAACACCTCATAAATGAAAAGTTATTTTACTGGTGACAAAATACTTTTTAGCGACGGCTCATTTCAATTATGTATATGTATATATATATATATATGTATAAAATAACCTGTTTATTATTTTCAAATATAGTTACAAGCCTATGTACATATATTTCAATTTTTAAAATGAAAAACAAATTGACAAATATACAACATTTTAAAAGATAAATACAAAAGCATTTTTAACATACATATAAATACATCAGAGTATATTTTTGTAATCATCAGTGTGCGACATTTTTTTCCACAGAGTTTACTTGTCTGGTACGTATGTATAGTGTTTGTGTGCATACATACATGTTTATGTTTATAATGTGCTTTGGTGAAAAAAAATTGAAATTTTTATGTGTGTAGAATATTGCTTGGTATGTAAAAGCAAATAACGATTTGAATGTGTGTGATCTTTCAAAAGCAAATGCCTTGTATTTTTATACACACATGCTTAGATGTGTGACAAAAAGGGGGTTGTACGAAAAAATACGTTGAGTTATTATTAAGGTAATATACACAAAGAACTAACAAGCCTCAGTAGCACGATGGGTCGTGTGTTGAATTATTGTCTCTGACACATATTCAATGCGCGTGACCCCGTATTCAATACTACTGAGGCACCTAGTGTATTTATAAATTTATTTCTGCAATGAATATATATATATCTTCATTTATTTGTATATATATCCATTTCAGAATCGATACTTTTATTTTTGCTGATTTTCAATACGAAGCATCCTTAGAAAAATCCCTACATTTTACTTTAAGAAACAATTCTCTAGCTCTTCTTGTGTCTTCAGAAAATGGATTTCACGTACAGACAGACGGATAGACGGACAGACGGACAGACGGACAGACGGACAGGGCTCAGTTAAATTTTTTAATTATAAGGATCCAGTATATATATACTATATGGACCTCATATAAATATTGTGGAAATTACACACGTAATGACAAACCTATAAATACCCTTACCATTTTTGGTGAAGGGTATAACAACGACAACAACATCATTTTAATCGTTTTTCGATATTTACGCCAGAGTTGAAGAGACCATTAAGTTTTTAGTGCAAATACATATATACATACAGATGTATATGAGTGTATGTCTGCATGTATGTATATGTGTATAAGCACTTAATAAAACGGAAAATAATATAATAATATTATAAACGGAAAATTCTCTTTTAGTTTTCTAAAGAAAAATCTTAATAATTTATAAGTATGTTGGCATTCTTCAAATAATCCTGAGATTGTGAATGAAACTGAATAAGAAACAAACTAATTAAAATTTCTTCGAAAAATATCGTTAAGTGTGCAACAAATATTTTCTGTAATGTTCAACTCTTTATAGCCAATACGCCTCCCCCTCAATGCGACCTAAATAATAAAATTATTTATTGAATTATTAAATACTTATCTACGAAAGAAAGACTTAATTAATATAATTGTATATTGATTAAAATGTTCCTTCTTCTGGTTGGTTGCCCTTTATTTGATAGTTTAAATTTATTTTAAAAAATTATATATTTTTAAACCAAGAAAAATTTACCGAACATGCTCATGCACTGTTTTAATTTGTTTTTTTTTTTAATTTGTCTTTATTTCAAAGTTTTCGAATGTTTTATCTAAAAACTTAGAATTACTTCTTTGAGGCCTCATTGTGTTAATTTTGGTACTTTTAACAAAAAGCGAATTTTTTACAAACTTTTTTTACAAAAATTTGTACAAAAATAATGTTTTATAAAAAAAGTGCCTTTTAAACAAAAAGTACCTGTAATACACAAAAGAAAATTCTTATACAACAAGTGCCTTTTATACCAAAAGTACCTTTAATGGTAAAAGTACCTTTAATATAATAAAGTACATTTTATACAAAAAGTACAACCTTATACAAACATATCTTCTGGTGCACATAAAGTACCATTTCTTGCGAAAATTAGATTTTTAGAAAAATATAATGAGTTATTATACGACTATTAGATACATATTTAATAGCGAACTTAAAATTTTCATAATTATTGTAATTTTCATCTAAAAAAACAATAAACTTGTGATCTTTTACATAAAGTATTACCGATGACAGAAAATATTATTTTCAAACTCAGTGATAGAGAAAAAAATATAATCTGTATAAGCTATTTAATTGGTAAATAAACAAGGACTCATAACAAAAAAATTAGCACACACACACATACCCACACACACACTTACACATAGACATCTAATCACTCGTATAGAAAAACATGCAAGAATTAACAAATATTGGAAAAATTATAGGATTTGAAATTATTTTTATATATTGTGGGTCTTTTGACGGGAATTATCAATAATTACTTGGTATAATAAAAAGAAATTTAGAAAATATATTTATGATCAGATTAATAAATGCACTCACTAACACACACAATAAACAACACACAGTCAAAGACACAGCTTATAGTAGAATCAAAATAAAATATGTAATAAAGAGGAGAATATTCGATTCTACACGTTTATATTTCAATATAAAATGAGAGGACCCTGCATAAGGATATTGTAATTTACTAATGGCTTTAGAATATACGAGAAAGTATACACATGTAATTTTACAGAAAGCCAAATAGCTTAGCACGTGCATCGTAGTGAATGTGTTTACTTAACATAAATATTTATTGAAATACAAAATTTCCCAATGGATTCTAGAAGTACATACACACCAATTTCATACAGGCGGCCACAGAAAAAAATATTAACAATATCGTTTAATTTTTAAAGATGCGATTATAAAAATTCTGGTGGTAAAAGATTTGTATGAAAATCAATTTTTTAGTGAAAATTGGATTTACTTTTAAGTTACTTTTCTGTATTAAGAAACTTCTCAAAGAAGATTACATTTTGTACGGAAGGATAAAAAAATTAGTTTTTATACCAAAATTAGTTGTAAGAGCACTCTTTGAATAAACGGTACCTTTTTGTATGAAAGACTCTTTTGTATAAATGGGAATTAAAAAAAAAAACCTTATTGTATAAAATGTATATTTTGTATTATATGTATTTTTTATACTAAAGGTAGTTTTTTTGTAAAAGGTACTTTTTGTATAAAAGGTACTTTTTGTATAAACAGTACTTTACTTTTTTCATAAACGAATATTTTTACTTAAAAGGTACTTTTTGTATAAACAGTACTTTTTGTATAAACAGTACTTTTTGTATAAACTGTACTTTATATATTCATAAACGAATATTTTTACTTAAAAGGAATTTTCTGCATAAAATACTTTTTGCATAAAGGGTACTTTCTGTCTAAAAAATTACTTTTATACATAGGGTACTTTTCCTATAAGAGACACTTTTTCTATAAAATATACTTCTTTTAAAAACAAGCTATTTTTTTTAAATCTGCATTTTGTATAAAAAGTAATTTTTTTTTCTAAATATAATTGTTACATAAAAGGTATTTTTTTTAAGTAAGTACTTCTTGTATAAAAAAAATTTCGTTTCGACAAAGATAAATACATTTCCTTGTATTTCACATGTCTCATATTTCAATGCCCCACTGTATCTCCTACGATTTGACTAAAACGGAATACTTTTAAATGTAAATGTGTATGTGCTTGAGTTCCTTCCTGGTTTTATCAACAAATTATTGAATTAAAACCAATTGACTTTTGTATTAGAATTATTGTCACTATAAATAGACAATTAGTTAAAGATGCCAAAATCCAAACATAATCTTAATAACAAAGTACATCAACATCCCTTAGCACACGACTTAGAGATTATATTTTTATTACTTCTACAGTCCTGACTGCTTTGATAAAATCTCCTTAGAATATTATCGGAAGTCATAAATATTATTTTAAGTATTCACCATAAATTCACCGAAGAACGTGTTATTAAAATTCCTTCACATATAAAATTGTCATGTTGTTAAAGCTTAAGTTGTATAAATGGTACAGAGTAATAGTAAATAAATAAATACATACGTTAATGGAATTGAAGTAAGACTCACCTGAAATGAAAAGGAAAAGAAGAGAAATTATTAGAAAAATATTTTTATTAAATTTGGTTTCTTTAGAAATTTTATTTAAAAAAAAAAAATGCTACAATTACTTCAAAACAATTTTGTACTATCTTTCATTTCTTAAAACTTTTCCATCAGACTGAAATAAAATTTTTTTTTTATTAAAGTTTCGTTAAACTCGCAACAACAGACTTTAAAATATGTTTATAAATGAGTGAGTGTATTGATGTATAAACTTGCTAACACACACTTGTGCTTTTAGCAAAAGCCCCAAAAACAACAAGAACGTATGTATGTAAATCAGCATCAACAAAAGCAATGCATCAGTTAAGGGAACAACAATATTGTTGAAATTGAAGTATGTTTGCGAATGAGAGTAATGTGCAACAAGAGACAACACCGGCGGCATAACAGCAGCCAGCAATAGAATCAACATTAACGGTAACATTTCAGAAGAGAACCAGCCCGCATCTTATCTACAAAATTTTGCAACCTCTCAGCTAAACGAGAGCACAATAATCACAATTTCTGGTTCCATTTGTGCATTTAATTTAGTTACTGCAGGGTATTTTCATTTTCTTTTCATTTTTTAGAGGAAATGTCACTCAGATGCTAAACAGAGATATTAACATATTAAGAAAAGTATTAATTCAGCTGTTCAGTCATTTACGTGTTCATTATTCATTCAGTCATTTATATTTTAATAAAATAAGTAAGAGGAGAAAAGTAGGGGTTAGATAATATTTGATAAAAATAACGAAGGCTGTATGAAAAATATTTTTAAATGCAAAAAAGGATATAAGGTACCCAATTCTTTTTAGAGAGAGAGAGAGAGAGAGAGAGAGACTTAACTTATTATAAAAAAAAATTATTATTTCTTACAAAAGCCTTTTCTAAAGGCAATTTTTTTTGTAGAAAATTAATCGCAAAAGTCTTTTTTTCTACAGAAGATGCATTTTCCATACAAAACCGTTTTCCGAATAATTTTTTCTGTAAAAAAACCGTCTTCCGAACGCTCTTTTCCTAGCAAACTGCCTACGAAAAAACAATTTCTATAGGAAGTATTATTCGTAGAATCTTCTCTATGGAAAAGCGAAAACTCTTTTTAAAAAAATATATATTTAAAACATATATTTACCGAACGTAATAGAAAAGTGCCTTTCAAAAAAAAAAAAGTTTTATAGAAAATTTTCTTCCGATTGTCATTTTTCACAAAAGAGTTTTTTCGGAAGGACTTTTCTACAGAAAAATATTCTTATACAAAGGTGTTTTACAAAGGTTCGGTCCAATTGAACACTTTTGTTTGAAAACTTTTTCTCCATAAAAAAGCCTCTTCCTTCTCTATAGAAAAGTTTATCCGACGACTCTATTTCATAAAAAAATATCTTAAGCATTTTTGTATATGAATGTGTTTTTCGAAGAAACTTTTCCACAGAAAAATGTTATCCGAAGATTTTTTTTAAATAGATAAGTGTAAGCCGAAGACTATTTTGTATAGAAAAGTATTATCCGAAGACCCTGTGCCATAGAAAGAGAGCAAAGCGTCTTATAAATACTTTGATCTAAGGAAAGGTGAACTACAAGTGTACTCTACTAAAGAGAAATGTGTTGGATCTTTATGAGCGCGACTAATTTGCTTTTACATTCTGACATGCTCATTCATGCACAATTAGTTCAAAATTCATTTTCAAAAATCATGCAGAAAACTTTTTGTGTGGGCCTTGTCAAACGTTATTTAATATACAAATAATTTCTAACAGAAGAGAAGCCACGTTTATTTTCCTCCCCACTCTTGTTCGTATATTAACACTTGCTTTACAAAATGGTTTACAATGTGAATACATACAAACGAAAATAAACACACACAGTCTTTTATATTTAATGTGTGTAAAGTGGCAGTAACACAACGATAAAATGAATGGGTTTCTTGCATAAATGCATCATGATGCATGTATTTTTTTTTTTCTTCTTTCTTCTACTTGTACTGTAAGTTGTTGCTGGCATTGTAAGGTTGGTTGCTACTCATTGTTGTTGATGTATTGTTGTTATATTATAATGCTGTTGCTATTGTTATTCTGTTGTTATTTTGCATGCAACATAGTCAGCCAGACAACGCGTACTTGATTGCAAACTATTAACACCATTAAAGTGGAGGAAGAATTTAAATAATTCCCGCATGAATTAAAACATTTTCCATCATGGTGTTTCCTTTCTTGCGCTTCATCTAAGTACTCAGAACAACAACATCAACAACAACAACAAAAAAAACAAAGGACGAAATCAACAAAATAAACTTGTATACATATAAGTGGGACTGACTTACTTATACATTTCGCAATGCACACAATACAAATGACATGTTGTATTGTTTGTTGTCTTGTTTTTTATTATATTTTCTTCTTGCTACAAGTCTTCCATGTACTTCAAATGAAAAAAGTTGGGGGAAAAAAACAGATATACGAAACTATAAAGTGGAGGATGCAAAAACGGTAGGAAGATTAAATTAAGTTGTCAAAATAAATGGGGAAAAAGGGGCAGTTACTTTTAAGTTGTATCCTTGCAAAGAGTGATGGATGTATGAATGGATGGGCTGTAAAAAATGATCTTATAATTTAACGCAAGGATTGAAAAAAAAGAAAAGAAATTTAAAGGAGCAATGAACATTTGACATGATACCCCACCACCAATGAAACATTTTGTTTTTTATATAAAAAAATTTATTTAGCGTAGAGAAGCAAATAAGAAGGCTCCCATATATCTTAAATAACTAGATTTTAAGAATATTATTTAAAGCATAACAATGCCAAGGCAACAAAAATTTAGCCAATTTGCAGATGAAATTCCACACAAATGTTCCAAATTGCATTCATCTTTAACAGAATTTAATACAAAAACCCTGCATCATTATTAGTGTACGACACAAATTTCCCTTTTGTGTCAATTTAAAGCTGTTGCTGTTGATATGTCAGCCCATCCTCTAAATCGTACTCTTATTCTTCCGCATGTCTATCTATCTTAAGGCTGCTTTAGCCGACCGTAACTCTAGAAATGTAAATGCTGATGTGTCAGCTGATTGCTTCTGTTATATGCAAAAGCTATGAAAATACTTACTTGACTGAAATGAAATGTTGCCGTAACGTACCAACCTGCAGAAAATAGAATTTCATTACGAGGTTACGTGACAATTGTAGACAGTGATGGGATGGTTGTATTTTGAATTGCAATGGGGCACAGAAGTCCTTTGTTGGGAATTTTTTTTTGTTTTGACTAGTTTTAGTTGTTAAATATGTACACATGCATGCTTTATTAAGTAAAGAAAGTTTTCTAAATAATTTTTTTTTTCAATACCTATGTATGTGTGTACATCATAGTTTTGATTATTAGTGTTACTTATTATTTAAAAGTTTTTTTTGTATACTTGAATGTATGTATGTATGCACATATGTATGTACATAAGTACAATATATGTATATGAAATTACAAAGTAAGCATATCAATTTATGTACATACATATATACATAGATACATTCAAGTATACAAAAAAAAATCTTTTATATAATAACTGCCTTGCACATGATGTCGAACGAATTTTTCTTTCGTACAAATTACATTTAAAACAAAAACAAAATTTTTAAAATTGTATGTACATACATATGTATGTACATACATAAATTGATATGCTTACTTTGTAATTTCATGTATAGTGTACTTATGTACATACATATATACATACATACATACATTCAAGTATACAAAAAAAAATCCTTTAAATAATAAGTAACACTAATAACCAAAACATATAGATATGAATGTTAAACTATAATTTAACCAATTATCAAATTCATTACAATAAAATGTGTAATAATATGATTCGGTGCCTTTTAAATAATATCGTACTATTTGCGAACAATCACAAATATTGTAAACATTTGGAACTTCCATCAACGTTTGGAACAGCTGTTTTGTATTTTATTTATAATTTTCAAAGTGATAAAAAGTTGCAATAGACGACAAGAAATTAATACTACTGGTGAAGCAAAATGAACAATAAGAATTCTCCGGGGCACATGATTTCGAAGAAGAACAGAAAAATATGATTTAATATGTTTAATAAGAATTTTTGTTCTTTTTATGTATGTATGTGCATATATATGCATGTCTGCACATTCATGTGTCACGTGACACGTTTTTAAGCATTCTATAACTACAAAAATGTTGGCTCTTACCTTACATCAACATTTAGCTTACATCTACGATTTCAACCGTCGGCTAAATAGGCCTTTATGGTTTGACTGGTTTCAATGCCTGCATTATAACTATTTTCGTAGTTGTCACAATTGATGTTGTTGCTGTTGTTGTTGTTGTTGTTGTTCTTATTTAATACAATATGTAACAAAATATAGAAAATACAATCAACAAACCATCAAGTAAAAGGCATCAAGCAAAAGATAAAGTTAAATTGTCATGTGAAGATAAACAGGATTTAAAAGTACTTTTCAGACAAAAACACAAAGCAGCTCAACAACTATTCACACGCAAACATGCAAAAAGCAATAAGAACACACACATACACAAACTTATACGAGTTAAGCGTTAACACAAATGCAACTGCAAGGATGAGAACGAGTGCCTGGAGAATGAAAGATGTACGAGTGAAAAGAATCATACTGTTGATGATAGAAACACAAGAGGAGTAGAAGATAAAGAAATTTATAAGCAACACATGGCTTTAAGTGATAAATTAAATTCTGATACAACACACACACACACTCACACACATATGCAGAAAATTACAGCAAATTTTAAACCGATATTCATGCACAAATACTTCATTTATTGATGGCACTTTCACACGCACATCATTTTGTTTGAATTTCTTCTCCTCTATTCTTCCTTTCGACTTTATTAATGCGTTTCAAACACAAAAAAGGTAAGAACGAAGAGTAGAAAAGCCAATACAGACTTTTTTGCTGCAAAACAAAATGCATTATTTTATATTTAAAGGAAAAAATTAACACAAACACACACGAACACTCACAAGCTGACAAAATTCTACACAAATACTTTTGTTTATCCCTATAATGGCCATAAATATAAAAATATGTGTTTCTTAAGGGCTGATACTTTTGGTAGTTTTTTAATTTTGGAATTTTATCTTTTGAAAAATTCTCTTGATGAATTTTAATGAAATTTGGTAGACGGATATCATGTAATCCAGATTAAAATATATGGTACTACTCTCTAAGAAGTAAAAAGGGAGGAATTGGTAGTTTTGGTACTTTTTATTTTCGTACTAATTTTTTTAATTTTTATATAAATTAACACAAATTTCTGGGGACTGAAATGAGAAGCAACTGGTACGTTTAGTACTTTCGTTGTTTGTTTTTACTTTTGGTACTTTTTCTCTTTTAGAATTTTCTCTTAATGGGGTTTTATGACATTTGGTAGGCGGATATCATGTGATCCAGATTAAACTACAGGGTACTTTTTAAGGGCTAAATATGGGACAAAATAGTACTTTTGTTACTACATATTTGTATTTTTAGTAATTTTTTTTTAAATTTAATTTGACCCGTATTTTGAGGGGTTAAAATATTTTTTACAATTTATTTTCTACATCATCATACAGCGCGTTTTGTGGGGGTAAAATGGGCGTAAACGAAGTCACTTTGCAGCTCTCACATCTGTATATTATTTATTTAAAGATTAAGAAATATCAGCGTTACATATAAATAACACTGGGCTGGTAGTGTGTGTTCATGTAACGAAATCATTTTCAGCTTTTATATGTTGGAGTACTCTACACTTCAAACGATACACAAATGTTGTGTAGTAGAAGAATATTTATTCACATTTAATTTTCTATAAAAACAGTGTCTTCTCAATATCAATTTTAATCACTTTTTTCTGGATATAGGAATCACAAAAGTGGCTTCCGAAGACTGTTCAGTGTGAAAAAAGTGCTATCCGAAGACGATATTCATTGAAAAAGTGCCTTTCGAAAGGTTCTCACTATAGAAAACTGACTACCGAAGACTGCTTTTTATACAAAACTGCTTTCCGAAATTTCCTTTTTTATAGACAAGTGCCTTCCGAAGAATGTTTTTAGTAGAAAAGTGCATTTTGAAGACAATTTTGTATATAAAGAATGCATTTTTATTTTTAGGCAGAAATATTTGCAAAATTTTCTATAGAAAATTATCTTCTTTCAAATCTTTTCTGTACAAAACAGATTTTGTTTATTTCGTAAAATAATTAAGTTTTTTACTCAACCAATCTTTACTTATGTGCTCTTCTGTTTTCATGTTAAGTCTTTCGTTTAGTTGGTTCACAACATGTAAGAATGTTTTCAAATTTTTTTCCATTAATTTTTAGCAACAAAACAAACAAAAAAACATAAAAACAAAAATTTTACAATTATAGCATCAGCAAACAGCAAGAAAATGGGAAACAACAACAAACATACATATTTTGTCGGTTTAAGGTGTGAGCTAAATGTCACTTGTGGAAAAATTATGCGTGCCTTGAGTGTTGTTTAGTTTTCCAAACAAAATTCAGGTAAAAGAAAAATATATTTTAACTTGTTTGTGTGCTTTGGGCTGCGCCAAAAACATGCTTACATATCTACAGATATTTTTGTCGGTTGTGTGTGCATTGTTTGCATTCTCTTTATGTTCTTTAATGTGTAAAAATAATTTGGAAGTTTTAATTTTGTAAAGTTTTTTTTTTTGTTGCCGGCACGAGTGTGTGTGTTTAGTTTTCTATATGACTATGTATGTATATTTTTATAATACACATGTCAGAGTATCTTTACGGCTGCTTGTGTGAGTGAGTGAGAGAGTGAAGCGTATGCATGTGATTGCACTTTAGTGTGTTTATGTCAAGTATTCACTTACAGCCTGTTAAACACTCAATGAAAAACAGTTTAGCAACAATAACAAAAACAGCAACAACAACTACTACAAAAACATAAATGTATAGCAATTTAAGGCTTTCGCAGTAGTTTTGCTATTTTCAATTAAATTTTAACGTCTGAAATAGAGTATTTTGTTCTTTCTAAACTTTCAGTTTGAATCAGAAAAAATTTAATCTGTCAAAAATTGCGTCTTTTTTTTAATCGCTCAGCTATTTTAAAGGGTGTTTTTTTTCTCTCTTGGTTAGATTTGAGAATATTTTGAGGTTTCTGGTATTTTTTTTATTTTTTATTTTAATACCACGTGATAAATTTCCATAGTTTAGAAACACTTAAATGTAATTGCAGAGAAATCTAAGCGCACACACTGTTAAACACACACACACACACACATACAGATCTATAACCACAAAATCAGCACACATACTAATGCAGAAGATTGCTTAAATTACCACAAACAAATAATTACAGTCATGCCATTTAATTTTGTAATAAGTTTAAGTGAGAATATCAAGTTCAATAGGTTTTGATAAGTTTTTTTTTTTAACACATACGAAAAAAACTGCAAAAATTACGTTGCGAAAAAATAAACATAATGAAAATACTTTCAAATTATGTTACTTCAGTATTATTTAATTTAATAAAAATTTATTTAAAATGATATAATATTCATATAATTTTTATTTGTTTGGCTTAATCACCTAATCACAATAATAATGTCACTGGTAATGATTGTAGTCATGCTGCCTAATTACGTTCATAATTTGGAGTTTATTAACAATTAAATTTTAGCAAATTCAACAATTATTTGCAAGGCCAGAACAATGGGTTTTTATGTATTTGTTTTAAAGTGCCAAAAAACAAAAAAACATGCCAGCAAACAGAGAGCCAGAGCGTAACCACAACAAATTAAGTTTAAAATAATAAATTTTAATATAAAATGGGTTAAAATAATTTTACAAATGGCCAACAAATAAGCGAGACGGTCAGACTACCGCAGTTATGGAAGATATTCATAAATTTTGACCCAAAAAGAAAAGCGCCAAAACAAATTAAAAAAAACTATAAATTAATTAATTTCTAAAAGATTTTAAAATTTATTATTAAAAAGGCAGCAGTAAAAAAATTTAAAAACAAAGTAAGAAAATTTTTAATTATGAATAATAACGAAAATTTAATGCAGGCTGGAAAAAAATCTTAATTAAGAATTAAAGTAGACTTTTAAAACACTTCAGGCTTTAGATTCTAAAGTCAAATAAACGATTAACTAATAAACACTTTAGTAAAATATTGGATAATATTCTTAGCATACTTTTAGGAGCTATATTAGTTTTTGGTGTATAAAAATCGTAATAAATCCGTTACTTTAGTGGTAGGGGCTGTGCACATATTAAGTAACTCTCCAACGGGGGGGTTAAAGATTTCTTACGGATTGGAAATTTTGCACTGAAAAATTATTAAAAAGCATTACGGTGGGCAAAAAAGATGCTTGGTGTTGTAATGCAAAATCAGCTACAAGGTGTGAAAGTGGATCAGCTCGGGTAAGGAAAACATTTAAAAATGGCAAAAGTTGAAATTAATTTAGAAGCTGTTTTCGCCGTCCATCGCAGCCATCAAAATTTTTTGGAACGAAACTTATTTGCTCCAAATATTTGAAGCCAAAAATTCTTTAATCATAATTCTCTAAGGAAAACTTCAAATATATAACACAATTTTTTGTAAAAAAAAACAATAATAATGAAATAAATTTTAAAATTTTAATTTTAAACAATATGTAACAAGATAAATAAACAAATTTCTCCCATAATATCCAATAAGTTCTTAGAAATTAGACGGTATTTCTAGAAAATTTTTTTGCTTAACTATAACGAAAGATGTTATCATGAATGTAAATTAAGCCGTGGGCAAAATTAACTGATTCGAAACCCAAACGCAAATATAATATAAACTATAAAAAATACACAAAATAATGTTATAATTTTACTTTTATATTTTGCTCTTAGCTTTCAAAATATATAAACATCTTGCAAATCGGTCAACGTTTGCAAGAGTTACCAGCTTGATAAAGTTTTCATATCCCAATGTAATAAAATTTTACAGTCTTGAACAAACTTTCATAAAATGTTTTACGGATGAATAATTTCTATAGGAAAATTTATTTAGTAGCAAGAAATATATGTTCCAGAAATATATGCTAATTCGATCCTAGTTTTTGTAGGAAATTTTTTCTATAAAAAAAATTTTTTTAAAGAAAATTTTTATTTATTAGTTTTTTTATCGACAAATTGCGAACCGACCATTTCTTACAAATAAAATATTTTTTCAAATATTTAAAAAAAAATTTCTGAACAAAACTTTATTTTTATCTTCAATCCAAAGTTATTGTAGATAGGCTAACGGGATATTTGTGTAAGGACTCTTGGATACCAAGAATTTATGCATGTGCACCTTTTCTCTTTTGCAGCTATTCAGTTAAGTCACTTGTCTGTTTATTTAAATCGTATTTATACAAATCATGACTGAAATAAGGACATGAGAATTATTCTAATGCAATTTAACTTAATTTAGTAATCTCAAGTTCATGGCAATGTTGAGCCTTTAATACATGCTAAGCCATTTTTCTTCTTTGCTTTGGGACCACATCAGGATCCAAGTGGAAGGCTGGAATTTAATCTTCCTTTCACCAGCAGCCTGCTAACCTAAGCCTCGCTTTCATATAAGTCCCGCATTTTATATCCAGTAGTAAATTGCAAAAAGAAAACAACGCTATTATGTTCTTTTTAAATAAATTAATGTTAATATTTTCCTATGATATTTGAAATTTTTTTTGCTGTTTAATTTTTTTCTCGGACTAAAAACTTTAAGAACTTTAGATTAACTTAGTAAAAATATAATAAGTTTAGTTTATTTTATTTCCTGATTAACTAATTAAAAGAAAAAGAGGTAACATATTTATTCGAACAAATTAATTTCTAACTTTTTTCGTACTTAAAGTGCTGCAGTTTTTTTTTATCAATTTATTTTTAATAGAATTTTTAACAATTTTATAGGTGAACTTGTGTGTAAGAATACTTATAAAAGTATTTCTATATTAATTGATGACAAAATTAGAAAACTTTACTAAAATTATTTTTGGGGGGAATATTCGTTTAATATCCTGCACAGTAACACTCACAAACAAACATACCTGCGTTTACAATAATTGTGAAAATAAATAAATATTTCTAGCTGATATAAACACAGATAGAACCAGGTCCTTGTTGAAAAGATGTAGAGTATAATTTTAATTGAAAATTGGTTGAATGGTTGATTTTATTTATTTTAATATATTTAAATGAGCTGCTACACGAGTGTATGAATGAAAATACACACACATGCTCGCACTTAAAGCACTCTAATGTTTAGGCATCTTCTAAGTATTTAAAGGTTTTCTCTTTCCAGCTTGCATTCGTTCCGAGTGTAATAATTAAATGTGTAGGACATGTGTGTATACGAGTATGTATATGTTTCTCTCCTGTTATTTTATTAGTTGTTTTTATTATGGCTTGTGTTGTTCTTGTTGTTCTTACTTTTCTGGGTCCTTGTTCGTTCAAACGTAGGTACGAACGTACTTACGTTTGTTTGTTTATTTGTTTGTTGTTAACAACCACAAAAACACAAAATCTACAACAACGACAATAATAATAACATTTAATGACAACAAGATATAAGACAGCAATAATACAAAACAGCTAGAGGAATAATAACAACAACAACAAGAAAATAAAACATCATTCACAAGCAAACAAATATATAAAACCCACAGCAATAAGGACATTTGCAGAACAAAATGTTGTTCACATTTATAAATGAGAACAACGACAGAAATAAAAACAACCGTTCTTTTTTTTATTTATGTTTGTGGGTTTGGGTGTGGGTGTAGGTGAATGTGTGTGTTCTTCTTTTTTTGGCAATAATAATTTTCACATGTGAGAGTCTAATTGGAAGTTTAATTATTTTATGCGCTAATACACATGCATATTCCAGTACACACACGCACACACACCAGCATTCATTTATTTATTTATATGCATATGTATGAACAGATAGGTGCGTCTATATGTTTATGTTTGTTTGTGGACTTTAATTTAGGTAAATATCCCAGCAAAATTATTGATGGCAAAGTACTTGATATGATTTTGTGGATGAGGAGGAAGGGGTAGGGGGAGGGGCGGAAGTCCTTGCGCTTACCACCTTGATTTACAAACAGCAGCTTTACAACTTCCTTATTCAGAAGCTATTGAATACGAAAGCAAGTGCAAATATATTAAATTGTTTTGCCTGAGTATTGAACTCGTGTCAATTTTTGTATTTGTTGTCCGATTTAAAACTTGTTTTTTTCGAATATCCCTCCAATTAAAAATAAAAATCCTCTTAACTTCTTCATCTGGTACATGAAGTAAATGAATAAACTAATTCGAGGTAATGGAAACGGTAACTACAACATATTACCAAACATGTTACTGGGCTGCTAAAAATTTGTACATAAAAAAATTGTTTAGCAGTTGGCTTGATGCAACCAACTGTTTGTTAAACAATTAAAGCAATAACAAAATTTTATTATAAAAATAGTCACATGCGTATGAACATTAATTTACTAAAGCTGGACGTGGAGGCTGTTAATAAGATTAAAAGCAATTTGTTCAACTTCTAGGAAAATTAAACTTTTCACAACGATTTAATATAATCTTTCGAGCATGAGAACATGATAAAATTTATTTTTAATAACTTGTAGCCATAATAAAAAGTTATGAAAGCCCTCAAGTTGTTTAAGTATTTACAGATATTTTTTTAAAGCAATCAAACCTAATTACATTTTCAGACGTAATAGAGAAGGACATTTAAAATTACTTTTATAAAACACAATTAATAAGAGGGATTACAAATTTTTACTGTGTATTTTTGCACACGAACTAACAAATAAAAATTAGTTATGTTTAACAGTTTTACCCACATAAAAGCAATTTAAAACTTAAAGCCACTTGGAACTCTTTCGTACAGTCACATCAGCTATACGTGAAATAATTTAAAAACTTTTACTCATCTAATTTTTGCGAATATCCATTGATTCGTATACAAATAAATTGACATTTTCTAATTTAAGAACTACAGTGCGTATGATTAATATTGAATTGTCCAAATTCCTCAAAAAAAACTTAATAAATTTGTACTTGCAAATTCAATTGTTCTAATCCGTACTCATAAAGTCAAAGAATGCATTAAAGTTATAGAAATGTGTAAAAAGTTCCCTAGAAAACTTAAGAAATGTAACCGAAAAATATATTAAAAAATATTTCTTAAGAATCAAACAAGGATAAGGATTTTTCATACATTAGCGATCTCAAGTGTCATGGTATATTTGTTTTCACAAGTCTTAACCGCTTAAGTCAATTGCGTACAAGCTTGGGATTCTGCTAAGCGATCGTGTCTATGATCCTACTTGCTAACAATCTCGCTAGTTTGTAAGTTTTCTAGGACAGATACCATCTGTAAAAATAATAAAAATAAAAATAAACCAACGGCTGATTGCAAGCGAGTTCTGAGATTTGATTAAAATTAATACATATATTGAATTAGGATATGACTTTTTCATTTCATTTAAATAATTTTTATTCGAACCATTATTTTTATTCGAATAATTTAATTTTATTAAAATTAATATATTGAATTAGTATATCGAGCCATACCCGCCAAAATAACGTAAGCAACATATTTTCAAAATTAAGTTTTTAATGCACAATTGTTCTGTAAGTAACAACACGTTGTCCTGTAAAATATAGTATCGATAATCCGAATATTGAGAGAAATATAATCCTTTCAATTTTAATGTATCTCACATACATACGCCTAAAGTAGTGACCGCAAAATAACGTAAGTAACATAAAAACAACGAGAGAGCTGCCATATAATTCGAAAAATATAAAGCTGAAAATAAAAATATTACAAATAACAATGCAATCAACGTAGAAACAAAAATTATTTTATTATGTTTATCCTTTTTTTTTTTGTAAAATGTGTATTCACTGCTAGTTTCGTTTATTGGTTTGAAGCAAGTTGTATTAAAAAACCTAAAAAAGACAAGTGTGTGTTATGTGAAGAATGGAAAAATTTATGCAGCAGTCACGAGCAAACAGATGATTTAAACTCCATTTAAAAAATAAGGACCTAACCAAAGATATATTTTTGAAAGACCAAAAGAAAGGAATGGAAAACAATTCTATTTTGTGTGCAAGCTTCGATTTGCAAAAATTTTTGAATACACCTTACAGTAAAAGTATGACTCTTTTTTTATTCGAGAAAATATGCATTTTACAATTTAAGTATTTATGAAAACATTACAAGAAATGGATTTTGCTTTTTATGGGGTGAAAAAGATGGCAAACGAAGTTGTATTGAAATTTGCACGGCGTTATATAGTTAGAAGACAGTTCGAGAATTAAGCTTATATTGTGATAGTTGCATGGGGCAAAATCGCAACAAAGCCATGCTGGCCATGATCTCATATTTTATTAATTCGTGTTCCACGTTAAAAACATAAAAATTACTTATTTATTACCTGGGCACACTATGATGCCAGTGGATTCTGTTCACAGAACTATAGAAGCATTCGTTCGTAATCGAACAGTATGGGAGTGGCCAACATTTATTTACAGTGCAAGAATAAACCCTTGTGTATACGAATGTATTTCATTGCAAAATTCAGATTTTTTAAATTGGAAGACATTTTCCCAAGAAATTAAAACTAAAATTTGTTTCCCTGCGTTCTGCTTTTTTTGAAATAAATAAAATTTCTCTTAAATATGGCTAGTTGGATAATAGCGAAGCTCAAATAATTAATATCGGGCTGAACGCTTGTATTCAACGACCTTCTGTTGCATATTCTCAGGAATTAAAAATTTCGTCACTTAAATTTAAAGATATAAAAGCTACGTGTGAGAAAAACAGTATTCCATCAATTTTTCATGATGAATTTCGGCTCAAACACTCCAATACGATAACACATGTTCTGAATGTAACAAATGAGGAAGGTGAATAATACATGATTTATTTATTTAAATATATAAGTATTTAACACGTTAAAGTATATACCGTCACCTAAAATACAAAGAGCCGTACCTAACAAAAAATTCAGAACCTTAATTTTGATTGAATGAGTTGATATTAAAAATACAGCTGTCAAAAAAATAACCGATTTTAAAATTACGGACTTTTAGATTTTAGGTGACGATATGTGTATATAAATATATGTTCTATATACATATGTATGTACATATTACAAAAATTCAAGAAAGTAAATATTTAAGTTGAAAATAAAATTTTAAGTTGAGAATGATAAAACGTAAGTAGCAAATTTTATTATTACCTGGTTACTAACGTATGTGACAAACAATTTTTGGAGATGATCAAAAACACTTTTGTAAATGGAAAATTAACGATAATACAAATCTAAAATAACCATAAGAATATTTATAGGCTATTATAAAAATTTCGCCAAAAAAAAAAAAAAAAATAAAGTGAATCGGAAATCGGAAAAAAACTTCTCCTGTAAAATTAGTTTTTTGTTGGTTACGTTATTTTGGAGGTTATGGCACGACATTTACTCATAAATTTCATTTAAATAATTTTTATTCGAACCATCATTTTTATTCGAATAATTTTTATTCGAAGTATACAAATATTTTTATATGAAAATCTTCTATCTATTTATTTTTATTTGTATAATTTTTAATTACAGTGGCATGTGTTATTAGCTTGATTTTTAATCGAATTATTTTTCTTCGAATTATTTTTATTCGAATATATTATATGAATATATGTACATATATTATTTATTATTTATTTTTATTTGTATAATTTTTAATTACAGTGGCATGTGTAATTAGCTTGATTTTTAATCGAATTATTTTTATTCGAATATATTATATGAATATATGTATATTATTTAAATAAATTTTATTTTAAAAATTATTATATGGAAACAGTTTTATTTAAAAATTTTTTATTTGATTTATTGTACAGACATATGTAATCGATTAATCTAGAAATTATCAAAGAATTTTGAATATGAGAATTATTAATTATTCATAAACAAATTATTTCAATCTAACCAAAGAGATATAACTAAATTAACCCATTTCATCTTAACTGAAGTTTTCGCTGTCTTAAGGGGCTGTGCACATATTACGTAACGCTGTTTTCAGAGATTTTATACCCCCCCACCCCCACTGTAACGCTTTTTAATAATTTTTCAGTACAAAATTTCCAATCCGTAACAAATCTTTAACTCCCCCCCCCCCCTTGAAGGGTTACGTAATATGTGCACAGCCCCTAAGTCAAACTATTTTATTGTGATCTTTTTTCCCCCTATTCAAAGTCTTCTTAGGAACAATTTTACATCTTTTTTAGATGGACACATTATTTAATTAAACCAACAAAAATATAGCGACAAACTGCTAAACAATTAATTTTGTATGTGTATGTGTGCGTGTGTGTGTGTGTGCATTGCAATGCAACTAAATTATGAGTATGACAAAAAGAGGTCTAAATATGGGTGTTAGTACAGAATGAATGAGTGTGAGTGTGTGTGTACTTTTTGCTTCATTATAGTTTGAGTGCGACTGTTTGTAACGAAAACATTTATGGTATATGTTTATTTATAAAAGCAAAATGGTTGTCACACATAACAAACCATGCTCGTTGTATACAAAATATTATAAAATATGCACAAACGCACACACACACACACACACTCACGTAAATACAGAGACACCAATTTAAACCGACAACAATGCTTAAACACATGTATGTTGTATGCCAACACATGAGAATGCTTAACCAAAGACTAATACTCATACGCACACACAAACAAACAGCCATTCCAATTTACAAAATACCAATTGTTTATACATTGTTAATTGTAAATGCATGTACGAATGAGTCTTATTAGATATGGATGTATGCACGTGTGTTTGTGTGTGTGTGCAAGGAATTTTATCCCTGTAGTTTTTTCGTGACAATTTACCCCAAAAGTGGCAGTACTAGACAATGTGGACTGGTTATAAAACTATCCACATTGATCCTATACTCTGAAGACTGGTTATAAAACTATCCACATTGATCCTATACTCTGAAGACTGGTTCTAAAACTGTGGAAAATTTTACTGTCATTTTGTGCAGGCACTTAGCTGTCTTTTTGTGTCGCAGATGGTGGATAGTAAAAAATGTATGTCATTAAGCACACATAGCTTAAGTAGTACAATACAAGTACCAGTGAGTGTAGCTGAGTGGGTTGAGATGTTGATTAGCAGTCGGAAGGTTGCTAGTTCAATTCTCAATACAGTCAAAATACATTTACAAAAATAGTGCAATGTTACGCATCCTTACTAAGTTACAAGTGGGCTGTAGGAACATTATTGTACTGCAGTGGGAATAACCAGGATGAAGATGACTAGGATAAAGATAAATAAAATAATAAGAATAATAATAAAAAAATAGCTGAAAGCAAAATTTAATTATTATATTAATTAATTATTATTATCTTTTTAATTAATAAATGAATTTGTTATGTTTTTTTTTTGACGAAATAATTTTTTTTTTTTTAAGTTATATAAATTATAAAATGACTTTTATTTCATAAAAAATAGGGAATGATTTGGGGTTTTTAAGGGAGTGGTTTGGCAGGTATAAGGAGACAGTTAAGGGTAAGCCAAGAAGAACCAGCTTAAGAACTGTCTTTTTGTGGCCTCTTGGTGACAATTATCCCCATCGTAGGACATCCCCTTGTTAAAGTGGCCAGTCATATGGCTAGCATTCGGACTGGTTGTGTCATAAAGGGGCTAGTATTATAACCAGCTCGGAGACAGCCACTTGAACTACAGGGATGTGTTCAAGTGTTTGCTTTGTGTTTAATTTTTGCCTAATATATGCCTTGCATGTATATTTTTTGTGTTGTTCTATTGTTGAGGAGGCTGTAATATTCCAAAATTTTCATTATTACATTCGTGTTATTCTGAATAATGAGTAAAAATATTTTGAAACATTAAATGTTTCATACATTCATATACAAGTGCACAGAGATAATAAAAACCACACTCATGTTAAGTACTTACACACACTCTCAAATAGGACTACAGCAATAACAACTACAACAACAACAACAAGAAAAAGCAAAATTATCAAAAATTTGTTAGAAAATATTTGGCAAAATTAACGTTTTGAATTACGACTACAACAGAATGAACGAATGTAAAAACATTTACACTTCCCCCCCACCCCCAAAAACCCTTCAGCAGTGCTAGAAATTTTATTTTTGTTCTTCAAGAGAACTATTAAAGAACAGTTTGTTTCGTAACACAAAAAAAATGTCTTATAAATTCAATAATTAATACAAAAACTTTGGTAGAGTGGATGTAGTAAAAGTGTGCTAAATGGCAACATTTAACAAGCAAAACAAAAATACGAGTACTTTTACACAACAGCTGGGTGTTGTAATGCAGTGTTGTTTAGCTTGTATTTCAAGAGTGTGTTACAAATTGTATTGAAGTGCGAGAGATGAGAAGAATATGTTACGGCAACACCCATAAATAGTCACACGGTTGTTTGTTTGATGTTTTCAGGAAGGAGAACTATTACATATTTCGGTTATATTTAATATTTGGCTTGTAATAAAACTACATACACGTACAATTGTGTAAATAATAGGTACAGTAAATTGTAATAAAGAAAATTGTATTTCAAAAATGCAACACAAAATAAGAAATATTCATGATTTTAAGCCTTTTTTTTCATTTTAATGTGAAGTAAAGCTTAATTTTTTTTATCTTAAAATTCTCTTTTGCTTTTAGAAATTGAAATTTTAAAGAAATCCTGTCTATAACAAGAGTGACAATGATTTTCAATTAGTAAGAGATAAATTAATATTAATCATACGCACCAGTTGCCCAGTTGAATGTAAAGAAACCGAAGAAGGTATTTCTACTTCCATGTTAACATCGCATATATTTTACATTAAATCTTGTATCATGTTAAGTAGAAATATGTTTGCTGCACAATGGCACGTTTTTTCAAGAATACTGTATCAGATATATTTTTTAAAATACTAAAGCTTTCTTGAATCTTTTTACGCAGAAAAGTTTAATTCTTTTTTGGTTTTAATTACTGAAATTTTGAAGAATAAAACTTACACTGATTTTTAATTATAAAAATCTTTTGAGTTATCAATCATAACGCCATGTTGCCCATGTGAAATTAAAACATGATGTCCCCCAGCAAATTCAAATTAAATCTATAGTGTAGATCAAATACTGTTCAAATACGTTTTGACGCACAATGGCACATTTTGCCAATTGATTGTATCTGATAATTTTTTTCACATATATGAACTACGAGTCCTTCTCTAAAATTCGTTACTTGCAAAAAAAAAATTTATTTGCATTTGTTAAAGTTTACGTCTGGGGCAGTTATATTTCCCCTCTTTTATATATTTTTATAGAGAAACGGTAAACGAAAATCTTTTAATTTTTTACATTGCAGGTATTAACTTTATTCACTTTTGTTATGTGTAAAATTCTTTGCCAAACATTTTTGTGACACATTTAGAAATTTCTAACAATTTGCTTTACGGATCTTTCTTGTCCTTTAGTGGAAAAAATTTACCCAAAATCTCTTTAAACAACGTTATATATTTCTCATCGAGTTCGAATGCAGGTATTCAAGGACAACAAAACTGCAGGGAAATGCTAAAAGGAAGTGAAAACTTGACATGTGCTTATGGGTTAAGTTCATACAAAAACTGTATGCAAATTTACGCTAAAGAAAATTACGATTTAATTTCTAATTGCATTTGATGACCAAGACAATAAATTATAATTGCGGAAATTACTTTTGTAGTGAAGGACGAGCAAGGTTAATTTTCTAGTTCATGAAAAAAAATCATATCGAATAAATACACGAAATTTACATATGAATAATAAAAACATTTTTAATTAATATCAATCATACGCACTGTTACTTTATTTTATTAGATAATGAACGGTCTGCCAATAGCGATTTCCGAATTTTCAGAGTTGATAGCGACCATATTGTTGAAGCTACATTTGTCAAATTAGTTGTCATTTATTCAGTCTGTTTTTTTTCAAATAACCATTGTAGGATGTGCCATTCAACAACACGTGCAAATAATAAAATTGTTTTATCAAAATGTCAGTTAGCATCTGGTTTTAATTTTGATCGAAATATCATCATCATCAGCGATGAGTCCCATTTCTGGATGAATGGGTACGCGAACCAACAAAATTGTCGAATTTCCACAAAAGATTCAAGAACGTCTAATGCATCTCGAAAAAGTCACTGTTAGGTTTGAATTTTAGGCTGGCGGCGTCATCAGTCCATATTTCTTTGAGAACGACGTTGGCAAGGCCATCACTGTCAACGGCGAGAAGTACAGGTCGATGATTATCAACTTCTTTTGGTCTGAATTGAATGATCTAGCCACTAACGACAAGTGTTCTCAACATGTCGGCGCTACGTGCCACAGAGCTAATCCCACTGTAGATATTCTCCACAAGCAATTTAAGGGCATGGTCATCTCACGCATAAGTAATGTGAACTGACCACTGATATCGTGGGGATTTCTTATGTCACGAAGAAGCCACAAATCACAAAGGAACTTAAAGCCAACATAATCCATGCCATCGGTCACACTCACCCCAACTTTAGAGTCATGGAAAATTTGCCATTTCGGATGCGCTCCGCCCAGAGAATCAGTGGCGGACATTTGAACGTTGTTATACGCCGAACATAATGGCATGAATTGATCTTTTATACGCATAAAAAATTTCGATGATATCTCACAAACAGTTTGTTTTATTTAAATATAAAGAGAGAAAGCGCTAATGAAAGACCCTTTACAAGAAGTTTTACCTTGAGAACAAGTGTACCTTTAATCACAATCCTTGATGTTTTTATTTGCCATTTCATATAAGCAGTTTGTGTTGTAAATTATTTTTTCAAGTATCTATTGCATAGTTTTGTGTTGCAAAAATCTACTCTATTTAAATTTTTTTGTTGCTGCATACTTTTAGGTAGCTTTTGTTAAACACCTTTGTGTATGCAATGGTGTGAGTGTGTATATGTAGTGCAGCAAATACCATTTTATTTAAACACATAAATATTTCTTCCCTGTTCATTTTCAGAAGTTTTATTATCACTGAAAACACAGAACCGATGAACAATATTTCTACTTTATTATTTTCATTATTTTTATTACAAGTAGCAAATGTTTATTACAGCCCCACAACAACACACTTTCATCTTTATGTTCAATATAAAATTTTTTTGTCCTTTGTATTTGGTATTCGCATGCATAATGTTTAGTTTTTTTTTTTTTTTTTGCTTACTGTATGTGATTGTGTGCTTATTAATGGTTGTGTGTGTGTGTTATGTGTGTTTGTTTCATTGTTTTCTGTTCTGGTTTTTTCAACAAAGAACCCAACATCAATTTAACCGTTTTCATGTGAATTTAAACAATAGAAATTTTTGGTGATAATTATTTGGCACAAAAATTCTACATAAAAGCAAAAATAAAGATTAAAACAAAAAGCGCTGTCATTTGTGAAAATTTGGTGGATGAGTGATTGAATGTTGTTTAAATTAGAATACCATAAAGAGAAAGCAACACACACACTCAAACATTTAGGAATACAATTACACTAATTGTGTGTATGATTACAGTACAAAATTAAACTTTAAACAGATTGTAAATTTTCATTTAAATTTATTGATGTCCTTAAAGACTTTTTGTAGAGCTTTTTTGGCAAATATTTTTGTAAGACATTTAAACACGACCACAACACAATGGATCCAATTGGGTCTCCAAATGGATGTGTATTTCACACTAGCCTTCCTTAACACGGCCACGATGCGAACAATAGGATGATTTTAATCCTTTTTTCGAAAATGTGCAAAAACACCCATACAGCCATATAGTCGTTAGTGGGTTAAATTGGTTGACAATAATATTCATAGTAGTGTTTTTCGTAAAAGTGCTAAAAATTGGCCGTTAGAACCTTGTAGTTTTAATCATGTTGTACAGTGAATACCAAAAAAAAAAAAAAAATTAGAAAAGTAGAACACAAAGAAAAAAAAACGGATTAAGTTTAAAACAAAAAACAGAAAATTTTTCAATAAAAACTCAAATTTTGAAATTTTAAGCTTTTAAAAGATATATAAAAACACCTCGTATTACTTTTCAGACGCAAAATATCAAATAACTATTGCATGAATCCTGCCACTTTTAGCAATAAATGTTTTACTAAATACATTCGATATAATTAGCTTTTAAATTTAAACAAAATTCTATATAAATAAATAAATTAATTAATAAAAGAAGAAATTGAATGGGTTTTAATTTTTGTAATTTGATATAATTAAATAAATTAAAAACAATCAATACTCTACATTTTACGGAGAATTTCAATCAATTTCATTATATGTAATTGAATTGTATTGAATTAAATTGTAAATTATGCTCATTTTTTCTTTACAGTTTTCACTGACAACAGCAACAACAACATAAAGTTATAGAAAAATTCAGAATAACATAAACTTTAATAAATAATTTACCAATTATTGCTCATCAAATGGCATTTTAAAACATTATTTTTTTTATTTTTAGCAGCAAAAGTCACTTTAACACAAAATTTAAATTATTTCATGCATTTTTTATTTAGTGTACATTTTTTTATTTAGAATAAAAAAACATTTAATTGCTATTGAAAACTAATTATAAATTAATCGAAAATGGCATTTCAATCATATTTAAAAGTTAAAAGGTACTTGCAATAATTAATTAACACATAATTATTGAGAAGATTAATTGGAAAATGAATGTTAAGGCCCAACTATAATATGCATATGCTAGCTTAAGTCAGCTTAAGCAACTGTGCGAATACATGTAAATCGTATGTGGCAACTATAATGAACTTAAGCAAAATTTTCGTTAAGTTTTATGAAACGTCATTTGCTTAAGCAAAGTGCGAAACTGAACGCACATTCCGTACGGAATCAGCTTTTCTACTTATACATACATACATATGTATGTATGTTTGTACGTAAAAATAAATTAATTTTGAAAATGGAAAAAGAAGACGAAATAGTTTACATATAAAATTTAATAGAAAATGTGGAAGAAAAGAAGTGTCTGTACACGAGAGTGAAATTTCATATATGTACATATGTATGTATTTTATTTAACATATTTTATTTCCACTAATGTATATTTTAGTACTTTTGCCCTTAAATAAAATAAATACTACAAAGTACATAATTTCGGTTGTATCTTTTCTTATTATTAGTAAAAATAATAATATACGTATATTTTAGCATATTTTTTTTTTAATTACAATCGTTTTATATATGTACATTTGAGTACAAGACTCAATTTGTTTAGGATAAATAAGAAGATACAAATTTTTCGAAAATTTAATTATGCTACATATGTATGTGTGCAACTATGACTACTTAAATTTTAAGTCGTATAAGTACATTATAGCCACCTAAAAGTCTCTGCAAATTTGCTTAAGCATTTGACAGACTTTTCGTTCAATTTTGACATTAGCTTAAGCCAGCTTATGCATATTATGGTTGGGCCTTTAATTATCTAAAAAAAAGTCTGGCAAAATATGCATAACAAATGTTGCAAAAAAGAAGTAACAAACAAAAAAAAAACAGAAAAATTGTAGCCAGAGAGAAAGAGAGAGAGAGAGAAGACTTTTACTATCTCGCCCCTAATTCCAAAAACATGGGTATTACTGGGAACAAGAGATCGGGAAATTTTGTTGTTCCGTCAAAAAGAATTCTGCTGGTAAAATTTTTAAAAGCCCCAAGGAAACAATTTTCAGCTTTTTGTTTGACCCCTCCCCATAGCAAGGATTATCCGTTAAAACTTGTCGAAAGTTTTAGACATTTTCGTTATTTCGATATTGATTTCGAATTTATCTAAAAAACTAGGCTTTTCACAATTTAACATAACCTAAACAC
Source organism: Lypha dubia (assembly GCA_947311025.1). Taxonomy (NCBI): domain Eukaryota; kingdom Metazoa; phylum Arthropoda; class Insecta; order Diptera; family Tachinidae; genus Lypha; species Lypha dubia. The sequence goes on along the minus strand of OX371263.1, from coordinate 27,400,591 downwards.
ATGCATATTTGATTATTTAAAGCAATTTAAAATTTTCTAAATTCTATGAATATTTTCGAAAATAAGTTTAAACAACTCTTATTAAGAAATTTTGTCAATAAAACATTTATTTATATACGTATGATTTAAAAAATATTCTATTTAGCACTGATTGCAATATTTCGAAATAAATTTCATATTTTCGAACATACATGTTTATATGTATATGGAAATATAAAGTTTTTTTTAAACATGCATAGATAAACATTTGATATTTACATACTTTTTGTATATTTAAGGATTATTTCGAAAATTAGAAATTATGTTACAATTTTCGAAATTACATAAAAACAATGAAAGTTAAGGTATGCCGTGAAAAAAAGAAGTTTATTTGTATTTTGTGTTATTGGTTATGATTTTGTTAAATATTTCGAATTTTCGATAATGTACAAAAGCACCTGCTTTTAAAAAAATATATATAACTAATTGTCTTATGCATATTGTGTTTTAAGTAGTATAACGTTTTTCATCATTTTTAAAACTTCGCAACTAGTTTCGAATTTTCGAACATACACAAAACATCCTGAAATTTATAAAATGCTTGTTCATACAGCTTAAGAAAGTCAATGCGTCTAATTAACACGAGAGGCGGTCAAACACTGCTCTAAAAATGAACACAACGCGCAGAGTTGCAAAAAAGAGAATTAAGCCTAACTTCTCTATTCTATCCCTTTCCCTAAGTTTTGGCACTATGAATTGCATAAGAAGGGGTCATCCCTTATGTGCTGGTCCTACACAAAATAAAAAATTGTTATGTATTATACTTTTACGGCCTTTTTATTACTTCGAAGGTAATTTCGAATTTTCGAACAAACTAAAAAATACTTAATTTAAAAATATTAATATATATTTTAGATTAAGATTTCTTTTTTTAATTAGCATAAATTTTTTTTACTGTTTAAAATTTCGAAATAAAGTTTAAATATGCGAACATATGCAAAAACTAGCAACATAAATCATTAGAAAAACAATCTGTATAAATAAAAACAATAAATTTCTATTCACATTTTTCTATTCACATTGTCAGACAAATTTTATATTTTACTTTCGATTATTATATTTGAAATTTTTATATTTAAGAATTTCCCCTTTCCTTTATATTGCATTGATTTATGTGTGTACATTTGACCTTTATATATATTTGCTTTCTTTCTTCTTAATTAACTTGTAAATTTTAATTAAATTTTATGCCAACATTCCAATGTTTGCATTTACCAAAATGAGAATTTCATGTAGCATAATTTTAGGCCGCCTCCTAGCAAACGACCACACCATAATAAAAATTTGTATCTCTTCTACGATATTAAACACATAGAGACAGATGTTAGTTTAATATCTTTCTGTATAAATCTAGAACAGTGTTTGCTTTTTGATAATATTTTATTAAAATTATTCAAGCAAATATTTATGTAATCATAATATTGCTTGGCCAGAGCTACCAAAAAACATCTTAATATTTTAAATTATTATTGGTTTTGTAATAAAATTACAAAATTTCATTTGTTCAAACAATAGAAAATGCACAATAAATACATTTACAATGTTTAATAATCTTTAATGTGTGAAATAATATTATTAAATATTCAATAACACTAACAACAACACAATAACTTTTATACTTGAGCTCTGCTCTCTCCCTCTCTCTCTCGTGGTATTGTACCCCAACACAGGCGCACACATACAATCACTGAGATAATAATACATCTCCATACGTCCTTAGATCCAATTACATAAATATATGTTTTAAAATCTCATTAGTTTTTGAGTGTGTGTGTGTGTGTGTGTGTGTATGGTTGTGTTTATGGGATGAATATGGAATTATAATTTAAACAAAATTTAACTAAATAACATTTTTAAAGTTTTTGCTTTAGAAAGGAAACTTTAAATTGCAATTAGATAAACACACTTACTTAAAAGTGTCTAAGTGTTTTTGTATGTACACATACATATATGCATTTTATAGTATGTGTGTGTGTTAGTGATTTTAAATGTATTAAAATTCTATTCTATTTTAGTAATTTGAGTTTTTTATTGTTAAACTTAAATAGCAACAAAAATACAATAATACTTTTGAATAAGACATAATCAGTTTGTCATAAGTGTCAAAGGATTTGATTTAAGTGTAATTATAAAAAAAAAGTATGTATATGACACATATCACAGCAACAATAACATTAGTTGAAAGACAAATAAATACAAAATTTGAAACTGGAAAACAAATAATTTTAATAATAAATTTATCAAAGAAAAGGAAGTGTTTGCATACGACAATAATTGATCGTGGTTGAGGGAATTAAATAATAGATAGTGTCTTAATTTGATAAGGAAAAATTATGTATGCATAGACTGAATACCAAATTATAGTGAAATTTTAAAAGCAAAAAATATTTTTAATGCCAAATGGCATCAGTCGATTTTGTGGGATATTTGGCAATGATTCCGTATTAGTAAGAAATTAACCCTTGAAACACATGTTAGATTTTTATTTACTTCTGGCGTTCGAACTAAATTTTAAAATTTAGTTTCATTGAGGACATACAGAACAACTTTTTGTTAAATGATTTTTTTTTCAGGGAGTATTTGCCAATTTTTTCAAGAAATGAACGAGCAAATCTTCCATACGGACACAAGTTGGGACGATAAAATATTTCACAAATATGTTCCTTGAATTATTTTACATAAAAATGCTGAAGCCGTTTTATTACTAAAGTGTAAGAATAGCTATTTACTTCTTAGTTACACTGTGTTGTATATTTTGATTTAAAAAAATAACGATATTTACTTACTTTGTTATAATAAAAATTTAAAATTTTCAGCTAATCTGCAAAGAAATTTAAAAACAATAGAATTGAAACTCATTTTTAATAAAAATCTAACAAGAATATTAAAATGAAAAATTAAAGTATTCAGCTACAGAATTTAACTCATGACCCTAAACATGCCATATTTCATGATTAAAATTTAACTTCGAAAAAGTTTTCATAAGTATTTCTCTATATAATCTCAGAATATTTCTAATCATATTAAATAAAATATATTCAGATTATTCGAAAACAATGACTTGAATAACAGAAAAATTTCTCAAAACAAAACCAAAAAACAATGTTATAAAAATTTAATTTATATAAAAAAAATTTTCACAAAAAAATACTAAGTAAAACAGCAACCATTACAAGCTTGCATTTAGTTACAAGGTCAAGCGCAGTCAAGCAAAGATTGAGCGAGCAGCTTAAATATCTTTCAAAAGCAATTGAATTTCAAATCTGAAATACTCATATAAATACTGTTATTGCAAAAGAAAAATAATTTTTAATTTGAAGTAATTTCAAACTAACAGCTGTTTAACAATTTTAACTGAATACCAACCAAGCGGGTGTTAGAGAGCCAGGGGTATAAAAGACGCACCTGCGCAGTTAAATTTTTTCTTTTACTTGTAAAACGCGTCTTTTCTAACAATACTTGTAACAAACAAGTAGCTAAGCTAAGCTTGTTTCTCGGCTGTGTGTTAAACTTGGCTTTTTTGTTTTTGTTGTTGCGTGTTTGAACGTGCTTACGATACAGGTTTAAGTTAATAAAACTTTAAAGCGCTGAAATTAATTTTTGTGCCTGGTTGATTTTTTTCTTACGATTTGACTTGAAGCAGAACTTTTTGTATAAAAAAAATATAAAAGTTAAATAATCATGGTGTAGAACAGGTTTTTGTTGTATTGACAGAAGCAAAATTATATATTAACAAACATAGTAGACATAATATAAAAGTATACTTAAAGAAATTTATTTTTATAAATGCAAAATTCTTCTAAAACGTAACTAACATTTAAAGAAATATCTTAAATTTTTGTACAAAAAATTGCGTAAAATAGTTTTATACTAAAAATAAACTTTTAAGATTAAATCTTAGAACATTTAATTATTTTCGAACTTAAGTTCGAATTTTCGAAGTTGAACAGAGTCCATTTTCAATTTTCTTCAAATCGGACATCAAAATTATTGATTTTTTAACAATTTATTATATGTACATATTCGAAAAATTTCAGGCCTATTGTTCAATATAGATATATGTAAATTAAAACAGCTGACGAAAGTCAATAAAGTGTTGAGGTGAAATTAAAATTCTCTAAATAAAATTCAAAAGCAATTAAGAACTTACATAAGTTCGAATTTAAAGAAATAAATTTAAAATATGCTTGGTAATCATCTTAGAAAACTGTAATTTTCTTAATTTTATACAAAAAAATTGCCTACACACATTGAAAAATTAAAGAAAAAGTTTTTAGAACTTGTAAAAATTTCGAACTTAAGTTCGAATTTTCGAAGTAACAAAAATCGTTAAAAAACGTATACAAAAATATTGAATTTATACTATTTGCATAGCCATTTAATATAAACGAAATTTTTCGAACATAGTTTTTTCATTTCTAACATAGCCTACGAAAAAAATTTCGAGAGTGTCAATAATTTTTTTTTCAGTGATCTAAATATGTAATCATATTCATTTATCAAAATGACTAGCAAAAAAAATAAATTAATGAACAAGAATAAAATTAGGCAGCGGGGGAAGCAAACAAAAAAAAAACTCAATATCAAATGTAAACAAGAAACAGCTGAGCTGAAACATTTTAACAACCATAAAATCGACAGTCAAACAAGAAGATAAAAAAAAAATTAAAATAAAAAATGAAGGTACAACTAAAAAAATTAGATATGAAATATTGCCAAACATAAATTAAATTACGCCACTGAACCTGAATGGCGAATCACCAGACAAATAAAATGAAATGTTTAATTTTTTGGCTTTTTAACAAACAAACAAATAAATATTAGAATAAATTAGCGAGATACGATCAGGCAAGTAAAAAAATTAAATAAACCTTGAATAAATTATTCGGCAATTGAAATTTTTAAAGTTTTTTTTTATTTTGTGAAAGAAAAAGGTTCTGATTAAGAGCTTATTTTTAAGATAAATACCAGTCAATTAGTTAATTAAAGTACAAGGGAACTTAAGGCGGAAGTTTCAAACACTATTTTATAGATTTAATTTAGTTCGAAATTTTTAACTTTATTTCCAAAGTTTGTAAAAGGAGTTATTTTAACATTGAAAATCGTTTTAAATAACTTTTTATTCCAATTCTACGATATAGCAATTTTTGTGAATGTCAGAATATTCGAATTCAAATTCGACATCATAGCAAATCTATGTTAACTGAGTTTTTATAGACATAAAGTAGTTCTAAGCCTTATCCAAACTTCGGCCGAAGGTTTAAGTTATTAATTACACACCTTTTACCAATTTCGAAAATTCGAACTTAATTTCGAAATTTTCATAAGGTGTTATTTTAACAAATAATATTATTTTTTATGCATATATAAATTATATATAAATTTTTTATGCAATTTAAAAACTACGAATTTTAAATCGAATAGGCAAAAACAAGCAACTATTTTATAAAATCTGCATTTCTCAGGTGGATTTTAATTTTTTCTGCTTTTTTTAGTAATTATTCGAATATTTCAAGTTAATTTCAAAAATTTTTATAAACAAATGCTAAAATATTTGTTTAAAACATTTTATTACAAAAGTATTAACATTTATATTATACTTGCTTATCACGGTGTGCTTCACTACCCCCCTCGTTATAAAATAAAATTAAAAGTATTTATATATCCTATTGTGAAAATTTAATGACGATCGGTCCAGTAGTTAAGACTATATTACGATTTTTAATTTTCCTAAAAAGGGGCGTGGTCCCACCCACTTTTCTCCTGGTACGTATTCCAAATTATGCCAATACAATATGTACCAAATATCATCGACGTATGTCAAAAAATGCCCAAAATATGGCGATTTAAATTTTTGGGATATATGGGCGGTACCACGCCTCTTTGTCCAATCAAAACTTCATATAGCTTATAATTCATCCGAGAGTTCCAGTTAAATACTGTGAAAATTTCAGGAAGATCGGTCCAAGGGTTTGGTTTTCCTAAAAAAGGGGCGTGGTCCCACCCACTTTTCTCCTGGTACGTATTCCAAATTATGCTAATACCATATGTACCAAATATCATCGACGTAGGTCAAAAAATGCCCAAAATATGGCGATTTAAATTTTTGGGTTATATGGACGGTACCACGCCTCTTTGTCCAATCAAAACTTCATATAGCCTTTAATTCATACGAGAGTTCCAGTTAAATACTGTGAAAATTTCAGGAAGATCGGTTTAAGGGTTTGGCCTCCTATAAGGAACAAACAAACAAACAAACACACATTCGGTTTTATATATATAGATTATGATAATTTTGACTTTAGCTTTATAACTTTTCGGTAATTTGTAACATTTTAAATACCATTTTAACACTCTTGTCAATTTATTTTAATTTTAAGCTTTTATTTATGCTTATATTTTTTTTATTACTTTTCAACTATAAAATAGTTTTATGGCACTGCAGTCACTTGATAATGTAAATGTGTGTCTGTGTGTGCATTTATAATAAATTATTTCCTTTTGCTAGAAACATTTTCTTATGAATACACAGAAAAATTCAAGAGTGAAAAGGGAAAGAGAAAGACAAAAAGCATATAAATATTATTTTTATTTTATTGATTGACCATTACGAACTGCAACAACTCACATTTTATTGTTGATCATAAATTAAAATGAAACAAGTAATAATAATAATAATAATATGATGATGATGATGACGACGACGACGACAATGGCGATGACAACGACCAACATATCTCCAGTTACAGATAGAATTGCAACTATGACAACGTGTATGCCATTAAATGTAAAACATACAAGTGCATACAAATCACATGTGAGCTTGTCTTATTTTACAGATACTGAAACACCACACCGCGTGCAATATGTTTAGGGCGATTGTTTGTATAATTTTTAGAAAACACTATTAAATTTAGAGCAACTGTTTAAGGCCTTAATTTCCATATCGCCTTTTACACTCATTTGATTTTTTGCAAAACAATCAATTCAGGAGCATTAAATATTTACTTACTGTAGCAGAAAATTGGCTTCCAAACAATAAATATATTTTATGACTCATAAAAAACTAACTTGAACACCAACAACAGCAACAACAACAATAAAAAGAAATGATTATAATTTTATGCTAGAAATTAAAAATTCCGGCAAACAGCCAAATAAAAAATACGGGAAAAATTTTAATAAATTTATAAAACAATAATTTTCACTACATAATTTTAAAGAACACAACAAAACAAGGGAAAAACAAAAGAAAGCAAAATACTAATTAAGGAAAATTAGAAAAACATAACATATAAATATTAAATAATTTTAGTCAAAACACGCCAAAAATGAATAAAAAACGATAAGAAAAAGAAATGAACAGGAAACAAGCCAAAAAAAAACAAAACAATTTTATCTCAGTCATTTATTTATCAAAACAAACACACACATACACACACTTAACAAGAACACAGCAAAAATCACACACCCTCCTAAAAAACACACACATAAACATATCTCTATGAAAGCATAAAAGGGATATTATCATTTGCCAGTAAACCAAAACATTAATGGTTTTGGGTGTTGGGTTGTGCCACAGATTGTGAGCGAGTGTGTTTGTGTATGTGTGCGTGTGTGTGTGTTCTACATTAGGAAATTGTGTTTGCTTGTGTAAAATAATGTGATTGTATGTACTTTTGAATTTATTGGTTATGCAGAGGAGTCGGTGGTATTACATCTGTATCATTAGTGGTTTTTACATTTTACATGTTTAATTGCTTATAGTCAGTTAGTCAGGCTATTGGCAAACAAGTAAAGAGGGAGAGAAGTAGTAGAGCGAGAGTGAGAGAGTGGTAGCACAACAATTGTATTACGGATAAACCAAATCCTAAACAGACTAGATTTTTATCTTGAGACATTTATATTTTTATTAAGAAGAAAGCAAAACCAAAAAAAAAAACCAAATTTATTCGTAAAAAACATCCTTTTGCCAAGCTATCATATAAAACCAGAGATAAGAAAAGAAAAAAACAAACAAGCAGCAACAGCAATTGAAAAGTAAAACGGAAAAAAATCTTGCTGTTGCATGTTTAACTGCGGTAGATGTAGATAAACCACAAATAGTAGCAGAAAGAAAGACAAACTGTGAATTTAATTAACAATGGTTTATGGAGTCAACTAAATGAAAGAAATTCAAGGAAAAAAGTTCCGGCAAAAAATCAACACCGCCACTGTTGGTCATAAAACAAACCAAGCAAAAAAAAAAAAAAAAAAAAAAAGAGAGAGAAGACTCTAGATATTGAGTTGTAGGTTTTAAATAATATTTGTAGCGCCAAGATAACAGTGCTAATTATAAAGACCTCAGAGAGGAAAACAGCACAAATAACCGCGAGAAAAGTTGACCAGCAAAACAAGAGAAAAATAATGGAAGGATAATAAAATATAATTAAAGGATTTCTTTTTTTTTTTCTTTTTTTGGATGAATAAATCGCAAGGCTTTCTATTTAACAGCATCTAGGGGGAACTCGGTTCTTTTAAAATTTGTATTATTTTTTTTTTAGAAAAAAAAGTGGGCAGTTTCACAAGCACTACAAATGTAGTTTTCAACAACTTTTTCTCAAGCGATTCACCTGAAATCTCCTACTTCTTTAAAATCTTTTAAAACCAAAGAGTGATTAAGAATTTTCCAAACCATTTCATTACAAAGTACCCCTAAAATAAAGGCACTGACGTAAGCTTTAAAAGCTTTGTTCGTCTCTCTTGTTATTGCAATATTTTTAAAAACTTCCTGTTTAAAGAAACAGGACAATTTTCTTTTAAAATTTTTTAAAATCTTTCTTCTAATTTCTTCGATCTTTTACTAAATTTATTTTCAGTCTGATTTTCCTGAGTTAAAGATCCACGTTTTTGTTTTTTTATAAAAAATTAACAATAACAATCTTTATTTTTAAAAAACCAATATTTCGCTACCAAACAATGGGTAGCTTCTTCAGGGTTATATTACGTTAATATTTATATGAAAAAATGTTTTGTTTGTTTACAAATTTTTGATAGGATATTGAAAAAATTATTTCAAAACACATTTTCTGGCGCCAAATCAAAAAATTAATTTTTGTATGTAGGTACTACCAAGAACAAATTAAAAAGTAGAATTGCAGGACATAAATCAGATTATAAATACAGAAACACTACATTAACACAGCTACATTAACATTGACAGCTTTGTCATTACATTGCGCTAGCTCAAATCATTGTCCTGATTTTAAAAATACATTAATTTTAAACAAAGAAAATAAATATAAGCGTAGATTAATGCTAGAAATGTTACAGATCAGTAAAGTACACAATACACAACGGATTAATTACAAAATAGATACAGCAAATATAGCTCAGAATTATAGATATTTAGTTAATAGAAGTAGAAATTTAAGCTAACTTTTTGTAAAATATGTTGTTTTGTTTTTATATATAAATGCTGTCTATAATCCTTAAGATATGCTTTAAAATAATTTTGTTAATTTGTTCATACAAAAATTAATTTTTTGATTTGGCGCCAGAAAATGTGTTTTGAAATAATTTTTTCAATATCCTATCAAAAATTTGTAAACAAACAAAACATTTTTTCATATAAATATTAACGTAATATAACCCTGAAGAAGCTACCCATTGTTTGGTAGCGAAATATTGGTTTTTTAAAAATAAAGATTGTTATTGTTAATTTTTTATAAAAAAACAAAAAAGTGGATCTTTAACGCGGGAAAATCAGACTGAAAATAAATTTTTGAAAATCCTTTCTTTTATTTTTTTCCAGCAATCAAATTAAGAGTTCAAAGTGTTAAAGTTATTTATTTTCTGTGTATGTGTGTCCTGTAATTTAGATGACTTAACACTCACACGTTCACATGGAGTAGATTATTTATTGAATGGAAAAAAAAACTACTGGTCTGGCATACTAAAAATTTCTATTTGAAATATCCAAAAGGAAGAACACAAAAATATAAATAAAAATATATATTTAAACATCAGCATCATGTATCATTGTGTTGAATTGATATTCTTGCTAATGTTCGTGCTGTTACTGCGGCAGTGCTTTCTGTGTGTCTCTATGTGTTTGTTTTCGGCGGCGTTGTCGTCATTGTGCTTTCTTTTTTTTTTGTTTTTTTGTTTTTTTGTTTTTTTGTTTTTTTGTTTTTTTGCTTTCTTTTATTTAATCTAATAAAAGGTTTCTGGTTCTATTGGCATTTGCCATAAACCCCATTAGTTGGGCGGGGAAAGTTCATGAAGAGTGGGTAATAAAAACAATATCCAGACTATGACAACAAATAAAGTCTGTGTATGGCTACTTTAGATAAAACGTGCACAATCTTGCCATAAGGGGTTTTTGTAGTTGAATGTTTGAAAATAGAAATTAGAAAATGGAAATCTTTGATTTTGAATTTAAAAAAAAAAAACAACTAAATATTTTAATGTTTTCAAATGAATATCTCTGGCACAAAAAAAGCTAAACGATATCAAGTCGAGCAATTAGGATAACTTCCCCCATTGGTAATAAATAGAGCGCAATAGCACATTTTTCTTAATCCATCGTTCTATATTTATTTTTCCATCTCAACAAATCTATAGATAAGTGAAGATGATGACGATGATGATGACGATGACGATGACAATGATATTTGTGTTTGACATGCTGGTAAGAGTCTGGATGTCTTGCCTCGTGTGTAGTATTTGTTAGTGGAAAATATTCTGGTGGATGATAGAGAGATTTAGAGTTTTAGTAAAAATATACTCAAACTTTAATGTGAAATAAGTAGTGAAAGCATGTTTCACACATTAAGTCTTTCAAGAAGACTAGTTAATTTGTTAGACAACAACGAGAACAAAAATTTAAAGAGATTTTAATCTTTTAAGCCAATAAAGTAGAAAAAAAATGATAGTGGATCTCAGATTATGGCAGAGCAGCTAAACGCTTTTAATTTTCTTATAGATTTTAAAGTTATACTTTTTTTGGATAATCTACAAAATCATTCTTTGATAGTCTGCTATTTTTTTTTGTTTGCATTTTTTTAACGCCACCCATTTAAAAGTTTAAAGTTTCTGTGTTTTATTTTCCAAATGGAAAAATCTTTAAACTGTTGAAAAACTTTCCATTCGTTGGCTCTTGTTTAATTTATATTCATTCCCTTTTCCTTAATATTCTTGTGATTTTATTGCTGCTAATTTTTCTTCTTTCTTCTCCCAGTTTTCGAAATCTATTTATGTTCATATAAAAAGAGTTAACATCTATTTATTGGATCACGCTTTTAAAGTAATTTTCTTTAAGCAAAGATATATACAGTGTCATGGCATGTTTGTTTCCTTGTAGGGTTCAACAATACACAACAGACATTTATATAAAATACAAACACAAGTACTATAGTCAGTCCACTTAAACATACGCACACTTTGTCTGTATGTATATGTATATTTGTATCGATTATAAGGTTAATGGTTATTTTAGCTTATATTTTACAACGTCTAGCATCTCCTCTTGCTCGTCCTCTATATAATAAAAACCAATTGAAAAGCAAAGAATTCAAAAAATAAACTAGAGAAATAAAATGCTTAATTGTCAAATCGCTTTAACATACATTTAACCGGATTCCTTATTGGCCAAGCGATTATTTTCCCTCTGACTTGTTGCAATAATAAAAAAAAAGAGAAAAAAGTTAACATAAATTAAAACGAAAAATACTATTTTTTCAGCATTTTTGCAATTGTTTTTTTTTTTTTTCTTGTTGAAACAAATTGCAAAAAACAGTATTTTAACAATTTTTGTTCTGCTTTTTGCCATCATTTTTCTTTTTCGGCTTTTATTATTTATATACACACAGATTCACCTTCATTCTTTTAGTGCTATAAAATATAGTTTTTCGTTGTTTTTTCCATACAATAAAAGTCCCGTTATTAATTTCCTGTTAAAATTTCCATTTACACAAAATTGTTTTCCTTGCTCTATTTTTTCCTGGAGTCTGGTTCGGGTAAACGAAAGTAATAAAACTTCACCGGTCTTTCCAGTGTTGGTTTTAATATTAATTTATGCAAAAACTTCTCGTTGATTTTTTTTTTGTTCTTTTCAATTTTATTATTACATATTTCGTGCTTAATTAAATGTAAATTGCATTCAATTAAAATTGTAATTTATTTAACAACTCCTAAAAGTATGCATTACAAATTCACATAAATTCAAGCGTTTCAGATATGCTATGGAATTTATTTAAAAATATATTTGCACTTGAACAAAGCATACTTTTAGGGATTTTCTTTACTCAAGAAATTGTTTATTTCCATTTTTTTAAGCTGCATAGCTACTGAATTTAAAAAGCTTGAAAGCAAAATGAGTTTATATTTTAAACAACAAATAAATAGGAACTGAAGCTCTTTCAATGGCTTGTATTTAGAATTTTTCTTGTAAAAAGGATATCATTTAATTAATATTCCAAAATAAATGAAAACTGTTGTACTTACTTCCAAGAGATCTGTGATTTTCAATATAAACTGCTTGCGAAAACCTGAAAATATAAAAAAACTAAAAATTAGTGTATGACATAAACAAGTAAATATGTAAAAATTTTAAAATTGAGTACTAAAAATCCTTAAATAAATAACCAAAACTCTGAGCAAAATTAATTAAAATTAAAATATTTTTATAATATCGCCGAACAATAGAAAAGTGTTTTAAAATTTAATTTCGCTTTAAATTTGTAATTTAGTACTAAAACGATATATGCATGTAATTGTCTAAGTTTGTTGAAAAGTTTACATATAAAAAAATATTACATAGGCAATTACAAATATTAATTTAACTTGACAAATCGTGCTAAATTAAGTACTAAAAAATTTAGTACTTAAACTTTTGTACTAAATATAATTTTTTATGAAAATAGTTGGGGAAAATGTGCTTAGTAAATTTTAAACGAATTTATAAACGAAGTTCAGTACTAAAACAATTACTTTTATGGTACTAAAATTCCGATATTAATCAAGGCATTAAAGCAAATGCAGACTTTTGTCAAATTTAATTTTTCAAGATTTTACAAATTTTTTGTATTAGAAAAACTTAAGTTTTTCAAAGATTTAGTACTAAAATTTTTTAACTAAATATGGAATAATTTCCTTTGAAAATATAAATAAACACGCATAACACAAGTTATAAATGAAAATTAGTACTAAAACCAAAATGTTCGTTGTACTAAAAATTATATATTTATTTTTGTAACCATATTAAAGCCAACAATTATTTTAATATATTGTTTATTTCAAGAAGCTAAAAGTATCTACTGTTAGTAATGGCACTGAAAACGTTTTGTACTAAAATTGTTCAGTACTAAAAACAATTGCTTAAAAATTGTAACAAAAATGTTTATACAGATGGTATTTCTAAAGAAATTATTGCATTAAATATTAGTTAGAAAAACTGTTCTAGTACCAACTTTAGTACTGCACACACGACCTCAGCCACATTTCCTTATGCAACAGCTTATTTAAAACTTCTTTTTTATACGTATAACGTCAGCTAAACAAAGAAAAAAGTAAATATAAAGAATAAGAAATAAAGAAAACACAATAAAACGTAACAAAAACCACCAATAGAAGGCTTAAGCTTTTACATTTTAATCCGATTTTGCAAAATTTCACCTGAGTAAAACCATCAATTTTTCATCCACTTCATGGTGCGACTACATTTTTTTTTTCAAATTTTTTTATTTCGGTAGTAAATTCAGTGCTATTTTTTCTAAGAGTGTATTGTCTTGTAATCCAACTCTGGTCAGGATGTTTGGCTGACATTTCGCTACAAAAGATGCTGCTACAGAATAAGACAAGACACAAATACACAAAAGCATACAGATCCAGATCCAGCAGTGCAAAATGAAGAAAATAAATGCACAAAATACACTCAGGGAAGAATATATTAAAAAACGCACTAAAAAGAAATGAAAAATATGTAGTACTCGTAACTCTGTAACAGAAACTCACTCGTCTGATAAGCAGGGAGAGAAAATAAACAAACAAACAAAAAATAAGTTCAAAATATATAAGAGGAAAAATCCTGCCAGTTTTACTTAAATGAAACCACATGACTGGAAAATCATGCTAATTTTAAAAGAAAGCAAGAGTAAGAATATAATAAAAAAATTGTTTGCAATTTTTTTAATGTTTATTTATTTCCTGTTTATTCTGATACTTTGCTTAAGAAAGGTAAACACTGTTGGGTTTTTCTTTAGCCAATTTCAAGTTTCTTTTTTTTTTGCATTCAGAAGAAGTAAGAGACGAACCGTGTTATCAAGTAGCTCATTATTTCTGATGCGGATAATTTAAACAAATTTTATCTTAAACTATTTTAAGATAGAGATGGATACTTGTCTAGATAATTGTGTTAAGTTCGTCTAGTATAAATTATGTGAAAATTGGTTTGTGTCTAAGATATTTAGGATATCTAGCATCAAACTCTTTCAGTAAATTAATGTAAAAACAAGCTTAACTTTTAAAAAAAATGTACCTTAATTTTAACAAAACCACCTTTTAAAAAAATTATCATATACATAAAGTACTATTTATAGCAGTACTTTTTAAAAATATTGTATACCTTTTAATACAAACTGCCGATAAAAAAAGTACTTTTAAAAAAGTACCTGTGAAAACAGAACCTTTTAAGAAACAGTACCCGTTAAACACATTAAAAAAAGTATACTCGGCGAAACTAATCTTTTCAGAAAAGTACCTTTAAGAAAAAAGTAGATTTTCAATTTAAAAAAAAAGTAAGTTTTTAAAAAAAAAAATGTGTGTTGGTAAAAAATCAAGTATACTTTTCTGCAAGTCCCCCGTGGAAGCTGCCAAAAGTTACACAATAAACATCATGTTTGATTAAGAAAACTTTATTTCTTTTTTAACCTTTTTCGTCGCTTTTTAAACACTTAATGATTTTTTGTGCTGTTTAAAATTGTTAAATATTTTTCTTGAAAAGTTCATTCGCAAAACCAAAAAAAAAAAAATAAAACTGATGAACACAAGAAGCGCATGTAACAATTTGTAACAGATTAAAAAGTTTGTTACATTTCTTTGTGGGCTTTCTGTCTCGTTAAAAAAGAAATTTTTATATAAATATTTTTCATTTATTTCTTTTTCTCTTTTTTTTCTATTCAGTGCCAGTTTAAATTAGAAAATATTTGAATTGAATGAAAGAGAAGAGAGACAAAACAAGAAGCTCATAATCAATATATCAGAAATGTTGCCAAATTTTTTAATCAAATTTAATTTTCACATGTGCATTGAGATAAAAAACCGAGATTTGATGGTTTTTGGTTTTGCGATAAACGCAAAAGAAAAAATTAAATTCCCAGGAAGCTAATTTTCCACATAAGATGAGCGGCATCAAAACCAACCTAAAGACTATTTTAAATAAAAGCAACTTGTTACACGATTGTAAATCTAGAAAATTTGAATTTTTTTTTAACCACAGCAGGCTCAAAAGGATGTTGAAAGACGAGAAAATATTTTAGAATTATCTACAAAGAGTTTTTATTATATGGAAGGAGCGCAATGGAAGAATATTGAAAGGAAAACGAAAAAAAATTATTAAAGGATTTTTCAATTCATTTCAATAATTCTTTTTTTGTTGGTAATGTTTAAAATGTACTTGCGACACTAAAAAAAAATACAGATGTAGATACATATTTGTTTGTAGGTCTAATAACAAGAGGAATTTTTTCAAAGTAAGTGCGTAAGCATGTACATATTTATGCATGTGTGTGCGTTAAAAACATTTTACATTTTATATCCCCACTTCTGATATAAAAATATTTTAGGTGTCATTTGCGGCTCCTACATATACGTACGTATGTATGTTTTCGTGCAGAAGCACCACACTTAACATAAAAATAGGCATAACTGTATTTTTCCACTTAAAGAAGATGGTATGTGAAAGAAAATTTTGCAGTAGTTAGAGATGTGTACTCTGAGTTAATTTATGGAAAAAAGTCAGTTTTGGAAAATTTTGAGCTGTGACCCTTTTGTATTAAGGGTGCGATATGTATACATTCGTATGTTTTTAAGTAAATAAATATTTTAAAATATATTTATTGCATTTTTTCTTGAAACGCAAAAAAACCAGGGTGACCGTTGTGTGGCTGGATTGGACCACTCTTGATGTGCATTTTTCTAAATGAACTAAATCTGCCCATCCTTTCTTATATTAGGTTTTGCCCGTGAATTTATTCAGAAGAAAATGGAAAAAAGTACTATAAGCAAAAACCACCAGGTTTTGCTCACATCGATCCCAAGAAATTACACGGTATTTTATTGCAGAAATCACATTTCTAAAAATAAAAAGTATCAGCTTTATCTTATGTTCTACTCAGAAACTACATGTAAAGTCAACTTAAAAAAAAAACTAAAAACAAGATACAAAAAGTCACAAATGTACCAATTTGAAGCTTTTTTACGCCTTAGCACCCTATAATTTAATTCGAATTTATTACAAGACCTTCTCCAGAGAAAAAGTACGAACAGCAAAAAGTACCAAAAGAGAGAAAGTACCATAAGTAAAAAAGTACCAAAAAAATTTGTTTTCTCCTTTTAGACCCCAATAAGTGTGTAAATTAAGTAAATATTTATATAAAATTTGTACAAAAGTAACAAGTAACTGAACTAACAATTTGTCGATTTTTTATCCCCGTTTTTATAACAGTACCAAAAGTACCACCTTTTTTTGCTTTGCAGCCCCCAAAAAGTACATATGTTAATTTATTAAAAATTTATAAAATTTTTGCACAAAAATAAAAAGTACCATAACTACCAATTTGTCGCTTTTTAACCCTTTAAAAAGTTCCCTATGTTTTAATCAGGGTCATATGCTGTCCATCTACTAAATTTTATCTAAATCCATAAGAGTGGATTTCAAGTTATAGTGAAATAAACAAAAAAGTTCCCACTTTTCTTGGAAAACCGCCCCTCTTTGCTGCCACTTTTTTCGTTCTACTTTTAGAAAGTTTTTAACGGTCACTTTGCTTTTTTGTTAGCAACTTGCAATTTGCAACATTTTGAATAAAATAAATACAAGAAGTAACAAAGCAACGGCAGACGAAACAGCAACAGCTATAACAAAATCAAACAACCAGAGTCAGCAACAGTAACAACAACAAAAACAATCAATGTAGTAACATAACATTGAAGAGCTAAAATAACATATATACCATTCAAATTTAAATTTTAAATAGTGTGTACAGGAGGGAGTAAGTAGCAGTATTTACTCATACATTCATACATATGCTTCCAGCAATCTTGCTTATTTTATTTTAACAAATTATTTGTCAGTGTGTGTCTAATTTTAAATGTTTCTGAAATTTTTTTGGATTGTGAAAGGAAAAATGAACATGAATATCATCTCCATACTTCATTTTTGTTCTAAATTTTTAAAAGTTGTTTATATTTTTATTCTAATTTTTTCATACAGTCAAGAGTCGTTATCACTTACAAGTTTGAGCTGCAAAATTTATTGGCTCATTGGATGTGTTGAGAACTATTTACATGACCAGTTTGTACTCCACTTTGCATTAAAGTGGTCCGTGTCTGTGTAAAATATGTAGCTTGTGCACCGTCATATCTTAGGAAGCTTTTAGAGTGTAACTTTCAAATTTGTGTGAGGTAAACTTATATCTAAAAAGTTTCATTGTGAATATGAGGCCATAGAAAATCTGCTCAGTTGCTTTGCTGCAACTTTGCTGTATTTTCAACTAATTGTAATTAAAAGTTTTATGGCAATTAGTTGTATAATAAATTATAGCTTTACCTCCTTAAAGTATATACTATTACACGATACGTATGACCTCCTTAAAATATGCAATATTTTATTTAACTTAAATATTTACTGCTGTTTGTAATTAAATGTTTTACTGTGAAAATTTCTTTTCGATTGATTTTCTTTGCAAAAAATTATAAAAAATTTTTAAATGAAACTATTAATTGTATATACGTACGATTTTAATTGCCTTGATGTACGTACTCTTAAGTAACAAAAGCACTTGCAAACATAGGTGCCAGATTTTTGAAGTAATATCGCCATATTTTTGGACAAAAATCGTCATTATCGTCAATACAGCTTATTGAAATCGTCATGAAAACGTCAAATGAAAAAACCGCTTTTTTTACCAACAAAACATATTTTATTAGAGGTGAAACATAACAAAATTCTTAAATCAAAGAATGTGATTAATAAAACAGCATTCTTTTGAATACAAAGATCAGATACTTTAATTAGAATTTACGATAAAATCACATGTAAATAGATTGCATGTTTTTCAATACTTTGAAAACATGCATGGAAAAAATATTGTATTAAAAAAAATAAAAAATCCAAATCCTTTAGTTATTTTTACTCCAATTTAGTAAAATATGCATTTTAAATTTCATTTTTGGAAACACTTTTTCTAAAAATGTATAAAAACTAAAATAAAATTTATACAATAAAAATATAATTGTTAAAGAAAATAGACTTGTATACATATACATAAATATATATATGTATAATATATTTCACAAATATATATTGAAATTAAACATATTGATTAATTCAGGTATAACTGCTAGATCATAGCAGGTGCATATGTTTAGATTTAAATAATATTTTGAATATACATTGCTTCCAAAGACAACTTTTTCAATGAATTTCTTACTTTAGTCTTATTTATGTTTACTTGACTAAATATTCTTTCAACAATTGCTGAATAATGTGGTAAAACTAGGATTTTTGTAATAAATTTAGTCAAAACCGGAAACAAAAGACTAGAATCCCTCATTTGCATCTCTGATATTTTTTTTTTTAAATTCAATAGTTATATATTTTTATCAGGAAAATAATTTTAATTGTCTGAACTCAGTTTCCAGCTCTTGGCTTCCACTTTCTTCGACAAAATAGGAAAATTCTTTTATAATTTCAGAAAACCAACTTTCTTCTTTATTAATAATATTAAATGGAATAATTTGGACAAGAGCTTTGTATTTATTTTTAAAATCAAATCTTGATAATATCTGATCACAAAGCTCTATATAAAAATTAACACAATTATTATTTTTCTTTTGCACTAATTTGTGCTTCTTCAAATACATCTCTGGCAAATATTCCTAACTAAATGTCTTCAAAATTTAAAAAATTGTTTTTGTTTTTATAATCATCTAGGTGAGCGCCCCGGCTTCGCACGGAAGCTATTTACTTTTATAAATTTCGATTTACATAATCAAAGCACATCACGACTTTCAAGAAAAGTCATAACTTACGAACGCGTCGATAAACCATCTACACGACCATACGAACAAACCCAATAAATTTAATCGAATTCGGTTTGACCGTTCGTGAGTTATAAAGTCACAACACAGTTGCAACAATTTTTTATATAAAATTTTTACATTTATTTGAGCATGTACTCAAGTATTTATGTTTTATATTTTATTTATTTGTTGCGGGTTAGCAATACCTAGATATATATTTCGTTGGTAGCTATACCAATTCATCAGTAGATGTTTTACCCTTTATGTTTAAAAAAAATTCCAAAGCTCATCTATTTATACAAAAACTCACAAATATATTTTTGTGAATTACAAAGCATAAAAATAGCCTTAAAAAAATTTTTTAACGGGGAGATTTGCTTTTCATTTCTGCCTTATAAAATACTTTTAATGGCAACCAGCGGTTGTCTAATTGTATAGGTGTAGAAAAGTAAACACATTCATAATGGAAAATTATTGTTGTGTGTGTTTGAGAAATTTTTTAAAGGCTATTTTTATGCTTTGTAATTCACAAAAATATGTTTGTGAGTTTTTATATAAATAGATGAGCTTTGGAATTTTTTAAACATAAAGGGTAAACCATCTACTGATGAATTGGTATAGCTACCAACGAAATATATATCTAGATATTGCTAACCCGCAACAAATAAATAAAATATAAAAATTTTTTATATATATAGATTAAAATTTAATCTTTTATTGATTAAAAGTTTACAGTTTTAAGCAAACTAGTTTTTAAAAAATTGCTCATTAATATTTTCAGCAGTTCAGGTGCTTTAATAGTACAAATAAATGTTGCAAACTTGAATTATTTAAAATCGCCAAAATTAGAGTATAAATCGTCCCATCGTCACTATGTAATTTTTAGGACCCTAAATCGTCAAAATGACGATAAATCGTCAAATCTGGCAGCTATGCTTGCAAATATACTTTAATAACTTTGAAGAGCACTAGTTCGTTCTCCCCTATAAATTCAATATTTATATTTCAATTCATTTTTTTTTTCTTTTCCAACGCCTCCCACCACCCTGCAAATTCATATATAATTTTTTTTTTTTTAACCAATAACGAGTAAAAGGATCTTGCAAAACGTACACATGCATTCATGTAGCCAGGAAAGTGATTTGTATTATCCTTTGAGCATTATAAAAAAAAAATGTTTTTTATTTTGCTTTCTTTTTGAAAAGCTGGAAGTAGATTTTATGCCAGTAACTCCCTTTTTAAAAAAAATTAATTTCTTGCTTCACTTTTCCTTCTTTAGCAAGAAATCTCTGTTAAAGAGGACTTTTTTATTGCGTTATAGGCTGTGTGTGTAGTAGGTATGTATGTACGAATATGTTGATGGGGTAGGAGGAGACACGGAATGGCAAACATTTCAATCAACTTGATGTTGGCTGTTTCGTTTCTTAATAGAGATGTATGTGTGTATATGTGTGTGTGTGAGGCAAACTTGCTAGAGCTTCATACGATGTGGTGGATATATTAATAAAAAAAATTTTCTATATCTGTTTATAAATGTGTTGTGCATAGTCAATCATTTTGATGGAAATATCTGGGTATAGGTAACAACTATATTATAAGTGAGAGTGTATTGTATGTTGCTGTAGTGTAAACACTATCATATCAAAAGGATCAACAATATAAGAAAAAATCTATGAAAAAATTATATATATGTGACCTTCTCCGAGAAAAGGGACCTAGTGTGTCAAAATGAAGTTTTGAGAAAAACGCATTTCATCTTATTCTACACCCTTTTAGGTACCAGAATCCACTCTTAAGTCCAAACCCGTTTTTCGACACACTAGGTCCCTTGTAATGGTTCCGGTGTATGGAAGTATTTATTGAAAATTTATGAAGATATGCCGGCGCTAATAAACGCCACTGGCAAATATGCACTACACCCTTTTCTCGGAGAAGGTCACATATATCGAAATACATATATGCGAAATATAAGCAAACCGTGTTTGTTAGTTTACTATGAAGAGAGAAAAAAAAACAAGGTAAAAGTACTTTTGCAATATTTGCTCATGTTGCATGCTAATATTTCGCTTTCGCGTCTTTCACATCTTTATGGATTTTATAGCAAACGTATCATACGAAAGAAAAAAAACCATGGGGAATAAAAATATATAAAAAGGACCGTGAGGTAACACACAAACTTCTTAGAAATAAGTATATAGTGAGTTCTTCCTCCTTTTGCAATTTACCATCAATCCAACACTCAATTAGTTGAAATTTTAACATTAATACTACAAGTAGCAAATCGTTCGAGCTGTGCTGGCGCAACAAAATCTTGTTGCTGCCAACAATATGTATTTTACAAATTCAAACGAGTATATTTCTTATTTTATTTATTCTTTTATCCTTTTTAGCCCATTTATGTTGCCTGTTAACGTCATTGTGCAAGTGAGTGTATTTCTTTGCAACATCAAATCAAACGATAATATTTTTCTTAAAATGGAAATCAAGCAATTCTGTAATAAATATATAAGGACTTATCTATCCATTTGCTTGTCTTGCCTTGTCTTCCTCAGTAAACAAGCATACAATTTAAACATTTATATATTTTATAGATTTGAAGATTTTTCCCCTTGAATATAATAATACTCTGTTCTATGTGTTATGATAATACCATAAAACTTTAAAACACAATAAGAGATTTACAAAACAACAACAACAACAAAAAAACAACAACAACAACTACTAGTAACGCAAAGTGTGTGGTGTTTAGCAAAGCTCTTTTCTTTACATAAAACAACAGAAAAGTAAAAATCTTATAAAATTGAATTGTTATTTAAGAGCAGAAAGAACTTCTTTATGTCAAGTCAAAAACACTGGGCAACAACATTAACATAACAAGGATATATTTATTGAATCTGATAGAGGGTAATTCTTCCTTAAACAATGGGTAAAAAAACTGCCCTCAAACAACAATTTCACGGTCTTAAATGTCTTAGAAAAATATTTGTCATAAAATTGTATCACAAGTCTTGGAAGACAAGAAAGTTCAATATTCATCGTGGATGCAAGAAATATTTACATCAAAGCTTAAACAACTGTTTTCAAGTCGTGCTAAAATATATCCCATAAAACCAATGATGCTAATTTGCTTTGAAAATACGTCGAAATAGTTATCACTACAAATCAACATACACAAGAAAGCTGTGGCTAACATGTTACAATAACAAACATATTCTTTGTAGTGTTTTGCATAAAAGTACTAAAATAAATATTAAACCCAAATTTAAGGGACCATAAGAATTCCCATGTCGATTCACTCACTGCAAACAATGTGCAAACTGTAGCTCACAAATCGTTTAAATAAAGTACAAAAGGGAATTTCCAAAACCCTGATGCACATACGAGTACAAGTATATTTTTAGTAGCCTCTGCAGAATTAATTAATAAAGCTTTATATTTTGGTTTTTTCTTCGTTTGTTGCACAGTGTAATCCAATTGAAGATAAATGCTTTTTGAGATATTTAAAGAGAAATATTTTAATTTATTGAGTGAATAAAATACAAATTACTGTTAAGTAAACCAGAAATTAAATTAGTTTCTATTCAATAACTATCGAAAATTAAAGTCATATATCGTTACCTTAACATATAAAGGCCTCAACTCGATTTTTTTTTAAATCGTTGTTTCTGCATACGATAACAAAGAGTGTTATCTATCGAAACATGATAAATACGCGATTTGAAAAATAAACAAATAAATTTGTAAGTTTCCCATTATTATTGATTTTTCTACAGTTCTTCAGGTACTACCAAAGTGCTATTATGATTAACTGTCTTTAATGTTAAAGGCACATTCTTTTAAAAAGGTCCTTGTTAAAAAAAAAAAAACAAAACCTTTTTTGAAAATTTTTTTTAAATTGTATTATTTTAAAAATGTACTTTTTTTTGACAGATATTTTTTTAAGTTGCTTTTGTAAAAGGTAATTTTTTTCTGAACGTACTATAGTAAGAGGTACTTTTTTAAAAGGTACTTTTCTAAAAGGTACTTTATTACAAGTGCTCTCTGAAAACAGCGTTACGTAATATGTGCACAGCCCCTTTGCTGTTAATGAACTAACATTGACATTGAATTGTATGGCCAAAAATAAATTTATTTAGTCATATGTATGCTTTCAAATTTTTTTTCCTACTTTTAATTATGGCAAGTGTCAGCACACATAATTGTCAACACCAATAAAACAATAACAACAACAATAAAAAGTAATTAAGTGCGTGATAATTTTTACAAAACGCATTATTTTCAACATAGAAATTAAAGCTACGAAGACAAAAATTACAAAACGAAAATTTTATTCTAAACGCATTTATGTATGGATGTGTAAGAGTATGTTTGTATATACATATATGGTGAACAGTATGTACTGATTGAATAAATCGTGTTTTGTATAATTAATTAAATAAATAATTACAAGTTTGAAGTAAGTGGAATTTTAATAATGAGTGTAAAACATATTCGTTCTTAATTGTGTTCATTAATGAACATAACATTTGTTTTAGAGCACTTGTCTCAAGTTTTTCCTAATAATTAATTATTAATTAATGAAGTTCTAATTTAGATTGTGGGTGAGAGGGAGGGGGGTAGAAAAAGTTCATATAATTGATAATAGATGAAATTTGAGAAAAGGGTTGCAGAGTTAATAAGCTTAAAAAGTTTAAGTTCGAATTGTTGTTTTTTTTCTGATTTCAAATTGTCTAAATTAGATTATTTAATTACTGAAAATTCAATTACAATTAATTCACTTCTGAGTTTGACAGATTTTTAGAATTTCAAGTTTCAATTTTAATTATAACGCCAACTTTAAATGTGTCACTTTTAATTAATTAAGACAAGAAAAGTTTAAGAATATTGAATTTGTTCCGCAAACTTTGCTTTTTTAAAATATTACAAAAAAACAGGAAAAAAAATTATTTACTAACACTTTAAAACATAAATCCGTCTTTACATAATAGTATAAAAAAGCATAAAAATATGTTTTTGTTTCCTATTTCGAAACGAGTAGCTTTTTTCTAATGTAATTTATGGTCCTTCGATCCGGATTATTTGAATCTTACAAGACAAACTCAACGTCACCAAATATAACACAAACGCTTTGAAATGAAAATTCTGTTTAGAAAGTTACGTATCGTCAACCTGCTACGGTTTTTTGAAAAGTGCTAATCTACCATGATATACCTGTTAATGGTACTTATTTCGGAACACAATAATTATAGAAAGACTCTAAAGCAAGCAATATTTTTTGTGTGTCTTTTTATCTATGGCTACTTTGGTTTGGTGGCACTGACTCTAAAACACCTACAATTTAATACTTATTTATGGTCCTTCGAATCGGATGGTTGCCTGCCATCCGAGGTGCGATTTTAAAATTATTTCAGAGAGGCAATAACTGCTACATAGAAATACATACATACATACATACTTCTTTTAAAGCTATCAAATAGACAATTTTATTTTTGTTTTCCATATCTTTTTTTTATAAATTGGACTTCATGCCGGATAAAGAAGAAACTGAATTGTACTCTAAAGAAAACCCCCAATTAAAAAAGTTCATCATTTCAATAAAAAAAAAAATAATTAAACCAATTAAAGTTTATATCCCCAATAAAAATGGCAAACAAAAAACAACCCATATTCCTCTTCTTGTTGTCACACAATAATTTGACATTTTCCATGTACATAAATGAAATTATTTTAATTTTTATTAACATCTTTCTTTTTTATCTGCAAGCCCTGAAATTCTTTTGTTTCCTTCTGTTTGATAAAGACAACCACAGAAAAATAAGAGAAAAAGTTAATTTACACCACGAAAAGGGAGAAAAAAAGGGTTTAATTGGCTTGGAAATGCTTGAATTGCAACACTTAAATTATATTTTTTACAGGTCAAGTTAAAAACAACAATAAAAGCAACACCACCTTCGAAACTACTACAACGACAAGATGATTTCAAACTGCCAGGCAACAAAATAGCGATATCCTGAAATGTAATAAAATAAATTATTGTCCCTTGAAGTGTTACAAAAGGATGCGTAATATTTCTTTTCATTATGTTGCCTTTTAACTTTCTTTCAACTCTCGCGATATAATTTAATTTTTTGTGTTGGCTTCTTTAGCTTGTCTTTGCCTTAAAGTAAAATAATCCCTATTAAATTTAATATAAAACTTAAGATGATTTGAATTTAAATCTATTTAATTTTTCTCAGTTTTAAATATTGCCTGGTATCCTCTGGCATTTTAAATGAATAAACAAACCATCTTGTCGGTTCCGCTTCCGTTTTAATCACCAATTTTTTTATTTTTTCTAATTCAAGGCAGATTCCTTTCAAATTATCTCTGAAACTCTATAGATTTCAATTTCTTTTATTTAATTTAGAAATGAAAATCCCTATTTATATTGGCAAAAGGACTTATTTCTTTTGCATTTATTCATTTTGTATTTCTAGGACTTTCTTTTGTGTTGTGTGCATGTATCGTGGAGTCTTTTTTATTCGAAAAGCATACTAAGAACATAAATCTTATTTAAAACCACATAATTGCAAAAGAAATATTTTAAATAAAAGAATCAATACACATAAAAATTAAAGCAAATGGAACACTAAAAAAGCGAAATCAGTAAACAAAAATAAGTGGAATTGGCATTGAAAAAGGCTTTAAGGCGAAAAGTGTAAAAAAGAGAATTTTTCAAAAATATTCATTTTAACAAGTTTATTTTCAGAAAGTACCTCTTAGGAAGAACAATTTTAAAAAGTGTTTTTTAAAAGATTAAAATTTTAGGAATAAAACATTAATAAAAACCTTTTAAAATCCCCTCTACAGTAAGTACTTATAAAAGTATTTACCAACAAAAAAAAATACCTAAAGGAACTATTGAGTAATGTAGATTTTAAAGAAAGTACCTATACAAAAGTACCTATTAAAAATGTACAATGGAAAAAATATTAAAAAAAAGTAATTATTAAAATCAAACCATTTTAAATGAAGTAACTCTGCGAAAACGTACATATAAAAAAGTACCAACTTATAAGTATCTATTACAAAAATTACATTCTAAAAAAAGTACCATTTAAAAATGCAGCTTTTAAAAAACTACCTTCAACAACAAAACACATTTTCAAAAATGGTAACTTTACACCAAAGGAAACTAAAAAATCACGTAGATAAAAATTAACCTTTTGAAAAAAGTAGCTATTAAAAAAGTACCGTTTAAAAAATACATTCAAAAAAGTACATATAAAACAAATACCTTTTGACAAATGTACCTTTTGAAAAAAGTAGCTAATAAGACTAAGTACCTTTTAAGAAAAGTACCCATTAAAAATGGTACCTATTTAAAAATATGTATATCTATTAAAAAAGTTCCTATTAAAGAAAGTACATTGTAAAATAAGTATTAACTTACTACAAAGTACCTTCTAAAAAAGTACCTTCTAAAAAGCATATTCAAAAAGTACCTGATAAAATAAGTACATTTTATAAAAGGTACCTCTTCAAAAGAAAAATACATATATTTTACTTTATTGTAACTATCTTGCCTCCCTCTATTTATGGAGTTTAATTTTCAAGCTTAAAAATCACTTGTTTGTGAAAGTATTTGGGTGAAAAGACAAAAAAAAATCGAAGATAAATATGAAAAAATAAAGCAGAAAAAAAACGAAATTAATTTGAAATTGATTTCATTACTTATTTTAAACAAATACAATTCGCCCAGCATGCTTTCACTATTCAACAGAGATCCCAGAGAATAAATGACAACGATATGCTGAAGGTATGCTACACACACACGCACATATATGAATACACATATAAAGCGCACAATAAAATAGTGACACGCACACATTTATATTCATTCGCACAAAACTCTTAGTATGTCGTGTGAGTCTATGGAAATAATGAAAAATACATATAAAGAAAAAAAAAGTGACATGGCATGGCTATGTCATGACAACTTTAAGCTTTTGTCCACTGATTTCGTGTTTAACACTATGAAAACAGCAGCAAACAAAAAAACACATTAAATTGAAGCGAAGAAATGGCAAAAGACTATTTTTTTATTTGTGAATAAAGCATACAGTGGTGCGGCATTAGCAGAAGATTAAAGGGGAGGGGTAACAAAAAAATCAAAAAAAAGCAAATAAAAGGATTCTGGACAGGAAAGCAATATAATGGAAATCTGAAATATAGGAATGTTAAAAGCTGGAAATGAAAGGAAGGAGACACATTTTTTATTTTTTTTATTTGAAGAAGAAAATAAACGCACTATGAGATTAAACGAATGTTAAATAAGAGTTTATGCTTTCAACATGTGTGTGAGTGGGTGTGTATGTGAGTGTCCATGTTTGATCTACAGGGGAAATGTTATATTTTCTTTTAAAAGAACTAAATAATAAGGATAAGGAAACGGATGTAACGGAAATTGCACGCTCTCGCTACCAAAAACGTATTACGTGTGCCCATCTCACACTTTCTCTCTGCCCATCCCCCTCACTGTTCAGATGTCATCCTGTTTTATAATCAATGTCATCAGTTTGCTTTAACGTCACTAATACTAACTAGCGGAACAAGTGTATGACGTGAACACACACATACTCGTATATGCATGTACTCGTATATATGTATGTGTACATGGTAGAGAAAACAAACTGTAAATCACATGAAAACTTTAAGAATTTCAAGAGCGAGAGGAAAAATTAACTTAACTTTTAATGATGACAAGAGAGCGTTAAAAGGGAATAATAACAGCGGTGGGGTGGTTGCCAACGAAAAAATAAAGTACATGGCACACAGGAAGACCTTTAGCAGCATACAGACTTTAATAGGATTGTGGTCTAATGAATTAAACCTCAATACTTATTGCGAACAAGAAAATAAAATTTACAAAAAATCCATTGAATCAAAATGTGGTCCAAGCAAGAAAACAAAATTATATAAAAAAAACACAAACAAAAATCTATTCCGTTGCTTTTAAAAGAGCACACAGAAAAAAATCCCGATTACTAAAAAGGAAATGATTCTATTCAAGGCAAAAGAATCAAAAATGAAATAAAAAGGAAATGGAATGGAATGTAATAAAATAAAAAGAAACATACAAAATAAAATCAAAAATGACATCAACAGCTTTTAGATTATATGCCAGCTCTAAGAGAAAGCTTATTATCAAACGTAATGCAGAAAAAAAAATACCTTAAGGATATGGATACCATTCAATAAACGTATCACATACACACACTCACACACGCTCCGAAAGTCATCTAAAATTACACAGATAGTTAGGATAGTTACGGATAGATATTGAAGCAACAAATCATCATACTTTTGCCAACGGCCTCTCCAATAAGATGAGGATAATGTTATGAGTAACCTTCGACAGGAAAAAAATATTCTATAAAGCCCTGGAAAAAAATCAAATGATTGAAATGAATAAGATATCTTGCTTAAATAAGAAAATAGCTGGTAAAGAAAAGAAATCAGAGACTTGGAAGAAGAGAATTAAATTCAATAGAATTTGATGAAACCAACAGCAAATGCCATGCAATTAATGAAAGTTGAGTGAAATTTTCTATAAATAATTGAGTTAAAAAGTGGATATTCAACCACTAACAATGAAACATCACTTACTCACTTATTCATAAATGATTATTAAAGTTATGAATAAGATTACCAGGACATTGCAATATTGAGGGAAACGAAATCGCTGATGAGCTGGCAAGAATAGGGTCAGCATTAGATGTGGCAGCTAGTGACAGATCGGTTAAACCTCCAATCGGTCACTACTATAGGGAACTCAGTAATTGGTTAATTAGCAGAACTAGCCATTCCTGGAGGAATAGTGAAGATTGTAGAGTCTCGAGGTCCATATGGACAGAACTAGACTCAGGTAAATCTGATCTACTGCTGGGCATGAATAGAAAGGTTTTGAGAGTCTTAGTAGGCCCTTTGACTGGCCATTGCTCGGTTAGAGCGAGGACCAGCATATGGGAAAATGGCACTCCGGATTTCTGTAGGATGTGTGGGGATGAAGAGGAGCCAGAAACTATAGAGCATATCATCTGTCATTGCCCAAGGCTGCAACTCCATAGAAAAAGATGGCTGAGCAGACGTTTCCATGAGGGCATTAGTGATATCGCGAAGTGCAAACTTGAGGATATCAGGGGCTTTATCATGGGAATTCAATGGCTGAATGATGGATGATAACGCTCTTTGTTTCTCCTTGGACAGTAAGGAGACTAATTAGTCAATAAATTATAAATGAAGGGAATCACAAAGGATCCAATTGGGTCTCCGAGTAGATGTGTATTTCACACTACCCTTCCTAACCTAACCTAACCTATGAAAAAGATATAAACGAGCTCATTGAATGCCAATGATAAAGTGTTGTGGCCTTTGAAAGCAGTATGATCTAAAATTAGTCCGATTTATATATAAAAGAGCAATTTTTTAAGTGAAAATTTTCTGTAGAAGATCTTTGATCATTTTAGCTAATATACGTCTACGTCTACAATATATGGAAGGAAATATTCCAAAGTTCCAAAAATTAAAACATAATTAGGATCATAGATAGAATAATTTTCGAATTTAATGGAATGCATTATCAAAAAAAATTTCATTAGATTTCACTAAAAATGCGTACTACATTATATGGGAGATGTAATTAAAACAGTTTTAAAAATTATTATTTTATCTTGTGAAATGTTCTCCGCAGAAGATCGGTGATCGTTTCGCTCTCATTTCTATGTATATGTACGGATATGGAGTTACATGTGAAGTGCAGAACATAGGAAGGTTCGAATAACCGCCCGATGTTTATATACTGACATATTTAACCGAAACGATCACCGATCTTCTCCAGAAAGCCTTCCACAAGATAAAATACAAGTTTCTAAATAGAATTTGTTTGATAAGATAATTGGAATTTAAAAACAAAAGCATTCTTTAGTAGAATTTTTTCTCAAGATCGGTGTTCATTTCGGCTGTATATAAAATTTTGGTCTGAATTTACTATATGGAAAGAGAATATTTGGAAAGATCATTGATCATTTCGCTTAAAAATAGAATTTTCAACCCCATCCATAACACAATAAAAATAGTGGTTCAAAAGGTCGCATATTGCAAGCTTTTGCTCACAAATCTCGAATAATTTTAGAGACAAAAATTTATTTAAGTGAAAATTTTTTCGGAGGATCACTGATCATTTTGGTTAAATATGGTATCGGACACTTACTACATGAATAGTTAAAATTTTTGTTTTAAATTTACATACATAGATGATTGTGAAAAAAACACATTTTTAATTAATTTTCTAGAGAAGATCGGTGATCATTCTTCACAGCTCAATTAAAACTTGATAAAAAATGTCTTATGTATTCTTATAGTAGAAACTATTATTTTAAACTAACAAATAATTGTAGTCCACCCAATTTAAGTATCACAGTTCGGCAGTTTGTTTGCACTCTACAGAAAATTTTCTTTGGTATAATGGCTCGAAGGACCATATCAATTAATTTGTTTCATTTTTCTCCTAAACCCATTCCATTCATGCTTAATATTTGAATTTAATTTTGTTTTTTATTTTGTTATTTATTTATGAATTTAGTAGTTTTAATAAAAAATTCTGAATTTCAGTTTAAACTCAATACTGTTAACAAATCTGTTTGAATTTTTTATATAAAAAACTTTTGTTGAAGTTTCTTATTACCAATTCGTTACTATGGTTTGCAGCTGTAGAAATTTAAAAATTTATAGAATTTTTAAGGTGGAAAAAATCAAAGCTTTAAAAAAGGTAATATTGAAAAAAAAGATCTTCTTTCATACAAACAAACAAACACAAATAAAAAAGTCTTAAACCCGTTTAACTGGTATTAATTTAATGACTTTTATTGGTTGGAATTTTTTATTTATTTACGTTTTTATTTATCCATTTTTTATGGTTTAATTACAATTTAATTTATTTACATTTTAACAGCGCTCATACACACAACACAACAAATGCAAAATCCAATACATTTTATAAATAATTAATCAAGTCAAGAGTAAGTGAGTGAGTTAGTAAGTGAGTCAGTGAGTGAGTGACTTGTGTAGTACCTGCACTTGACCTTGAAATTTAATACGATACTAACAATTCAGTTTTTTTATTATAAGAAAAAAACACATACGAGTACATCCATCTAGTAATTAATTGCCACGATATGGCAAACTTTGAAACAGAGCGGCATGTCTGAGACATATAATTAGAGATGAGCAAATTAGCTAACGAAAAAAAGCAAAAAGTGAATGAACAAACATTTTAATTGTTTTGGGAAAATCAACACTTAAACCAGATATGCCGTAATTGACTATTGAATTGACTGTTTGCAAAGCAATAATAAAAAAACAATATAATTTAATTCTCGTATGCTTAAGTATTTGATAATTAGCTTAAATCGTTGATATCCCGAAAAGAAGAACTTAAAAGGATCACTTGATCTTAGGTAAGAGGCTGTGCGGGTCGGCTTTTGTGGAATATTCTTTTAGTCAGAATTGTTTAGCAATCCTTAATTCCGTTTCTCAATGACTGTAATTTAAATAATTATTTTATTTTTTAAATTTTGCGTAAAACTGATTAGATTATAAAAATAATTTGTTTAAATCTACACTATTAAAATATTGGTTAAAAGCATATACAAAGCCAGATAGACACACACACACACGCAAACATTCATCATTTTCATGTACCGAACAATATGTACATAATAAATATTTATTTTTAAAATTAAACTCTGTCGTTATAAAAAAAAGGAAAAAAAATTATTTTTTAAACTCCTTTAATGCGACGAAAAGTTTCGTTTTGTTTTTAATTTTTTCCACATTAAAATTTTATCCCTTCCAAGTATGACCGACAATAATATTTATGATATTTTTGTACAATATTCTCCAATAGTCGTAATTTGTATATTTTGCTTTGCATGTTATTAAAAATTTATAACTATATTATGTGTGTGTGTGTGTATTTATGATTATATACATACATACAATATGTATAAGTGGTCAGCATGCATATGCATGCATTTTATATAAATGCAACAAAAAAAATATCTATTAAAATTGTATAAAATAAATCATCAACATCATGATCGTCATCAACGTTACAAATGAACAGAGATGAACAGAAATTCAGTCATTTCAATTCATTGGATTCTTTTTTATTTTGTCTCATTTATTTTAATATCTTAACAACAATTGCAAATATAGATTTATTTTATAAAATATTGTGCAGTTTAAAATACATATTGAACATTATTATTCTGTTTTTGGTTTTTTTTTAATGCTGCAATAAAAAAAGTTTTTTGATTATTTGCCACAATAATTATGAAATGTTGCTTTTGCGGTTGATTGCATTTAATAGTAAAAGGAATCAAGTAGCAAACAGTTCGAATAAAAATGTTCACTGCAATTGATATTTTCAATTAAAATACACATGATGGAAAATTTTGGCACTATTTTATTCATTTTATTTAAAACTCTTCTTAAAAAGCTCTTCTTCGCCAAAAGATTATTGACAGTTTAACGACGGTCTCTGCATTATCACTTAGCGTTTTGAATTTTTACGTCCGATCGTTGTTTTAGGGAACTCCACAATTTAAATAGGTACCTTTTGCAAAAGTTCCAGAAAAGGATACCATTTATAAGTGCCTTTGTGAAAAGTACCTTTAAAAAATACATTTTCAATAAGTTCCTTTGGGAAAAGTATCTTTGAAAAAAGTTGCTTTGGAAAAAGTACGTTTGAGAAAAAGTACCCTTGAAAAAAGTGCCTTAGGAAAAAGTAACTTTTGAAAAAGTACCTTTGGTAAAATACCTTTCGAAAAAGTTCCTTTGAAAAAAGTATCTTTTGAAAAAGCACCTTTGGGGAAAAAACCCATTCAAAAAGTACCTTTGCAAAAAGTACCTTTTAAAAAAGCACATTTCGAAAAAAGTACCTTAAAACATATCTACAAAAAGGCAATTTCAAAAATTACTCGATATAAAACGTACCATTAAAAAAAAGTTCTGTTAAGAACAGGACTGTCTCGAATTAAGTACCTTTTAAACTCTTTCGAAATAACGAAAAGTTTTAAAAAATTTCGTTTTGTAGAAAGTGATACATATTTAAAAATAAAATGCCTGTTTACGAGAATTTACTTTTGCAACAGTACTCTTCCAAAGAATAGACAAAAATGTACCAAATCTTCAAAGCAGCAAATCGTTCGTATACGGTTTCGAGCACAAAAAATAATTCAGTGCCGCTAAAAGAAAATCAGGTCCACTCTACCGCCTAAAACTGTGTAGTGTGTTCAAAAAATTATGACAATTTTAACAAAAAATAGAAAATATTTACTTGTGATGCCATTTGCTGTTGCAGCAGTTAAATGTTATTGATTTTTTATTTTTTTTGTTGTTCATGTAGCAGCAGTTAGTTGTTGCATATTAATACTTTAGCAACTCTTGCCGACCCACATCTGTTACACTAACGCATAAGCACAAATACTGTTGTATGTACACACTCACACATTCAGATAATAAATAACTCAGTTCACATGAATATACAACTTAATACTTTCAATTGAGATACGACAACAATTTAGTTGTGGCAACAAAAACGTTTAACAAAATATATAATTTTTATATTTTTATTTTAAATTAACATTATGAAAATTTTTAAACAGAAAAATTATAAAATACAATTTTAATTTGCTTCTAAGCAGAGCCAGAGAACAAAAATGTTTGTCTGAATAAATCACAACGATGTAGATAAATATGCTTTTTAATAATTTATTTATTTATTTATTCTAAAACATTCATATAAGTCAAGGTCAAGCTATTAGGCAAGTTTCTAGCTATTGGTGTAGAGGAAGGTTTCTTTGTGTGTTTGTACATGAAATAATAAATAAATTTATAATGAATCAAGTCTTAGAATCTTGTAACCCTTCCAGTTGTAGGAAGCAAGGGATTTTTTTTTCTCTGTGTTAATGAATATGTGAGTAAGTCAAGGTTAAGTTGTTAGAGAATAATTTGTGTTAATTATACGAGTAGAGAAGTATCAGGTGTGCTATAGTTATTTGTAAGACAAGTTTCTTGGAATTTTCCCCTTTAGCAATTAATTATACCTACAATTGTCAAAACGTGTGCCATCATAAAACCTGATTTCTCTTAATAAAATAATTTATCTTGGTGTGAACATACACACATACTCGTACGTATGTATGTATGTATTTCTAAGAGCTTTTCATAAAATTAAAAATTAAATATTTAAAGATAATTTTTAAACATTTATGTCAAATAAAAACTAAATTGCTTCTTGCATTTATGTGTTTATGCTGGCAAAAGAACTAAAAGAAATAGTCAAGTTGTCAAAAGAAAATCATTTAAACGATCAAAAACTAAGCATTTTTTATTTTAAATCTTTTGTTTTCTTATTCAGTTTGTACGATGAATTTCCATCAACCACATGCAACATTTGGCTTCAATCCAGTGGAAAAAAAAAGCCAAACAACCAACTTCTCATAACAGACATATTGTCTACCAAAAAGCTTAACAATAAAATCTGATCATAATCGTAAAACGAAAAATAGAAAAGGATAAAAATAAAAACTATGAAATAAATGCAAGAACAAAAAAACACAAAGAAATAAAGTGTAGTCAAATAGAAAAATATGAAAGAAAGAACAGGGTTTTAAAAAATACAGTCAGCAAAATTAAAAAGCAAATCTTACAAACGATAGAGATACTGGAAATAAAAATGCAATAAAAATGGAGGCTTAAACAAATTTAAAAACATTAAATGGGAGAAATAATATGAATGTTTCAACAATTTTTTAACAAATATATATTTTTAATTAATTTATATGCGATAATTATTTTTTTCAATATGAATATTAAAAACCAACTACTAAAAACAAAGTTAAATTTTCTATACAAAATTTATTTAAATGAGAGTATTAAATACAAATATTTAAGGAAAAAAAGAATATGTGCGTAATAATGTGTATATATCATATGGCTTTAATAAAATATTGCATGCGATATTTTTTCAAATGCAACGCATTAAATTCAATAACCAAATAGGAAACAAAAAATAAAGGAAAGAATAGGTGTGATATATTCACGCCATTTGCCTGCTTCACACAATTTTTTGCAATTTCATTTAAATATTTCCGCCTCTAAATAAATACCCTATATTATCTAGAAAACTTGTTACCAGCATAGAGAGTTTTATTTTTGTTTTATGATTACTTGGTGTATATGCGTGAAACTAAATATTTTTTGTTAAATGTCTCATGTAACGGGCTGTGCTCCAGGGGGGAGAGGGGTTTAATATTTGTTACGGATTGGAAATTTTGCACTGAAAAATTTGTGAAAAGCGTTACGAAGGGGGGGGGGTATAAAATCTCTGAAAACAGCGTTACGTAATATGTGCACAGACCCTAAACAATTATTCGAATTCAAAAAACTCCTTTAAAGTGCCACCCTATAAATTCAGTTTGATATAATCAACTGAGTTTTATTTTGACCTATTTTTTTCTATGTGCGTGAAAAGAATTGCTATGTTTATTTATCGGAGTTTTTTTTTTAAATATCGCATGCTATAAAAAAGTATTATTTTTAAATTTTAACATTTTTTTGCCGACTTTCCACCCTGGGGGTCTAAATAAAGCCGGATTCACTCCAAAAAGTTTTTAAAAATTATATCATCAGATTGTGGTAATAAACATGGAAAGAATTTTTTAAATATTATAAAAATAATTTTATTTCGACAGAAAGATCTACGGCTGCAAACAAGATAGGCTCTTTATGAGAATTTGTTTTTTGTAATTTATCTATTTAAAAAATATCGTATGTGATAAAATATATTCGCTCTGTCATTCAGAAACTTTTTAATTGAAGCCGACAATTTAAAGGTTTTTTTTTTTTTTTGAAAAATTCTTGCATTTGAAATATTTTATTTTCGTCTGTATAAGATTCCTTTATTTCGTTAAAATGTTTTTATAGATATTTTCGTTTAACACTTTTTTTTGCATTTAATACATTTTAGATTTTATTTTTGAAATTTGAAACAACAACAATGACAACAACTTTGCTATTGACCGCTTTTTGTTCAGATTTTATTTCAATGTTCTACAAAAACAACAACAAACAGCAACAAGAGACTCAAGATTAGTAATGATTTTCGAAGGACGTTTATTAAACTTGAGTTTGTAAAATAATTTTTTTTTATCTCAGCTTGACTGTGACACTGATTCCGAATCTGGCCGTAAATCTCAATGATTGTTGAATAAAAAATACTTTACTGACGTCACGTGACACTTATTAAGTTAAGAGTTGCTGTGTTCTATTGAATTAAATAAATAATCTAACATGAAAAAGTTGTTGAGAGTAAAACAGCCTATAAGTGGCTGGATGGATGAATGGTGGTTGTCTGTTTATCTATTTTTCTATGCGTTTGTCTATTGTTACCTTCTCCTTTTTCGTTTGCATGTTTTGTTTTGTTTTTTTGTTTTTTTTTCAAACAAATAATTAATTGTTTAAATAAATCTCAAATCATAACGAAGAAGAATTGTAGAGTAATTAAAAAAAACACTGCTTCACACTAAACACTAATTAAGTGAGAATTTTTGTTTAAAAGCAACAACAAAAAAAACTTGTTTAAAGTTCATTTCGCATTGGCATCTTGATAATAGGCCATTCATTCATTCCATTCAATACTAATTAAGCCAAAAACAAAAACTTGTTATAGCAACACTTAAAGTCTCTTCTTTTCACCTTGTTTCAGTTTCATAAAATATAGAATTAGATATTTTTTTTTTCTTCTTTGTATTCATTTTTATAATTTTGACTTGCTAATTTATTTTGTTCTAAAAGATTTTAGAGAAAAATTATATGAAATCATTAAGAGAAAATTACTTTGAAAATGTTAATGTTGTAGAGCTTAATAAAGCTTTTGAATTAAAATAATCATTAAGTAGATTAATTAAATTTGTGTTGAAAGGCTTTTGTTGTCCATTATGAGGCCATCTATTAAAATTGTGTGTGAGTGTGTTTGTGTCTATCGGCAAAGTCAATAGCGGAAAATCAGGTTTTTGTTTGTGTGATTTTTTTTACATACCCTCCATTCATGAGTCTATATTTAAGCCTATTAATATAATTGATTGCTTTATTCTTGTGTTATTGAAAATAGATTTTTGTAAATACAACCAAGTTTCCGTAATTTTCCGATAAATGAATTTAACGGTTAATAAATATTAGAATCAGAACTAAAGTCTAGTCTTTTCATGGTCAATTGTGAAACAAAATTATTTTTAAAAGTTCCTTAGAATTTTAAAGACCAGACTTTTTTGGCACATCATACTGATTTCCAATAAATAGTTTTAATTTAATCGATATGCTCTATTAGACAGGAATATAAAAATCGCAGCTGGAGAATTTTTAAAAATTTTGTCAATAACGTCCGACATTTTTGTCGGATAGAAATTTAACATCCGACAAGCCGTTTCCTAAAATTTTAATCGAAATAATAGACAGGAATATAAAAATCGCAGATGGAGAAATATTAAAAATATTTTCAATAACGTCCGACATTTTTGTCGGATAGAAATTTAACATCCGACAGATCATTTTCTAAAATTTTTATCGAAATAATATACGAAAGATAAAAATCGCAGCTGGAGAAATATTAAAAATATTTTCAATAACGTCCGACATTTTTGTCGGATAGAACTTTAACATCCGACAGATCATTTTCTAAAATTTTTATCGAAATAATATACGAAAGATAAAAATCGCAGCTGGAGAAATATTAAAAATATTTTCAATAACGTCCGACATTTTTGTCGGATAGAACTTTAACATCCGACAATTCGTTTCCTAAGATTTTAATCGAAATATTCGAATGAAAGATGAAAATACGTCAAAAAATCCTTAAAATTATTCCAACATTTTTGTCGGATCAACATTAAATATCCGACAGGGCGAAAAAAATTGCTAAACAAATAATCAATATCATCGAAAGTTTAGTCGGACAAAGATTGTATATCGCAGAAAATTTTTGATTTTTTTTTTTTTTTTGAAATATCGAAGTAGTGGTTTGATTAAGGGAAAGTGTTTATAAAAACAGAGAGAATTATCAGCCATTTGTGTCGCAGACTATTATCAGTCCGGTAGGATAATTTTGTTTTTATTGCCGATATTTCAGACTAAAAACTGTTGTTGCAACTTTGTATTATTGAAATACACGGTGTAGTAAAAGATTAAGATGGCTAAAGAGCTCTCCCAGACGCCACTTCTTCGACAACACATATCCATTGTTGAGAATAAGGATTTATAACCCATGCTTCTCATCTAACATTCTGGACATTTATCTCTTAGAAGACACTTCAGCGACCTGTTTTACTTTTTAAGTAGGTCGGGCAAAAAGCTAGTAGCTTTATCATCAACCCGCAAAAAAAAAATACCCGATACTTTAAAATAAACTAAAATAAGTTTAGAAACAATACTAAACTTGCAATTATTGAAATAACTGCAAAAATACACTAGAATACTTAAAAGCAAGCCCCAGACGATACAAAGATACACTTAAGTCCTGGATATCTAAGCAATAGTTATAAATACAAGCTGCTTAATAAGGCAGAAAAGGAACAAACGACACAGACTTACACACATACACAAACACAGAGGAAAAAGGCAACAAGCAGCATAAGTTAAATAATGAAGGCAACATGAATGAATGAAAAGAAAAGCCCCGAAATAGCATACCTAATGCCTTGGTGCACAATTAAACTGCAATAAACCATAAATATCACAAGCTTGGGCTATAAAACCGAAAATACGTTTAGCATACTAAATAGTATAATCCAACATTCCCAAACACACACACACACACACACAAGCCTAGAAACACAAATTTAACGCAAACATTCAAACTTGCATCATTTCGAACATTAAATGAGAGCAAGCAAAGGAGAATACACAAAAAGGCTGGCAAACTTACAGAAACAGAAACAGGAACACATACACACACTCACCTACACTGTGTGTGTATCCAAATAACGAACAACAACAACGACAATAGCAAGTGCCATTATAAAGATTTCATCAGTATTTGAGGAACAGGAACTAGTTACCAGAAGTAGTTATTATTGTTGCTACTGCTGTTGCTTCCCATATTGTTGCTAAGAATTTTAATAACACACAGACACACACAACCCGTCCACCAGACAGCAACATAAAAAACAATTGGAACATAAATGAGAAAACTTCAACATACAACATTTAAAAAGGAAACGAATCGAAAGAGAGAAGATGATATGATGTACTATTTGCTACATGGGCGTATGAATACTTTGTCGATTAGTTTTTAAAAAGATTTTTTTTTATTTTTCTGTTTTAAGTTTTGTAATTGAGTAGCATTTTAGTAGAGAATTCACACAAAGATTTTTAATAACCATATGGTCGCTATTAGGGCAACAGTAGCAATGGCAAAACGGAAGAAACAAACAGAAAATTAAAGCAGAGCAACAGAAAAAGAATACAGAAGAAAAACAAAAAAGAAAAATCAACTAAAAACACAAAATTTCCCATAAAAGCTAACAATAAATACAGAGGGCTTGAACCGATTATACTGTTTGCCGTCTATTAAAGGCATCAAAATACGCTACAGGAAATATTATCTAACAATTTAAAGAAAAAAGTACTTTTAAGGAACTTCAATTAATTAACGTTGAAAACTTGTGTACACTTAATAATAGTCTACGAGTGAACGAGGTACTTTTCAATAATTAAAAATATTACCTTAAAAATAAGTACCTTCCACGAAAAGTACTTTTAAGAAAATCAGCTCCTTAAAAAAGAGAACATTTTCAAAAACTAAAATTTTTTTAAGTAGTACTTTTTAAAGTACCTTTGAACAACGTACCTTTGAACATATAGCCTTATAAAAAAAATTAATTCTTAAAATATATCCTTTAAAATAAATAATTTTGTAAAAAGTACCTTTTGAAAGCGGTACATTTAAAAAACTATTTGTAAAAACAAGTTCATACCTCTTTTAAAAGGAAATTTTCAAAACGCACCCTTTCATTAAAGTACCTTTAAAAAATCCCACTTTAAAAGCTCCTCTTAAACGAACTAAGTATTCAAAGAGTATCATTGAGTTCCAAAAAAAAAAATATTATTTTTTTAATCGAAATCTTTATGTACATCTTCAGAAGAGTACTTTCTTTAAAAACAAAATAAACCTTTTCAAATAATTTTAAATCAAAAAGTACCTTTGGAAATCAAACTCGTACCTATTAAAAAAAATAAGTTTTAAAAAGACTGACTATTCTTTAAAAAGTTCGCTTTAGAAAAGTATTATTTAAAATATGTAACTTTTACTAAAACTTCCTTTAAAAATAAGTATATTTTTCCAAAAGTACATACCTTTCCAAAAATCTATATAGACCAAAAGTGTCTTTTAAAAAAACACCTCTTAAGGAAAGTGCGAATTTGAAGCGTAACATACGTTTTAAAAATATACCTTTTGAATTTAAAAAGGACCATTTGAAATCGAAATCGTAACTATTAAAAATATATTTTTTTTTTTCAAATACTTTTTTCGGAAAGAACCTTTTAAAATAGTACCTTAAAAAAATCCTTGATTACAAGTACCTTTTAAAAAACAGTAACCTTTAAAAAAAAGTACCTTCTAGGAAAGTACGTTACGAAAAAAGAACGATTTTAAAGAAGTATCTTTTAAAAAAAGTACCTTTTAAAAAAAGTACCTTTTAAAAAAAGTACCTTTTGAAAAAGTGCATCTTTAAAAAAGATACATTATAAAATATCACTTATAATTTTATTAGAAAATTTTTTACGCAGTAAGTAGCACATTGAAAAACTCACCTTTTTTTTCCAACAAAATACTTGCGATCGTATTTCCAGATATCTTTTATTAAAAAATCTGAAAAGAAAAGATATTAAAACAAATTAATAAGTTTAAAGTCTAAAATTTTCATGAATTTTAGAAATTTTTAAAAGTGTGTGAAGATAAATAAGTCGAGTAAAATACGTTTTTTTAATATCGCATGCGATATTTTTTTCTAGGAAAAGTGTACAGATATCTTACCAAAATTTGGACCTCAGTGAATAAAACCGGATAACATAGAAAAAAAATCTCGCATGCGAAATTTTTAAAAAACGTATTTAACGCGACGTTTTTACCAAAACACAAATAACTTTTAAAACAAATTAACAGAACCAACTGTGTTGTGCGTCTCTGCAGAAACAAACTGAAAACGATAATAATAAAAAAAAAAAAACACA
Source organism: Lypha dubia (assembly GCA_947311025.1). Taxonomy (NCBI): domain Eukaryota; kingdom Metazoa; phylum Arthropoda; class Insecta; order Diptera; family Tachinidae; genus Lypha; species Lypha dubia. Next base: position 27,358,936 of record OX371263.1, on the reverse strand, counting down.
ACAAAACATCCCACAAAAACGTGGTTGCAATTATAATGGACACATTTAAGGTTACAGCCATTCCAGTTCATTTTCTTGAACAATCGTAGAAAAGACATTAATTAATGAAAAAGTTCTTATACGCAGTTGGGACTTTGATTCGCTGTATGTGATGAACAAATACTCGAATTTTAAGTATTTCGGAATGATACACACGTCAGCTTAGCGAATGGAAAAAAGAAGAAACACTTTCTCATACACTAGTATAAAGGAGGTGGAAAACAATAAATAGCAAATAGTGTTTTGAAGTTTAAATATTTGTTTTATTTGTTTCTTAAGAAAATATTTGTGGTGGCAACATTTATAAAGATTTATTTCACAAATTATTAGTGACGGCATACGAATTTTATTGCCAACTCACGTACCAGGAATTTATAAAATTTACTTGTATTCGCACAATAGCAACTAACAAAAAAAAAAAATAGTAACAATTGCAAAACAAACTAATAAACCAGGAAAATGAAAACAACAACAACAACAGGATTAAAATCATAGACAAATACAAAACATACAGGAAACTTGCAGTTATACAAACAAACAAAACAATATATATAGTTGGGAGAAAAATGTTTTTTTTGTGTGTGTGTGTGTGTGTGTGTGTGTCGAAAAGAATACGAATATTATTTATTCCAAAGCGTTTAAAGCAACATGACAGAGTAACGATGAAGAAAACGAAAGTGTGGGGGCTGGTGGTTTAAATAACAATTACACAACAAAAAATATTTACAGAAAAACTATTTACTTGAATAAATTTCATGAGTAGAATCTGCTGCTGCCGTTACTGTTTGAGTTGCAATACTTGTGGCATTTAAATTTCTAAATAGAACGAAAAGAAAAAATATGTAGAAAAATAAACGAGAACATAACAATGGTTGGTTGTTTGTAAATTAATATGCTAAAAACGCATATTGTTACTGGATTATATCATGCTGGCCACTTTCGCAAGCAAATAACAACAAAAGGCAACAACTAGTTTTAGCTAAGCACACAAACACACATGCACACACGCACACCCACACAGAGAAAATAAAATAACGCAAAATGAAATCAGCAACCACATTATGCTAAATAGCAATAAAAAATCGAGATTATCCGAATATAAAAGAAAAAAGTTATTTATAAAAATCTAAAGGACTTTTAAAAAAAGGATTGAAATAATTTTCAATATATCATTTGGAGAAGGACTTCTAAAAAGTTACGGTCTCCTTAGAACTTTTTTACAACAATTTATTTAAAAGCAGCTATTTAAAAAAAGTACATACTATTAAAAAACAGCACCTTTCTAAGTATGTACTTTTTTAAGATGGTACTTTTTCAAATAGTACTTAAAAAAAATAACTTCAAAATAAGTACCCTAGCAAACAATTGCTATGTTTCTCGAAGCAGTAACAAAATTCCATGCTTTCGAAATGGGCAGTTTTAAAGCGCTTTCGAGGCTACACAAAAACAAGGCAGAGAGATCGCTCATATTATTTTTAAGCACGTTGAAGTTGCCCCGCTATTTACAGTTAATAGACACAAATAATAAAGTAAGCCGAGAAAGGAAGATAAAATTTCATTTAGATGCTCTCTGCCTCTCTCTCTCTCTCTATCTCTTATTTATTTATACTTGCGCTGAAAAACAAACATGATTTTTATGTAAACAACAAGGGACATCGCTAACAAAAATCATGTATGTTCGAAGAGCTTTTCGAAGCAGGAGGTACAACAACAACAAGCACCTCTCTCTTACAAACGTGCTTCGGCCGAAGCAGTAGTTTTTGCTGGGACATTATTAAAACGGGGCATATTCAAAACTATACTTTTTGTAAAAGGTACTTTTTAAACATAGTTTTAAAAAATGTACTTTTTCACAAATATTTATTTAAATAAGGTAAATTATTAAAAAGGGACTTTTCAATAGTGAGTATTTTACCAAAGGTTCTTTTTTACAAAGGTACTATTTGTAAAATTAGTTTTACAAAAAGGAACTTTTGTAAAAATTACTTTTAAAAATAATAATTTTTTAAAACGGTGATTTTATTAAAAATAATGTAAAAAGTACTTTTATAAAAAGTTACCATTTTAAAAAGCGTTTAAAACCCACATTTTCTAATATTCATTTTAAAAACATTTTTAAAAGAGTACTTTTTCTGGACAGCAACTGTTTGATTTTTCAACAAAGTAGTTTCTTTTAATTTTCTAAAGTTATATTTCAAACAAACAACTTGTAAAGGTTTTTTCTCAAAAGGACCTTTTTATATTCATGCACTGCTGACTAAGTAATGATAAAACAATAAAGTACAAACAGTAAAAAATTACAACAACACACCAAGGATAAAGTAAATGTATTGTACGAGTATACTAACGAGAATATACAAAAACACATTATATTATTCTACATGTGTGTGCGTATGGCTTACATGAACAGACACAGCGAAAATTTAAGTGCACAACATTTACAAGAGCAGCAACAAAAAACTATTTAAGCACAAAAACAATAGATAACAACAATTGTCTAAATTGCAACGTTTAAATACTTTATAATCAACACAATAAAACTCCTGCCACTACTACTGTACGTATTTCTTTGCACATGAATCCTTGTTTAATAGAAAAAGTAGTCAGCTTAAAACACACACACACGCACACACTTTTACACATATTTCGAGATATTTATAGGAAATATTTGTATCCGCGTTGCAATTTTGGCCAATTTATTTGCAGTATGAATTTTACCAAGTATTGGCAACACTGATTGTATTAACACACACTTGTATACAGTCAGATTCTCTCTGGGCCCATCCCCTCAAGAAAAACAAAATAGCAGAACTTCGCTCACCACTTTAACAAAGAAAAAAAAAAACTTTTTAAAATTTAGATAAAAGTTTTTACACTCACGCACGTACAAGCATGTTTATGATTTTTTTTTATTAATATTTAGCCAAAGAAATAACCGGATAAACTCTTTAAGTTCTGTTTTTTTTCTTTTAGAGCACCAGCAGCAGCAACAGCAGCACCAATAAAAAAGATGTTGCAGTGACAAAAAAACAACGACAGCAGCAGCGACAGCGGCAGCCAACAAAAAACATTTTAACAATGGAAAACATTTATCAGTTTATTGTTGTAGTTTTGCAATTGTTTATTATTTAAATACAACCATAAAACTAAAAAAAATAATAATAATAAAAGAAGTGGTTGTTTATTTGTTTCAAACAACAAGTTTGTATGAACGAACAATAATAAAAGCTAAAAAAAAACTTTTTAAAAAGTACATGTTTAAATGTTTTATTGTACAAAAGAAATGGATAATAAATTAGTAAAACACATACACAAACACACACACGAATTACTTCTTTTCATTAAATATAAAGCAATAAAAGAAGGTAAGAAATATCTTTATTTGGTGTGTTGTAAATAAAACATTTATGCTCAAATGAGGAGTTGTTAAAGTTAATATGGACAACTAAATATTTTTCTTTTATGATCTGAGCAATTTCATTAATTTAATTGCGGTTTTTCATATACTTTGAAAAAAATCCAGTTCTTTTTAAAATTTTCCACAAAAAAATTATATAGAAAGTTTATGATTTCACTTCGTTTTTCAAAAATTTAGTTTTCAACACATCGTGACGTTTTGAGGTCCTTACAACTTTTGATCTTTTTAGCCAACCGAAACGAAAAAAAATCACTAAAATTAAAAATAATACAAAAAGAGCACAAAATAAAAAAAGGCCATTATGAAAAAAACCGCCAATATGAAAAAAGCGCTAATATGAAAAATAAGCGCCAATATGAAAAAAGCGCCAATATGAAAAAAGCGCCAATATGAAAAAAGCGCTAATATGAAAAAAGCGCCAATATGAAAAAAGCGCAAATCTGGAAAAAGCGCCCATATAAAAAAATGCACTTTAACAAAATACACTCTTTTTATAACAAATTTAGCATTCGTCAGACAGTGTTGCCAGTTTTGCCATCCTCTAGAAAAAATTTTAACTTACTAAAGTTAATGCCACTACTTTCTATCAGAGGTGCTGCAAAACTGCTCTAAAAATAAAGAAAATACGCGCAATAGCAGAGATATAAAGGACTTAAGCCTTCTACATTTTCAACGTACTTATATCTCGTTTTCCAGAAATGTACTCAAAATTTATATTGAGACGAAATTCTATAAATTTGTGTTTTGTGCAATTTACATTGAAAATTTTATACAGATGAAATATAAAACTCCCCATACCAACAACAAGACAATTATGAATTAATAAAACTCATAATAAGGTTAAAAATCCTTTTTTTTTTTTTTTAAATGAAACAAGTATTAAATTTAAAAATTCTGGCTGTTAAGGGGCTGTGCACATATTACGTAACGCTGTTTTCAGAGATTTTATACCCCCACCCCCGCACAGCCCCTAAATAAGTTTCCGATATCCAAAATTTTTAAAAATTATTCATTCTATTTATTTTTGTGTTAATTTAAAAAAATTTAATTGAATCCAGATTTTCTTTCGCAACCAACTTTTGTTGTTCTCTTCTAACGAAATCCTTTTCCATCGTTATACAAACAATTATTATTTAACATATAAAATATAATAAAATCTTTATAATGAATAAATCCGATTTACCACAATACAGTTTGAATTACAAACGAATATAATAAAACTTATCACAAAAAAAAATTAAAGAAAAGAAAATTCTTATTGTTATTTTCAATTTTCGACTGGAAGAACGGAGAGTCAGTCGGGGGTTAGTCGTTCTAAGTCAATATGAACAATTTAAGTTGGTTATCGAAAAGAATAATAATGAGCAAGGAAAGCAATTTGAAGCAGTAGATGTAATGAAAAACAATCAAAAGGATTTCTTTGAACAAAAAGAAAAAAAAAAACTATAAATAAAAATCTAAGAAAAAAAAAATCCAAAGTAAATAAATACTAAAAGCAAAGCTGTTCGAGTGTATTACAAACCCAAAAAATATTACAAAAAAAGCACATCATCAACAACGATAAAACAGACATTTATAAAAATTCTTTCGCAATTTTACTCTCTTGCACAGAAAATGGCACAATAAATATTTTTTTATTTAAAAAAGAAAAATCATGATTGTTAAAAATGTTAAACTGTAGATGCAACAAAACTAGCAACAGCAGCCAAACAGCCAGCAATAACAACAACTGGAACAAAATCCATAAAAAAGAAATTGAAAACTATAAAAATATGAAAATATTGCAAAGATACTCACACACACCCATACATAAATACCTGCATATAAAATAATAAAAACCATATGAAAATTCCATATGAATATGGAAGGAGGAAAAATGTTGAATGAAATATTTATAAAATTTTTTCCAAAGAGGGAAAGGGAGACTGAGTTAGTACGAAGCAGCCTTAGAGGGAGGGGGAGAGAGAGCAGTATTGTAATTCAAAACTACGACGATAATTTAACAAGAAACAATATAAGAAATCCTGTAATCTGTTTATTTTTTGGTGGTTTTTTTTAAGTTTATGTAAAACATTTTTAGGATCAGTTTTGTACAACATTTTAACCTTGTAACTATTCGCTGTATTGGCAATTTTCTTATTTTCCTGAAAATGGCCGAATAATTGGCTTTGAAATATTTGCCAGAAAAATTCTATTAAAAGCTTTCAAAGATACCGAAAGCTCAAAATTGCACTAAACCCATAATGTGTTTTAGGGTTAAATTCATATTTAATTACAGTTATTAGCAAAAATTTCTCTCAAAATCGGGTTTCGTATTAAAAAAATATGGTTTGTCTTATTTTGAAAACTTTTCAGGCATGTTAAGAAATTAACTAATAAGTTGGGCTATTAGCACCCAACGAAATATATCATATAGATTAGTTAACCCACAACAAATAAGTAACATTTTTGAAAGCCTGGCAAATTATGTAAATAAAATTTAAGTAAGTTTCCAGACTGCCGACTATACAAACGTGTATATGTATGAATGAGCTAAAATACGAATATGTTAAATATATCCACTTTACAAATTTATGTATGTATAATAAAAATTCCAGCAGACACACACAAAGACAAATTTTGTAGACGGACAGACGGACGGAGGGCCGGACGGACGGACGGATGGACAGACAGACATAAAACATAACAACAAGCAACAAGAAGTGGTAAATTTAAAAACTATTCCAGTTTGTTTTATATTCATGAATATCGTTTTATGCATACTCGTACATGCATGCGCATGCATGTAGGTATATGTACTTAGTAAGTACATATAAGCATGGAAGTGTGTTGGTGTTTTTATATTTGTGAATAAGGATATTATAGTAACGAGTTAAAAGTGTTTTGGATTGGATTGGATATGCTTACTTACAGTTAAAGTAAATATAAGTACTCGTTTGAATTTTGGTCTACACTTTATTGTAATTCAGAAAAAAGAAATTATATTCAAAAAGCAAACAACAATGTTGAAAATACTAGCAGCATTTAAAAAGGTCTAAAAGTAACACAATAAGATTTAAGTGACCTCGAAGAAAGAAAATATATGATTTTAAATAAATTCATTTAAATTAATAGAAATTCGTATACTTTGTATTAAAAACTAATTAATATTTACACTGTGCAACAAAAAAAAAAATGTATATACCAAGCCTCTGACAGAAAGATCCCATTGAATTGAAGAGAAAAATTAACACATCTGCGCCCTCTTCTCTTTTGTACATTTATTATAATTAACCATACATATTTTTTTTAAATTTAGGTGGAAAATATATTCAGCAGTTTTATGTAAAATACTAAGAAATGCATTTTAATGGGACACTTTAACCCCTCTAACTGTTCAATTTATGGGTCTTTTTATGAAACTTTTAGAAATTAAATGTCCAAAAAAATCTAATATATAAAATTCTCGTCTCACGATATTTGTTATCGAACTCCTACGAAAAGGCTCTACCGATTTTAATGAAATTTTGTATGCATATTTGGTAGGTCTGTGATTAGGTTTTTAAGTGGGAGGGGTGGTAGGGGGCAATTCCTGTATTTATTAAACTATTAACCCGATTCGTATTTCAAACAGAAGAAAATTATTTTTGTTGTTGAATGACAGATGGCGCTATGTCCGCCTCATTTACTAGAAGCGTCGCATCACATTGACAGAGAGATGGCGCTACGTCCGCCTCTTTCACGAGAAGTGTCATCGTTCGTATTGCAAGTAGAACAAAATTGTTTATGTTTTTTTTTAATTAGGACCAGCACTCAGGGGATGACCCATACGTAGTAGTGCATTGTGCCGGAACTCAGTGAGAGGGATAGGGTAGAGAATATAGATGTTGAAAATTTAGAAGGCTTAACTCTTTTAGAACTCTGCTTTGCGCGTTATATTAATTTTTATAGCAGTTTTAAAGCGCCTCCGGTGTTACGTAGATGCATTAACTTTGTTAAGCTGTATTGGCAGGCATTTTATTAATTGTTTTACTTCGCCGATGTTTCTGCTAACCGACGAAGGAGGGCGATGTTGTGTTCATTAGCTTGGATAGCATCAATCGCTGTCGGAACAGTTTTTTTAGTGACCAGTGCTATGCCTTCATCACTTAAATAGTCCGACCACAATTAATACAAATGGCTCAGAGAAATTAATGATGTTGATTGACTCGCTCTGGCCAGGGTTTGAACTCAGGCCCCAAGGCATTGTTTGCTTAGTAGTAAACGCGCCAACCACTGCAGCCAACACCCTCGTTGTTGAAGGACAGATGCTGCTACGTCCGCCTATCAAAATTGGAAAAATGGATTGATGAGTGGGGAGAATGGTTTTTCCCATATAAGAAAATAGCTTCCAGGTGAAGCCGGACAATCATCTAGTTTTCTTATAAAATTCAACTACAGTAGTACCCACTTAAATGTGTTTTATATAAAAAAATAACGTATAAATAGATTTTGTAACCTTACAAATTTTGCGAATATGCCCCTGACATGAGAAAAATTTGAAAGGTGTATTTCACTCAAAATTTTAAAATTTAATTTCTTATTTCAGTGAACAAGTGTTCACTGTACTAATAAAACTTAAAAATATGTATATACACACATACATTTGTGTTGATTAAATTGAGTTTGAAACCTTAAAACTCAATTGCCGGTCACGAAGTATGGAAATTATGTGAAGCGCATAGTAGGCACTGATGCCAATGTTACATTAATTATGTATTTTCTTAAGACTAAGTATTATAAAATGTACTACATATTATTTATCGTTGGAAAAGTAATTAAGTCAAGTTTTTATATATCTTCAAATAATTTGAATATTTAAAAAATTATCGTATCATTTTCGATGATGAAATAATCAATACAAATTTTTTTTTTTTAATTATTGTTATTGAAAATTAAGCGAAGCACGCATTTACTTCGCACAGTTTACGTTCTTATTCACCATCGTTGAAAAATGTTTCACACAAAATCGAAATTTAACAAAAGTAATTTACAAAAAAAAAAAACAAAGTTGTCAGAAAATTTTTAGTTTGGAAAACATTTAATTTTGTTGTGCAGTGTAATTAGCCATTATTTCTATCACCTCTGAAACTTTTACTTGTTGGTGCGATGTGACATTTTTTTTTACATCACCACTAAGATGATTTTGGTCTGCATGTAGCATTTGCATCATATTCAAATTACTATAGTATACAAAATGTGTGTTTTTAGGAAAAGCCAACTTTAAAATTACTAAAATATACTTTACTCATGACTATAGTTAGAGATAAAATAAATTTCCAAGAAAGTTATAAAGTGTTAAAGTAATATGTTACGAGTAGATAAAATGAGAAAGGCAATTGAAACATTTCTTTTTTTTTCAAATACTTAAGCAACATAAATGTTGCTGGAAGCATATGCTGCAGCGATATGGGGAAACTACACGGTAATTGTGAAACACGATGAACCTTTCTAATTATTCTTTAAATCCAAAAATGGAAAGTTATTTTCCATTAAGTTTTCCATATATTTTCAGCTTTAGCTCATGTTTCGTTTAAAATCATTTTGAAACTTAATTTAAAGAAATATTTTCTTACTTAATTTTACCTGAATTTCCTTAAGCACTTTTGTGCTGCCAATTGACTTTATTCTTTTAAAAAGATATTTTTTTGACATTTTCCCTATTATTTTCATAAAATATTTTTGCAGATTTAGAACACAAAATTTCTTAAGAGCAACTTTCAAAAAAGCAAAGACAATACCAACACCACCACTACAATTAAACCTTAAAAAAATTTGTATACACAAATATATGTGTGTGCGTGTTTTATTTGTATATTAATCCCACATTCTTCTTTTTAACTTGTATAATATCTGCTCTTCTTCAATAAAAGAGACTACAATCAACCAAATACTGAATTTTTGAATCTTTTGGGAAACTGGGAACTGAGAAAAAAAAATTATAATATATAAAAGGAATTTCTACATCTCTGCATCTTTTATAGATAGATTTCAGTTTTCAGTAGTTCTTATTGTTGTAATTTTATTTTTTTATTTGTTTTTGTTCAAAAGTTGTATAATGTTTTTTTTTTTTTTTTTTTGTCTTCTGCTTCTTCAATTTTTTATAGACTTCGTTCGACTGAGTTTTTGACTATTTTGTACGTAAGAGGCTCATCTATCTTAAGTTGTTGACAGAAAAAATTTGATAATCAAAGTTTTTCTTATAGTTTAAGTATGCGTTAAGCACTGGAATTTATGTTTTGTAGTTAAAGTTCTTTATTTCATCTTTGTTTTTCTCTATTTTTGCTGCTTCTAGGTTGTTGTTTTAAAAGTATTTTGAGTTTAGTTTTTTGTGTTCTTTTTTTCCTTTTTCTTATTTATGTAGAGAGTTGAAGAAGAGGTTTTTCGTAAACTTAATTGCAATGGCTGGATATATAACAGAAGAGATAACGAAGGCTTAATATGGTATTAATAACAGAGTGGAACAATGAAAAACTATTAATTAAATTAAAGAATTTATGACAGGATTTCACTACTACTTCTGGTAGTTTTAAGGGATTTTGATATTCGAAGATATTACAAGAACTTAGTAACGAGAATTTTTTTATATATTGAATAAAGTTCTCTTATTTATGTACGTTTTTGGTTGAATTTAGAACACAATACTAGACTATACACATTTGCTATGTTGGAAATACTTTAGCAACATTAATGTTGCTAAGGACATAGGTAGAAAAGCACAATTGAAGAAATATTTTTCTTCACCTTCCAAAATGCAGAAGATATATTTTGTGAGAAAAAAAATAAAAAATTTTCCAAGTTCTATTTTTTATTATATGTTCATTGCAACATATATGTTGCAACACATTTTACAGCCCAGCAAAAGTCTTAGACAAGTGCAATGCTGTACTTTGTTGGATAAAAGTTAATTTTTTTTTTTTTTTTTTTTTGTGATAATTTTATTATTTATTGAATCTTTAATTATTAAAATTGAATTATCAATAAGTTTTTCAAATCTTAAATCTAAAAAAATATTAAATATAAGTTTAGCCAATGCTAAACAAAATTTTTAATTTCAACGGTTAATTTATGTTGTTTTACATCTCTCGTGTACGGCTGAGAAAAAGAGTATCCCTCCTTTTCAGCCGGGTGTGGCCTCTATAATTTAAAATATTGCGCGCAAGTACATTTGGGTGCACCTCAAGTTTTTTTATATATTTTTTAGCGTTTATTGAAAATACTGTCTTCACCAACGGAACATCTAGGTCTTTATGAATCCGATGATTTCTGACATACCAGGGAGCTGCTGTAATTGTACGTAGAATTTAATTTTGTCGCCTTTGAATTTTTTCGACATTTGATGCTGAGGCAGTGCCCCATAACTGGATTCCATAGAACCATATTGGTTTCAGGATCGCGTTGTATAATAGTAGTTTACAGTCTAGGCTTAGTATAGAATTTCTTCCAATAAGCCAATTCATTTGGGCTGCTTTTAATTTCATTTGTGTTAACTTTGCGTCTATATGCGATTTCCATGTTAAACGACGATCAAGATGAACGCCTAGATATTTGACAACAGTGTGTTGCGGTATGGTCGCGGTGTTAATTTTTATAGGCGGGCATGTTTCCTTGCGCAACGTAAAAGTTACGTGCACACATTTCTGCTCGTTAACTTTAATACGCCATTGTTTGAGCCAATTTTGCAATTTGGATATATACCCTTGTAAATTGCGGGAAGCTTCTACAGGATTTTCGTGAACGCTTAGAAAAGCTGTATCATCGGCAAATGTTGATGTATGAATGTTATTGCTTAACGGTAAGTCAGAGGCATATATTAAATAAAGTAATGGACCGAAGATACTGCCTTGGGGAACTCCGGCTTCGATCGACTGCGGTGGGCTTAAGAAATTGCCTTCCCTAACTACAAATTTTCGTTCACTTAGGTAGCTTATTAAAAGCCTAACAATGTTTGCGGGTAGATTTTGCGTTAATTTATGTATAAGACCTTCGTGCCATACTTTATCGAAAGCTTGAGAAACATCTATAAAGAGCGCAGAGCAATATTTCTTCTTTTCGAAAGTGTCTCTGATAACATTCACAAGTCTGTGAGTTTGTTCAATTGTGCTATGTTGTCTGCGAAAACCGAATTGATGATCTGGAATGCATCCGCTTCTAGTCACTATAGGCATCAGCTTGCTCATATACAGCTTTTCAAATAGTTTTGAAATGTTGGGCAATAAACTAATAGGCCGATAGGATTCAACCTTCGTATGATCCTTGGCGGGCTTTGGTATCATAATAATCATCGAAACCTTCCATTCTGCAGGATAGTATTGCAGCCGTAGAATACTATTAAAAATGAATAGTATAATTCTTTTTGCAATATAAGGCAGTTGTTGAAGCATTTTGTTGCTTATTTTGTCGACACCTGGGGCTTTTTTGGTGTTAAGACTAGTGATGGCCTTTTCAATCTCCACAATGTTAAATCTTAACGGTATTTCTGGTAAAGAGATGACTGGTGGCAGTTCAACAATATCAGTAGAAATATTCGGTGTAAATACATTTTCTAAGTGCTTAACAAAAAGAGCACCTTTTTCAGCATCAGTTCTTGCCCAGTCACCATTCGAATCTCGTAACGGAGGTTTGCAAATCACTGGCCTTTTAAGTCCTCTAGCTGCACGCCATAGCGAATAATCTGTTTGTGGTGTTGCATCGAGTTCTTGAAGAAATTTTTGCAGCGAAGCTGTTTTTTGTGTTTGTAAAACTTTTCTGAGCTGTTTGGTGCATTCCTTTAGCCTTAACTTTAGCTGGGGGGATCTGTAACGTTGCCATTCTCGTCGCGCTCTCCGTTTTTCAGTCAATAGCCTTTCTATATCTACAGAAGAAATGTTGTTGAATCTTACTTGTTGATTTGGTTGATTTGAAGAAGCATTAAGAGCAGCTTGATTAACATGTGCTTCAAACAACCTAATAGAATTTTCTATGTCAGTAGGTGTTCTCAACAGCATATTTTCCGTGCAATGAGCACTCAAATATTTTTTGTATTTCAGCCAGTTAAAACGTGCAGATGTCAGCGGTAAATCGCATGTTGATGTTGCAGTTGTGTGTGAGTAAATAGTGATAATAGTAGGCGAGTGATCTGAAGATAAATCCAATGATGCTTCAACTTCAATCATTTCGCTGGGCACACCTTTCATAACTCCAAAGTCGATAATATCAGGAATTTTTTGTCGATCCGTTGGCCAATATGTTGGCTGACCACTTGAAACTACATTAAAGCCCTTTTTTGAAATTGTGTCAAACAAAACACGACCCTTGGGACTGATTAAACGTGAACCCCAAAATGTGTGTTTAGCATTGTAGTCGCCAGCTGCTAGAAAACGGGAACCCAGTGTTGAATAAAATGCGGTATATTGACTCTCTGAAATTGAAAACCTGGGAGGAGAATAAACAGATGATATCACAAGTTTTTGATAAAAATTTTCAATGCAGATGTTTGTTGCTTGAAGGTAATCTTCACAAAATTCATTTAACAGGTAGTGTTTTATTCGCGTTTTTATTAGAATTCCCGAGCCACCACAAGCTCTACCTCGAGGATCCTTGGTGTCGTAGAATTTATATCCACTAATTCTAAAATATCTTCGAGACGTCAAATGAGTTTCTGAGATAAGCATAACATCGATTTGTTTATCCAGAAGAAAATATTCTATTTCATTTTTATGTTGGCAGATGCCGTTTGCGTTCCAAAAACAGATTCTTAAGTTCATGGTTTGCTTAATACAGCCTGCAACAAAGTAGACTGCATTTTGAACATTTCCTGCATCATACAGGACATGTTGAGAGTAAAAGTATTTACTGTTTGTATTAAGCTCTCAATTGAGGCTTCAATACGGCTAAAATTAGACCCTGGAGCTTCGCTTACTGGTACCGGTTTTTGCGCTGTATTGTGGTTACTTTTTAAAATGTTAGCGTATGAAAATTTATTATTAGGTTGTTGCTGAGCAATAGTCGCGTTTGATTTCAATACGTTTGAATATTGTTGCTGACTGGTAGACGGTTGAGGTAACTGAGGGTAGCTTAAAAGTGTGATAGGCTGAGCGGGAATAATATTTTCTTTTTTGTGCGAGGAGCGTTTAAAAAACGAGTAAAGAGGGCAGCCTCTATAGTTGGCAGTGTGATTTCCGCCGCAATTGCCACATTTTTTCGCCTTGGGATCACCTTTTGTTTTGTCACAGTTAGCGGTACTGTGTAGCTCACCACATACAACGCAGACTGTAGGCAACTTGCAATAAGTTTTCGTGTGCCCAAATTCTTGGCAGTTCAGGCATTGGATAGGTCCAGCTCTTTTATGTGGCTGCTCAACGGTAACTCTCCGGTGTAACAAATACTTTAGATCATAGATTGGATGGGATTCATTTTTTTTTATCTTTATGTCACCTGGCTGTAACTCGACTCTAAATATTGGTTGGGGGATTTTTTCTCTATTTTTGATGTTTGAAACATTTTTCACCTTGAATCCACTATTTTCAAGGCCAGACTTGACCTCTTCTGGATCCACACTAGAATCTATACCTTTTATTACAACGGTTAGACCTTTAGCACTCTTAAGCTGATATGTATAAAAATTTTTATTTTTAGTCTCAAAGTCTGAGACTATTTTTCTGTAATTATTTTCTTTAGATACCTGAATTTTTGTTTCATTAATTTTCCCACGCTTGATTGGAGTTACGTAAAACTCATTTTCTCCAATTAACGAGATAAGGCTTTTTACCAGAAAGCTGGAGTTCTGTTCTCTTAAATAAATCGGTGGTGGTTTACTCAAACTTGTATTAGTTGTGACTTCATCACCTTGTTCAGTTAAAATCGCGAAACGATTTTCGGAATTTTTTATATTTTTCCCATCTTTGGGAACTTTTGCCGTTGACGCAATTTGAGCAGATTTGGGACTTCTTCCCCTTTTTAACACAGTTATGTATCTATCCATACCTGTTTGAATTTTATTATCACTATTTTCACTTACTTTATCCATAATTTTATTCATTTTGTGCACGTTGGTCACCTGGGTATTTATTGTTTGTTCGTTTGCTTGTACAGCTAAGCTGACAAGTTTGCTAATAGGTGCAATTGTTGTTGTTTCTTGATCACTATTTAACATGTATGGAGAGCATGATCGCGCACGAATAGTTGTGTTTTGTGTAGAATTCAGGTTTGTGCTTATTTCAATTTTTTTATTGTCGTCATCAGAAACAAAAGTTAAATAAGCATTTCTACTGCTTGTGGGTTTATTGTTGTTGTTGTTGCCAGAAGATGAACTCATTTAGAGTTCTCTTGTTTTTTTCACTTATAAGAGTTTGTGTATGCAAATATTTATGTATACACAAGCAAAAAATAAATAAAATAAAACCAGTATAATAACTGTTTAATAAATGTTTTGTTTTTGTATTTTTTGTGACTTTAAATTTTTTATAATTTTAATATTCAGTTGCGACGATTATAAAACGCGTCTGTACACTGCGAGAGTTGAAACTGGATAAAAGTTAATGAGCAAAAATTTTTTTAGTATAAAACATTACTTATATACAATGTTGCATAAATATTTAATTCTCATTTTTGAATCGTCGAAAAATCATGGTATTTCGCATAAAATTTTACATTGAAGTCAAGAAGTATTAAAAGAATATTTTTGTTCAAAGTTGCATTCAATTTGCATCTATTACCATGTCAATAATTATTTACATAAGACGAGGATAATTTTTGTCTGAACATGGGTTTTCAACAAATATTTATCGCTTTTAATACAAAGGGGGTATTCAGTGTTTGTTGCAAATGGTTTTGCAAAAGTGCAAATACAAATAATCACAAGAGAGGTAACTTGTGAAATACCACAACTAGAACCACAGAGCTGACGTTAGATTCCATCAAAAACAAAAAGGTACAATATTTAACATTTACACTTTTGCTAGATCACTTGTACTAATCACTGCATACCGGCGGTAGCATTTGTTGGTTACTAAATTGTGGTTGCAAAACAATTAATAACAAATATAAAAAATCTTAAAAATGGGCGCAAGATATATTTTGCAAAATTATTGCAAAATTTTCTCTAGTTTTTGAAAATAATTATATGTATATAAACATAGTTGACAAGCAAAACTTTTACACAAGTTTATAAACATATACTGCACATTTTATGCAAATAATATTAAAAACTGTTTTAGCAACCAATTACACTGAATGACAAAAATGAACTTTTAATTTGTCACATAAACTTTTTTGGTATTTTTTACTTTATTTTCCTAAGGTGGAAAACAGAGGTAGAAAAAATTTGACATCCATAGTTTTTTTTTTTTTTTACAGGAATTTTATATTTCATAAAATATACTGATACTTTACATACAATTATACTTGATAATATATTTTTTAAAACTAAAAGCTATGATTTTCTGGAGTATTTGACCTGAGGCTGGTCTCTTGCAAGTGCCCAACAATAATCTGCCAACATTCGAAGACTCCATTTGCGCTGGTATCGTTTTTCCATGCTGAAAATATCCCGATGGGACCTTTCGCCGTGTTCGTCGCTAACGGCTCCTAGGTTATCGGGAAAGAAGTCGAGTTGGGAGTGTAGAAAGTGTATTTTGAGTGACATATTACAACCCAATGCGTGATACGTCGAAAGTAGTTCTCCTATCAGATCTTTGTAGTTACTTGCTTAATTATTAATCCCGACATAGATTCGTTATTTCGCGCAACATTGCTGAGAAACTTTTCTTAGCGAATTTTTGAGAGTTTTAAAATTACCTTAGAGACCTAGAAATTTAAATAAGCACTTCAATATTATGTGCCGTAATTAACCGCATTTTTTTGGAGCGCAATATTAATATAAATTCAATTTTGTCTTCAAAATACATATAAAGTTTAGAATATGTTTTTAACAACATGTTCAGGGATTTTGTATATCTGCTTTCCACCATATTTGCTAAAATGCAGAATGACTTACCGCAGATGGTGCGTCTGAGCTGTGATACTTTAGCAACATTTATGTGTGATGCTATAAACATATTCTGGAAAGCACATGATGAAAACCATTTTTTTTGGAACATGCATGCTACAGCAAAGAAGTTTTGTATACAATTAACATTTAAAAAATTTTAATTTTAGTAAATGATCGTCCAATTTTGAACACATCTGTAGTTTGTGAAAAAAATTAATAAAATATTGCCAAGCAATGTCTATAAGCATTGCAACTAAGCAATGAATATGAGCATGTTTACATGCAATATTATTACTTATCACGAAAAAAAAAATATTTTTTTCCATCAATAGTAAAACAAATCAAAATTAGCCCGTTTTGCATTTTCTTTATTCTTCAAAAATTGCTCTAATATACTAATATTCTTTAAAACTTTGCCATTTCAACAGGAAGTTAAATTTTTCGTTGAAAAATAAAAATGTTTGATTGTAAAAAATATAAGCAGTAAATATACTTCTTTAAGACTGATATTAAGATAATTGCTCGTGTACAAAAATAAAAATGAGAAAGAAAAAAACTATTTATAAGAATACGAACTCTGTTGAAGTATTATCATTCATCCATATTATTTTCCAATACAAGTACATTGAACCACTGCTACCACTACTACATCAATTGCAATATGCAATTTCCCTTATTTCCTGGTAAATCAACAACAGCAAAGTCATCAGCAACATCATTATTAAGATGCAGACACATCAACAAGAACCGTATAAAGAAATTCCCAACATTATCATTATTATTTTAATGATTATTATCAGAATCATCATCGGTATTTTAGTGCTTGAGATATTTCTATACTTCAAGTATAGAAAATGTTTAACAACAATCAGCTCTGACAGACAGACTTAAAAACGCACACACACACACACAAGAGGGGATTTAGGGAGCCAGTACTTTTCAGTAAAAACCTTAAAACCAAACTCAATCAGGAGTATGAAAGACAACGAGCATTTTGTAGTAGTGAGAGAATAATTGCATGTTTAAATTATATTGAGTACCCTGTAGTAAACTCGGGGCCAATTGTCTCCAAATCACCACTTTTGTCTACTTGTTTGGTAACTTCTTACTGGGCTTATTGCTGACAGGTCACCAATTTGACGAGTAGTGCTGACTTCTTGATGACATTGTCAATGATACGTCTACACTTTTTAGTTTGTTTTAACATCTAGAGTCTAGATTCTAGATTCTAGACTAAAATTATATAAATGTACTAGTAACATTCTGGTTTGAATGTCTCCACTTGGTCCCATTAGAACTACGTAATCACTACCTAGTCAACACTCTTAATGTTACTAGTATATTTTCAATGACAATCACATGCTAAATGTCTATAGCACAAAGCATTGTATGGATGGTAATAGAGAGTAGTACTGGTGACAAAGTAAAAAGCGAGTCAGTATAATTTCACTAACGACATTTCCTGCAGGGTATATATGGATATATATTATTGTATGTGTAAGTAAGTTCCCAGCGGGAAAACTCGGAAGTCCTTCTAACTAAAGGCCTTATTAAACGCCTTCTTATTAATGTTTTTGAGTCAATTTAATTTTTTTTAACACATTAGCACAAATTCAAATTAGCTTCTCTGAGAAGAGAGAATAGATAAAGAGAGAAAGAGAGATTTAAATTTTTTTGTGTTATACATATTCCAAAGTAAAGGAATGCCATTAATTATAAGCAGCGTTGTCAACTGTGAAATTTCAAAAGCCACCAAAATGGAGAAAAAAACGCGCCATTCAACAAAAAACGCACCAAGTTCAGAATTTTTTTTTTATTGAATTCATTTTACGTCTTTACAAAATCCAAAATTCTAATGTTGATACAATATTGTGCCATTGCATGAAGTGAATTATTCTCCACCGATTTTGAATACTAGATAGATAATATTTCGACATCGGATTCAAATTGTACTGCTAATGGCATGATATCATATTTGTAATGGGATAAAACATTTTGTACAATGTTGGTTCTTGATGTCGTTTGTAGCTAAATGGGCTTAAAGCTGCAATGTGTTTCCGTGTTCCAGCATGCCGAACAAGGTTGGATATTTAGGCGTGATATCGCATTTGCAATAACATCTTGCTTTTATGTTATTATTTGGACAAGGCCGAATCCATTGCTTAAACTCACATTGTGATTCCCAAATCTTTTTGTATTTCGCTTATGATCTCCTTTTTTAGACTCCATTATTGATACTAACTTTAAATATTTTTTTTTAGTAAATAGAAATTTTATTAATTTTAGTGTTACAACACTTTACATAAACGCATTTTTTATGCATTTTATGAAGATCGAACAATGATCGCTAGTCTCGAGAATACTTTGTTTTTGCTAAGCTCTTTAACAGACTTGACAGCAACTTTTACGACAACAAACAATTAGGTACTCTGAAAATCTAAAAGGGACAACAAATTTCTTATAATGAAATGTTACAAATTATCTATATTGTCTACAATTGAATGAAATGATATTCAAACAGTTGTATTTTTTGTACAAAATTCTTTTGTGTTTAATATGCTTTGCCACCCAAAATTAAAAAAACGCACCAAAATTAAAAAAAAAAGCGCACCACGCACCAACTCAGATATTTTTCGCACAAAACATTTAGAAAAGCACCAAAAAAGGTGCGAAACGCACCAAGTTGACAACGCTGATTATAAGGCTTTCAGAATCACTCTCGAAATAAACGAATGCGGAAGGGCTTCTCCGCAATGACATCGTGTGTAAAAAATATATGAGTATGGAATGGACAGGGAAGGAAGCGAGAAGGCCTTGCGCATCCAAAAGAAGTGGTGCAGAGGCCTTCTAGAAGGCCTTCGTAGTCCTTCTTTTTCCCGCTGGGTTAGTGTGCTATTTATTTATGTATATACATGTTAGCGAGTAAGTTTGAGTGTGTCTGTGTTGGTTTTAAGTATATTTGTTTGTATATTAAGGCAATCAACAAATATTTAGTTTTCAATTAGTTTAGCATTTATTTGAGAGAGATGAAGAATTAAAAATAGAATGGCACACACACACACACACACTCTGGGTGTGAATAGCAAAGCATATTAGTATGAATACAAGAATACTATCGTAGATAAGGATTATTTAAGCATTTGACATTCATACTCCTACATACATACACACATACATGCATACAAACCATAGCTGTTAAGTAATGATTACTAATCATAATAATTAGTAATTAGATTATTTTTTTTTTGAAAGGTGAAGTAATGATTATATTACGATTATTTTCAGATTCGCACGATTACTAATTGATTACGATTACAGATAATCGTAAAATAATCAAGATTAATAAAAATTACGAAAAAAATAATCAAAAATAATAAAAAGTAATCGAAAAATAATTTGACTACTTTGGAAGATTACTTCTGATTGTTTTTGATTATTTTTTCGTAATTTTGCGAAATTATGGCAATACAATTTAATGTTAGTTTTTTTCATTTTTTGTCATTATTATTGATGTTCATCGATTTGATAATTGATAACCTGTTTGCATTCTTCATGATTCTGCATTCTTCTTATTTATCACGGGTTAACGGGTTTGTGCGCTATTTGTATAAAGTATATATATCTTTTGCGTATATTTTTTGGTGAGTGTTATGTTACACTTTTTTGTTGATTTATGAAGTACTAAAATTGTTATTGGTTGTTTTGTTATTGAAGTGAATATATGTACCTATATTTTGTATACAAAAACTAATTAATTTTGTTTTATTTGTTCAGAATTTTTTTACGTTTTAAATGCAAATTTTTCAAACTAAAATGTATGTGTAAAATGATGCACATTCTAAATTTTTAAAAAATAATCGAAAATAATCAAAAATAATCCTTGAAAGTAGTCAATTATTTTTTGGTTACTTTTGATTATTTTTGATTATTTTCTTGTAATCCTAACTAATCTTAATTATTTTTGGATTATTTGTAATCATAATTAATTAATAATCAGGAATTGTTAAAAAGAGAATTATGTAATCAATACCATTCCTTTTAAAATTTAATCTAATTGATTACTAATCGTAATCCAAATTTAACAGCTCTGATACAAACACGCAGATAAGATTAAAATCATTAAATGGCAATTGAAAATGAATTCAATTTATTCACAGAAAAAAAATATATGAAGGACAAAATAATGTTAAAAAAAGGAAAATAAATTAAATGATTGAAAACATTTAACACAAAACTCAAGCAAAATATAATTCATTATTTCAATGGATATATAATTTTCATATACTATTACATTAGTACGTTAAATCAATGAATTTTTTCATTAATTTTGTTAAAGAAAAACACCGGTTTCCATTTAAATTTTTTATGAATAGTTTCATTCAAACAACGTATACGTAATAGAACCAATCTAATTTTGCACAAAATTAATGAATTCATTCAAATTACGTAAAATAATTTGTTCACCTGTACAGCTCTTACATCATACCTGCATACGTAGTATAAACGAAAATATAATTAAATAGAATTTTATAAAAAAATTACTTTGTTTTGAAAATAAATTTTATTTATATATTTGCCAACAATTAAATAGTTTTATAATGAAATGAAATCAATTTAAATAATTTTATGTACTCGTATTTATTTGCGTAATTTCCATTACTCCTCGCTGGTTTAATTTAGTTTTTTTTTTGTCGCAATTGAAAACTTTTCTCTTTATATTTTGACATGTTGAAATATTAATGTTGTGTCTGTCGCTGGATTACAACAATAACAAAAAGTAAAACTAAAACCAACAGAAAAACAAATGACAAAAATAACGAAAATAATAACAAAAAATAAGATTGACAACATTATGCTTTTCCTGCGACATTTGGTCTCATTTTATTTTCGACTGTCTTTCTGTCTGTCTGTCCGTCCGTCCGTCCGTCCTTCGTTAAATGCTGGTTTAACATTATCTGTCAGTCTCTAAGTGAATATCAAGTATTAAAACAAAAATAAAGTTTGTTTTTTTTTCGTATTATTTAAGGATATTAAAGTTGCGAAATGATAGGAAAGTAAGCGGCATTATTTAAGTTTAGATAAATCAATCGTTGGTAACAATTGCAATTTAGAAGCTTTTATAAACAAATTTTTAACAAGAAATTTTTTTTGGAAATTTTTGATGAAAAATAAACTTAGTTCATTAAAAGACATTGTACACAAACTTAATGAAAAAAAAAATATTTATAAGCTTTGTTTAACAACCCCACTGTGCTGTACTGCAAGGCCAGAAATTGTTATTTCCAAGCAAGAGTAACACTATTTATTGCATATATAAGTGTGTATATGTGTGTGTGTCATATGGAAATCTCAATTATTTTGTCAATTAACTAAATGAAATCATTTCTAATGTTGTATAGCCAAGACACCTTTCATAACTATAAAATTTCTTACAGCACAAATGACAGCCAACTAAAATTTTGTATTTAACTGATAACTGGCTAATTTAAAACTGTCATTAGATTAATTAAAGAAATATCTAGTTTTATCATACAGCACAGCTAATTAATAATCCTCAACACGAAGAGTCAATTTATTTCATTCAAGGACACTTTAATTTTTGGCAACTTTATTACGCTACTTTTTGTTTGCATTTGAAAATTCAATTTAATAATTCTGTTTAGAAAAAGATAATGTGCAGCAAAGATAATTTTTATTTGGACTTATTATGACACATAAAAATAGATTTTAATTAATTGTTTTTCTTTTCTGCTGAAAGCAAGAGAAATAAACAATTGGAGAACAAAAATAAACTGACAATTAATTTCAGTTAAAGTTTTGCCTGCAAATTATTCGAAGTGAAAATAATGATTTCATATTTAGCTTTTCTTGAATATTATTTAACCCATTAATGGCCCCACAATGGGTATCACAAAGGGACCGAATAAACGGACCAAAGTGCGTCACGCCTCAGATGTGACGTCCCTCGAAACCTAACCTAACCTATGGCACCAACAGCGATCTAGATTAGATAAATCAGAGACATTTTTAAAATAACTAGAAGAATAAGAAAATTTAACGTATTTTTATAAATACAGTACAATCTCCCTAATCCGGACAGATATACTTTCAGCTATTGTCCGGATTAGTGGATCGTCCGGCCTACAGTTAAAATAAATTGTTAACCCCAATACATTGTATGTACATACATAAAGTTTGTTTGTATTACCTAACAGAAATACATAACAATTCATTTGTATTTAATTAATTTACAGAAACCATAAAGAAAAATACTAAAAATGACCAAAAATATTCATTTTGAAAAATGAAAATTTATTCGTTTTCAAAGATTTGGCTGTGAAATTCAAAATTACTCAGTTGTTGTTTTGATTAATTGATAAAATTTATTTGTACTTTTTTTAAATACGGCGAAATAAGACAATTTTACAGATTCCATAAAATACCCAAAACATTTCAATGTCCGGATTACTGGATAGACCGAACTAGCGAGTGTTCTGATTAGGGTGGTTGTACTGTATAAAAAATTGTTTTAAAAAATTTAATCAAATTTGTTGTGGGTTAACTAATCTATATGCTGCGTTTAGTTGGTTGTTAAAGGAAACAAATCAGTAGATCTTCAACTATGTATGGAAAAAAGGGTTAAAACAGGGAAACGCAAGTTTGGACTACATCATTGCTTAGTTTAATTAAATTTTAATAGTGATTACAGTAAAGCAACAAAGAAAAAATACCTAGACAATCATCCACATCAAGTTGTTGCAAACATGCAATCATACATTGTAAATTCACTTATATGAAGGACACTGAGCACAGTGTAAAAGGCAACGAAAATGTATAAAAAAAAACACAAATCAAGGAGCCGTTTCCAGAGAAATACATCAATCAGTTTAGCATTTAAAAATTCAGTTACTCGTTGAGCGGTAAGGATAGGGAATTTTTTTCGAATCAGTTTAAATTCTAGTTTGTATCAAATTTAGTTTGGGTGTCGTATACTTTTCATTACTCACAAATATTTTTAAAAATATTAAAATGGCGAAAATATGGATGACAATTTAAAAGTTCCACTGATTCAACGATTACACACATGTGACTATGGGCGGTAATGGGTTAATTTTCAATTAAGTAAGAAAATTTATAGAAAATTTCGTATTAATATTTCTGCATTTAGAAAATTTCCCTCCTGAATTCACAACTCAATTTTAAATAAATCTCTCTCTCTCTCTCTCTCTCACTCCCTGTAGTTATGATTTATCTTGGGTTTTATTTTGTTTATTTTACTTTGAAACATATTTGATTGTATGCTTTTTGCATATATGTATGTATTAGTGTGTGTTTGCAATATTTCATTTGCATAAGTATGTGTGTGTGTGCTAAAATTTTTGGATAAATTTCTATGCATTACTTAAATTTCTCATGGGGAATTGTTAGCAAATTTTCAAAACCATTAACATCATATTTAACTCTTTTTCCATTTTCGCCCCTCTACCACTCTCTCAATCTCTCTCGTACTGTGTATCACTGCTTTCCCTTTTTTTGTAAAGATATTCAAACACTTTTGAATAAATAAAACTAAATAAATCAATCATTTTAGAAGCTTAACAAGTCTTATTGTAAGAAAATAAAATAGCAAACAAAATGCAAAGAAAATTATGTTGGGAATCTTAAAAGAATACAAATGAATGAAAGCATGAAGAAGTTTTTTATATATTTAGGGGGCTTTATTTAGTTTTAATATTTTTTTTTTATAAAAATCACAACAACAACAACAATCGTAATAATAATCGTTTTGTATTGAACAGACAGACTGAATACTCGTATGAAGAAAAGAAATAATTGCAATTCTTTTTTTATTTATTTCATTGAATTAAAATCACTCATACGTTGAGGTGTCCGTCTGTTTATTGTTTCAAATAATTTCTCTCGCTTTCATCAATCATATTTTTTTAATTTATTTGTTGGGTTTGTTAAATTAAAATTTGAAAATTTTTATACAAAATAATATATGTCACAAGTAATTTTTAACTTTTATTGGAATTTAAGTTTTTTACTTTTTTTTTGCGAGTGAAAATGAATATTATTTCGGCTTAAGTTCAATACTTGAATTATGGAAAATTCAAATTATAAAGAGTGTAGGAATATTGTTTTTTTTTTTTTTTGGTTATACAGAATTTTGATCTTAATTTGAAGGCATTAAGGTTCAGTTTCCAGTACACGGACGAATGATTTGAGTGTAAAATTTGTATGAAAAGTACTCGTGTTTTGAGAGATTCCCATACAAATTTCAGACCCAAATAAAATGTCGGTTATGTGGAAATTAGCCATTAAACACATTTTACTTATTTCTAGCGTTTAAGTTGAGTTTGGAGCTTTCGTGTCTTTAAAGACTTCTGAAAAAATTTTATGTGAACTATAAAACATTTTAGCTCGTTACATCGCCGTTGACGGGAAGTTTTTGTCCCTTTTTGAAAAACAGGCACTCAAGGTGCAAAATATGCAAAAAAAAAGAAAAAAAAACATTCTTCCTAGCGATTTTCAAAAAATTGTCAATAATCATTATTTTTTTCCTATTTATGTTGGTCCATTCTATCCCTCCGGGGGGCACGTTTATACATCTCCGATATCATCTGATATCCACACCATGATTCTGTGCTTTCTGGGGAAAGGGTAAGTGGCTTTTTCATACCCAATCTCTGACACAACAGAGAAGATGAAAAGGCACCTAAGGTCTCTGTCCAAGACCAATGTCGATAGAAAGTTAATCTCTAGTGGTTCTCTTTCGAGACTCGACCAGTAACGACACACTGGTGCCACTGGAAATGATTCCGTGACCGGTTATTGGTGACGTTTCCTTCGGGAGTACTTTTTTTAATTTATTTATTTTTTTTTCTGTTGTACCGTGTATATCAGTATCTAAAATTAACAAAATTCACTTACATTTTTGTTTTATAACATTTTTTTTTTTTTTTTTGACATTAAATTCACACAAGCATAAATTTCTTGTGCCAGCAACTTTTGTCATAAATCTGTCTATTTAGTGTTTAATTTGGCTGTTACGAATATATAAAATAAAAAAAAACTATAATAAAGTAGTTTTTTTTTTTATTTCATTAAATGCCGCAAAACATTAAACTTAATTTGTATCCCCAACAGCAACAACAGCAAAATAAATTTTTCATTTATATAAGTTACATTTTGTTTATACGCTCATAACTACGCCATTATACGATAATGGTCAATATTAATTTTCCTCGAAAAACTGTTGGCTATTGTGTTCATTTTTTATACTCATAGAGTAGGAAAAATAGCCGCGAGTTAGAAAACACAAAATTAGAAGGCAACATTATTAAATAAAGATGATAATTATCATGAAGATGATCATTATCTGCTTCAACATAGACACAGACACCCAAAGAACAAAAACACAAACAGACAGAGAAACTATTTTATGTAGGAAACAAATGAGTCTAGTATTTAATATGAAGAGAAAACAGTAAAGAAACAAAGAAAATAGAATAAAGAAGGATATGAAATAGAATTTTATAAAAATAGAAAGACAGTTCCAGCCACATCAAGAAAATAACTAAAAGAGCAAAATTAATATAAAAAAAGAAGTTTAAAAGGCGGTAAATGTGGCATACAAGACAATGCAGCCAGCCATTGTAGTTTCCGTATGTGTTAGTGTTGCGTTTTGTCTTTCTTTTAATTTTAGAAATAAAAAAAAAACTTACATAAAAAAAGAAAGAAATGCAGCACACATATTAGAATATCACCAGGACAACAACAAACAAGTGGTATCAACAACAAAATACTAACAATTCTTGTTAGGAAAACAGACAAATAAACACAGCAAGACACATTCATACATATAGCAGAGAATGAGAATAAAATGAAATGCAACATTGATAGCCGTACCACGAAGAAGCAGAAGAAGAAGCAGCAGAAGGCGAAAGAGCAAAAAACCATTAAATACTTAGACAATCATCCACATCAAGTTGTTGCAAACATGCACTCATACATTGTACAAGTAAACATTTCGAGTCGCACACACATATGAAGGACACTGTGCACAGTGTGAAAGATAAAGAAAATGTATAAAAAACACAAATTAAGTAGCCTTTTCGAGAGAACTACATCAAGCAGTTTAGCATAAAATGAATTCTATCCCTTCCTCTCTCTTTTCAGTTTAGTGGCCGCTATTTGATCTCATGTTGGCGCCATAAACTCCGACATCAAGACTACATGAAAATTAAGGGGGGCGCTCAGCAAAAAATTAATTTCAATGTGAGAAATCAATTCTAAGAAACCGGCATTGTGGTTTTTGTTTGGCTGTAATTATTGCAATCTTCCAGCAAAAGGGTCGTTCGTTCACTATCGACAGGAAAAGCTTAAAATTGCAAAAATTTTTTAATCTCAAATGCAATGAATAATAAGATTTTTCGTTAATTAAAAAGAAGAAGGTGGCTTATATAAAAATCCTACTAATATTCTGTGGGACATCCTACAAAAGATCGGGAGGCAAGTATAATTTCGATGTGCGAACGTCTTAGAAATTATAGAAACGTGGTACTGAGTTCAATTGCAAGGCGAAGTTAATATCAATTTAATTCTTCAATTATTACGTTGTAACGTATGGGAAGTGTTTTCCGTGTAGTTATGAAAACTCTTACGTGCAACATATTTTCTAAAAGAAACAACAATTAAAATGGCGAAAATGAATTTAGAAATCATAAGCCCACCGTTCATTGTTTGTTACACATTTACATTTTGTAATCGTGCCGTCTACAGCAACAACAACAACAACAACAACTCATTCTTTCATTCATTCATCCATTCATCCATCCATCCATCCATCCATCCATCCAGTCACTTGTTCTTACACAAATGTGTAATTTAAAAAAAACCGTGCTTTTGTTATTGTAACTTCATGAATGACTTGTGTTTGTTGTTGTGGTTGTTGTTGTTGCTGTTGTTGTAAATGTAAATGAATATTAGAGGTGCAGCGTATTGCTGCTGTATAAATATATAAAAATATAAGTATGAATTGTTTGTATGTATGTATAAAATTTATACTATAAATAAGCAAACATTCATACATAGACACATACCCATGAATACATATATATGTATGTATATGAAGGTATTTGTTTGTGTATGTTTTGAAAACTTTTAGTTTAGAAAATAAATGACATACAAAGATGGAAGTAATATTTTTTTGTTATTGCCTGTTGCCACAGCCACTCCTCCAGTACTTCACAATGTTTAAATGGGAAACATGAGACACAATTCTACAAACAATGGGGGGTGGTGAAGGAATTATTAAAAAATTTTTTATAAAATTCTTAGAAAAGTTTCTGACAGCCTTGCTGATTAGGAAAGAATTTTAACTTTTTATGTATGTTTTATTTTATTTTCTCTATTTTTTTGTAAAATAAAGCTGAAATACAAAAGTATTCTAGAAAATTTCTAAATTAATGGTTTATTAAAGTTTCATCTGAAATTCTAAAGTGGGCTTTTATTAAAACTTTTAAAAGGTTTTTATTTAGCTTCACTTGCAACAAACAATATAATAAAATGTTTCAGCATTATTTAGCAAAATTTTTAAGATGTTCGATCAAGTGGAAGTTTTAAGATCTTCTGGGAAATAATTTGATTAAATGAATTTTTATAAAACTTTGCATCTCTGGCAATTTAGTTTATAATTAAAATATATTTTGTTAAAAATTCTTTTATAAAGTGTGTTTCTCTGACAAACACATCTTAATGATTAGAAAAATGGGCAGTGCCACGCCCATACAATGAAAATGCATTTAAAATTTTGCGCTATTTATACTTAACCGATCCTTTTGAAACATTGCCCACACATTAAGCTTCATTTACAATACAATTTAATGGTAAAAAATATAGGCAGTGCCACACCCATACAATATAAATATTCCCAGGATTAATTTACAGTTGACTGATTCCTTTCAAACCTTTCACACACATTCGGCTTCATTTACAATACAATTTAATGGTAAGAAATGTGGGCAGTGCCACACCCATGCAATATAAATATTCCTAGGATTAATTTATAGTTGACTGATGCCTTTCAAACCTTTCACACACATTCGGCTTCATTTACAATGCACTTTAACAATAAGAATAATGGGCAGTGCCACACCCATACATATAAATATTCCTAGAACTTATTTGTAGTCGACTGATTCCTTTCTAACTTTTCCCCCACACTCACACATTTAGTTTTTCTAATCACATAATTAATTAATTAAAAATGTGAGCAGTGCCACGACCCTACAATATAAATATTCCTTTTCCTCAGTCGTACTTTAATAATTTCTTTCCTAACCTTGCACAAATATTGCTTTTAAAAAAATGTAACTATTTAATAATTAAAAAAGTGGGCTGATGCACGCCCCCACAATTAACATAGTTTTTAAATCTTAAATATTTTATATATTCGATTCCTTTAAGACTTTTGTCATACTCTGCTGACAATACAAATTTATTTGTGTGACATAAATGGTCAGTGCGATTCCCATACAAGATAAATATTTACAATTTTCCAATATTTGTCCTAAGCCGAGTAGTATAAACTTCAATATTATTATTGTAAAAGTGGGAAATGCCACGCCTCTACAACATATACACCTTTTGAAGTATTTTCACTTAACCAATGATTTTGAAAATTGATACAAAGAAATTAAGTTTCTCTGGCAATACATATTCATAATAAGAAAAGTGGGCAGAACCACGCCTATACATTTCAAACATTTCTATTTTAATCGAATCTCACAAAACTTTGCATATTGAATGGGCGTAGTCTGGAAATACAATTTAATAACTTCAAAAATTGCCTGTGCCATGTCCATTTTTTTTTTTTTTTTGTAAAAATCTAAATAAATTATTAAACGATCCCTTTTTTGTGAATGTACTTATATCGACTCTAATACGAGTCAGTTTTGTTACGGATTTGTTAATTTATATTAAATACAATTTTTTTATTTATGCAAAGGACAAATGGTTTTAACGTAATATTTCCTTCCTAAATTGCAAAATTTTGCAATTCATATTTATAACGGTCATTTCCCAACAATGTCCTCAGGGAATTACTCTGCTTAAGGAAAGTTATATGTACTACATTTTGTACTCACGTACATTCTGTCCTTAATGCTGTGCATAAATACATGTATAAAATTGCATGCATCATGTATGCAATCTATGTATGAATGAATGCATGCTTGTGCCTACGCGTGTGTCTGTATGTGTGTTATTAAATGCACATAGCTTGGTATAAGTAAGTAGACATTTTGTAGTGTTTTGTCTGTGATATGCTTGCTATTAGTTATTTTTCACTCTTTGGTCTTCATTGTCTGCATCATCTTCTTAGTTGTCTTCTTAAGGTTTGATGAGATGCAAAACTTATACAGTCACAAGGATGCATACACACACACACAGACCAAGTTTTTGTCTGTTTCTCATACGATTCCTAATGCAAATTTATGCAATTTTCATTTGTATGTGCATGGATAACAAAACATTGACGGTCTACTATAATTATTATTTCCGATATCAAACGAATGCATGCGTACACAAACAAACTTACCCATGAACACATACACATGCTCATATGCAAACATACAGGCTTATGTGAAAATTTTAGCTTAAACAGCAATAAAAGGTTTTTTTTAATAATTTTCCTTCCATATAAAATAGTAATCGTAGTTCTTTCGAAAAAAAATATTCCAAAAAAGAAGACATTTTTATTATTAAGACAGTTGGAAAAATGTACAAGATATTTGTAATAAACAAAATACAGATTGTTAGAAGCTATAAAATTTTAATAAAAATATTTTGTTCCGCATACAAGACAAAGCAGCAGCAGCACTAATGTAAAGCGTATGCTGCCAAAATGTCATCATATGAAATGTTAGAAAGGAAAATTATAAATTTAAGGATTTAAAAAGAAACTGTTGGCTGCTTTGTAGTGTTAAAATTTAAGGGTTTCTGGAAAATTTGCAAATCTATATATATAAAACAGGATGTGTGTATGTATGTAACGTATGGACTCTAAAACGGCTGGGCCGATTTTTATGAAATTTTTAGGGAATCTTTAGAATATTTAGGCGGGTGACACTGTGAAGTCTGATTTTTGATTTTCTGTCTGCGGGCCTAGGGGCGTGGCAAAATCCAATAATCTATATATATAAAAATTAATGTCTCTCTGTCTGTTTGTTTGTGCTTCCTGAAATTTTCACAGCTTGTTACTGTGACTCTGGAAGGAATAATAGACTATATGAAGTTTTGATTGGACAAAGGGGCGTGGCACCGGCCATATAACCCGAAAATTTAAATCGCCATGTTTTGGGCCTTTTTTGACCTACGTCGACGATATTTGGCATATAAGGTATTGGCATAATTAGGAATACGTACCAGGAGAAAAATTGGTGGAACCACGCCCATTTTTAGGAAAATTAAAAATCGTAATATGGTCTTAACTACTGGACCGATCGTCATTAAATTTTCACAATAGGAATTTTATTTTATAACGAAGAGGGTAGCGAAGCTCACCGGGTAGTATGTATATAAAAGAAATAGTTCAGACTTTTTGAGAGGTCCATAGAAAACCATTAACAATTGATGTAAATATTTACATATATATACTCGTATATCTATATATATAAAATACAAAAAATGTTTGTACCCATGTTCGCTATAGACTCGGAAACTATCCAACCGATTTGACCCAAACTGGTGTCATTCAAAAGGGAATTTATAGAGGATGGTTTTAGGCTTTTAATATTTCAAGTGGGCGTAGCCCCTCCCACATAAATTGAATAACATCATATATCTTGACTATTGTGATAGCAAGAGTTTTGAAACATTGCAATAGTTCATATGTTACTAATGTGAGTAATCAGGACAAAAATGGGCGTTATCGGTCAAGTGGGCGTGGCAGCTCCTATATAACCCAAAAATTGAAATCGCCATATTTTGGGCATTTTTTTACCTACGCCGATGATATTTGGTACATATAGTATTGACATAATTAGGAATACGTACTAGGAGAAAAGTGAGTGGGACCACGCTCCTTTTTATTAAAATTAAAAATCGTAATATAGTCTTAACTATTGGACCGATCGTCACAATAGGATATATAAATACTTTTAATTTTATTTTATAACGAGGGGGGTAGCGAAGTACACCGGGATCAGCTAGTATATATATATAAGACAAAAAAATCAGATCAAAAAATCATCAAAAGTTAAAAAGTCGCCAAAATTAAAAATCACCAAAATTAGAAAGAAATTTTGATTGACAGCTGAAAGCAATTCAAAAACAAATAAGGAAATCCCAAAATTATTATGCAGTTCAAGGAGAATTTATCTACAATCCTGTTTACAAAGATTTCATCATTGTTTCAATAAAAATCCGTTAAAAAATGCAAAAAGAAGTTGTTCACATTTTAAAGCTTTCGCACTTACTTCATATTTTAGAGTAGCAGCCAATGGAAGAAAAAAGTGTTCATATTTTGGGGTGTTCATATTTTCCCGACTGCACTGTAAATATAAAATCCCAAAGAAATATATTTCCAAAATAAAAAATTAACATAAAAACGAAAACCACCATAACGAAAATATCTCCACAAACGAAAAAATCGTCAAAAGTGAAAACATAATCAAGATAAATCATCAAACCAAACAATAATCAGCGTAATGAAAATAAAAGCATAAAGTAAAAAAATCACAAAAAGGTGAAAAATCGCTACAAAGAAAATAGTAGTGCAAACGAAAAACTCGTCAAAACGGAAAATATCGCCAAAACGTATATAAAATTGTATAGAGAAAACAAATTTAGTAATATAACAAAAACGGTGGGCACTGTACGTCCCGGCACATGTTAAATCGTTTAGGATAATTCCTATCCTTGTCACTGCAGGAGCCGTCTCGAAGAAGAAAAGTCGATACAACATTTGCTTTTGTGTTTAGTTTGACAAACTATTTATTGATTGGAAATAAACTATTTTTAGTTGAACATCAAATCTAAGAACTTGTGAAGCATTAAGATCAGTATGTAACCTCTTATAGAAACATGTAAAAATTTGTATTAGATTTTTTTTTTGTCTTTTGGTGTTTTTACATTTACATGCTGTTTTTATAAAGGTTCTTAACAGCACGAATGTATGTATGATAGTATATGTATATCTTCTATGTATATATATATGAGAGTAAGTCGCAAGAATAAACTAGAAGTCAAAAGACAAACGTTTAGAATTAAAGAAATTTTTAAAATTTTTCAGCATAATTTTTTCTATTTTTATTTTTTTAGGCTGCGGAAATTTAAACAGGAAGCATCAAATAGTTTACAAATACTAAAGCTACGTTCACATTTATCAAATATTTGTCGAAAAAAACGTAACCAAGGAAAAAACTAATAATTTATTTCCTTTAATTCCAATATTTTTTTAATTTTGGGTTCGAATTTTATAAAAACTGTATAAAAATACTCTTTTGGAGAAGAATTAATTTTATTTTGTAATATAACAATCGTGTTAAATGACACTATCCCTAAGCAAAACTATTGGCTACGTTTTTTTGGGCAAATATTTGATAAATGTGAACGTAGCTTAACACATGCCTCTCTATCTCCCCTTGTCACACTCTCTCAAGTATTTACTTTACTTATTCATACAACTAAGAAACTAATACAACTGTGTTTAAGTTTTCTTTTTAGTTTTTTTACTTAAATAACAATTGTAGAAAAATTTATGGAAAATTTCAATATAAAAAACGGATAAAAAACTATATATAAAATTGGTTTAAATAAAAACATGTTGTTGTTGTGTAAAACACAATATATGAACAGCCAGTTTCCTTTTGTTGGGCAAACGCGAAAAATGCCAAAAATAAAACAGAATTCAGCTACATTTCACATAAAGTTTTTATTATTATTTTAATTTTTTAGGACATGCTTCTTGTTCATATTTTTTTTCACTCAACAACAGCAAAATCCTTCAATGTTTAAAAATGTGGCCTCAGCCAGAATAAAAGATATATTTTCGTTAAACTTTTTTCTTTGCATTATTTTAAATTTTTATGTATAAAAAAAAATCAACGGATAAGGATGGGCAAGTAAAAAAAAATATATAAAAATGTTTAAAACGCCGCACAGTGGGGATTTGTTCATACAAGCTTGGAAAAAACTATAAGGAGTGCTCGTAGAATGTTGAAATTTTTCTCTGAGCCTTTGGTTAGGTCAATTAAGAAAAATATAAAGTTTCATCAAAATTGGACATGCCCACCTCCCACTGCCCATAGAACCCGGAATTTATTTTTGGCCCAAACTTTTTTACATTTGGCACAGAGAATTATATTACCTTAATTAAGAATAATATAAAGTTTCATAAAAATAAAAAACAGATGAAAGTAATTGTAATTCTTGATATTTCTAAATTCGTTTAAGCAAAATTCGACTAGTGGTTCTTGAGTTATGTTAAACAAATTGACAGGTGGCACCTGGTGGCACTTGAAATTTATTAAAAATGTAAAAACAGATATGAGACAATGTATTAGAAGTGATTTTGAACTGTGGGAAAGTATGGCTAAAATTGCAGGTCCAAATGTTTGGAGAAAAAAGGGATTTTTGTTATATGTTGATAAAAATAAACAACAAAAAAAAACTTAAGTCTCTGCAGAGTTTATTTTTTCAAGCTTAGTGTACTGAAATATCCTACTTTAAATAAAAAATAAAAAGAAAAACGTTAGCTCACATAATAAAATAATATTCGTCTTGAAATTCTTAAGTTTAAATTAAGTTGTTTCGGTAAAACATACAAGTACTGAGTTTGAGACGGCGATAAAAAAAAACTACCAGTCAGATCGGAGTAATTCTTTTTGATTTGATTGTACTATTTAGTCTAAAATTTCAAAATATCACTGCATATTGCATGAAGAGTATGTTGACAATTTGACATTTTTCCGCGAAATCCCCAGTGTGCGCCGCCCCAGTACAAAAATGTTTTTACTGTTGGTTTTCGTTTTTCTCATTGTGATAATAAAAAAACTATAATCATTTGTTTAACACTTAAAAAATGTGCAAGGATGGCGTTGTAAAAGCAGGCAGAACAGAACAATGGCTGTTTTAAGGCAGCGACTGTTTGTATCAAGAGAAACAAAAAATTGTTGCCAATTTCGGCTAGCTGAAGCATAACGTAAAAAAACCTTCGACTTTAATCCAAATTCAAAAAATTCTTTTTGAAAACAACTTAATAATAAAATATTTAACAATTTATTTTTTTTAATTTTTTTAATCATTGATTGGGCAAAATGTAGGTGATATTTGCTACCTCCCCTTTGAAACATTTTTTATGTGTGAGAAAAATATAATAAACGCTTCAAAAACTAACCTTTTTAAGAAATTATCTTCTAAAATAATTTTCTTATAACAAAATATTTTTTAAAATAAGTACCTTTTAAAATAAGAAACTTTTGAAATAAGAACCTTTTGAAATAAGAACCTTTAAAACAAATGCCTTTTCAAAAAAAAATAGTACCTTTTAAAAAAGTATTTTTTAAAAAAGTCCTGTTTATAAAAGTAACTTTTAAAAAATATATATATCTCCTAAAAAGTAACTTTTAAAAAATGCTTTTTAAAAGAAATAACTTTTAAAAATGTTCCTTTATAAAAAAAAGTACCTTTAAAAAAGGCACCTTTTAGGAAAAGTACCTTTCCAAAACAAGTACATATTTAAACGAAAAAAAATTTTAATTATTTTTAGAAAACAGTGTACATATTTAAATTCTTTTAAAGTGCTTTTAAAAATTAACTAATAAAAGAGTTAAATTTTAAATAAATACCCTTTAAAGAAAGGATATATTCAAAAATCTGCTTTTGAAAGAAATATCTTTTAAAGAAATATTTTCGAATTAATAAATAAATAAAAAAAAAAAGTTTATTTTAAAAACTATTTTTAAAAGAAAAGTTTTATTTGAAAAGAATGGGAAAAATGCATCTTATAAAAAAGTATTCTTAAAATAGTACCTTTAAAATAACAACTTTTTCAAATATTGTTTTTTAAAATGTACTTTTTAAAAATATGTACCATTGAAAAATACCTTTAAAAAAGATAAGCGTTTAAGAAAAGAACTTTTTAACAAGTACAGTTAAAAGCTGCATCTTCTGTAAAAAAATCTCGGTATAAAAATCCCTGTTTAAAAAAGCTCTTTTGAAAGAAAGTACTTTTTAAGGAAAACTGACTTTGGAAAACATGTAACTTTATATTATTAAGTGTCTACACTCAGAAAAAAGATTGGTTGGAAAACGGTTGTGCCAATAGAGTATCAGTTGTATAGAGTATATTTCAGCTACCACTACCAATATTCTATGGATCCTATTAACATTCCATGATCATAAACATAATACCACAATTGTAACAAAAATACGATTGTGACAATTCTTAAATTATTTGGGTCAACCGAATGCAATCTTTTGCTACTACTAAGTCCCAATATGGCGAGCACAACTGAATAATTGATAATGAATATGGTTTGGTTGATAGTCCTAACCGATTAAGCGGTTGGCATAATTAATTATAGTAAAATAAGTACTTAGTCAATATATTTTGATTTTAAAATACGCATGTGGCTGAGTTGCCTAAGGGGATGTGTATCAAACATTTGAGTTCTATGTTCAATACCAATCATGGAAAAAAATAAATTTTAAATTGAAATGAGTAAAGGTACGGTCACATCTGTCAAACATTTGCCCAAAAAAGCGTAACCACTAAATACGAATGAAAAACTTTTTGATTTATGCATTTATTTATTAACTTGGACAGCATCTAATAAGATAAGATTCTATTACATTTTCTATAAATTATGTAGGAAACTGTTTAACGTAATAAACAGGTATCTAAATCAAAAGTGTTTTCATTCGTATTTAGTGGTTACGCTTTTTTGGGCAAATGTTTGACAGATGTGACCGTACCTTAAGTAAAACAATTTAATTTAGTTAAGTATTAAAAATATTAATTCAATTGTGTTACAGGATAAAAATGAGCGTTAATAATCCCGATTAACTTCCATTTAAAATTTCATTTTGTTGTACAGTGTTATTGAACAGAATTATATAGTGATAAAGAATACGGGAATTTTATTACTTTTATTGTATTCATGCTTTGAAACATAAACAACTTTAGGTTGAAAATTTTATTCCGATCTCTCTCATCGGCGCCTAAAAATAGTCAACATAAGTATTTAGGAATTTGGTTATTCTATTCTTCCTGTATCATAAATCCGCACAAAAACATAAATGTGAAAATAAGACCAAGTTCCTATCCAAAAAATTTCGGCCGTAAAAACTACTACGATCAAAATAAGGACCAAGTTCTTGATAGGTACAATTCCATCTCATTTCTAGGCAACCTGTAGGCTTGGCAATATTTTTCCGAGAATTCTTTTCCATATTAGAAAGGCAAAACAAAATATATATATTTTTTATTTTTAATTGTAATTATAAAGTCATATAACTTTAATGTGCAACAACGCCACAATAACAAAGATGTCTAATATGATGCCTTTATATTTATATATAAATTTTTGCTCTTGGAGTAACTTTTCTTGCTTTGTCCTGAGATTAATAACAAAAAAACTAAAAAAATAAAGGAAACACAACACAACACAACTATTTTCATAACTAACTTTTTAACATTTTGTGGGCAACTTTTTAGCAGTTGCTGGGGAATTTTTTTAATTTTTATTTTCAAGTTTCCTTAAGTATTCTTTGTTGTTTTTAATAGTGTTTTTTTTCGTGTTCTTTCTGTTGTTTCCATTTTTTATTTCTTCTTTTTTTTTATAATGCTACAACCACTTAGATTATATTGGATTAACACTTAAAGAAATTTTGTAAGTAAAAAAAGCCAACTATTTTTCCACAATTATTGAAGA
The DNA here is from genome assembly GCA_947311025.1 of Lypha dubia. NCBI lineage: Eukaryota > Metazoa > Arthropoda > Insecta > Diptera > Tachinidae > Lypha > Lypha dubia. The sequence goes on along the minus strand of OX371263.1, from coordinate 27,321,549 downwards.
GTAGATTGTTTGCACTTCTTTGTAAAATTTTTATATAAATCTAATCATTGAACAGACTTTTTCGTAAATTTTTAAAGGAATTTCCAATTTGTCTCTTTTTTTAAATGAAAAGATAAATCCGTATAAATTTTCAAGTTTTAATGAAAATTTGACATGCGAATGATGATGGTTAATAAATAACGGATGTCGGTAATCCCTATTCTAAAAACAGAATTAAAACTCATAAATAAACACACATTTGTATGAACATACATATTTGTATACTTAATCATGTGTATGTATGTATATTGTATTACGCATTTTAGCATTTACGAATCAAGTAGTTTCCTTAACTTTTGCTCTTATTTATGAAAAACAAAAAAAAAAAGATTATAAAAATTTTTGTTTGCTCCTCGCAATTTTACCACAAAACCATTAAATTCCCTCGATGATGAAAACGTGTTACGTAAAATTTCCACCTACAAACTTTAGAAGTTTAAGCTTTCCCACACACATTCTATTAATTTCGATAATTCTCAGCAGCAGAGCGGAAAAATGACAATACTGGTGTACACAGATTTGTCAGATACAAAATTCATTGCACTTAAGTTCAAATGTGATATGAATTAATGAATACATGTTTTAATGTTTAAACAGACTTATCTTTTTAATTGTTACCAAAAAAAAAGAAATCATTTAAATTTCCTTGAGTGTAATTCGTTGAACACATATAAAGGCACATCTATTTAAGGTTCGTACGTGTGTGTATGTGTGTATATTCTACTCGTGTTCATGTATAAGTGAATATGTTTAGGAATGTTAACTTTCCATATTCTTTTCGTTAATTCCACTTTGTTACTCAGCTCACACCTACTTCTCCTTACATAAACTATCGCACACACACACAGCCATAGTTCTAAACAGAGATAGAGATGAAAATTTAGACATGTATATGCATGTTTAAATATTCATATCACCGCATAATTGCAATTTGCGTAATTGCACCTCTTGGGAGGCGTACTTTTTTTATACCCTGCTTATAATATTTTTATTTTTCAGCTCATCTTACATTCACATCTTGGCCTAAGCCCTTCTGATGGGACTTATAGTTAGAGAAAGCAAGTTTTTAAATTTAACTTATTTATTTATTTATTCTGTTGCACTTAAGAATTTGATAATTTTGAATGTAAAAAAAGTAATTGGCCTAATAAATGGTACCTTTATCAAAAAGTATCTTTTAAAATAAATTAACTTTGACGAAAAAGACTTATTAACATTACTTAAATTTTAAAAAATTAAATAAGTGTTAAAAACAAAGTCTTTTTTAATCGGTGCTTGATAAAAAGTATCACTGTTTAACACAGTAACTTTTAAAGAAAGTATTTAAAAAATAAAACAGGAATATATCTGCTAGAAATACTTATTAGTTAAAAAGGTACTTTTTAAAGTGTGCTTTACAAGAATATATTGTTATGGTTTTTTAAAAAAGATCATATAAAAAAATACCCTACAGAAGAAATAAATTACGAAGAGTACTTTTTAACAAAAAACATTACATTTTCTAAAATTCTTCATAAAAAAATAATAACTTATGCAAAAAGTACCTTTCATTAAAAATATGTACCTTTCATTAAAAATAACCTTAGAAAAAATAACGCTTATAAAAAACCAACGTTTAAAAAAGCACTTTTTTAAACAAGGCATCTTTTACAAAAGGTACACATAAAAAAGTAATTTATTTTACCAACGTGGTCAATAGTACTTATTTAATTAAAAAGCATTTAAAAGAAGTAGAATTTTTTAATATCAAGTTAAAAAGTACTTTTAATAAAACTACCGTTTAAAAAAGAACCCTTCGCTATAACAAACTTCTACAAAAAATTAAACGAGCGGCTTATGCTTTATATTTAATTGGTACTAAAGAAAAATTCAGTATGCAGTAAATATCTTTTTCAAAAAGTACTTTCAAAAGTTAAAAATTCTTTATATAAATTCCTTTATTAGTACTTTGGAAAAAATAACCTTTGAAGAAAGCACCTTTTAATTTTTTAGTGTGCCTTACAAAAGAAGAATTTTTAAGCAAAGTGTCATTTTAATAGTAGTACTTTTTTAAGAAAGTTCCTCTTAAAAACAAGCTCCTTTAAAAAACAATTCCCCTAAAAAAGCACCAATTAAAAAATATTTTAAAAAAAGTACCTTATAAAAAAAAGGTATTCTCGTAGTTAACACAATTCTTCTCAGACTAGATGCTGCGGGAGTTAAAGTTGTGGCTTATGCGGACGATGTGGTAATAAAGGTATTAGGGATGTTCACGGACGCGATATCATGTCCAGCGCCTTGGGTACACTCAGCAAATGGGCTATAGGTTTTGGTCTAGGAGTGAACGCTAGCAAAATGGAACTGATACTTTTTACTTGAAAGACCAAAGTCCAGAGCTTTAGACTCCCTCGGCTTCATAATCTGGAACTGTCCCTATCGGACAATGCAAAATATCTAGGAGTCATCCTGGACACTAAACTACCGTGGAAACCAAATGTGCAACACAGGGTCAAAAAGGCCACAGTTTCCTACTACTCCTGTCGGAGGATGTTTGGTTCCAAATGGGGCCTAACCCCTAACATGCTTAAATGGATGTACACAGCAATTAACTTATGGATCGGTGGTATGGTGGCCCGCCACAAGTAAAAAATACGTGGTAGACAAACTATACAGGATATAGAGATCTGCTTGCATCGGGATTACTGGATGTTTACGTACTAGTCCCTCAGAGGCTCTGAATGCTATGCTAAGCCTGATTCCGATCGACCTTCATGTATTGGCTGCATCCTCAAGCAGTGCGGCAAGACTAGCGGCACCTGGGAAGTGGAGATCAAGGACCTATGGCCATGCCAAAATCCTAGATCAGTTACCACCGACACTGAGGAAACTCACCGATTACATGGTACCTTATTCCATCCAGACGGGAGTGGAAACATAGAAAAAGACTTCAACTTCAGGATGAATACTGACGGATCAAGAATGATCTGCGGTGTGGGCTCTGGAGTATTCTCGAAGGACCTTGGAATAAAGCTCTCATTCCGACTTCCTGATGAAGCCAGTGTATTTCAGGCGGAAATATTGGCCATAAGGGAGGCGTGTAGGGTTTTGATTGACAGGGGTGTCCAAGGAAAAGTCGGCATCTTTGTCGATAGCCAAGCGACGCTTCTGTCTCTAAGGTCATACACTACTTTTTCTGCTTTAGTTAGCCAGTGCAAAGACGCGTTATCCAGACTAGGTAGACAGACTGACGTTACCCTCATCTGGGTTCCCGCACATAGCAACTTCCAGGGCAACGAACAGGCGGATGAACTGGTCAGGACTGGATCTGCAATGGACGTCTCCACCGCTGAATCGGTAGCCATGCCGTTTGGCAATATTAGAAATCTCATTCTCAACTATTACCGGCAGAAAGCTGAAGATAGGTGGCCCAGGTTGAGCACATGTAAGGTGGCTAAGAAAGTGTGGCTTTGCTACAACCATAAGCGCACAACACAACTAATTAACAGAAAGCGCAGGGACATCTCGAGGCTCGTCGTAGTATTGACGGGGCACTGGGTAATCGGGAGACACGCTAGCGGGATTGGCCATTCCTACAATGCGTACTGCCGCAGTTGCCGGAATCATAGCAATACCCGGCCTTGCACCTTTCGAGACACAAATTCTTAGGCAACAGCATGTTAGACGATCTCTCGGAGGTATTAAGGATAGGTCTAGGCGACCTAATTAGATACCTTAATTCGACGGGATGGATCTAGTATCTTACTCCGAATCTGAGGCCTGGATTCGGACCTAGAGCAGGTTGACACTGACGAGTGGAGTGGTCTGTGAAAACGGAATCTTATTGATTCCACTTGAATGCTTGTGCGGAGCAGGCAGCGACGTAAACCAACCTACCAACCAACCAAAAACAGATATTCTAAAAAATGAACTTAAAAATAAGTACCTTTTAAAAAGGGACTTTTTAAAAGAATTTCCTTTAAAAAAAAAACCTTATAAAAATAAAGATATTCTAAAAAAGATATACTAAAAAACATATATACAAAACAAAAACCTTTAAAAATAAGTACCATTTAAAAATGGACTTTTAAAAAAAATTACTTTTTAAAAAAATTCTTTTAAAAATGAGTAATTTTTAAAAAGGACATTTTAAACAGTTTCCTTTTAAAAAAAGTACTTTTAAAATAATTACTTTTTATACCTTTCAAAAAAGATACTTTTTAAGAAAATTAACTTTTAAAAAGTACATTTTAAGAAAAGTACCTTTTAAAAAGTATATATAAAAAGTTCTTTAAAAAATAAAAACCTTGTAAAAAGAAAACTTTAAAAAATGTACCTTTTTACAAAGATCAATTTGTTTAAAAAAAAAAGGAAATAATTTTATTTAACCGAAGAAAAGGAAAACGTAAAAACAGTAACAAATAGCACATCTAATATTCATATTATGCCAGCCATTTTTCTTCCCAGTTCCTTTTTTTTTTTTTTTTGTACAACACAAAAGGATGCAAAAGAAATGTTCTTGTGTGAAATGTGCTTGCTTGTAAACTTTTTTGCTCTTTCCTATTTATCACGTTTTCTCTCAGTTATTTGGAGCCTGTTACAAGTTTATAAACAAATGAAAAATTACACAAAAATTACTGTGGCCCATTGCACCAAAAACAAAAAAAGATTAATAAAAATATCAGTAGAGGGGAAAAAGCAAACAACATTTTTATACTTAAATATATTTATTATTATACATTATAAGTTGTGGGGAGTGGATACACATAAAAAACAATTTACGAGTAGAAAAGCAAAAAAAAGAATTAAAAGAACGAACAAACTACAATATTATTATTTAAGCCACTAAAAGAAAAAAAAACTAGACAATGGAACACTGGCTGGGAATATTGCAACCAACTGCAGAGTTTATACACAGTCAGTCGTTGCAAGTTTGTTCAACCATAAATATATAATCACTAGAATTATTGTTAAAGAGATAATGCATAATAATGTTTTGGGAAATGTTTTTTATTTCATTTTTGTTTGATGTTTTCAGGCAACATTAAATCAAATCAAAGAGTTTAAAAATTGTGTATAAATCTAACAATAAATCATAAAATAAAAATAAATCATAAAAAAAAACAGATCAAGTTTTGAAGAAACAGATCTCTTAAAAATCTTTTCGGAATTTGCACTTCTCTCACGTTAAAATGTAAGCCAATTAGTTTTAAAAAGTATTCATATCACTGTCACTGTCACTGTCACTGCCACTGCCACTGTCACTCCAACTCCGTCTTCTAAACTAATTACTCTGTTCAACTAAAAACTTTGTATAAAATTTGTACTTGACGTCATGCTGTTTACAACAATTTGTCATGGCCGGCCAACATCAAGATGTTTTCATTATCATTTTCAAACTCCCTCCACTGTAAATGTCACATTGACACTGACTGTTTGTTGGTTGTTTGCACATGCATTTGAATTACGTTTGCAGGTGTAAGTTGGGCCAAAAATGACAAAGAACAACAACAGCAGCCACCAGTGCTAAGGTTGTTTAGATTTCACAGACAAGTGTTTAAATCTCATAAAAGAATTGTTTGTTTTTTTTCATTTTTTTGTTATTTCATTTTGATAATTTAATTTTTCTTGCTTTGGTGATTTTTATTTTAATTGTTTAATAATAATCTTGATGTGTTTCTGCTTTAATAAAAATCTAGTGTTTAATAGTTGAACAAAAGCCCCTGATAAATATTTCCTTCAGTTTGTATTCTTGTTGAATTTTATCTCTTGTGCATTTTCTTTTCTCGATTTAAATCATTTATTCATTCATTGTTGTAGCTTGCTTCTTTCTAACTTTAGTTCCATGATACAGTATGTCAGGAATTTATTTGCATTTATCTCATGCTATCTTGTGTAGTTTATAGATAAATTAGCACATCGCTATTGAAGGTCCTTTTTCAAGAAATGCACAAAAATACCTACATAACAAAGCGTTAGAGAATTAAAAAGTTACACCAAAATATATCAAAGTCCTGAGCACATCTTATCCCTTAGCCGCAAGAATGTAGTAAAATATAAAGAGGAGTGCAAAATTAAAATCAGATGTAATTTTCAAAATGCCGATACACATAAAAAATTTATATTTTTGTACAGTGTAACTAAAGGGTATCCCATAAAATAATGTAAGGAATGGAATGAAAAGCAGATCGTTAAATCGTGAAAATATCATAAAATTTAAAAAAAATACATCAAAAAGGGGAAAAACCTCATGTGAAACTATAAAAAAATTATATGGTTGAAAACTTCACTACTTCAGCCAACACTACTCTCCTTTTTTATACAAAAGAACGATTTTGTAGAGATTGCACTGTTTTTACAAAAGGAAATCTTTTTGCAAAAGGCACTCTTTTTACAAAAGGTACTCTTTTTACAAAAGGTGCTCTTTTCACAAAAGGTACTCTCTTTACAAAAGGTACATTTTAGAAAAAGATTTTTCCAACAAAATACGTTTAAAAAACACTTATTGGGAAAGGCACTTTTTTGAAAATGTACCTTATGGAAAAACTGCACGTATGTAAATGCACGTATGTATATATTTTTTCAAATGTATGAAAAACATACTCCTTTTTAAAGATTTATGTATGAACCTCATCTTCACATCTGCCAAAATTTAATGAAAAAAGTTAAGCTGCAGAAGGCAATTTTTTAAAGACTATTTTATCTTTATGTATGTACTCGTATATGCCTTTTTTAGCCCTTAAGGCCCAAAATTTTTTTCCATGATGATAACGTAGATAATGAAGCGTTTTCCAGCCTGTTGGCATTTGTATTTTCCTTTAAATAGAAATTTATTTTTTATAATTTTTTCCAGTTTTTTGCAAAAACTTTCCTTCACAAACTGTATTTTGTTATTTATCTACTTAAGCAACCATTTGTCTTTTGTAGTTATTGTGCTTTTTCTTAAGTTTATTTACTTTATTCTTCTCTAAAATGCATTTTATTCACACATTTGCATTTGCATTTACATTTTTTTTTTTCTTATTGTATTCGTTATTGTGTTCACAGTACTCGTATTATAATTGAGATTTATTTACTAGTTTAAAAATAGTGCATTAATGCGCTGTAATTGTTAAACAAACAAAAAAAAATATATAATTAAACTTGTACTTGTACCTGTTTAAATCTATAAACTCGAAAAGCGAAAAATAAGCAAAAAATAGATTTAAAAATAAAACTTAATTAAGGGGATTTTCCAAGTCTCCTAATTGACAACTGAGTGGGTTTTTATTGAGTGGTGGTGGCAAGCAGCATGTTTTATTTAAAACGTGATAAGTTTTTCAATTTAAATCGAGAAAAAAAATTAATAGAAATTTCAATTCAGCCTTAAAACTCATTTTAATTCAATAGACAAATTGATTATTTTCGTAATTAACAAGATAATTCAATTACCGAATTAGACAAAGTATTTATTTTTTCATTTTCGTACGATTGCGTCTAATTTTCACATGACATTAATTGTCATATGAAAAATTTAGCTTTAGAAATTCCTCTACATGTCCGATTGAAACTACATTCGATGGGGATTTCAAGGCGGAAGTGTAAGGATCAAGTTATCTTACTTCATTGCAAGGCGAATTTATACCAGGTAGTCTTATCCCCACATTTATCTTATCAATAATATTTGCCGCTAATTTTCCTCTAACTGTCAAAGCAAATGCAACAGTGTTCTTATAGAAATAAATAAAGAAAACTAACCTAACTTCTCAACATACGCAATTTTTAACAGTTCAGGGTTGCACAGCTGATGATGACGTAGCCTGATAATAAGGCCACTTGGTAATGAATTCGCCTTGACTTGATTGGGTTAAAAAAAAAAAAAAAATTAAGAATTAAGAATTACATCGAACTTGTTCATTAAGTCCTCTGACTTTATTATATTTATATAATTTTCGTAATAGGTTATGTCTGTCTAAACTATACAAAAACACTTTCAGTATCTCGTTTTAGACCCAAGTCTCTGATAAAATTCATTTAAATTACACGGTCATTCATTAGTGTGCTGGAAACAAAGTCAACTTGTGCTAAACTCATTCAATTAATTTTATCTCATCAAACTCTCTACTAATTTCTGCCAATAACTGCAACAGAAATCAATTTATTTGGTGCTGTTTTTTTTTTCATTATTAAATTCTGCTTTCATTTCTATTTTGAAAACAAGAAAAATTTCAATTTTAATTTCCGGTTTTATATACATACAAGTTGTTATTGCCTCTTTCTTTCTACGCCTTAAAATAGGCTACAAATTTATTAAAATCTATATAACTAGTGTTCTACTTAACAGTTTATACTGTTTCCTTTTAATGTTTTTATTTCTTTCTATTTATTTTTTTTAATCTAATCTCTGTCAAGTGCTGTGATTAATAAATCAAAAATTAAAAAACAAAACAACAAGCAGCACCATAAAAGTTTTCACAAACTAGTTTAATGTAAGTGTGAATGTAACCACATTATTTGCTTTCCTTATAATCTTTTTTTGTTTTTTGCATCCATGTAAGTTTATTAAGTGCATGCACGTACTTACAACAAGCTCTTAGATACATATACTAATGCATGCTTCCTTTCACCCAATCATAGAAATAAGCATTGATAAGCAGCAGGAGGAAAAAAATTAATAGAATATATAAAATAATGGGTATTTTTTGAGAGGCATAGATATTCTTGGATGTAATAAATTTTTAATAGCGAAAAACCCATTGAGGAAATGGGAAGCCTAAACGATACATTAAAATGCCTTTTGTAAGAATGTTGATTAGCGTGGCTCAAGTCCGCACGGAAGTCAACATTTGATTTGAGCTTGAGAAAATATTAAAAGAATCTGTGTGCGGTGCTCAATCACACTTTGAAAGTACAAAAGTAGCAGTTATGACAATAACAATGTTGTTATGTTCCGCCGTGTAGATTATGGAATTAATTAACGTTGATTTTTATTTTTTACTTGTCTGACTTTTGTGATACAATACTTCACGTGGCGAGAGAGAAATGCAACCCTTTTTGGCTAAAAATATTACGAACTTAATCTTGACAACAATTACTTTTCAATAAAAAAAAAACCAATTTAGTTAAAAAACGAATAAAATTAAACAGCTGATCGAACGGTACGGTACGGAAATCTGACTTCAAAAGTACTGACTTCTATTGAAGAGATATTTTCATCGTTAAAAAAATATTTCCATCAATAATTTTTAATATTCTCTTGCAAAATTTACCACATTGAAAGCACTGCTGTAGCTGCTATCAAAAAAAAATTACCCTTTATAAGATTTAAGTGTCTGTTCTGTATTTTAAGATTATAATCCTTTAAAAGCAAGTAATTAGTAGTATAATTAAAGGATTTCTTTTATTGTTGCTGTTGCCATTATGCTCGTAGTGTTTGAAGTTAAAAAAAAATAAATAAACAAAAAAAAAAAAAAGAAATCAACATTTAAATGAGATGAGAAGTAAAAAAAGGAAATTTCTTTCATACATAAGATATGCTTGGCTAAGACTGTCTTAAAAGTGTTGCATTTTAAGGGGTACTTAAGTGAAAAAAAAATACTGACGCACTTGTTTAGTTATATTTTTAATATTAAATCACATAAACAAAGTCGCTTTAGGAATTAGCAAAATAATAGGACTTTTTTTAAGATTATTTTAGAATAAAAGCAAATTTGTATTTTCTTAGACAGCTCTAATTATTTGGCTTATAACTTTTTATATTTTATATACGCAAATAATGTAGATATAGACAAAAATTCTATTATTGCATGGCTTGGATCCCTTGGCAAAAGGATCGATGCTGAACACCATCTCATCATTAAAGTTCTTGTTATAAGATTCAACATTAAAAAGGTAGCAGCAACATTAAAATAGAACTTGTCTTTGCCACCCTGCCACAGTACATTATTTCAAGTATTGAACTTAAGCCGAAATAATAGATTTTCAACGAATAACAAGAACATTAACGATCGTGGTATTTAGTTCGCTCCTTGGGTAGTCGAAAATTTGTGTTATAATATTCAAAAAAATTATTTTCACAATAAAATCAAGTGAATAATTCCGGTATTAATTTTTCACTCTTTTCTTTTTTTAATTTTTCTATTAGTTATATTTTTTCTTTGACTTTTACGGCTCTTTTCATAATGTACGATTAAGAGTTAACGTTTACTTTGTATGCCAAACTTTCCGTTAAATTCCACGTTAATTTTTAATCGTAAATTATGAAAAGAGCCTTCAGTTATGAAATAACTATTTAATTAAGCTTGAGGTCAAAGCGAATTCATACAAAGTGGTCTCGTGAGCACAGCTGATTATTTTCGCTGCTTATCTTTTTGAACTCCCTCCAACATGTCAAAACACGGTTTTAAGTACATATTTTTTTTTAACCCAGGAAGGCATATGTATCACGATGCCTTTTTTAAGGTATATTTTATAAAAAAATTAAAAACTTTACAACAGTTTTTATACAATATGCATGAAAAATTGTTTGTTTGAATTTTTTGTAAAAAATAAATCAAGCTTGATTTCAAAGTTATTTAATAATTTTTCTATTATATAGAACCTCAAATATCATGACAAAGAGAAAAATTGTGATATGCAGGATTTAACAATTCGCCCGATTTAAAATCAACTCAATTTACCGAACGGAGCTTTAGATATGCAATTGAAAAACTTAAAAAATGGCGCTCAACTGCGTATTAAAACTTGAGAGTACAAGTTTACAATACTGATTATGTCCAAATCATACAACACAAAAAAATATCGAGAATTTTCAATAAGCAGATATCACAGCTGATCAATTTCATTATTGCCATGCAATTATCATTTTAATTGAGAGTGTTGCAATACATTTCATATTTCCTCTGTCTTTCTCACGAAAAAAAAAACATTGTTGCATACAACTAAGTTGTGTAGTGTAAATATGTTAAAAGCGGAAATTAGAAATAGCGCAGCTAATACAGTTGCAAAACGTAGTTTTCTTCTAAACGTAGTCGTCTTAATATTTGCTGTTAATGAACAGTTTTAGGGCAAATTTGACATTTTTGGTGAAGATTATTTTAGAAATTCTTGTGTATTTTTATTGGTATTTTTAGTGATTAATAAAATAATTGTGCGAAATTTTACACAGATGTGTATGTAATTTTTTTCTATTTTTGGCCAATTAAATACAATCCGTAGAAAATTGAGAAACATTAAAACAGTTTAACGTATGCGTATGTTATCATCTATTGTTAAATAGTATTTTATGTATTAAAGAGTGGAATAAAATCAATGTACTTTTCAAAAAACATGCGGCTTCAAGAACGAGAGCCATGCAATTAAACTTGTTTCTCGATGAAAATTGGGAAAAGTAGGAAATTATCCTTTAAACAGATTTAAAATTCTTTTTAATTTTTTTTTTAGGCTATAAAGACTACTAAAATATTTTCATAACGAATATTTTTTTCCAGGACATTTCAGACCCGCAATATTGCAGTTTATGAAGACTTTTTGATCCTTTTTTCGAAAAAAGGCTTTTCGACGGCGACCGATACAGGAAAGAGTTAGAGGGCTAAACTATTCCTCATAGTGTTTTGCATAAAACCCTCGAGTTGTTTATATTACAATGCAAAATGCAGGGGCGGAGGGGGCGAAGAAACAAGTTAAAAATTTCAAAGCCCCTTTATCATATAAAAAGCAATATGAAATTGTTTTATTATAGTTTTGATTTTTCTGAATACCTTCTAAATTTCAATTTTTTTTTAAACCAACCATATGACACAATAAACTTAAGCTGGTAGCACTGTATTTTATTTGTTAATGTTTTAAAACCAAAAACAAAAATAATGTAACAGTAGTGGTCTTAAATGTTACTAAAATGTATTTGGGCTAGAAGTTTTTTTTTTTTTTTTTGTTTAAATGTTAATTTAAAATTCAATTATTATTAAGTTGATTATTGTTGAAACTTTTTGGTTATTAATAACAATACATAATAATGATTGTTGTTAATGATGATTCAGATATAAGTAATAATTTCGTAAGTGAACTGGAAAATGTTGGTAGATAATTAGCTAATTTTTTTAAATAGCCAATATTATGTTTTTTCTTTTTTTTTAATTTGTTTCTTAATTTTTTTTATGCAAACTTCATGAACACATTAAAACACCATTGAGTGCAATAGACCAACAAGAACAACAATAATAGTAGCAGTAGCAGTAGCAGCAGCAGCAGCAGTACAACGGTAACAGTAATCACATAAATCACTCACTATTAAAACGCAATAAAAAAAACTAAACAAAATGATGTTTCTTTCAAACAACTTTAATAAAAGCACTTACCACAAAGAAAAACTTAAACGCACACAAACACTCTTCTGGGTATCTCTATATCTCTTCCTCCTCAATTGCAATCTTAACTGTTTCGTAATCACTCACTAAAATGACTTAATTTCTTTAAAAATATATATAAGAAATGTACCAATAATGTTGTTAATTAAATAACAAAACTTTTATTGTACAGATCGTTATTTTTTCTGGTGCAACCAATTACTTTTCTATTGTAAAAACAAAATCAATTTGATTTGTGGCAAACACATATTATTCGTTTATAAAATTGATATGCAATTTTTTTTTTTCAAAAAAAGCAATTTCGTCCGGTATGTATGATTATTAAGTTTTTTTGGAATTGCTTTTAAACTTTTTTTTTAATTTTTTAAAGAGTTCAAAAAATTTTTACGCAAATGAAAACTTTGTCTACCGTTTATTTAACTATCGAATTAAACACCACGAAGTTGTAACTGCTACTAAATTAGTAACAGCTAGATTGCATTATTTTATTTATAATTATTTCAAACCTGTTCAGCACAAGCTTTCAATGTTTTGGTGTGATACGAACATAACAAAACACGTTCGCGTTGGTTGGTAGTTGTTGTGTTTTCTTTTTTAGCTTTTGTATGTAAACAAATGGCTCCATTTGTTTTTTCTTTTCATTTGGGGTGAGAGAGCGAGAGCATAAGCAAAGGAGAGCCGGCTTTTAGAAGCCAAACATGTGTTTTTATTTTCCTTTGTTGTTCTTTGATTTTTTTCTTTTATTTTTAAGGTTGCCATAGGCAACGTTGCCATAATTTCTTTTAAATAAACTGCAAATTTAAAAAAAAAAAAACTGATTTTCCAGTGAAAAAATTGCATATAGAACAAAACACAAAAATTTTTTTTTGTTTATTTAATTTATTTTATAAATAAAAGGAACTACTTTATGTGCAAAAAAAACTAAATTTAAAACTGCGTAAAGCTTCGAAAAACTGCAAAATACAGATAAATCTGCACATTTGGCTACGCCGGCCCTAGGAAAAAAGTCATATACCTATGTATACTAAAATATAATGATATGTATATGTATGTACTAGAGTTGTCAATTATTCGCCTTTCAACTTTGTTCGAATATTTCAAATAATTGTTTTTGTTCGTTCGATCAAACGATTAAAGCTGAAAAATTTTTCGATTAATCGATGAGAATAACGAATAAAAAAATTATTAAAAAAAAATTATTGACAAAAAGGAAACATTTCTTACAAAAAACTTAAAAATAAAATAGTTAATATTTTTATTAACAAGCAAATACATAAAACTATTAATTCAAATAAACATCAGTCAAAAAATATTAAATTATTTTTTTTTTGTTAAATCAGACAATTTTGGTTGTTCTTAAGAAATAATCTTTTACAAATAAAAGTTGACTCAATTTTTTAGCTTTCAAACGATTTTTGGTTTTGGTAGTTATAAAAAAAACTCTTTCGCTAATTGTCGAGGTAGTGAGAAGAGCATAAAATAGTTTATCTAATTTTTCTGTTCTTTTTTTAGATATTTCCAAATATACTATATCGTCTAATATATCGCTGAAGTCTTTTTTATATTTTGAATTTTTAATACTTTTAATATAATTATTTAATTCGCATAAAAGATTGTTATTTTCATTACTAGTAACATCTTCTATATCATTACCTTCATCTGAATTATTGTGGTTACTTTCAACATAAAATAATCTGGAGTATAATTCATTTGCATATTCTTTAGTTTCACTTTTTGAAAAATATTTCAAAAAACCTTTAATTGCTCGAAAAATTTTCAGAATTTAAGAAATATTATTCACGTATTTACAAATTTTATACGTCTCATTTATTATTATTTTAATACGTTTTAGTAAATCTGTTGCAAAAGAATTATTAATTTATTTGTTGTTGATTTAACAATTTTTTATGCTTTAGGATACTTGTTACATGTGACTTTGTTTTTTTTTTTCATTTTTGTTCTTGGTAAAATACCGAACCGAGCTCAATTTTTTGGCTTTAGTGTATTTCTAACTTTCCCTGAGACTGAAAAAACCCCATTCTTGAAAATTTTTTAACATTTCATTCAAAACATAGCTCGACTACTAGGTATGCGCAGTTCGACAACAACTACAAACATCCAAAATAACAAATTTGAAAAATTTTTACGTATGCATATCAAACTGAAAAAAATTTGTTCGATTAATTCGATTAATTAATCGATTTATTCGTTATTCGTAAATCGGCATTTTAAAATTATTCGAACAAGAGTTTCTTTCTGTTTGATCGATTAATCGGATTATTCATAATCGGTTGACAACTCTAGTATGTACTATGTACTAAATGTTTGTTAATACCAAAATATACATAATTTGCTTGTTTGAATAAAATTTCTTAATGTATTGAACATTTTTGAAAAATCTTTCAATTTTAATCATTTAACACTACGCAACTTTGTTGCTTGAAGCTCCCTTTTTTCAGTAAGAAAGACGGGGAATACTGTAATTTTTAAAATTTATAGTCAAATAGATTTCCTATATACAGTCGTTTTAATACATTTTTTATTAAAAAAAATTTTTGTGAAGATAGTTTGGTGGGATTTTCAATGTTAAAACACCAAAAAAAAAAAGGGGGAAAAAGCAAATATAAATATATTTCTAGAAAATTTTCAAATTTTAAGCATTTTGTAATCGTTAAAAAAAAACGCCAAAAGTATTTTAAAATTCATATGTAGTACTAAAATACTGACTTAATTTTGATTTTGAGTTAATTTATTTTCTATTTCCTTCCTTTTTCTCATTTTAGCAACCACATATACATACACAAACACAAGAAAACACTTTTAATCAACGACACGAATAACGATGCAAGCAACATTAGCTGCGCCGTCCACTTAACAACTGTGAGCTTCAAGTTAGCAATTTTTATGTACATATATGTATGTATGTACATACAACATAGCTACATACACACGAAAAAAGTCAAAACTTTATTTTAAAACATTTTACTACTTTTCTTTATCCCTGAGACATTAAAATTAAATGATTAAACAAATTTTTCATATTGAAGACTTAAAATTAAACACTTTTAATAATATTTTCTTTAATATTTGCTAAGCCACTGATTACAACCGCACGTGCTTCTAAAAATGTACTAATAAACTGACCAAAGAAGATGAAATCTGAAAATGAGTAAAAGCATCAGGGTTGGAAAATTGATTTCTCTCTTTTGTATCAAAAAAAATCTGTTGAATATAAAAGAGCTATTTATTGTAAACAACACAATTTTTATACATATATCGGAAAAAGAGCATTTTACTTTCCACCCTATGAGTGGTTATAGTTCCAAAAGGCAGCAAATCTCAACTTTTTTATGAAAGTGCATCTTAAGTAACAGTCAATATTAAAATTTCATATATGAAAAATTTAATTAATTTGCTGCATATTAAGCATGTCTACATACATTTCATGCATGCGCTTAGAACAAATCATCCATAGACTTTAACTAAATTCTGCGCGTAAAGGTATAAACACATTCGCCACAGCAGACTACACGAACACAGGAACACAAATGCTGCTAGCTACCGTTGTAGCCGTTTAGCCAGCTACATAATTATTTTGGACACGACAGATACACAGTAAACAGCTGATCCTGAATTGTTGAAACGATTCATTTATGTATATTACAGTGGTGCATATTCAGCGCTTTTACTTTTTTAAAGTTCGCTGGGGCGAATTGAATTCGCCACTCACATCACTTTGTATGGATTCGCTTTGACATAAACCGAAAATATTCATCTCATGGATCTCTTTTGTCTCCGGAGTTACGGGGTTCAAAACTTAAGTCCTAGAATATGGAACGGATATGAGCGATGTGGATATCACTCTAAACTTCTCTAAAATACCTTTATAAAAACAATTTACCCATTGCGAGTGAAATTCAATTTTAAAATTTTTGTATCTGACTTTCACTTTTAGAGAGAACTTACCATGCTTTTATTTGGTATATACTTGAAAGCTGTCACCGATGAAATACGTATGTTATGCTTCTTTAATGATGATTTTAATTTAATTAAATGAGTTATTTAGAGCATTTTGAAGTGATACCTATGTCGTTTATATTCGTTCTACATTGTAGGACTTATGATCAATAATATATTAAAATTTTTAACCCCGAAACTGCGGAATCAAAGAGAGCGCCGAAAAAATTACACACAAATTTTTAGGTAAAAAAAGGATATTACACTGTGAGTTTTTTTAAAACTTTAACAGCTTTTTAACTCGTCAATATTCCATATAAGAAAAAAGTTAATAAAAATTCTTGATGCATATATATTAAAACATTTAAATTTTGTTATTTTCTTTCTTATTTTACAATAAAAAATATTTCTAATCACTAATTTGCTTTACATATTTTGTTATATTGTCAACACTGTTTTGGTTTTGCGGCCATCAGAAATAGAAATTAGTTTACATGGGGGTTACACGTTCAAGTTTTCATTCAATTTTTGTTTCAAGATTCAATACACTTACACTTTTTTACTAACACACTCACACATTTGGATATTGACTATTAACTTGATTTCAATTTTGCTTTCAAGTTCTCTTTCAATTTTTCTTTCAAGTAAGCAGCTGATGAGAGCTGTTGTAAATAATTTTTGCATTTATTTCTAAGAAAATATATTATTTGAAATAGAAAATGAATAAAATTAACAAAAATTGTGATGTGTTGCGATTTTATTGTTTTTTCTTACTTAATTTTTAATTTCTTTCTTGACGACGCCATCTTGAAAATAAAATTGACCATCAAGTTGCTTACAGCCTACGTCACAACGTCAATTAACATAAATTTTGACAAACAGTAAATGTGTTAATATTGAAAGCAACTTCTTGAACGTGTAACTGCAGAGTTAATTCGACTACACGACAAAAGTAGCATGGACAAAAACCTGTTGCCGTGTTGCCTTGCCGTCTTCAATATAATCATTCTCATATGCACACATGTATTCTAATTTTGACAGGTGGTAGTCGGTAGTCTACTGTGGAGAATATGTTTAATGCTTAAGTGTTCAACAAGGTGACAGCGGGACAAAAAAAGGTGTGAACACGAAGAGAAATAAAACAAGAAATTAGTCAATCTGTCAAAAAAAAAATCATATGATAAAGGAGAATTCATTACCAGGTGGTCTTATTAGCTTACGGTATCATCACCTGTGCAACTGTAAACGGGCAAAAATTGGTTATATTGGTTATTTTCTTTATATATTTCTATAAGAATATTGTTGCAATTGTTTTGACAGATAGAAATTGTTGTGGCGGCGAATTTTATTCTTGTAGGGATAAATTTAGCTGGTATGAATTCGCCTTGGATGATGTAATAAACAAAGTATGTATGTATGTACACATATCCATATTTATAAAAAAAAAACAACAGACATTTTGTTTGCTTGAAAAGCGAATTCAGCACCTTACCTGTAAAAATTATCCTTGAATAACAAATTACATTAAATTGGCAACGGAAAATATGATTCAAATTCGACAATTTTGGTGAAAAATATATTCCATCTGGTTGGAGAGTACCTAATAAGACAGCGAAATAACGCGGTATCAACTTTTCCATCACCGGTGTAGATAAAACTGTTTTTTTTTTTTTGCAAGGGAAGAGATAAAGAGTATATGTGAAAGAGAGATTTATGTTAAATGCATTATGAGTAGTGCACATTTAGCTGATATTTTATCTGTGGTACATAAACATTCACTTTATAACTATTATTATTTATTGGAATTCAAAATTACATTTTTTAATTACATTTTTGTCGGACTCACTTCTCATTTTTTAATGTTATGTCACCTTTTGCCCCGATTTCACTTACACATTATATTCTGAGAGAGCAATACAATTTGATGGGGCTAGAAAAATGGACAATACCAGTAATCGTCTAAAATGCAGAAATGACATACATACATACATATGTACATACTTAAAATTTTGATGATCTATTGAGAAATTAATTGTATTAAATTTATTTCAAAGTTTTACGCCTCTAATGTATATAAATAAAAAAGATTGCAGTTAGTTAGTTTGTATTTTAAAAGACGAATACTTATTTCAACTACTTCTTCTCATCTGGATTGTGTATATGGATGACACTTTGCACACAAATTAGGTTAAAACTACATACTACAAAAATTTTATCAAAATGAATTTAATGAAATGCATCCCCTGTTTGTATGAAAAATAAAACAAACACTCAAGGTTTTTGAACTTTCTGAATAAATGAATAAAATTTTGCAAACAAATTCTAAAACGCATTTCAAAAAGTCTATTAGCAAAAAATATATTTGCAATTTGCAATAACAATCACAAACCAAATCCGGACAGACCGGTCAGCTTGAGAAATCGTTAAGATTTTTTTTTTAATTTTAAATAAAAAAACCATCTTTGCATATTAATCATGATATAAAAAACACGAAATTTTATTTTGAATGATAAAAAAATACGATATGAACGACAAAAATACTTACAATACTACAAACATACATACATACATATAAAACAACGATATTACGACGCTGAACATCAATACAAAACACATTTCATTAGATACAAATATTTAATAATTTTTTCGGAATATGCTTCTTTGATCAATTTGGAATTGAAAATCATCTTTTTCACGTCTGATGGCATCCAAGAATACTTTTATCTCCGATTGTCTAGTAATACCAAGAGCGTTTAAATCTATTGCTTTTAACGCCCTAAACTTGCACATATCAATTTTTTGAAAACATGCCTGATATTTAGTCATTTCAATTTCCTCTAGTATTTTCTCCACCTTCGGATCACCAATTTTGTTGTCACTGTCTCCATTAAGTTTAAAATTCTTGCTAGGTTTTTTCGAGATACTTTTACGGCCAACAACCGGTTTATGGATAATAGCAGCTTTCCGAAAGGTTTTTGGTTTATCGCAAACACCGATATTTAAATTAGACATCGATTTACTTATGGAGCTTATGTGGGTTATTGGACTCATTCCTGTATCGCCAATATCGGGGGAAGTTATACTGAGTTTTTCAGCTGTAGTCGAGGTGGGTTCATTGGAAACTCGATTAAGACTTATATCATTGGCGGTGACACTCTTGGACAGTTTTGTTGAATTTGCCAAAGGCGATGGCAAGTCTGGAGACTTTAATTTATCAAAATGACGAGACATGTTTTTTTTTATTTTAACCCGAATTAATTTTTAATGTTTCGAAGTTCCCAGCCAAAAGAATTATAACATCACTCTTCTAAGAAAGTATGTATATTATCTTAAGGTAGATTCAATTCTATACTTAAAAAAACATAACCTTTTTCTTTTCCAACTGGCAAAGAAATTTTTATGTAAAAAATTGTTTCGTTGTTTCTGTCTTATATGGATCTTGACACTTAAAGAAGATATCATGTAGCAGCAAAATAGGATGCGCTGTACTAATGAGCATACCCTGCATACACAATTAATATGATCACGTTTACAGTTAGAATATATAACTGCATTAAATAGATTTGTTTAATGATGAAATGCAACTCTTGTAATTAACCCTATAACAGGATTTCTGCAATTTCTATATTGAGAATAAAATCTAAAAATCTATTCATTTGTCTAAGAAAATATTTAATGTGGAAAATCGTTTTCGAAACTATTTCGGAATTTTTCGACAACAATATACATACGAGTACATGTGTACATCCTACTAATATTATATATATGCAAGTTTGTTTGAATGTTTGTTCGACTATAATGCGAGAAGAGTTTATTGGATTTGGATTAAATTTGGTAGATGGACTGCATGGGACTCAGATTAAATTGTAGGGAACTTTTTTAAAGGTTAAAAGAAGGACGAATCGGTAGTTTAGTTACTTATGATTTTTTTTGTAGATTCTTGCATCTGAAATAAGAAAAAAGCTGATAATTTTTGTACTTTTTTATTCTTGATACTTTTATGATTTTGGTACGTTTTTTTTTTCTTAATTTTAAAAGCTTGTCTCTTGAGAAATCCTCTTTAAAGATCTGAATGAAATTTGGTAGACGGATAGCTTGTGAGTGGTAGTTATGGTACTTCGTTTTTTTAATATGTATTTCATATATTAACACACTGTATGAGAAAAAGCTGATACTTTTGGTACTTTTTTATTTTAAGTACTTTTTCTCTTGAGAAAATTTCTTAACACTATGTGATCCAGACTGAAATAGATGATACTTTTTTACGAAAGGGAGAAATTAGTAGTTTTGCTACTTTTTATTTTTCTATTAATTCCAAATATATTATAGTTGTGATATTTTGAAGGTTTAGATGTTTATGACCCAGAATAAAATAAAGGGTACGGTAAAACGGGGACAAATGGTACTTTTAGTACTTTTTATTTTATTTACTAACGGCCTGGCCCACGATGTCGAACGAATTTTTCTTTCGTACAAATTACATTTACAACAAAAACAAAATGTTTAAAATTGCTTTTGTACGAAAGGAAAATTCGTTCGACATCGTGGGCCAGGCAGTAAGTTTTTTACGTTAACATGCTGTATACTTTCTGCGGCGACAAAATGAAGAAAAACTGGTATTTCTGGTACTTTTTGCATTCATTACCAGTATGTAATACATACATGGGTCGCGTTCATAAGGCGTAACTGTTGAGCTCAACTGTTGGCAACTGTTGAGCTCAACAGTTACGTCTTAGAACTACCTTGATGAAAACTGCAAAATGAACAGCTGATAAATGTAAACAATTGAATAGAAATAAAAGAGGGGCAAAAGAAATATATAATTTAAATTAACAAAATATAATAGTTTAGATGAAAAGTATGGATAGTAATACAATGCAATAGTCAGCAGCCCACCGATTTTCCATTTTTATTTTATTTTAAAATTGTATTTAAAATTTATTGAATTTGCACAACAAGACAAGAAACACTGCAATAAAATGAGAAGGCTGCGCCGATAGCATTTCTAACTCAACGCTGAGCCGCCATCGTGTTCAAAAATCATTCAACGTTATAGTGAATTAAGTATGTGTTATAAATATAAAAAACACTATAATAAACAAGTATTTACTGAAATTATTATTATTTTAATTGCATTTCTTTATTTTTTTATTTATCACATTTGTCATGTTAAATTGAACAGTTTAGTTTGCAGCCGCCAAATAACAAAGCGGCGTTGAATTTTGATATAAACGCCATAACTCTCTTGGATCAGCTGTTGAGGCTGAGCACAACATGTTGAGTTTAGGTAGCTAAATAATTTTATGATGGAAAAAATGGCCGCCAATACTCAACTTTTGAGCTGAGCGGAACTGGTCAACTATGCGTTTCTAAGACAAACACTCAACGGTTGCACAACAGTTACGCCTTATGAACGCGACCATAGATATGTACTAAAGTATTATATATACACTCCTATACAACCAACACTTATTTTTAATATTTCACAATAATCGCAAAACTGAAAGACCCTCAATACACTTCTTTAAGGTTAAACAGAGTTCGATGATGTTCATATATATATATATATGTATATATATACATATGTACATTTTTTTTATGTACATAAATATATACAAACAACAATCTCAAATAACGGCAATCGTCAAATGCACTTTACAAGCTTGAAATGCAATATTTCAAAAAGACAAATAAGACGCGCCACTACTTTTAACTGCGTTGATAGACCACATTTTGGCGGCGGAACAAAAAACTAATTTGATATTTTCAGCATTGGAAATTTTGTCAAGTAAATATATGATGAAATTTTCTTTAAATAACAGAGCAATATATTCGGCTCTTTTATTATCAAACTGAAAAAAATCAGTGATCTGCAACGGATATAATACTTTCGATTGTATGCGATCAATTTACTCCGAATTTTTGTGATCAAACCGATTTGTTCAAGAACAAACAATGATCGTAAACACAATAAATCATTTCAAACACTGAGTTTTAAAGACTCATACTGGCAAAGAACATGATTGTTAGTAATTGTTGGAATGATTGTAGCCGCACCGGATCGAAACGAACATGCTGATTGACCATCAATCTTGTATGAACCTTTAATACGATGCAAGGCTCGCGCCATTTGTTTTAAAACAAAACACATGCATACTCGTACATGTAATTAAATATGTATGTATGTATGTATGTATGTATTAACAACGAACAGCAAATATTTTTCGAACGCAAGCCGCATAGTTTTTAAACAAATTAATCCAAGTATGTAAAAAAATGTTTTTAACGATTTTTTTGTTCTGGTTCGTGAATGAAACTCGATTGGGAACAAAACTGTCGAAAGCCTAATTAAATTGTACTTGTTATTTGGCGCTAATTAATTGAGACGGCTTGAACATACTTATTGCAGCTCACTGAAACAAACCAATCAAAACGCCGCTTAAATAACACTGCTTAAGTAGACAAGCTTTTGTATTTATGTCGCAGCATCTAATAAAAAATTTTTACAACAGTTATTTGTGGAGTTACATTTTAGCCATTTTCTAATTAAAACTTAAAATTTAAAATATTGTTTTCTTTTGTTTTTTTTTTCTATTTGTAGTCCGTTTTATAAAATATTATTCATGTCAATGGAGCGTTACAGTCATTTGCAAGCAAGTCAGTATTAAAATGAAAAGTTTTATTTTATTTAAAACTGCAATTTGCCAGAGTGTAGAGTTTCTAATTAATCCTTATTCGGTTTGTTGTATAGTGCCCAATTCCCCCTTAACGCCCCTAACACCATTAAATGAAAATACAAAATTTGAATTTAATTTTGGTGGCGATGGTTCCTTGGATGAGTATATCAAAAGTGTACGTCTGGAGCATCGTGTCGAACAACAACAAAAGAAGCTTCTAGAATATGCCAATCAAAGCTTTAATAAAAAGCTCTGTCCTTTGCAGCCGAAACGTTATAGCGAGGAATTTTTAAAAATACGAGATGTGTTTGAAACACATGAACAAAATCAAATCAAGCAACACAATTGTCATGGCAAGTGTCAACATGAGCAACAGCAATTGGATAAATGCAAAGCGTTGGCGTCCAAACTGCCAGTGGTGAAAATAACATATACCACACCGACAAGAAGATTCCGAAAAATAAAAAATGCCAACAGCACGCCCACAAATATTCGTACACCTCTGAAACCTAAAAATCGTATTTTCACACAAAATTTAAACTCAAAACTTATTAAGGATCAACAAAAGCAGAAATTAACACAACTACAACAACATCAGCACCATCAATTGAACAAAGACAACCGAGTTTTCCTGCAAGCTTCACCAGTTGCCGCCAAACCCCTATGTTCTAAAGTGGCTAATATTTTAAAACAACGCGGTCTTTCCATGTATTGTGACCTCTTTCAAAGAGAAGAAATTGATTTATTTGCATTCCATTTGCTAAAATTGCAAGAATTGCAACAGATGGGCATAACAAATAAAAAACATTGTGCCATTCTGATGCAGGAAATTTACTATGCTGGTCAATATTTTTAAGCCTGAGTTTTTATCGAGAATTTTTAAGATTTTAATTTAAATGTTTTCAATGTATTTTGTATTATTTATGTATGTCTTTTTTATTTGTTCATGTATTTGTATTTATGATCGAATTTTATGTTTTTAATTCCTAATAATAAATGTAGTTAGTGTAATTTATTTTTAATAAAATTAGTGATAAAATTTTTTTTTGTTTTTCTAAACATTTGCCAGGCTCCATGAAAAATGGCCCCAATGAAAAATGGCCCAAACCAAAAATGAAAAATGGCCCCAAACTTTTGTATTGAAAACAACAACACGAACTTTGGGGTCATTTTTCCTATTTTTTGGGGCCATTTTTTATTTTTAAGTTTGGGGCCATTTTTCCTAAAGTTTGAGGCCATTTTTCATTTTCGAGTTTGGGGCCATTTTTCACTTTTCGTTAATTGAAAACAAAAAATGAAAAATGGCCCCAAACCAAAAATGAAAAATGGCCCCAAACCAAAAATGAAAAATGGCCCCAAAATAGTGTGAATGATATAAATACCACAAAAAACTCCTATTTGAGGAATAATGGCCCCAAACTTTTTACATTGAAAACAACAATAATTATTTTTGGGGCCATTTTTCCTATTTTGGGGCCATTTTTCATTTTTGGTTTGGGTCTATTTTTCAGTTTGGGGCCATTTTTCATTTTTTAGTTTGGGGCCATTTTTCATTGAGGCCATTTTTCATGGAGCCCATTTGCCAGCCTAATCAGGGTTGTCAGATGTGGCGTTTTCTTGTCAACCGAGGCGATTTTAAAACCGTATTGGCGTCCTAATTTTCGATTTGGCGAAATGACGATTTTTTTGGCGTTTTATAAATCGTTCCAATCAATACAAAAAAAGTTATAGTACATATTATTTTTATTCTGGTATTCTTATGTATGAAATTTGAGGTATTCATATGTTTGCCAAGAAATTGATGGCTCGTGTAGATGGTGTGTTAAGAACATTTTCGTATAATGTCAAAAATATATATTAGGGTGACTTTTATTCCATTTTTGGTGAATTTTAGCGATTCGGCATAATTTATATTATTGGATTTGTAAAAAAAAAAAATTATAAATTAAAAAAACTAAAAAAATGGCAATTTTTGACATTGAATTTGGCGAAATACATAGATCAAAATGAGTCTGACAACCCTGAGCTTAAGTTCAAAATAAATCAAGATGAATGATTGCCTTAAGTTTTTTAGATGAAGAATTTAATTTTGTCAGCATTTATTGGGATCTTATTTGGGGAATAAAATTCGCTGTTGGCAAATTTCAAAAGTTTATGCTGGGGTGTTACTCTGTATTGCGATGCGAAAGCAAATGCGATGCGAAAACAATGTAAATAAGATTGATGTCGCATCGTATTTGTAGGAGGCGTAGTAGGTGGTATAAATTTGATTAAGAATATTCTCATGAAAGCATTTCTACCAACACTCCTACTTTGTTTTTGCAAAATTCTACCAACTAAGTTTCAATGATTCTAGTATTTTCGTAAACTGATTATAGGAGGATAAAGATTTTTGGAATCAGGAATTAAATAGATTATTGAAATTAATAAATAAAGAAATATTCACCTGCGCTGTTGAGGCCACAAGATATGCAAACGGCTTGAATATTAAATGATTAATTGATTCAATTGAAATGTTGCTTAAATTTCCATGTAATAAATTTTGAATGTTTGCAAAACGAAGAAATAAAATTGTGAAGCCTAAAAGTAAAAAATTGAAAGTAAAATACGTTTTAAAATGGTTTAGTATACAAAAAAAAATTTAATTTTCATTAATAATAAACAAACTTGATAATAATGATAATGATAATTATGTATGTAAGTATGTTTGTTTGTATGTATGTTTGTATATATATGTACATATGTATATGTGCTTTAATATCTATGAATCCTTAACTATGAAAATGAAACTAACGATAAAGAAAATTATTTTGATAATTAATAATAAATGTTGTATAAAATTAATAATAAAAATAAAATATTTATGTATGTAGTAGTAATTATTTAAATGATAATAAAGTTTAATTTTTTTTTAATATGACAATAAAGATAATAAAAAAAGTATGTATTTTTAAAGCTAAACGAACATAGAAGTCTTAAAATTAATTGTAAAATTTAAATAGAACTTATTTCAAAATTACATTAAATTTAATTATACATATATAAAAAGTAGTGAAAAAAACTCAAGCCTTGAAATTTTTGGAAACTTTATAACTATTCCTAAAATAGTTATATGTTTCATTTAAAAACTATAATATCTTATGCTGTGTGGTCTTAAAATAGAATAATAGTAAATGACAATTATAATTATAATAAAATTAAACTAAATTAGTGGTGAAAATAAGTACGAAAGTGCAATAAAAATCAAATAACTATAGATAAATTGGACTAATAATAATAAGATTTGTGCGAATTAAGTTTAATGAACCTTTTTCAAATTGTTTTCAATTTAATATAAAAAAATTAAAAACATGAAAAGGAACATGGTTTCAATATTCTCAAACTGTTGAAAACTTCATAACTATTTATAATGAATATAGATAGCAGTTTCCTTTAAATATTGCCAGACCCTTTGCCTTTTGCATTGGAATCTAGTGATTGATGTCGTTTCGTTTGTGCCATATAATTTCCCAACCTTTTCATAGCCTCTTCGGAAATTCTATTTTTAGCTATTTTTTCTATTTTTTTCAATTTTTGCTGCATGCATTCGATGATTTTAAAATCTAGTGATCTTCCTTCGTCTTTATTTTGTTCGTTTTCAATGTTATTTGCTCTTTTGAAAATGTTAGAATATAGTTGCTTTAATTTTGATTTTACTTCATTTTTCTTCGGAATCATATCTTTGGGATAGTACAGAGTCATAACCAATTTTATATGTTCTTTTTCGTCTTTTTTTATTTGCTTTACCGAAGGTATGTCGGCAGGTTCTGGTTCGCGTTCGGGTTTATAATTACATTTCTGGTTTCCCTTAAATGCATTTATGTTGGTGTCAATTTCTGTTTCATTTATTAAGTTGCTGGTTTTATTTAAAATGTCTTTGCTTTCTTTCCCTACCATTTGCTGTTTATCTTCTATATTTTTTATTTCTTTTTTGTATTTATTTGTTTCGCCTTTTTCGAAATCGATAAAATTTCGATCTTCCTTATTTGTGAGGTTATTCCCCATTTGTTCTGTTGTAAACTTTTGAACTTCTTTTTTTGATTGTTTAAGTTGTTCAACTTCTAGTTTGTTGCCTTTTGCGATTTCAGTATCATCAAGAATTTCATTTAAGTTTTGCTGCTTTTCTGCGTCGATTGGCTTTTGTTCTCCCTGCTCAAGGTTTACACATTCAAAGTGCTCCTCGCTTTTATTTTGCTTTTTCTTGGAAACTTCAGCTGCCTTATTTGTATTCTCGATATTTCCCATATTGTTTTCAATTTTCGGAACATCCAATTTTTTCTCTGTTATGGTGGAATTGGATACAAAGGGGTATTTTAGGGTGCTCCACATATATTTGAAGACTCCTTTATGTTGTTCTCGATGTTTGCTATTATCTTCCGCTGATTTTTCAATTTTCTTGCATAATCCGTCGCTATCTTTGTCACAATCCATATTGCATATATGTTTTAATTTCGGGAAGTCAGTGGTCTGTGACATTTCTAATAATTGAGTCATTACTTCGTCTTTAATTTCAATATGCCCAAAGAGCTCGTCTTGTTCCAGTTTCTTTTGTAATCCTTCGTTTGGGACATACTCTGAAATTTTGGAAATCATTGGAATTTTTAAGTAGTTAAAGTTTTCCATTTCGAATTGTTTCTTAAAATCTTGCTCGATAATATCTACTTCATCATTAACGATAATTGAAGGTAAGTGAATGTTTTTCACCAAATGTGAGTCCTCGTTAATATGGTTTCCGTTATTTTGAGCAGTATTTACAAGAAACGTTTCGTTTCCTATTTCGTTTGAACTGTATGATGTTTCAGTTGCGCTTATTTCATTTTGACAGATAAATGTAGAATTTGTTAATGGATTTAGATCCTCAGAATATATAAAGTCTTCGAAAGATGTTTCACTGTCTAAGATGGAACTTGTTTCTCCAGAGTAATAGCCGGTTTCGGAATTAACACTGTTGTTATTAGGTCTTTTAATTTCAGTTATGGATTCTCCAATATACGTTTTAGTGCGTTTGCCTAGAATAGTTGTTGAAGTTTTAAGATTTTCTTTATCTTCACTAAAGTGTGTGAACATGCCGTTCATTTCAACTTGTCCCTTGTAATTTGTTGTAAGATTCCATTTCACGGTTTTTTCCATCTTTTTCGTATCGTTTTTTATATTCACCCAATTTTTCATTTCGTCATCGTAATTGATTCCATGTTCCGATTTTTTATTTATTGTTTGCTTATTTTCACAAGAGACCACAAGATAGCTGGCTTTTAAAGAGTTCGGTAATTTTATGCCGTTATTATTATTACTGTTTTGATATTTGTAATCGAAGGTCCTTAAACTGTGCTCAACTTCGGAGTCTTTAGGTTTTGGTTGCTCCTTGAATTCTTTTGAACTACTTTTAGCTATGGCTATAGGAAATGGTGGGTTTGAAGAAGTTTCGGAGCACAGAAAAGGTTGCCGCCGTTGTACCATGTATTCAGAAAATGTTCGTGTTCTTTTGGGTGCCATTGTCAAATAAAAGTCCTTGCCTGTTCGATTGGTTTGATGTGGACGTGTTTGATCCATTTTGAAAAGTAAGTCATCTGCCTTTAAAAATTTAATTTTTTTTTTTCCAAAGATGTGATTATAAATTATTTAATTTTGTTCCACTGCCACCGTTTTGTACCGTTAAAAACAGTTGTTGCTTTTGGTACTCTCCAAGCTCTCCACTTGCCTTCACATGCAACTATGTTGTCTTTGTTTTGTCTTCACAGCCTTTCTCATTTTCCCTGATAGTTCCTCAAATATGGCAGCTCTTTAGTTTTTTGTGTAAATTCTTTTTGTACGTGATGTGCAGTTTTACGAATTTTATTTAATTTCATTTTCCTCAGAAAAAATGTAAAAATTAGTGCATAAAATAGTTTTAAAAACTTTTCTAATAAACTAAAAACTTAAGGTGAGTGTTATTACGATTTTAGAATCATAAAAAATGACGTAATAACCATTAGAAAAGACTGCGAAAAAAATCTAAAAAAAATGTGTAAGTGGCTGAAAAAAATTGCAATGCGAAATAAAATACATACAGAAATAACAGCTGTATAGAAAAAATGTGAACTATTGTAAAAATTTATTACAGGCGGTAAAAAAGGGAATTATATTAGATGAGATTAAAAGACATAATTTCCAAAATATTAACAAAATTTTGTATATAAATTGTTATTAATTGCTTGAATTAGAAAAATAGCAAATACACATTTGCAAAAAAAAAAAAAAAAAAATAGAACAATAGTGGCCAGACTCTTAAAACTAATAATAAAGATTTTGCTTCAAAGAGCATTGCTAAGTTAATTTAATAAATCCAAAAAAATGTAATAATAAATAAAAAGTGAGTTGAATTTTGGTTTAATTAAATATATGTAATTAAATAATTGTGCATAATATTAAAGAATACAAATTGTGTTTACAATGAAAAATGTGGCAATACTGCTGATTTGTAATTTCTTTTAATAAACAAATTCTTTTTGTTTTTGACACTTGACATTTTAGTGCAAATCAAAACCGACAATTGTTTTGAGTAATCGTCTTTTAAACAGGTATCTTCCACAATGCCACTTAATTATTTTTATAATTTCACTGCAAAAGTTGATAATTTGAACTACACTGCTAAATCAAAACTAAATATTACAAAATATTTGATCACTTTTGTGAATAAGCTATATATATATATATATATATATATATATCAACACATATTGCTAGCTGCTGAACAAAAGCCGAATACTCTGTAAATTTAATTACTCGGGTACTCTAATTTCGCTTTGAGCTATGCGGTGTCTTTTTACGCGACCGATATACGACAGCAGAGTAAGGACAATATGCATTTTCTTTTAATTATTTTGTTGATATTTAATACATAGCTAATGTTTCTAAAAAGATATTATTTGGTAATAAAAAAAGTGTTATATTTAGAAAATGTAAAAATCTATTACAAAATGCAATAGTTTGAGGCATAGATACGAAATGAGGTCGCATACCAGCAAGAAAAAAATGACTGTACACTAAGAAATGAGAAAAATGAATGTTAACGAAAAAAACAATGCTAAAAGAAAAATAATTATGTATGTATAAAAATTGTAAAAAGCAAATGAAGATATTCTATATATTTAAATAAAATTTCTATTAAACCAGCAAATGTAATTATTCCAAATTTGGGTGAGAAAAAACCGGTGACAACTAAGTTTTGTTTTTTCGATAAGAATAAATAAAAATACTTTCTATTGAAAAAATCCGCATGGTTTTAGTTTTTATATATTTATATTTACATACAGAATATTGCCAATTCTTTATTTAAACCTTGAATCCTTTAAAAGTTTTAGATTTATTTAAAATACTATGTATCATTTTGCCAAAATGTCGTAACCAAGTATGTATAAAAATCTAAATAACACAAAAAAGTGTAAATTATAATTGTAAATTAAATTAACTTTAAAACGTATAGCCTTTTATATAAAAAAAAAAAAAAAAAAAAATTTGGAGGAGAGAAAAAAACTTAAACAAAACTATTTAAAAACAACTGATATACATATAGACATGAACGACAAAGAAATGCAGGCTCATGACAATGTCAGATGGCGAAATTGGTCTCGTGCTGCTATACTTTATGATCAAATTCTATCATCTCCTCTGTTTGTGCATAATCGTTCTCTAAAGGAGCGACATATTATTTGTTTATTGGGCCGATGCGAATGCATGTTAGAACTGGGAAAATATGAAGCTTGTTTAAATGATGCCCGCAAAGTTTTGTCAATGCTAAATGAACAACAAACTGATTGTTTGGCCAGTGCTTCGCGCACAAGACGATGGTTGGTGCATGCCTTGTGTAAACTAAAAAAATATACGGTGAGTGAGAAATTAATAAAATGTATATTTAAAAATATAATTCGTTTGTTTGTCTGTTTTTAAGTTCATTTTGGAGATAAGATTGCTTGCTAATGATTTCTTGGCCATCACCAAATTCAACTAGTATCTGTTAGCTACAAACATAAAGTATCAGCTTCAAAAAATATCAGGGATGTTTATAGAATGTCATTCGGATTGTTTAGGCATCAGCTTCTCACCATACCCAGCCGAACGAGTTAATGAAACTAAATTAATTCACTTCAGTTCGATAGTGAAATTATGATTTCAAGTAGAACAACTTTTGTTGCTATTTTGCAAAGAGGATTGTTAAAAAATCTGTAGTTTATTTAAAATATTAAGATTTTTTTATTAAAGAAGTTATGGAAATTTATACAAAATTTCTATAAAAAATATTGTTTTTGTAGATGCATTTGTAATATATTTTAATTATAGTAAAAAAATTAATTTGGTATTTTTGAAATTGAGTCAAATTAAATAAATAAACTCATAAAATGTTATTTAATAGTTTACCATACAAAGGACATTTTACTAATTAAAATAACTACGTACTTCCATGACTCAAATTGAGCTGTAGCTGACCCATTGGCAAACACAAAACAATTCCACAAATTCAAAGCTGTTTGGAACGAAAGTAACAAACTTCTAGCAAATTATTTATTATTATATTGCGGCTTTGTTAAAGACCCACTTAATTTAAATTTTATTTCCAATTTAATAACAGATTCTATGTACAGCGGAAATAATATTGCGTGAAAATATTAAAAAAAGCTCCGTTTAAAAAATAATTACTATACTAATATGCAACCAGTCGCTCTCCCACCGTGAAGGAAAATTCAATTTTCTCTCCATAAAAATGTTATAAATTTCTATTGCGTTGTTAGAGAAAAAACTAAAAATTTTTCGTTGCATTCAAAATCTCGCTTTCAAAGCTTCTCTGCATCCTTATCAGTTAATTAATTAATTATTATTTAAGTAATCAAAAAAAAAAAAAAAAAAACTTTAAAGCATCTTGGTTAGATCTGTAGTTAGAAACGAAAGTTTATCAAAGTGTTAAATCGAAAATTATTTATTGCCTAAAGAGCAAATGATTATGAATGGAAGGTGTTATGGCGGAATTAAGTAATTATTGATACCTACCTCACGAAAGAGACAAAAAAATTTAGTTAAATATAATCCAAAATTCAAAGTGTATTTTCTTTACAGAAAATGTAACGTCAAATAAATCGGTTTTTTTTTTTCGTAATAACTTTTTTCTCAATAGTCGTCGTATAATCAGCATTGTATATAATTTTTGAATTTTCAGGAAGCCGAAAAACTCTTAACCGAATGGATAGCAGAACTACAACATCAACAAGGTTTTGCTGATATAAGCAAGACATTAGAACGATACAAATCTGTTATACAAATGCTTAACGGTGGCAATAAATCGGTACAAAAAATAAATAATACCCGCTTAGAAGATGAAATGACTATACTCGATACAAAGCTTGATCATTGGGCTACAAATAATCTGCCGCTCGATAAATACAGTAAGCCGCTGAGTAATAAAGGTGTTAAGAAGCGTGAAAATCCCACATTAAATGGTTCGAGTAATAATATTGCAGCAGTAATGCAAAAGAACACCGACCTTTTAGCAGCCCTTAAAGTTTCCGGTAGTAATAAGTCTATAAGCGATGAGAGTGGTGGGGCTGAAAATGCCAATAGCACTACGTGCTCATATTGTGCTATAACATTTGGCTCGCGCAATGAACTAAGGCAACATTGTCAGACGGAAGCTCATCAAAATGTGATTATGTCCGACGAAGGACGCGATTGGAAGTGGAGACCTCCGCCTCGAGGTTTTACGCTTGACTCTTATAGTCTTTGTGAGGCATGGATTGAATCACAATTGTGTCATTATGGCAATCAGTGTGTAGAGGCACATGGATCAGATGAGTTGAACGAGTGGAAAGATCGTTTCGAATATAGGCGTATGCGTTTGCAGAAAGCTTGTGAGAAAGAGCTTTACGGCAAATCCTATACGGAGCAAGTATTAGAACGGTGGATTCAATCGACTGTGCCAGAGAAAATTATGTCAGAGAAGGTCGATGGTATCGAAGCGCTGTGCGAACAAGATCTTGTAACCAGTATAAGTTCAAAAACATCTAAGCGTGAATGGGTTTTTATATTGCGAACAAACAATAAACCTTTAAAAGCAGTCGCTCTGCTGCAAGATGCCCATCGTAGTCATTTTGCTATAAAGAGCATTAAAACTGGTGAAACTACTATTGAATTGGATGTTAAAACCAATCAAGAATGGGTATCCAACAAGCACTCAACATCTGCTTCGGCCACTTCCTCTGTATCTTCGCTATTAAATTGTTCGATTGAAAAGGATGAAATAAAGAAAACCTTGGATAATTCGGATCTGTCATCTGCCCTGCAAATAGTTACGGAACAACAAGTCATTGTTGAGTTTCATACGGAGATATATGGTACGTTTCGTCAAGCAGTTTGCTTCGATTTAGGCTCGGAACCTGTATTGGTGAGACACCTTTGCGTAGATGTAGTGCCAGTTAGTGACGCCGAAAAGATCGAGGAAATAAGACGTGACATTATAAATAGTTCAGCAACCCGATGGGATGTTTCCAATACACATTTGGTAAAATTCGAGACCACAATAGGTTCTCACATGAAGACTGAAGCTTATCTTAATGATTTGAAGCATGAAAAGGAAATGTTAGAGCGTTATCCCTGCCCTCGTGCTCAAACATTTACTCTCACACAGTCCACTATATTGGATAAACGTTTGACACAAAACAATTATCGGTCACGCATTCACGAGCTGTTGAATGTTGAGGAAATTGCACGCTATGAACAAATAGCCCGTTTCAATTTACGCACTAAGCTGGACATAACATCTAACTATATTCTAACTCCAGCGGGTATGGCAACTAGTACGGCAAAGTATTCATTGTCGGGTGAATTATTTGCCTTAATGAATTTGGGCAAAGATGTATCTGAAGATACTTCAGCGGGCCGTTTAATTTTATCAAACTGTTCCAGTGTTTATATATCACCCGTAGAGGAAGGAAACAAAGATAAAAAGCGTCATGTGTACGAAGCTGTTATAGAGGATAAAGGAAAAAATGTGATCTATTTAAAACTGGGGTCGAAATGCGTAGAGGGTATGCAGTTAAAATCAGATACAGAGATTCTTGTGGATATACAGTTCCAACTAAATCGTTTGCCATATTGTGAGTGGCATCATGCTGTGGACAAGATAACCGATTTTAAAATAATTTTTCCTGCCACTGAAATAGAGCCAAACATACCTTGGACACCGAAAAAACAATGGTCAGAGACTTGTGAGCCGAAATTAAACGCCAAACAACGAGAAGCTGTCAACGCTATTACGACAACGTTAAGCATAAAGTTGCCTCCCATCTTACTGATCGGACCATTTGGAACGGGAAAAACGTATACTCTGGCGCAGGCAATAAAACAGCTTTTGACTCAACCGGAAGCAAAAATTTTAATTTGTACTCACTCAAATTCAGCAGCCGATTTATACATTAAAGAATATTTGCATCCTTGGATAGAAGCAGGACTGGAAGAAGCCACTCCTTTGAGAGTTTACTATCACAAACGTTGGGTCGCCACTGTGAATAGTGTTGTACAGAAAGTAAGTTGTTAAAATGAAATTATTTGAAAATTTTTGGTAACTTTAATAACGATTTTTTAATTTATTTCAGTACTGTATCACTGACGGCGCTGGTAATTTTAGACGACCCACAGTCGAGGATATTATGAAACATCGTATCGTGGTCGTCACTTTAAGTATTTCAATGGAACTTGCAAACTTAGATCTCCCTAAGGGTTATTTTACTCACATATTTCTAGATGAAGCAGCCCAAGCTATGGAATGTGAAGCCATAATGCCTTTAGCTTTAGCCAACGACAGTACACGCATTGTACTTGCTGGTGATCACATGCAAATGAGCCCTGAGCTTTTTTCAGCATTCGCCAAAGACCGTAGGTTACACATTTCATTGTTAGAACGTCTTTATGACCACTATCCGTCAAACTTTCCCTGCAAAATACTTTTATGTGAAAACTATCGTGCTCATGAAGCCATTATAAAGTTCACTTCTGAACTATTTTATGAACAGAAACTTATAGCTTCTGGCAAACAGCCGCGACACGAAAAGTTTTATCCTCTAACATTTTTTACCACACGAGGTGAAGATGTACAAGACAAGAACTCTACTGCGTTTTATAACAACGCCGAAGTGTATGAAGTTGTTGAACGAGTGTCCGAATTGCGCAAAAAATGGCCCACTTCTTGGGGTAAAATGAACGATGCCAGCATTGGTATTATGACTCCCTACTCCGATCAAGTGTTTCGAATACGTTTAGAGTTGAGAAAGCGTCGTATGGGTGGAATTTCAGTGGAACGAGTTCTCAATGTCCAGGGTAAGCAATTTCGAGCGGTTTTTTTATCGACCGTGCGGACAAGGAGAACTTGTCTGCCAACAAATATTTCTGG
The DNA here is from genome assembly GCA_947311025.1 of Lypha dubia. Taxonomy (NCBI): domain Eukaryota; kingdom Metazoa; phylum Arthropoda; class Insecta; order Diptera; family Tachinidae; genus Lypha; species Lypha dubia. The sequence continues at coordinate 27,286,105 of OX371263.1, read as the reverse complement.
TGCGGCCCCTGGCTTTCCTGGCCAAGCGAACAACTCTGCTGAAGATGCTGACTATGGCTTCTTAAGCAATTCAAAACTGTTGAATACCGCCATAACCAGAGCCCAGAGTTTAGTGGCAGTTGTAGGCGATCCAGTGGCTTTGTGTTCAATTGGCCGCTGCCGAAAAGTTTGGGAACGTTTTATAGAGATATGTGATGAAAATAAATCTCTTTTTGGCTTAACAATGTGGCAATTGCGGTCCCAACTGGATGGTGTAGAGTTAAAACGTGGCTACGTTTTAAATCCTCTGGCACCAGAGTTCATACCCCGATCTCTTCAGCCTGAGGCATATTTACGAGACCAGGCAGCCATGTATTTAGCGATGGCTGCCAACAATCATCACCCAATAGGGCCACATCCTGGTCACCATCACGGTCCCGGAGGTATGGGAGGTTCTCATCCAAATTTATTGGGAGGTGGCGGTACTGGCCAAATTCCGCCGCATCATGCATCTCAGCAAATGCAGCATATGTATGGACCTCATACAGCTGCTGCAGCAGCGTACAATGCAGCAGCGGCTGCTGCTGCCGTAATGATGAATCAAGGAATGGTAGCTTCCAAAGGGGGTCACCATTTCCATGGGCATCCCAATCATATGCCAATGAGAGCAATAGGCCCACCACCTTCAGCCGGAGGTCCTCAGCAGCAGTCACAACCTCCTCAAATGAGTGGACAACAGTTTAATAACAGAGGCCCACCACCACCAGCCGTTCACTTGGGTCAGAACCAAGCGCCCGGAGGAGCAAACCAATTCTCGCAATACATGCCCTGGCAGCATCCCCAACAACAGTTGCGTCCGCCTGGAGGAGGAGGTAATTTTCCAACAGGAACAGGACAGCAGCTGGGTGTACCAACCGGACAGAACCCAAATGCTAACTTGTGGGGACCACCGCCACAATCAAACCCATGGAGTGTTTTACCGAAACAGTCACAACTGCAGCAACAACAATCTTCAAATCCAGCTGGAACGAGTGGTCGTCCAATGCCGCCGCCGCAAACTGGACAGAACATGCGAGGCAATAGTGTACCGTTACAGCCACCTCCGCCTTTGTCAAATCAACAACAACAAATGCGAAATAATCCAAATGATTTGGGTTTCTTAGCAAATAAGGCCTTGTACGCTGGTAAACAGCATCCCGGTCAAGGAGGCGGCCAAGTGCAACCCCCACAAGGACACACGAATTTCGGAGGTTTTGGACAAGGTAATGTTCCACCACCACCTCCACCAAACCAGCTCCAAATGATAAATCAGAGAAATTTGAGTGGCATACCGAACGGTCCCATTAGTCCCATGGATCCATTTATGCCAAGACCACCAACTGCGGCCGGTGTTCCCAATCAAAATGCATTTTTTGGACCAAACAACATCCCGGGTCAGCTTAAGGACAAGGACTTTCAGTTTCTTAACAATGTACACGTGCCGCTTAACATCGGTGGCAGTATGTTTCAAGCTCAACCACCTCCAAATTCTTTGATTGGCACGGCTAATAAGCAACAGTCTCCTACTGCTTTAAGATTTCCCCAACCACACGAATATGCCTCTCTATTGCCGCCAAATGTTAACATTTACGAAATGGCCTTTGAACCAAAAGAATCCCAATACAAATGGTACTTAAAACTATTGGAGACTCAGGGTCAAGAAGCTGCCAATAAGTTTACCGAAGTCTTGCGACAAGTCAGTGCAATGATGCAACAACAGCAACAACAACAGCAGCAGCCGCAAGTTAATAAACCACTTCCACAACATATGCAACAATCGTACATAAACGCCGGTGGAACCACTGCAGCAAATGCAGGCCAGCAACAGTTAATGCCACGTGACAACTTTATGCAGCCACTAATGAATTACCAACAGCAACAGCAGCTAGCTCAACAACAAAGAAATATGAATCCCTATATGGGCCCAACTGGCACTTCAAATCTCATGCAGCCACCTTTGAATATGCCATCAACGGTCAATGATGAAACTCCCCCATTGGATATAAATTTCAATCAACAAATTGATATGGTCTTCAACTCCATAATCAATGGTAATGAAATTAGCCAACCGATATTACGTGATCTCTTTGGTGTAGGTGGTGGCAGCAGTGGTAACAATGTGTCCGGCATGAATGGTGACTTGTTGTTGAATACGGGCAATGCGTCCTCAACAAATTCCATCATGAGTGGAAGTAAAATGTTTCCAGCGATTGGTGGTAATGGGCAGCAGCCAGGAAATATGACAAAAATTGGAGGTCCTCCGAATATGATGGGAATGCCAGCATCTCAGCAACAGCAACAACAGTTGCCACAGTCATCCAATCATCATGGCGGTTATATAACAAACAGTAAGTGGTGACATGCTTTAATTTAATTAGATTTGTTTTTGATGAATAGCAAGCATATGGCCCAGATTAAAATATCGATTGCTCTTTAAGGTGTACAAACGGAAAAAATAGATATATTTCGTACTTTTTTTTTTTTAAATAAAAAATTTGTATTCGCAGCTGTTTCGGTTGTTATTCGAAATTTCTCATTTTCCCCAATTAAAATATTACTAACTTTGAAATTTAATAGTAATTTTTCTTTAAGATTGATAGTAATTTTTTCAAAATGTTAACCCTAACTAAATTTTAAAAATATATAAAAATTATTTTTTTATAATTCCCCTACAGATGCCATAATGAATAACAAGGATTATTTGACGGGTCAACCGGCAGGCGTTTCAAACACCTCAAATTCTTCCTCAGTGCCTCTTTACAGGCGTCAAGGTTTAACTATGGGCAATGGCCATCACCACATTAATAATGCTGGGAATTCTACTGCCTCTACTGGGAGACATTCATTATCCTCCACAACATCAGATAATATGCTTACCGGCAATTCCAATGATATATTGACTGGTCTAACTTCTGGATCTAGTACATTGATTGAGGCTCTATTTCAGCAAGATCAACAGCATAATAATACGACTTTACAAAAATTATTGTACAATAATTTCAATGCTGCTGGTCTCAAAAATGATATGGATTTATTTATGGGAAATAACCCATTCGTAACCGGTCCAAGCGATGGCATTAACAACACCTTTCACACACCGAATTTCCAACAGCAGCAGCAACAACAACAACAACAAGCAAATAATTTGCCACAACAACATCCTGCTAATAATCCAGCAGCTGGTACTGGTGACAATAGAAATACAACTTATGCTGCTGTCTTAAGTCAAGGGCATCAACAACAGCAACAACAACAGGAGGCTGCTCCTCTACAGCAACATCACAACAACCACCAACACAACTTCCAACACAATTCGATGGTGCCTAATCTTAGCGGCAATGGTTTAGGTTTGGGTCTAACCGTTGGTGCAGCTTCCAATAATGTTGGAGACTCTGGAGAAAAGGATCCTTTTGCAGCCATACGAGAACTCGGTCAAGGTACGAACGGTTTTTATAATTATTTTCAATAGAAAATGAGAATTTGTAGAATTTGGTAAAAAAAAAAAAGTTTCTTGTCACTTAGAGTCCCTTAAAATTTTTAATGTTGCTGGTGCTAAATGAGAAACTTAAAAAAGCTTTGTCGCTTGCTAGAGAGCAAGTTAAACGGAGATAGAGTACGAGGAGAGAGAGACATACTTTATATTTTGGCAAAAAAAAAATTGAACTTATTATTTTAAATTTATCCTTAATAGATATTCTACTACTTGTAACTATCATTATTATTAATTTTATATAAAAGTTCTTTAGGTTTTAGTTTAATTTTTATATTATATATCTTTTAGGCTTCAAATTATTTTAATATTATTTTGTATATTATTATTACTATTATTTTAGTAGTTTACGTTTTTCATTGCAAAAGTTAGTAAAGCTTTATACTTGTTAAGCACCAGTTTCACTTTAAATAACATGGCCTCTGATGTCAGGAAACTAAAATATTTAATTTTTGTGTTAAGTCGTTAAATGACTTTATTTTAATGTTCACTTTTTTTTTATTATGAACTCTTATTAAAAGTAATTTAGTTATTGCGTATGTTTAATAAATAATCTAAATATTAAACAAACAAACAAACAAAAAATATATAAAAACAAAAAATATACACAATTTAAAATAAACAATACAATTTATAAGAAAATAGAAGCAAAATAAAAAATATAAAAAAAAATTATGAAATTGCACAGTAAAAATAATAATCTGAGGGGAAAAAAACAAAATGTTGTTTAAAACAAAGTTTAAGTGTTAAATATTTGTGCATTTTATGCAAAAAGCTGAAAGTTTGATTTTTTTTTCAAGCTTATAACCAACTGTATGTAGTTGCTATTGAACTTTAAGGTAACCATTGATGGTGGTTATATCATAATTACATTTTTAAAATGTAAAATTATCTAATTAATAGTTTTATTTAAAAAAACAAAAACTAAAATGTACTATGGAAAGCCAACATTTTTGTTTGTTAGAGCATTTTTTTAATTTTTACAAAGTTTTATATTCACAAATAATTTCTGAACACTGCCTGCATTATTGTAATAACCTAAAAATTTAACTTTCTAAATATCTTTCCATATTACAAATTTGTTAGCAAAACTATTGAGTCTTTTTATAAAAACTTATCAAAACAAAAACGGAAATTTCTCATAAATTTAAAGAATCAAACTGTCTACTTCACGTTCAAAAACCATTTTTTTTTTGTGTTGTGTCACAACGGACTTCATATAACCACAGAAACATTTATAAATGCAGTAAGTTTGTGCAAGCGGTCTGCAAACTATTGTCACCATAGTTTGCGCGATAAATAATATTTCAAAGTTGTAAGTTTTGAATATTTCAAAAAGCTTGATTATTGCACATTTTAATGCAATTCATAAAATTTTTGATAGTTATTGTTTTTCATTATTAAAATATGTATGTGATACGAGTAATTTGGTCTTATTACGTCTGGCGAATCGACTCGACATTTTGTGTTAGATTGTGTTTAATAGAGTACGAGGTCAATCGAAAACATCATAATTAAAAATAATCGATACATTTTAACCAAACATTTAAAAAATTTAATTTGTATTTTTCAACTCAAAACAAGAGCTGAAATTTTAAATTTTATTTTTTAATAAAAAAATATATATACCAGTTAATGGTTATAAATTTTGTTTTAGACCGGAAAATTATCAGTTAAACTCATAATATTTCTTTTTGATCCATAAGAAAACAATAAAACTTTGAAATGTCCATTTCAATTATTGTTCACATATTTAATGAATTAATTACTACAACTCGTGTGATCTTGAAGAAATTATAAATCATAAAAATAATTTCACGATATTCCGTATTCGCAATTTTTGCAAGACCATTTGCTATGGCATTTTCGATAACATAATTTATGTCGAATTCATTTGACATTTTATACAACACATACATACATAGTACATACATTAAGTTTTTTCACATCCATCAATAATAGATTGTTTTAATTTTCCGTAATCAGCTTAAAACTTGACTTTGTTTTATTTGGCATTAAAATAAATATTAAAAAAAAAAACGAAAAAAATAAAAAAAGATATACATACATATACTAGGATTAAATTGAATATTTTTGCTATAACCTTGAAAAATCTTAATAAACTAATAATTTTGAGTTTCAGTTCATTTTTATAAAAGAATACTTAAATGTAAATTGAAATATTTTATAGCAAAAAAGAAACAAAATTAAGAAATGTTATCAAAAATAAAAAATACATACAATTAAAATTATGCAAACTTTGTAAATTTAATTAAAATTAATGAAAAAGAAAAACAATATTGAAAACAAAAATATTTATAAACAATTCATATTATAAGATTTTTATTGTAAAACATAATATATAGGACTTTATAAAATGTAAGCTAAATTTAACAACGCAAAAAATTACTACAAAAAAAAAAAAAGAAGAAAAAAAAAACACTTAAAAAAATGGTTTAAGGATATTCTTTTGTAAAACGTAACGCTAAACATTGAGAAATTGTGGGCCTAATCATGGTATTCTATATGGAATTAATTGTTTGGAAAACGAAATTAAAAAATCCGATTTCAATTCTTTTCACATGAAATCTAAAAATTTGAAACTTTGAAAAAATTGAACTTGCTTGTATTGAAATTTAAAACATTTCAACAAGTTAACGTCTACATTAGTTTTACAAAAAAAAAAAACCTTAAGCTAAACTATTAAAAAAAATAAAAATCAAACTACACTGTAAACCTAAAAACTAACCCCCACTCCCTCCTATAAGCAAAAAAAAAAAAAATAAATAAAAAAACCACAAAAAAAATATCCTTAAAAAGTTATATTCTAGAGTAATTTAAAATTTTGTTTTCATTTATTTCTTTGCAAAACAAACACACTAAATAATTTAAAAATCCTAAATTTAATTTTAAATCTACACAATTTATTAAAACATTAAAAAAAAACCCAAAAAAAAAATTACACTTTTTATATGTATTTATGCAAAATATTATTATAATACACATTTTATTTTAACTTTTTTTTTTATAATTATTATTAAATATATATAATGTTAATATATACTACATTTTTATGATTACCTACATACAAACATACATAAATATTTCTTCTTTAAAAATAATTAATAAATATTTTTAATTATTGTCATTTACTAAAAGTAAAATAAAAATAAAAACACACACACAAAATCAACTACGATTTATGTAAGTAAACAGTAAGAAACAAATAATTTAAAAAGAAATATATTAAAGTGTGACAAACACATTGTAAAATTATTCAGTTGAACACAATATATATATTTTTTATTTATAATTTTTATTTCAATTAAATCTTGATTTTATTCATTTTTTTTTTTTTTTTCTAATAATTATAAAACTTTTACAAGTTGTAGCATCCATTCTGTTAACAACAAACATTTCGTCAAACCGTGAAAACATCATAGGAGAATCATATAAAGAAAAGGGCAAACGGTATTATTCTTTCTTGTGCTTTCAAAACAAATGACATCAACATCTGGCATCTTAATTATTGGGTTGGATAAATAAACGATCCTGCTGGTTTTGTAACTTGCCCGATCAACTGACGCTGGGTTGGTTATACGTTGTTAGTTTTATATTAGAATTTATCATTCATCTTTATGGATGAATGTTGGTCTCTTTTATGCCTGCCTTTTAAATAAAAAAATAGACTGCGTTGTTTTCTGAGTTATTTCTGCTCTATATTAAGCGCTCTTTTCATGAGAGTGTAAAACTTTCTGATTTCAATTATTTATGCAAAACAACATCACTTCTACAGTGATATCAAGAATTTTTAGCAACAACAATTTAAATATTCACAACATGATTAATTTGGGATTAGGGCCGCTTTAGCGGAAAGTCATGGCAAACAAGCCGTATTGAATTCTAAACCAGGTATGTATGTAATATAATACGATGCTACACATGAAGAAAATATATAACGTAACGGCACTTAAAAATGTCCAGTATGAGCTGTCAATACCATAATAAATCTTTAACCCATAAAAGGGTTAAATAGTACCATGGGGCTTTCGGCCCTAATCTAATAAGACATTTCGGTTTTGGTGAAAAGTTCAAATAATTGATTGCTTTTCATAATATGACATATTTCCTATCGAAACTTCTGTCATCGAAATAAAAATACTTGATGGCAAAAAGAACTTGTGAGATTTGTTGAAATATGTACATATATTGCATAGCATTTCGAATTTACCAAATATTTGAAGGATTTCACTATTGAATTTTATCAAATTTAGAAACTTTGTCGTTTAGTGAAAGCTTGTTATGTAGTTATTTGCTTTTAATTTTCCAATTCAAATATTATTTTCGTTAACGATTTCTAAATCGTCAAGTAGTATAAAAATGTATAAAATAAATATCTATAAAAAATCAGTGTAATTAAAAATAAATATTAAAAAGCAAAAAAAAATCTATCCATGTATTTCAGTAATTTTAGAAATAAAAATAAATTTTTAAAAATTATATATGAAAAATGAAAAGGTTATAAAAATAAAAAACAAGATCCCGAAGGGACAAGCTAACGAAACATGATGTTTAACTCTGAATGGAATGCGAAAAAGTTTGTTCGGCAGTTTGCATAAATTGTTTTTTTTTTTATTTAAAATGATTTATTTCTTAAAAATATCTTAACTAAATTGAAATAAAAAGTTTTTAAAGGCTTTCGCATTTTTTTTTATATTAAACAGGACAATACAGTGTGGAAACATCTTGTTTGAGTTCATTAAAAAGATCTTTATAATCATCATTTTCCCGCACTAATACAGCTACGGTGCCGCGTCTAACACCCATAGCGACACCTAAATCAGCACGACTAGGCGTATAGACATAAGGAATACCCTTCTCTTCACAAACGGCAGGTAAATGACACATAATGTCGACAGGTGTAACATCTCCAGCAAATATGACCAACCTACAATAAAGAAAACACGTTTGATGACAACATGAAACCAGTTTCTGAACAAACAACTTACCCAGTTTCTCCTTTTCGTAGTCTGGCCTGCACATCTTTAAGACCATTCCGGAGATATGTTTTATGCTTTATGGCCTTTTTAATGAGTTTATAACATTTCTTGGCTATCTTTTTACTGGCCATTGGCTGTGATATGGCATTTACATATTTTAATTTCTCATCAAAGTTGTCCTCCTCCTTAACGGTAACATTGCCTACCTCGGTTACACTTTCATCGACAGGTTCCTTCTTAACTTTTCCCATTTTATTGATAAATTTATTATTAAAATTGAGATACTTTTCACGTTCTTCACTGAAAACCGAGACCCAACACGTGTGTTTATTAAAGAAATGTCAAAATATTTTTCAGTGTTGTTGTGACGCTGACTACTCAAGTAGTGAGTACTCGCTATTAAAGTTAACCAGTGTTGCTAAACACTATTAACGTTAAGCGCTGTAGGTACACATCAAATGGACGCTTCGAACTCAACTTTTGTTGGATGGTTGGTGAAAATAACTCGCACGTATGGTTTGATATGAAATTCTATCAATGATTTATACATTCGTCAAACCAAAATTTTACTAATTCATGCCCAAGTTTGACTCATTCACCCCTATCGCGAATAAACATTCCCATGAAAAAAGTCCCAAATTTTTTGTTTTACTATCGTGAATGATTCCCATAAATTTTTTTTGGGAATGAATTCCCATATCTTACAAATATATGATGAAACAGAACTGGGGATTGACGTTTTTCTTCATACAATTTGGCATATAAAAGACGCGGCTGAAAGCAGTCGTGAGATAGAATCTATTTTATTTTGCCAGCGACTTTGCTTATGCTCTCACTCTCAGAGTAAAATTCTCTCAACAATGCTACCACACTTTTATTATATTTCATACAATTTGTAAACAAAACCAAAGAAAAATAAGAACAAAAGAAAATGAAAAAAACATTTGAAAGAGCAATATAATTATAATTTTCTAAATTTGTAAATAATATGAGTAATATTGTCGAAAAATTGATTGCAGAAGTGCATAAACATGATTTCATATATAATTTGCAGTAATCAATGTACAAAAACAAGACTTGTGGATAAAAATTGGAAATGTGAATGAAGTTGAAGCCGACGCTTCAATTCTGGGCATTTTTTCTCTGAGAGTCATTTTTGCTTCAAGTTGCGGACGTGTTCTGTTTCATCATTATGGCATCGCAAATGTTTACTCCCGCGAATAATTTGACTAAAATTATTCACAACAATTGAAAGTGGGAACAAGAAGTGAACATGTAAGTAGCAATTTGTTTTTTAATCCAGAACTTCATATAATCAGTTTTTTCTCTTATTTATTAACACAGGAGTGTTAATAAAGAACAAATTAATTGTCTGGTTGATGTAATGTGTGCGAATCAAGACTATGGCAAAGGTTTCCAAAAGGATAAAAAAGAGGATGTGGGTAAATTTTGAAACGAGTTAGCTTTTGTAAATGGTGTTAATTATTAGTTTAATAAGCGTAACTTGAGTTTTTCATGCATAGGTGAGGATCGACCAAAAACGGAACATAAGAAAAAAACTGACTGAAAACAAAAAAAAAAAAACCGCAACAAAACAAAGCGGACCAGATTCATCACGTATTTGTCTTCGCTGCAGTCGTTCTATGGATTGATTTTCCTTTTCCAGCAACAGAAAACGCAAATAAACGCTATTCACAATTTTTACCTTATTAGCTTTAATTTCTTTTATTCATACACCGCAAAATAAATCCCGCAAAAATTATATGTTAAATGAAAACAAACTATTCAAAATAAAAACTTTTATTCCCAAGTAATTCACAATAGAGACTTAAACTGCCAAAATATTCGCGATAGCAATTTGTTGGGGATGGGAATACAATTTTTCTCCCAAACAACTTAATGATGAAACAGAACTGGGGCTTGACGTTTTTCTTCATACAATTTGGCATATAAAAGACGCGGCTGAACACAGTCGTGAGCATAGCTGCCAGATTTGACGATTTATCGTCATTTTGACGATTTTGGGTCCTAAAAATGACATACTGACGATGGGACGATTTTTACCCTAATTTTGACGATTTTAAATAATTCAAGTTTGCAACATATATTTGCACTATTAGAGCAACTTTGAACAGCTAGAAATTGTAATGAGCAACTTTTTAAAAACTAGTTTGCTTAATACTGAAAACTTTTATTTAACTGATTATAAAAAAACTATTTTTTAATTTTGAAGACATTTATTTAGGAATATTTGTCAGAGACTTATTGAAAGAAGCTCAAATAAATGCAAAAGAAAAATATGATAGTAGTAATAATTTTGCTAATTTTTATATAGAGCTTTTGTGATCAGATATTATCAAGATTTGATTTTGAAAATAAATATAAAGCTCTTGGCCAAATTAATCCATTTAATATTAGGTATTAATGAAGAAAAAAGTTGGTTTTCTGAAATTATAAAAGAATTTTTCAGTTTGTTGAAGAAAATCAAAGTCAAGGCTAGAAACAGACAATTAAAATTATTCTCCTGATAAAAACATATAACTATTGGATTTTTGGAAAAAATATCAGATATGCAAGCGAGAGATTCTAGTCTTTTGTTTCCGGTTTTTACTAAATTTATTACAAAAATCCTAGTTTTACCACATTATTCAGCAAATATGGACAGAATATTTAGGCTGCTAAACCTAAATAAGACTAAAATAAGAAATTGAAAAAGTCGGAGGCAATATTATATATTTAAAAGATTATTTAAAGCTAAACAAATGTACCAGCTATGATCTGACAGTTTACCTGAATTAATCAATATGTTTAATTGCAATATATATTTGTAAAATATATTATACATATACATATCAATATATACATATATGTCTATTTTCTTAAAAAATTATATTTTTATTGTATAAATCTTATTGTAGCTGGAAAAACATGCAATCTCTGTATTTTAAATAATGCTGTTTTTTTAATAAGATTTGGTGATTTAAGAGTTTTGTTATGTTTTGCCTTTAATTAAGCGGTTTTTTCATTTGACGTTTTTATGACGATTTCAATAAGCTATATGGACGATAATGACGATTTTTGCCCAAAAATATGACGATATTACCTAAAAAAATCTGGCAGCTATGGTCGTGAGATAGAATCTATTTTATTTTGCCAGCGACTTTGCTTATGCTCTCACTCTCAGAGTTAAAATTCTCTCAACAATGCTACCACACTTTTATTATATTTCATACAATTTGTAAACAAAACCAAAGAAAAATAAGAACAAAAGAAAATCAAAAAAACATTTGAAAGAGCAATATAATTATAATTTTCTAAATTTTTAAATAATATGAGTAATATTGTCGAAAAATTGATTGCAGAAGTGCATAAACATGATTTCATATATAATTTGCAGTAATCAATGTACAAAAACAAGACTTGTGGATAAAAATTGGAAATGTGAATGAAGTTGAAGCCGACGCTTCAATTCTGGGCATTTTTTCTCTGAGAGTCATTTTTGCTTCAAGTTGCGGACGTGTTCTGTTTCATCATTATGGCATCGCAAATGTTTACTCCCGCGAATAATTTGACTAAAATTATTCACAACAATTGAAAGTGGGAACAAGAAGTGAACATGTAAGTAGCAATTTGTTTTTTAATCCAGAACTTCATATAATCAGTTTTTTCTCTTATTTATTAACACAGGAGTGTTAATAAAGAACAAATTAATTGTCTGGTTGATGTAATGTGTGCGAATCAAGACTATGGCAAAGGTTTCCAAAAGGATAAAAAAGAGGATGTGGGTAAATTTTGAAACGAGTTAGCTTTTGTAAATGGTGTTAATTATTAGTTTAATAAGCGTAACTTGAGTTTTTCATGCATAGGTGAGGATCGACCAAAAACGGAACATAAGAAAAAAACTGACTGAAAACAAAAAAAAAAAAAACCGCAACAAAACAAAGCGGACCAGATTCATCACGTATTTGTCTTCGCTGCAGTCGTTCTATGGATTGATTTTCCTTTTCCAGCAACAGAAAACGCAAATAAACGCTATTCACAATTTTTACCTTATTAGCTTTAATTTCTTTTATTCATACACCGCAAAATAAATCCCGCAAAAATTATATGTTAAATGAAAACAAACTATTCAAAATAAAAACTTTTATTCCCAAGTAATTCACAATAGAGACTTAAACTGCCAAAATATTCGCGATAGCAATTTGTTGGGGATGGGAATACAATTTTTCTCCCAAACAACTTAATGATGAAACAGAACTGGGGCTTGACGTTTTTCTTCATACAATTTGGCATATAAAAGACGCGGCTGAACACAGTCGTGAGATAGAATCTATTTTATTTTGCCAGCGACTTTGCTTATGCTCTCACTCTCAGAGTTAAAATTCTCTCAACAATGCTACCACACTTTTATTATATTTCATACAATTTGTAAACAAAACCAAAGAAAAATAAGAACAAAAGAAAATCAAAAAAACATTTGAAAGAGCAATATAATTATAATTTTCTAAATTTTTAAATAATATGAGTAATATTGTCGAAAAATTGATTGCAGAAGTGCATAAACATGATTTCATATATAATTTGCAGTAATCAATGTACAAAAACAAGACTTGTGGATAAAAATTGGAAATGTGAGTGAAGATGAAGCCGACGCTTCAATTCTGGGCATTTTTTCTCTGAGAGTCGTTTTTGCTTCAAGTTGCGGACGTGTTCTGTTTCATCATTTACTCCCATAATATTCGCGATAGGGGTGATTGTAAAGGGTACTTTTAAAAACTGTAAAATATATGAAAAATCGCTTCTTTTAATTCATTTCACCTCGTCTCAAAATACAACATTTCAATTGGCTACACTGTTCTAAGGCGTTTCCAACAGGTGAACTTACCACAACCGAAATTTTACTCACTATTTGTCAAATGTGTACAATAATGAATACAGTTTTAGAACCATACCTAAATAACTGATAGTTTTGAATGCATGTGGAAAAAAACTTGTTGTATTTGTTGGTGTGTTTCGACACATAATGAGTAATATATAGCAACAAAATACAAATTGGTTTTGATTGTTGTATATGCTGTCGAACTGCGCATACCTGGTAAATGTGCAAGCACTATTCACAAGAAAAATAATCCCCAAATTGCTTTGTTCCCCAACTTCATTATCAAATAATCAGTCGACGAAATCGGTCGCACGTGCGGTAAAGAAAGATAGTAATTGCAAATAATCTCTAAATTTTTTGAAAATTAATTCATTTTTATCTTAATTAATCACACAATTCAATAGAAATGGTAAGATATTGAGCAAATTATTTTCAACATTGTTTATTTATTCGAAAATGTAAAAATTTTAATGTTTGAAAAGATTCTCGATGTTTCTATGATGGTGTTTTTTTTACGATAAAGGCCGGTATGTGTTCTACAACAAACTGTTGTGTAACACAGAAACTTAGAAAAGTGATAATTTCAAACATAATTGTTTTAAAGAAAATTATAAAAACAAGAATGATTTTAGAAGTGCATATTTCGGAAATTAAAAATTAATAAATTTTAGAAAAGTATTTTATATCATATTGTTTTTAATATTTAAGGCTTCCAATGCTGTTAAGAGAATAATCCCCATGCTTGATCGAATTTTGGTACAACGTGCTGAGACTATGAGTACCACCAAAGGTGGCATTGTGTTGCCCGAGAAAGCTCAAGGTAAAATGATGCACGGAACCGTTGTTGCAGTAGGACCCGGTGCCAGGAATGCTGTAGGTTTTAATAAAATTTTTGTAAGACTACTTTTTACATTAATTTGTCTATTTTACAGCAGAATGGCGGTACTGTCCCAATGGATGTCAAGGCTGGTGACCGCGTTTTGTTGCCCGAATATGGTGGCACCAAGGTTGAGTTAGAAGACAAAAAAGAATATTTATTGTTCCGCGAGTCTGATATATTGGCTAAAGTAGAATAAAGCCCCATTCTCATGCGGCCATTTGTTGTGAATTAATCATTCTACTTTTATTGTAAAAAAAAATTTGTCGTTCTTTTTTTACTTTCATAATTAATTTCTAATATGTTTTGGACTTATCTCCTTATCTGAGATAGTGATCCACTATAGTTTGTAAATTCAACTTCAACTATAAAATGAAAAAAAAAAACTACTTGCCGTTTTAAACATGGCAATTTAGTTCTGAATTTAATGCTAAAATAAAACGGTTTTACGCTTTATTTCTTTAAAAAATGTTTGTTTATTGCTTTTGTTCTCCGATAATTAGAATTTGGGTGTTATATATAATCTCACGGTTACACCATGACTGAACATTATTTCATCATACGCTTTATTTGGTAAAATAGAGTTATTTAATTTTCAAATTAGCTAATCCATAGACTTGATTCATAACGGATCTCTCACTAATGCCCGGTAAAGATGCAACAACAGCCCGTTCGCGTGAGAGTTTCACCAAAGCCTCAAATGAACGTGGCTCCCAGATGGCCAAGTCTGATAAAATTTTTCTAGAATAAAAATGTCGCAGTTAACCTTCGAAATCTAATTTTATGTTCATAAAAACTACCGATTCAATAATATATTACTGCGTGTTAGGCCCTCTTTAAAAGTATCTAAAGTTATACCATACTGTTCACATCCCGCTTGTACTCTAGTGGACCACAACTGTAAACAGAATGAATGCGTTTAGATTAAAATATGCTGAAATTGTGTGAAAACTGAACTACTTACGGCAGCCATATCCAACTTCTTTAACTTTCTACCTTTAGTGGCATAAACCAATGCTCTGTGCACATTACGTATGGCGATCGAATAGACATTTCTTCTCCGTCCACGAAAGTGCTAAATTTAAGAATTGTGTATTTATCAAATATTGAACATCAAATGGTTCGCGAACTTACGGCAGCCATTTTAAATATTTTACGTTTGCGCCAGAACTCATCTGGGCCACGAGCTCTTACGCACATAACCAAGGTTGGGGACACCATATTTAATTACTTAGTTTCTTTTATAATTCTGCTTAAATAAAAGTGATTTAAAAATTAAAATAGGAGTTCCTAAACTTTGTTGATATTTACATAACCTTGTTCTTTCAACATTTAACAGATGGATTCCAACAGCTGTTTTGAGTAGTTGCCATATTTGTAAACAAAAAGTGGACTTGGAAGCACTGAGACATCGTTAGCCAGCTATTTCATATGTTTTATTTCCGTTTTAAATGTATGGTATAAAAAAATTTATTTAACTTTTTATAAAGCGTTTACTATTTCCTGAAATTCATTGATTTTTCAATTGAATGCTTATCGCCAAACATTGTTAGAATAGCGCTAATTTAAAATATAGTGCTGCCTGACTTTTACTTTTCAAAAGAATGTGTTACCGTTAAGTCAGCCACTAACAACAAACACAATAGAAAGTTTAAATTTTGCCAGGCAACAGAAAGTTTATTGATAAAAATTTTAGTTTAAAGCAGAAATCTAATGTTTCCCGATTTTTCCAAATGTTTATTTTGAATAATGAGTGGTCAAACGGAATTGGAAGAATCAGCTAATGCAGAATTACAACGTTTGCAGAGACAAGTATTAAATAAAATACATATGTGGTTAAAATTATATTTATATATGTTAAACAATTTGCGATTTCAAGTTACGCAGTCTACAGTTGGAACTTAGAAGTCTTTTGGATTACAAGACTAAGCAATTGAAAAAACAACATCATATAATCAATGTCTTGCAACAGGAACACCAGCAGTTAAATAATGAAATCAGTACCTTGGAAGGCGGTGCACATGCTAAAAAGAACGTTAATGTGAGATAGGAACAATATACATCTACATACATATTTTCCCAAAAAAACTATAAAATAACGAAATTTTTTAGAATGAAAAAAAATTAATGCATTTACAAAATCAGGAATCAGAAGTTCAACAAGTATTGGATAATGAACGAATAAATCTTTGGGAGTTGGATGGCCATATAAAAAAGGTTTGAAATGATTTTCGTTAAATTTTTATTTCTTATAGGTATTTTGTTTTATGCAATTTCAGATGGAAAAGGAAATTGATGTCTTGCGTAAATTAGAAATAGCAGATAGCTGTTACAAGGATACCATCTGCAAGGTACAAAAAATTGTGGTTAAATTGGAAAATCGTTTAGATGTGGTCAATAAAAAGTGTAGTGCGGTCTTGACCGAAAATTCAAAATTAAGAGATTCGATAAATCATATGCTGCAAGATCGGTAAATGATGTGAAAAACATTTTTTTTTTTTTTTGTACTTTTCGGTTATGTCTGCTTTTAGGGCAAATTTTAATGAAATGTGGCAGACCATGGTCGGCAAGTTTAATGAAGGCAAAAAATATATTATGGACTTAATAGATCAGTCAACTTTAGCTTACGATCAGCGCGAAGAATTGTGCAATAAGTTGCAAGTTTTAAAGGATCGCAATGAAAATGATAAAGTTATGCATATTCAAGTAAGTACATTCATACATACATGCACACCTACACATAAATATGTATTACATATTTAAAAAACTGTAACTACATAATAAATTATTCCAAAAAAAAAAAAACATTATAGGAAATGCGCGAAATGCAAAGACGTTTGGAGCATGATGCAAAATTACAAAAATTCTTTGATATAAAAGGACAAAAACGTCTTAATCCGGAACTAGAGCAGAGGGAGTGTAATAAGAAACTGGCACAAAAAGAGGCATATGAAAAACAATTAGCAGAATATAAAGAAATTATAGATAAAATGAAGGTACTGTTGGGTAAAGCTAATGACCAAATTTATATAATAAGTTAAATTTCTAGGAACTCTATCAGGAATCTGACACACAAAAGTTGACTGTGCAATTCAGAAGACAGGAGGAAGAGAATTTCGCCCTATTTAGCTATGTCAACGAATTGAGTCACGAGGTAGAGGTATTGAACGATACCACTCAGGAGTTATCAGATGAAATAGGTAAATAATTTTGTCCAAAATGTATTAAAAAGAAAAAAAAAATTCCTCTCTCTGAATTCCTGAAGTTCTTTCTATTTATTGCTTCTAACCTAAATATTCCCATATGTTTGTTTCCAGAACGCCAAAAAGCGGAATTGTTAGAAAAAGAAATCATTCAAAAAAACGAAGCTTTAGACTATCTGAATGAGCAGCTAGAAAAAGCACAGCTACAAAACAATCAAGCCAAAGATAAATTACAAATATTAAATGAACGTCTTCAACAAATGTTATTGGGCATAGAGGAAATATTCCGGTAAGAAAGATCCAATTGTTTCTGGAAAATATTTAAATCTTTCCTTTAATACTCTTTCCTTTCGTAGGCAATTATCTTGCGACGAAGCCCCCATTTTGAATGTGCTCAGTTCCAAAACATCGATGACTTGCCATAATGTGAAGCTATTTGTAGGAGTTATAGAGAAGCGTATAAATATTCTAACGAGCGGCATAAATATAAAAGAATCTTCAAATAAAATTTTAGCTAAAAAAAATCGAATACCTAAGTTTAATGTTAAAGAATCGGCGAAAACAAAGAAATAACATATACTAAATAATAAAACTTGTCGCAAGAATAACACCCAAAAAGTTCAACTTATTTTTAAAATACAAGTTTCCGAGTTCTATCCCATTTGTACCAAGCAAAAGTTTAATTTTAAATACTCATGGAGCGCAAAAACATTTATATCCTTATTATATTGTTTTTTATTTAATTCATAATTAACGCAACGCAAGTAACTTCCGTCGAGTATTTAGAAAACTAAAAGAAAAGTGCTACGAACGGATGGATATTTAATAACAAGTGTTTTGTAGACCATATTCGATAATTCCTTGTAGTTAGTTGATGTCTTAGAAAACGTGCATAGCTAAGACATGAACCAAAATAGGAAAACTTATTTCAAAGCCAGTGGTAGACGATTACCTGTTTCCGCACATCGCAATAAAAAAATGGGTACTTAACTTTACAGTTGCATATTTCCAGTATCCGGCTACGTACTCGGAGATTACAATACAGTACAACCTCCCTAATCCGGACCGATATAGTTTCAGCTATTGTCCGGATTAGTGGATCGTCCGGACTACAGTTAAAATAAATTTTTAAACGCATATAATTTGTTTTTATTAACGAACAGAAATATAAGTACACATAAGAATTCATTTGTATTTAAATTAATTTACAGAAAACATAAAGAAAAATACTAAAAATGACCAAAAATATTAATTTTGCAAAATAAGAATTTATTTGTTTCCAAAAATTTGTCGATGAATTTCAAAATTTCCCAATTGTTGTATTTATTAAATGTTAAATTTTATTTGTATATTTTTTAAATACTTTCAAAAATATAATTTAAGCCAATTTTATAGATTCCATAAACTAACTGAAAAATTTCAATGTCCGGATTACTGGAAACTCCGAATTAGCGATTGTGCGGATTAGGGAGGTAGTACTGTACTTGCATCAAAAGTGTAAACAAAAATTGCACATAACTAGTAACAATAAGACCTGGTTCATAAACGTCAAGTTGCCATGACGAAGTTTTAATTCAATTGGGGAGAAAGAGAGAGCAATGAAAATTTCTCTGTCTCCCTACCAGCTGAATAAAAACTTGGTCACGAAAACTTGAGGTTTGTGAACCAGGTATAAGATTTCGTCATAACTTTTCACAAATTTTAATAACAACTTTGACACTTTTTACAAATGCAAAGTTTAATTTTCAAAGTCTAATTCAGCTATGAGAAAGACAGAAAAAAGCAGTATTTTTTCTGCGTCGTTTTTCTAGCTGAATTATGACTTTACAAAGTTAACTATAAGAAAGTTAAACTAGCCAAATTTTGATCTTGCATTATTATTTTTATTAAAAATAGTTCAACTTTAGTTGAAACTTAAATTTTACGCGACGTATAAGGTAAAAATCATGACTAAACATGAATGGCCATGTTTTCTGGTTTCCATATTTTGTCTGTATTTCCCTTAACTATCGTTTTTGCTATACATATGTACATATTTTTAAAGGTTTTCTTTGATCTAGCACAAAATGTCGAAGTTTAAGTCGAAAAACGCCGGCTAGAATAATGCACATTACATACATACATATAAAAAAACTGGACAGAGTGACGCCCAGTACGTCTTATGTAGGCGTTGTTCTTATTTTGTTTGCAAGAATTCTTATCAATATTTAAATAATTGTTCATAATTTTAAAAAGTTTCTACTTACATACATTTCAATATCCAATTTGTTTCTGCATACCACAAGAAAACAATAAATTTTACATCCATATTGACAGAATGATTTATTCCTCCAAATTATTCATTTGCATAAAACAATTTGTATCCTGTTTTATTAACAAATAACACTTTTAAACCATAAAAATTAATATAAAATTCATAACGTGCAAATAACTAGCAAAAAGGGATACGAAGCGACATTTATTAGCAATTGTTGCTTTTTAGTACATACTCATACATACATACATATGTAAATATATACATCCATACATATTCGATAAGTCTAATTAGTTGGTTGGTTGATGTCTTGGCAAATGACATGAACCACAAAATGAATTATAAGTTTTTTCTAAATCAATCGAACACGATATCAATCTTCTGCACGCCGTTAGCATAAAGAAAAAATCCAGCGTTGTCAACTTGGTGCGTTTCGCACCTTTTTTGGTGCTTTTCTAAATGTTTTGTGCGAAAAATATCTGAGTTGGTGCGTGGTGCGCTTTTTTTTTAATTTTGGGTGGCTCCAAAACATATTAAACACAATTTTTTGTTTCAGTATGAGAAAAAAGAATTTTGTACAAAAAATACAACTGTTTCAATACCATTTCATTCAATTGTGTACAATTTTTACATTCAATTTTATATAGCCTTTTTCCACTAGCATACATTTTAGAGGAATGAATGGAATATGTTGAAAATGTCAAATTGCATTTCCATTGGCAACATCTAACATCTACCATCTTCTCAGCTGTCAAAAATATAAAAATACTTACAGCATAATTTTTTGTGGAAAAAAATATATGTTAAATTAAAATGAATTTTGAAGAAAAATTAATAATTGGACTCGTTCATGCTTTACAAGAACAAACACAATTGTTAATGCAGAAAATTTGCGATCCATTATGAAAGATGAATATGAAGATAATTTATGTATGTATGTCATTCATGTACATATGTCATTTATGTATGTCATTCACAAAAAATGAAACTATCAATATGTATGTATCTGTCATTTTGCTAGAGATGACATTAAAATTATCGGAAGATGTTGATTGGAACAAAATGATATAGGAACATCTTTTAAAGATGTAGAAAGATGTTGACTTTTAGTACTGTGTATTTCTTATGGGAATATGTTAACATCTTCTCAAATTGATGGTAGATGTTAAATGTTGCGTAGTGGAAAAAGGCTATTACAGACCATAATAAGAGCAACCATTAATGACGTTTAAGAGGTACTAAAACACATTCACGAAAACCGTTAAACCGTCTTGTTGTTATAGATAATTTGTAACATTTCATTATAAGAAATTTGTTTTCCCTTTTAGATATTCAGAGTACATAATTGTTTGTTGTCGTAAAAGTTGCTGTCAATTGTGTTAAAGAGCTTAGCAAAAATAAAGTATTCTCGAGACTAGCGATCATTGTTTGATTTTTATAAAATGCATAAAAAATGCGTTTATATAAAGTGTTGTAACACTAAAATTAATAAAATTTCTATTTACTAAAAGAAATATTTAAAGTTAGTGTCAATAATGGAGTCTAAAAAAGGAGATCATAAGCGAAATACAAAAAGATTTGGGAATCACAATGTGAGTTTAAGCAATGGATTCGGCCTTGACCAAATAATAACACAAAAGCAAGTTGTTTATATTGCAAATGCGATATCACGCCTAAATATCCAACCTTGTTCGGCATGCTGGAACACGGAAACATATTACAGCTTTAAGCCCATTTAGCTACAAACGACATCAAGAATCAACATTGTACAAAATGTTTTATCCCATTACAAATATGTTGTCATGCCATTAGAAGTACAATTTGAATCCGATGTCGAAACATTATCTAGTATTGAACAAGGGTGAATGATTCACTTCATGCAATGGCACAATATTGTATCAACATTAGAATTTTGGACTAAAGTTAAATGTTGTAAAGACGCAAAATTAATTCAATAAAAATTTTCAATACAAAAAAAAAAAAATTCGGAACTTGGTGCGTTTTTTGTTAAATGGCGCGTTTTTTTCTCCATTTTGGTGCCTTTTGAAATTTCAAAGTTGACAACGCTGATAAAATCACACATCTTCATAATCGATAATTGCACTTGTTGCATCAGAAATATAAACAAAAATTGCACATCACTATTAACAATAAGATTTATTTTTTTATTTTTCACATACATACTTACATACATACATACTTTCAGAGCAACTTTACACATCATTTTCTAGCTATCATTTAATTAAAACAAGAATATTATTTAATCTGCATAAAGTAAACCCTTTCATTAATCACTTTTTACATTTGTATGAAAAAACAAAACATTTCTTACCGTTTAAATCAGCGGTGCCCAGGCCCTATGCTCTTCATGCTCATTTGTTTTTGTAATACTCTTAGCTATAGGCTGTGTGTTTTAATATACTCATACAGCACTCACCACTAGCAATACGAAATACACATACAACTTTGTTTTATTATTTTTTTTTTGTCGTTCTTCACTGTGTACACGCAAGAGCAAAGCAACAACATTTTCGTATGCTTTGCTGGTAAACATTGACGACAGCCATCATCAATGTACATACATTTTGTTTTTGTTTAACGTATGATATGAAATAAATATATTATATTATTATATATATTTTTTGTGTTTTCTTTGTACATATGTATTGGTTTTTGCAACACAAAATATTGAATAAAAATTTGCTTTTCTTTAAATGTATTGGTGTTTGCTCTTCCATAAGGAACTTGTGGGCACCGCGGGTTTAAATCAATTAAAATTTCCAACCGTACTAACCAACAACACCCGACGCTCACCAAAGTACCAAACTGAATAAACATTTTCGCCGGCATCTGAATAGTAAAAATTATCGACGGCGGTGGTTTGTTTTAGCTGTTTGCGCCGTCTTTATATTATTCGATGTTATTTTAAATGGGATAAACGCAGCCTTATTAATACGTAAAAAAATAAGTGTTTTTAAGATTTAAACTATTTTTTAAATATTTTTAAATTAAAATTACTAACTAAAACCGAATTTTACGTTATTCTCAGGGTAAATAAAAATCATTACTTTTAGAAATGAAAAAAGGGGTAGAAAACAAACTATCTGATTTTTGAAATTATTTTATTCTTTTTCCGTAAACAGTACTAAACAACCATAGTATAAAGATATATTAAAAAAATCATCGTCTTGTAATCCCTGTGTGAATTTGAGCATATATTTATATTAAAGTATTTTTAGATTTAAGATTTAAAAAACTTATTGATGTTTCAATTTATAATTGAAGATTCAATAAATAATAAAACTACCACAAAAAAAAAAAAAAAATATTTGTTTAAAAAAAGAATAGAAGGCAATTGGAAAAAATGTGCTAAATATGAAGCCGGTGATAAACAGAGTGTTTCAGAAGCGGTTTGTTTAAAACATCATGCCGTTACGGCTTCCCAATCTGACGTTAGTTAGATTAAACATATGTACATATGTATATACTATGCAAAAATCACTCATTAACAGATAAGTATAAGCATAATAACAATATTACCAAGTATGTATAAAATAATTAAAAAAAATCCATATTAAAGAAACACATATAGAATGTTAAAAACAGCAGCCGACAATTGCCGTATGTAAAACGAATTTCGTCGGCCAGTTACCTTTAAACAACGCGGAATATTATTTTCGGGATATACTACATGAAAAAGTACAAATACATACATATGTACATATAAATATTGTTGAATATGTACTAAAGAATCCAAATTTTTTGTATTCATTATTTTTCTCTGATTGATTCATTCAACAGAGCACAATGATTGATATGGAAAAAATTCTGTTGCGGCAACGCTGTACGTACACAACAATTTTGTTCAGTTTTTAAATGCATGTAAAATACCAGGAGCCCAAAATACAAAATAAATAGGAAAAAGGTTCTGTTTCTTTTTATAAAAAAAACCATTTGATTGACAGTGTTGCCACAACCGTTTTTCTCTGATTTATTTTATGTTTTATATTATAACATTTACATTATTTTTTATTACTTAATTGAAGTTTAGAATAATTTAAATCAAGTGTCTTTTTTTTTGTTTTGCTTCATTGTCAGAATTAAGGCAAGTAGGTGAAATTAAAGCTACTTTAAAAAAAATATTAACAAATTTCAATTTAGTTTGTTTAATTGTTTTTCGTTTTTTTGCTTTGATTATAGTTTAATATTTTCTTTGCTTCGATTTCTTGCTTTATTTAATTCTAACTTATGTTTAGTTTTAAAAAATATATGTGTATAATTTTGTGTTATTATGTTCATGCTGATTTGTTTTTTCATTTTCAAATTTTAAACTATTTTAGATTTTCAAGAATTTCTATAATTTTTAAATACTTTTCTGTAGACAAATTTAGTCTAAAAACAATTATAAGCGATATGTTGTGTTACAACGTATTTTTCTATTTTGTTAAATTATTTTTGTATTAATGTAAAATGAAAAATAAGTAATTTGATTTTAGGTAACAAAATATAAGCTTTCTTTGAATGAATAGAATATTTGGACATGCACAAACAAGCTGATACTGTTTTTTTCGCTTATAGGTTATGTTCACTTTTTTTATTATAACGAAAGTTGTACTATATTTTACTTAGAAGTGTTCCTGCACATTTATTGTGTAGTGTAGGGTAAAACGACAATAACATGATCAATAAAAAACCTCAGTAAAATGTATAGTAACTGATTTAATTTTGCTACTATTTTAAAATAAAAGTTGTAAAAACTCGTATTTTGTTACCTAATTTTTTTTCTTAATTAATGAAAAAAAAGAACATAAATTTTATAGATAGAAAAGCGTTAATGTTTCAATTACTGTCATTTACCATAAAATTAATATGTATGTATAAATAAAATAAAATAATATGGAAAAATTATTTGGAAAAATAATATACTAAATAGAATGCTGGTCCCTTCCTTTGCGAGCACGAAGTTATCCAAACTAAACTGAAAACTTTTTTCCAACAAAAAATTATATAAATTTTGTTTAACTTTGCGCGTGCATGAAAACAGTTATAATTTTACAGTGCTTTTCGCAATCTACAAGATCAACTGGGTAGAAAATTTGTAGTAAAAAAACACTCTGAAATTTGAGTATTTTTCACATAAATTTTCTATGCAAATCAATAGTTTGTATTTATTTTAGCATCAGCACTTTACTACAGTTGAACTTCTATAACTTGAACTTCTATAACTTGAAGTTTCTATAAATTGAAGCAAATCGCATGACAAGAGCGGCACTATAAATGTGCAAAGTTTTGAAAAGTTATTCAATAACTTGAAGTCTCCCTGAATTGAAGTTTCTTTTCTGGATAATGCTGATTCAAATTATGGAAGATCAACTGTATTTAAAAATGTTTTTAATTTTGTTTAAGATTTTTGACTTTAGATTACCAAAAAAGGTACTTATTTTTTAAAACATACTTTCAACTGGTCTTGTTTTCCGGTCAAATGCTTTTGTTTGGACTTAAATAAATTGCTTACTTTATATAATTTCCATTAGATTTTCTCACTTAATAATATATACAAATATAGTTTATACATACAAAAAATTAATTCCTATTGCTAGACAAATATATATTTTGTAATTTTTTTTTTCTTTAAAATTAGAACTATAAAATAAAATAGATTATATTGGTTTATGCAAAATTAAGATATAATTAATTAAAAGCTTTTACATGATTAATATTATAGAGGCATAACGCCACCATTTAAATGAAATTAGATTACCGTTGAAAGAGGCTCCAGAGCTTGTAGTTGGACCAACGCTTGGCAGCACTTGCTTGTTGAGGTTCGTTCGTTTGAACTTTGCGATTGTTAATCATTTTCGAACGCATTTGTTCATCAATAAGCTCTTGCATGTCCATCTAATAAGAGAATATAATAATGTTATTTAGTAAGCGATCAGCTTTAAACTTTAATTACCAAAGACTTTAAAACATAACCTCAAAAAATAACCTCAAAATTTTATAAAAAATTATAACCACTAACCTGCCACTGTTCTAATTGTTGTGATAATTCCACTTTTTGCTGTATGGATTCTAATAATTGTGAATTGGCCTGCATAAGCTCTACCCGGGTCTTGGCTAATTCAACTTCGGCTTTAGTTCGTCTTTCGTTAGCATTATCGCGTTCTGTTTGTGCTTTAGCCAATAATTCATCACGGTCTGTGGTATCTACTAGATCGCCTCTAGCTTGATCTCTTTCCTCCTTAACATTGGTCAGTTCAACGTCAGTAACGGCCAACTAAACATAAAAATGATTTTAAAAAAAATTAATCTTGATTAAACTTATACGATACACGTAACTTACCGTTGCTTCCAGCTGTTGTATCAATTGATGAGATCGTTTTATTTCATCTTCTTGTTCCAAAACCAAATTTCTAGTTTGATCCAACATCTTTTTGAAATTGCCCGCATCTAGATTCAACAACAAACGTGTCAGCTCATCAGACATGGCTGACAGCATGCCTTGGCGAAAATTTATAGCATTACTGCCACTTTCGCTGTTGCCATTGGTGGATATTGTATTATCCATAGATTCCAAATCCAATGATATGTCCGAATTTAAACCTGTAAAACCTTATTGGTTTCAAATATCGCAATAAACAGCATAAGAAACACTAACTACAAACACACAACATTTAAACCAACATACCTGAGTCATCATCATGACTGATTTTTAAAGAATCTACCAGAGATTTTAATTGTATATAAACGGAGCGAGATTCTATCCAGATTTGTGAAGGTTTGCCATCTTCGGAAAAGCTGGCCTCATCTTCGTCACATTCCATTTCGAATTGCAGTGACTTTTTACCGGTGGAACCAGAATAATTATCCTTTAATAAGAACGTTTGTTTGTTTTTGTTGGTGTTAATTTTTATGCAGATATGAAAGTTTAATTTTATTATGGATTGGTTTATTGTTAGTTATTGTTTTAATAATTTTGGAATTTGGAAAAGATAACAATGAAAATAAATATATCGAGTTGGTTGGTTTTTCTTTAAAATATATAAAAGTGACTTACCGCTCCTAAGCGCTCGCTGAGAACATTATTCTCTCTGGTCGCTCTTTCCAGGGCCTGCAAAGTAGTCTGCAAATTGAAATAAAAATATTGAGAAAATTTCTAATAGCTTTCCCGATGTTTTTTAGGCATTAGTCTTTATACATATATGTAATTAGATATTCGTATTGAAGCATCCAAAATAATTTTCACGCATGCTACAGAAATTTTCGAAAAAAATTTTAAGTAAACTATAGATACTGAAATTTTCCCATAAAACTGTTACTTATTTTAGAATGAAATTCTTGTAAAAATTTTTTAGTAGCATGCGAGCGAAAATATGTACATATTACTTCGACTACAAATTCGATGAAAAAAATGTTTCTATATAAAAAGATGCCAAGACATTAAGAAACTAAACTGTAGAAATAAAATCTGCGTAAAATGGATGGAAGAAAATTATGGTATGAATATTAGGGTAGGTCAATTTTTTTGCCTACTAAGCGTATAGCAAAACCGTAATCTACGGGAAATTCTAAGATTTTTTCCCAAAGAAACCATGGTTCTAAAATCAAAATCTAGCTTCCGGTTTTTTAAGAGAAAATTTGGTGCTCAGGAGGACAGATATAGAAAGCTGAGAAAATTTCCTTTAAAATAAGCCCTCTTCCAGCGTTACAGGTCAACTATTATCCAATTGCAATGAATTGCAATGAATATTTCCAAAAAAATCCGAAAATAATGCTATTCGGTCCCGAAAAAATTGACCCACCCTAATGAATATATTTTGTGACAAGCTAAAATATTGCTATTCACATTACAGAAAAAAATCAGTTAACATTTTTTGTAGCACATTAAAAAAAACTTTACTGAAGTCGTCTACCCATAAAAAATATTACTTATTCGAGGGGAAAAAAAATCTTATAAAAACTGTAGCATGCGAGAAAAATTATTAATGTTTTCTGCTATAAAATGCATGGAAAATAATTTTCTATAAAATAAAATCTATCGCGCTCAAGTTCAAATTTATTGAATTAATGAAAATTCAAAATTACTAAGAGTTTTTTTTTTTGTTGTAAAATATTATTATTTATATCCAATCAGTTTTTAGCAGAACGTATCAGTACTGATTTCAAGGCCGCTACACCTCTCATCAGCGTTCAATTGTCCATCTTTACAATTTTCGTAAAGTGGATACTAATTGAGAAGAATATCAACTATTTAACCAGTTTCCAACAGAAATAGAATATGAGAATTAATTTTTAATTCAATTTTTATTCTACAATGAAACAGTGCTGGTTATTACGAAATTCCCTCACCACCTGTTTGGAAATTACTAATAATCAACACAAACTCATAGTCCGTTATCATCAAAGTATTCTACTTTGTAATTTAACGTTTTTGTTGTTTTTACTCTCTATTAGGGAAATTCACATATTACTGTGACCCCTGTTATTAGGGTATTTATAGCTCGCGAAAATTAATTCAATAAATTTGAACTTGAGCCTGATAATATTACTTTTCATATGTACATCAAGATAAGTTCGAATAATAATTACGTTTATTCGTAATAATAATAAAAAGATACCATGACATCAAGAAATTATTCTTTAAAAAGATTAGCTGCATGAAAGGGGAGTGGTCAGTAACATGCGAGAAATAGCCTTTTACTTA
Organism: Lypha dubia; assembly: GCA_947311025.1. NCBI lineage: Eukaryota > Metazoa > Arthropoda > Insecta > Diptera > Tachinidae > Lypha > Lypha dubia. The sequence continues at coordinate 27,257,680 of OX371263.1, read as the reverse complement.
TATAATTTTTGCAGCATGCGAAGAAGGTTTAGTTTGCCAACAGATTTTTTTATTTTTTCTCATATACAAATATTATCGGACGCTACAAAAGTTTTTCTTTACAAAAATATTTTTAAGCAAGAAAATTATTTTCATTAAAATCTTATTGCACGCGATGAAATTTTTAGGTAAAACAGTTTTTCTACTATGCTGTCAAACTTTAGCGACATTATTCTGCAATTTATTTATTCTTGCTGATAGTTATAAAACGGAAGCATTTTAGCCTCTGAATGGGTTAAAATTTTCACAATAACATTCTAACTTTAAGATAGTATGTAAAAATACATACATTCATACTTATAATTCTAATATTATTTCTAGACAAATAAAGAAATGTCTATCTAAACGAAACTACGCAGTTTTTTCAGCTACAGAAAAAATAAATATACATATTTACATACATAAGTATGTATACAGACGCGTACATACATATGTATATCAATTCCGTAAGCGTATCCGAGTAATAAAATATAATTACAGTTTAAAATAAAATTAAAACAAACCTCTAATTTAGTTTCTTGCTCCCGGGCATGCCTTTCCAGCATGTGTATACGATCTGAAGCCTCTTCCAAGGCCGAACTTATATTGTCTTTTTCCTCTTGGGCCATTTGCAATCGCTTCTCCAAGTCATGACGTTTTTCTGTTGTTAAATTTAATTCAGTTTTTATGGACTCCAGACTATTGACATGCTCCTAATATGTTTTGTGTAAAGGTAATTTTAAAATAATCACAAGCTAGTTAAAAAAACTGATCATACTTTACCTGTAAACTGGTATTTCTGTACGTGTACTGATCTTTAAGCTCCTGAATTTGTGACATTAATTTCATTTCCGTATTGTGAGCTTCCTGAATTTGCTCTGTTAGGCGAGAGTTTTGGCTGGATAGTTCGTCTATTAACATGGTTTTCTCTTTTTCAGCTTGACGTATTGCATTTTCCTGTCGGAGCAGTCAGTATACATACATATGTTATTCAATGAATTATATTAAAAAAAATATATTATCTTATGCGATTTTGCAAAACAAATTTTATTTCCCAACATTTTATTAAGCAAAAACAATTGTATGTTAAAAAAAAAATATAGAAAAAAATGTTGTAAAATTTAGTAAATATATTTTGTAAGAAAACTTATCTCATGCTAATATTTTTTTTGGAGTATCTATCAGCGTAATAATGTTTTTGTAGACAAACTATAGAATTATTGTTAATTTTTTGTAAGAAAATAATGTCGTTTGCCTTAAATGTTTTTTAGTGAGAGAAAATTTTTAAGAAAAATATATATCACATGAAAGAAAATATTTTATAAATAGACGCAAATAGAAAAAAATAATCAAAAAACATATTCACTATATTTCCGTGCTAAAACGAACAAAAATAAAAATATCTCATGATATAACAAATATTTACATGTTAAAAAGTGTTTCAAAAATATTTATATCATGAGATAAAAGATTTTCTGGATATGTATTTTCTGTATGTATGTATGTATTCTACAGAAAATACATATGTATGTATATCGAATCAAAACTTTCCTTTACACAAGTTTTCTCATGATCTAAAATTTTTGCATAACACTTATCGCAAGAGAGACTTTTTCCTAAGGAGTATATTTTGTATGCTAGATATTTTGCTATAAAAAAATTAACGAATGAAAAAGTTTTTTAACGAAAAAACAAGCAAGCATGTTAATCGGCTCACATGTGTATGTGTATGTTAATACGTTTCTTATGATTGATAATTTTGTTAAGAAAAATTATCTCATGAGAAAAAAATTTTATAAAGAACAGCAAATATGCTGAATAGTTTTATTTATGCCAGACTTATCGAATGTAATATTAAATATTTTTGTAATGATATAAAATTTGATAAAAATATATATCACATGCATGAAAAAAATTTTACAATATTTGTAATACAAGACCTATTGAGCACAATTTGATTTATATATTTTTCTTAAGATAGAGGATTTTTATTTACAAATTATCTTATTAGAGAAAAAAAAATTATATATATTTCTTGAGATAGAATATTTTGAAAAAAAAATCTCATGGAAGAACAATTTTTAAAAGATGCTAAGAAATTGTTTAAATATTTTGTAAATAAATTGTGTTAGGAAAGAAAAAAATTATATAACATGCTAAAAAATTTATCGAACAGAAGAGCAATTGAGCACAGTTTGCTTTAAATATTTTTCATAAGACAGACAAGATTTGTAAAAAAATTATATCATGAAAGAAAAATAAATATAAGTTGATGATCAGAAAATGTTTATAAAAAAGTAAATATTTTTTGCACGATAGAAAATTTGTAATATAAATTATCTCATGAGAGAAAATATGTATGGACATATATGACAAGAATATTTATATAAAAAAAAAAAGTGCTGAAAAAAGCCTCAATCATTTAGATTAGTAATACCAACAAATTTTACATTTTTAACTTAAATTGAAAAATATCTTTCGAACTTTCCAAAATTGTTTTTAATAAAATTACAAATCATTAAAAAATTTGTTCACTTCTTACCTGAGCCAGCAATTTGTTTTTAAGTTCATTGAGATCTGTTTGTATTTCGAGCACCCTTTGTTCACTCTCCTCTTCAGCAATTGCCAGTTTTTGACGTAAAACATGTTTTTCTTGTTCCAATTTCTGTCAGAAAGCAAAGAGAAAGAATAAAAGATTTATTAAAAAGAAAAAAAATATTTCTTATAAACTTTTGATTTATTTAAAAGCTAAATGTATATAAATAAATACATACACATACTAAAACTTTATTTAATTAACAACAAATTTGTATATAATGACTCAGGTGTTTATAAAATTAATTCGATGATTACGCGGCTTAAAAAAATTATATTAAAATCAATAAATCGATTGTATTTTTTGATGTTTTTCTTTTGCATTTCAAATTAGGAATTCATTTCATACAAGAAAAAAAAAAGAAAAGAAAATCTTCTAACAAAAAAGAAAATTTCATTTGATACGTTTTTTTGGGGAAAAAGTAACGTCTTATTATTCATACCGTTATCCAATTATGGACGATTTAAAGTGTGTACGCGCGTGTGTCTACGTGTGTGTGTAAATCATATAACATGTAAGGGTTTTAATTTATGTCAGCTATAGATTTGTATTTATATAGATATTCGAAAAAATATCTTCAAATTGTTTATGGTCTTTTAAAGAAGAATTATAATTTTTAGTGCTGGAAATTATTTGAACTTTCGGCAGTCATTCAAAGTAAAAAGAAAAGCTCTTATCAAAAGAAATTGAGCAGGCTATTCTTTGAAGAACAAGTTTAGTTTTTTTGTAGCTTTTCTAATACAACAGCATCAAGCAGCATTACAGTCACCTTTTTCCATTTTTTTTCCAATATAAATTTTTATTTATAGATTTTGATTGAATCAGTGAATTTTTAATTGCATGGAATTAATTTATAGTTGCATATTTTGCATGTTTGGCATATTGAATGCATATTTGTGCATATTTTCGTTATTAAAAGCTTATTTCTGAGCACTTTAGCGAATATTTCTTGCATTTATTACCAGTTTTTTTTTTTAATTAATGCCACTAACGTTTGTTAGACTTACGCTATTTTTTCTGTACTCAATTTTATTTTAAAAGGTGCTTTTTATTGCAACAAACAACATATAATGCAATATATTTGCAAACTTGTACTTATTTCCCATAGAAATATTCACTTAAAAGTTAACTCTGCAATTAACAATACTGCAGCAGCAATTAACCAAAAACATACAAATACAAAAAAACAAATTACATTTGAATTTTAAGCTAAATATAGTAAAAAAAAAACAGTAAAAGAAAAAATATATAACAGGCACTTTAAGAAAATATTTAATTAACACAGAAAACTATATAAATATTGCATAATTTAAGCAATTCAATTCAACATTATTAGTCTGTCCAACTTCATTAAAAAATGTTATCGTTTTTCTTTTTAATCTAAAACAAAGTGAACAACTTTTAAACACGATTAAAGAAAAAAACAAAGAAAAACAAATGAAGTCAGAATTACAAAGAAAAAAACAAAAAAAAAAAAAAAAAAAAACAAGAGAAAAGTAAAAAAAAATATGGAAATGTAAAAAATGTTAAAAACAACTCGTGATTAGTTTCAGCCATTGTAATGCTGACTATCGATCACAAAATTGTGATTTCATTGACACACCAGCTAAATCATCTTCATCATGAGCGGGAATGATACTGAACATGAGATCATCATAATTGGCGATTGATTTCTGCTGCCTGACTCACTCGCATCTGATAGTTTTAGGCAACAAAAAATAGGATTTGTAATATTTAAAAATAAAATATTAAAAAACAAAATAAAAAAGGTTACGAAGATGTTGTAAATTAAATTTTAATTAATTCCTTATTACCCAGTACTTTTTTATTCAAAGGCAATACACGTACTGTTTGTCAAGTAATTGTCTGCTTAATGATAAAATGCCAGAATTGTTTTCTTTGGTGATCCATCCTAACTCCTTATTTGCAAGAAACAAATTTATGTAAATTTCTTAAATTCCGTTGGGCACTTTTTTTAAATAGAATTTGTTGTTGTTTCTAATATTACGAAGAGGCTGGTTGTGCCCAAGGCAAATTCATTACCAAGTGGCCTTATTAGTCTACGTCATCATCAGCTGTGCAACCCTGAACTATCACAAATTGGTTAGTTTTCTTTATATTTTCGATAAGAATATTGTTACATTTGCTTTGACAGCTAGAGGAAGATGTAACGGCGAATGTTATTGTTGTAGGTATGAGACTGCCTGGTATGAATTCGCCTTGGAAGTGCCTACCCGATCTCTTCAGCTCTCTCTCTCTCACTCCCATAACCACACAAGTTTCTTAATCTAAATGTTATTACAGAAAAAAGTAAAATACACAGATACTAAAATATTTTCATATATCTAATACACCAATTTCAATTAATTCCGTAATTGAATTAATCATTTAACCGCGTGATCAAAAATAAATTTTTCTTACAATTTTATACACAAAATTCATTTTTAGTAATTGAATATAAAATTTTCATTGTAGGTTAGACTTTAACAACGAAATTAATTGAATTGAATGCAATTTTTGTAATTGATATCATATTTTAATTATTTTCTGTGTACGATTTCAATTACGAATTAATTTCGTTATTACAGTTCAATTGAAATTTAATTAAAAATTTATGCAGAATTGTTTGAAAAATTTATATTTAATCAGATGCTTAAATTGATTGAATTACTGAATTAATTGAAACTAGTTTTCAGTTTTAATTAATGATATTAATTGATTAATTTTTTTGTGATACAGTCTGTGAAGTAAACACTTGCGCAAGAATATAGTAAAGAGTCTTAAGAATTGGAAAGTTTTGAATAAAATTAAATTATTTTATTTAATCAGTTTGATGCAGTAAAAATCGCTGTGTCCTTCCTTAAAGATTTTTTTGTAGGCATATCTAATATTTTTTTTATATAAGTTGAGAACAGTAAGTCCGATTTCGACGAACAAAACACCAGTAAATTTATAATAAAATAACCTTTAATTTGACCGCTTTTGCACACGCAAAGTTTACTTTGCAAAGTTTTAATTCAGCTGAAAGAAAGGCAGAAATGGAAAGTATTATCCTCTCTGTCTTACCCCCGGCTGAACTAAAACTTTGCAAAGTAAACTTTGCGTGTGCAAAAGCGGTCTTTAATTAAGTAAATGATTTGTTAGTTATTCCCAAATTAGTGTAGAAAAATTAATTTTCTAAAAACTTTTAAAAATAAAATTTTAAAGCTTCAAAATCTTAAAATTTTATATATTCCTTTTGAAGACAGATATGTTACGAACAAAATAGTTTAAATATTTTGAAACTGGATGAACAAATGTTGATTTTATTTACAATTAAATGTGGGAACTTGATTAGACATAAACTGCATTTTAGTTGCAATTTTCTTTTACAACGTGTTTTTTTCGTGCAAATTACATGGAAAATTTCTATTAAATTGTTTGCTTAAAAAACTTATTGCAACTGAAGCTAAAAAAAATTAAGTTAACAAAAATGTCCAATGAAGAACACTTGGTGGTGCAATTAAAAAAGTTGTTTCAATTAAGAGGATAATTGAAAATACACAATTTCCTAATTGCCTTAACAACTTTTCACTTAGAATCTGTTCAACTACATTCTTTTGAAACACTTCAGATGTTAAAGAGGAAATTTATAATGGCTTCAATATTTTTTTTTGAAAAATAAACAAGCAGGAAATCATTTATTTTAACTCTGATACTCGTAGTTAACATCCGTTTGATATTAAACTTAACTGAAGAGAGTAGAAGATAATGAGTCAAGAAAAAAATAAGAAGAAAGGAAACTAAGCACCGCTGATCTTAAAATAAAATGTTAATTTATTGTTTTTTTGTCGTAATGCCAATAAAGACGTTTTAACTTTAAGACGCCTTAACGTCATACGTTACTATGAAAAAAAAAAATAAAACGTTAACTTCTGAATAAGAGTTGTTAACTATAACAACCGTTATCTAAATGATAGCCGATAAATAAATGTTGGAGGTGACAGTGGACCGTTCACCAAACAATCATAAAAACATTTTTATTAAACACATTCTCTAATCATAGATTGCAACTTAACCCAACTCTTATCACTAATAAATTTGTTTTAAAAACAACCATACAAATCTTGACATCGACAACAACAAAAACAGCACGACAAAATTAACAATAATTATGTTAAGAGGATATAAAAAAAAAACAAACAACAATAACTATATTGAACTTAAAAAATGAAGAGAAAACAACAAGAAAAGTTTAAGAAGTGTGCAAGTACAAGTGCCACCATACCTGCTTGCAACTTGTTGAGGCTGCGAATGAACTCAATCTTTTTTCCCTTAAGTTATTTCAATGTAAAAAAAAAAAAAACAAAAATAAAATGTAATATTTTCATTTTACATGAACTGAAATCATATTCAACACATATTGTTGTTGTTTTGTTTTTCTATTTCACCTGAAAACCTCAACCTGGAAGAAATAATATCAACGAGCAAATAAGTATAGGGTGATTTCTTTTTCTATGCTGTTTAAGCGTATAAATCTTTGACAGCTCAAAGGGAAACATTTCTATTTGAACATTGCAAGTGCTTTTATACAGCAGTAACACTCTTAGCTTTCTGTCTGACAGCTATTAGAGGCCTGCACGGAATATTTTGAAGACGTGTTCGACACATTAAATTTGTTTCAAACTCATTTGCAACAGCAAATGTAACTGTTGCAAATGTGTTTTAAGCCTTTTGAACAGTTTTGTAAATTAAGGCGTAAATAAAACGCGGTTGCCTTTCAATTTACAGGATTGTTGGTTTTTTGCCCGAAATTAGGACTTTTATCAGTTTTTAAGCAAATGAATCATATTTTGTAGATAGTGTGGTGAGTTTCGTCGTTTATTCGTCTATATATTTAATTTTTTACCTGAACTTATTATTTTTGCTGTTTTAAGCAGTTTTAAGTATATTCATGGGTGTGGTGAATTTCGATTTTGTTTGTTTTTAACGTTTTTATGACCGAAATTATGATTTTTGGCTTGTTTAGGAGGCAGTTTTAAACCTTTTGCACAGTTGTGTGAATGAGTCCATTTTTTTGGTTTTTACCCAAAATGAGGAACTTTGTCGGTTTTAAGTCGGTTTTAAGTTGTACGAACAGTGTGGTGAATTTTGGCGTTAATTGGATGTTTTTTTTAATTTTTTACCGGAAGCTTTTATTTTAGGGTGTTTTACGCAGATTTAAGTATTTTCATGGTTGTAGTGAACTTCGAATTTCTTTTGGTTTTTTTTTTTATTTTTTCCCTGATGACTTTTTTTATGACATTTTTTTTTGGCGTTGTTTATTTTTTCTCAAAATCATCGTTCGGAAAATTTTAAGCGTTTTGGATAGTATGGGTGATTAATTTTGAAACGAAATTATGACTGAGAGTTCGAAAACGTTTGAAAGAGTGGGTAATTTCGGCGTTATTATTTAATAAATTCCGAAATTATAATTGTTCGATGCCTTAGACAGTTTTAAGCAAGGTGGCATTTTTGGTGAATCTTGGAGTTTTTGCAGTCTTGAAACTTTTGCCACAGATCATGGTTTCTGAATGTTTAATGGTGTTAGAAAACATTTGGATATTATGGTGAATTTTGGGTTTCTAGTGAGTTTAGATTTATTTTTATTTTTTCTTTAAAACAGCTATCTAGTTTTCCCCTAAAATTAAGTTTTTTTCTATTTGGACAGCGTGGTGAGTTTACGTTCAGGAATTTTTTAGGACAGTGTGGTGAATTTTTATTTTTACCATTTTGTTTTCTTGTCTGATGTTATGTTTTTACTGTTTTATGCAATCTAAGTTATTTGAAGAGTGTGGTGAGTATTGAAATTTTTTTAGGAATAGTTTTACATTTGGAATTTGCTTAATTTTTTGCCTCAAATCATGATTTTTCTTGAAGTTTTAGCAAGTTTTAAGGCAATTGAATTTTATGGTGAGTTTTTTAAACTTTTAATGGGTTAATTGCCAGAATTCTGTATATTGCTGTAGCAATCTATTGAAAATCAAAAAAGGCCTAAAAAAATCACTCTATTTGATACAGATTTTGTAACAAAAAATACTAGTAGTGAAGTTATATTTCTTCTAAGTGAATACTCATGGCTTTAAATATATTATAGTAAAATCATCTTTATTATTAAGTCTATTTTTTGTTCATTACTTTCTCTGTTACTATTTCACGCTCAATGAAATCTTTTGATGATTCAACGATTACGCTGTTTCTTTTTATATAAAAAAAAATATGTTATTTATTACTACAGTTGGGGGATTTTTTTTTATTGTTTTTCCTATTCTTCTTTGCTGTTGGTGCCTGAAGAGATCTTACTGCCGCTTTTGAGTTTGTATTACAATAATTTTAATTATTGAATTCAACTTGGCGATGATACGAAGCGCAACACAGGAAGTTGCGAACACCTCAAAATGCGTGTATGTGTATGGTAAAAATGTTACCAACGTTAATTGAAAATTCAAGGAACGTCATAAGGACTTGTTAAGTACCCTAAGGTATGAACTTTTTTTATTTAAATATTTTTTCCGAATTAAACGTCAGAGTAGAATTTATACTTTTTGTATTAAAAAAGGAAAATCTTCTCAACTGTTGCAAAGTATAATTTTCTTAAACGATCTGACTTTTTATTTAATTTGATACTCATGACAATTTTCACTCAAATTGTGGACAAAATCAAAAGCATGATAAAATTAAATTTTTTGCTAGACCTCAAGTAGGGTATTAAAATAATAACCGGCGAAAATTTCAAATTTCCATAAACAAATGTTCGTTACACATATTTACAAGATGTTTTGTCTTGCAACACGTATCTTCTGCGATCAGTTACAATACAAATATCTATTAGCTGGAAATGTACTTGTATATTTAAGCTCGTAAGTGATGAAAGTTGATTACAAATAAAAACTAAAAATAAATGCGGTTAGTTTTTCTATTTATTAAAACTAAATAGAAAAATAAGACATACTACATTTTTATCATACTCTTGACATAAAGAAAAAGTTAACGAAATCTAGATAACTGTTTTCTTGTATTTTCGAAAACCAGATATTTTGAAAAAATAATGTTTGCCGGACTTGATGTATCTGTACCCCCGTTTGTGCAACAACCATTCTTATGATGCCGGTAAAGGCAAGTAAATAGCACGGTACGACTGATTGTGGTAGAGGATGCAAGAAAAATGTATATTTCAGCCCACTACATTAATTACCATTTATGGGGAATTTCTTTCTAGAAAGACACAAGAATACCCACAAACTGAAACTTCAGAGATGATTTACGTTCAGTGTCTCGTAAAATACCGTTGACGAGAATTGCGAAAAAATCGAGTTTGTAATTTTTTTTGGTTCTAAATATTTTCTTGTGTGCGAGGATACATATACGAGTATGTTTTTCTTCAAAAAATATCTCATGCGCTATTTTTCTTTACAGAAAGAAGTAATGCGAGATTTTTTTATTCTATGCAAGCAAATCGTTTTCAATGTTAGATTTTTAAAATAAACATATGTGTGAAGTTTTTTTTTTTTTTTTTTTTTTGTTTAAACAAAACATCTCATGCGATATATTTCTTAAAAAAATTATCTCATGCGAGATTTTTTCTTCAATGAAACCATATTGTATTCAATGTTAGATAAATGCAATTTCGCACAACTGTAAACATTGTTCATAAGTAGCCCCATTCATTTATTGTCCTTCAGATTTGATTCCCTGAGAAAACCGTTTTACACAGTGGGCAAATAAAAGAGATATTTTCAAAACTTTATAAATAAAATCACAAATACAATTCGCGCAAAATTATTAACGTCTTTGTTAAGAAAGTCTAAAGCTATGTTTTGCTTACAATATATGTATGTAGAACATGGAAGAAAAAATATTGCATGCAACACATGTTTAAAAAAAACACATTTTTTAAAAAAAAAGTACCTTTCAAAAAAGTACTTTACAACAAGTACTTTTGTAATGAAGTGCATAACTTTTAAAAAGTGCATTAAAAAAGAAATTTTTTAAAGGACGTAAACTTAAAATAAGAGTCCTTTTAAAAACGGTGTCTTCCGGTGCCTAGAAACTTTAAAAAAAGGTGTTTTTAAAAAGTATACTGTATAATTTAAAAAAAGAAACTTTTCAAAAAAGCCTCTTTTAAAAACGCTTTGTAATAAAATAAACATATGAGAAAAGTATCTTTTAAAAAATATTGCATGCAAATTATTTCTGATATTTTCACAAACATTAAATACAATTTTGTAAAATTTCAAAACAAAAACATTTTTCAAACATTAATTAATTATGCAACGTTAAAGAAAATTTCCTTAAGTGGTTTAATATTAAAAAAAAAAATACTCACATACAACGAGGTCGGTCGCTAATGAACCAACAATTATTATTTCTTCACTTGTTAATTAAATGTTTGAAAAATCCTGCATTTTAGCTCTTAAATAACAATTTAATATGTTGCTTTTAATTAAATCAAATTATAATAAATTTCTTCTCTTTTGTTTTGAATTTTTCAAATTTTTGTTTACACATTTGCAAGCTATGTTTTTGTTGTTTTATTGTTGCAAAAAAAAAAATAAATAAAACGAACGATCAACATAATAAATCGCTTTTAGGCATGGTTAACTAGTTTTTCTGTGCAGCACAGAATTTTCATTTACAACTAATCTTGTTGTTGTTGTTGGTGTTGCGGTTAAAGTATTCCTACTTATTGCATTTATTTGTTAACAACAAAGTTGGAATAATAATTTACACCGAAAAAGCAAAAAAAAAAAAAAAATATAAACAAATAAATTTTTACACAATCTAAATTCAATTTTAGTATAAAAGAAAAAACCAACCAACCACTCCTTTAACCAAGACTTATTTTATTGTTGAGTATTAAAACTATTTTACACCGGCTATTTTTTGTGTGTATGAGGGTTTGTTTGCTTGTGGTTTTTGTTTTTTTGTCTGTTAAATCTCGCATTACACTTGTAATTGTTTTGATTTTTGCAATATTTATACAAATACATAGTTTTTTTTTTGTTAGCTTAACTGTGCATATAATTTATGAGATTTTGTTGGATTTTCTGATGGCAACATATTTTTTAAGATACAAAAAATAAATTTAAAACGTCTAAAAATATCTGTTTTACGGCAAAATTAATGGAAACAATTAACCGAATTGTAGGTATGATTAATATATTAATCATACGCAATACGAGGAGGCGTGACAATATTTATTCATTTAAATTTTTGTTCAAAGTAGCAAGATTTTAACAGGGGAAAAGAGAGTTAAAGGGAAGGGAGAAAAAACTGAAATAAACGTGTCAAGGTGTTTTCAAAAATTACCGCAAAACATCATTTTAATGGGAATCAAAGTTTTCCCTTATTTGGCACTTTGTTGTACAGAATCGGTATAGGAAATCTTGTCGGCCTTATATTGTAAGTCTAAGAAGCTTTTAGGTTTTTTATGTAAAATACTACGGCAAACATTTTTGTAAAACATTTTAACCGCTCTAACTTTACGCTTTATGGGTCTTTTTAGATCCTTTCTGGACAACGGGGCAAAACATTGGCCTTAAACACCGATATAGCGAAGTAAAATATTTTACAAAAATATGTGCCATTAAATTCTACTATAAATCTAGTTGAATATTCAACTTGAACACTAGAAATTGATGAATTTAAAATGCCCTCTAGGGTTAATGTTGTACCTATTATCAGTTAGTAGTAAAATGTCCCACAAAATCGGATTTTATGTGATTAGTTTGTAATAAAAATATATATGTCTTACGTGAAATTTCACTACAAGTCAGCACACAAATGAAATCTTTAGACATAATAATTAATCTATTATTAATATAAATTAACCCTTAAACACTACTGAAGTTCTTGTAGAACTTTGAGATTTCGTATCGTGTAAGACCAATACAAATACATTTGTAGAAAATTTAGGTCCGCAGTTGAAATTAAATTTTTTGCCACGTTTTCAAGAAAGGTTCAAAAAAAGACACATACAGCGAAGAGCATGAGGGTTAAAATGTTCAAAAAAACATTGCTCCTACTAGTTTACACAAAAGCACCTAAAATCTAAGGACTACAAGATTTTCTATAACGATTTAGTATAACTAAGGGAATAAGGGAAATTGTAGCGCCCTTAAAATAAAAGGTACGCTTAAGCTTTTAAGGTCTCGTATACGTCCATGCGAGTATACGTTTCTTTACCTTTTTGTTGTTTTGGCTTTTTTTTTTGGTCAAAATCCTGTAATTTTTTGTTGTGCCACACATAGTGTTATTAATCATACGCACTGTGTGACGTTAGTAATCATACGTCACACAGTGCGTATTATTAATATTAATTTTGCGATATAAATTACTCCAAAGCTTAGACCTTAACAGCTGTTACGATCATTGATTGCAACTAGAAAACGTACAATTATTATTTCTGAAAGCCGCACCCACCTTTTAAGAAATTTTTTAAGCGCATAAAAGCTTTTTTATAACATATTTTAGATTGGGTAGTAGTGATGTTACGAATACTCGTATTCGTATTCGACTATTCGCCTGTTTTAAGATATTCGTATTCGTATTCGCCAAATTCAAGCGAATATTTTTCGAATAATTTTCCCATACATTTTCCAAAAAAAAAATCATACAAAAGTTTAAAAAAAGTACATAAAATGTAAAAAAAATATATTAATTTTTATTAAAAAAAAACCCAAAGTATGTAAGTAAAATAATTAAAAAATGTTCTGTAGAGGTTTTCAAATTCGGCATCTTAATGCAATAATAATGTTAAATCGCTAAATTTTTTTTTCATTTATAGTTACTAACGCAAAGGCAGGGATTTTTTCCAATTAAATTTGAAATATAAACCTCAAAAGAAATATTCGTATTCGTATTCGGCGAATACTGTTTTAAATATTCGTATTCGTATTCGCGAATACTAAAAATTGATATTCGTAACATCACTATTGGGTAGTGCCTTAAATTCTTTTTTGGCTTGTTTGCTTAATTTTGTACCTCACTGTAAGTAACTATTACTAATTATTATTACCTTTACGGTATATATTTTTTTTAGCAAAACAGTTCTTAATTAAACTGTTTTTTCTTTAAATTTTGTTTAGTTTAGTTTGTTGCAAAAGCACTGATGGTGGCTGGTTGGATGTCTCAGGCCCATCATTGAAATTTCCTACCATGAAACGTAAGCGTAGTCTATGAGAAATTATTAGGCCATAAAATATTTAAGTTTTTTCCCTTGAAGCACCTGCAGCTTTAACATTTATCTAATTTTAAAATGACAACAAAGAGTTGTTGTTGTTTATGATTGCTTGGTTGCTTGCCTGAATGTGTTTCTTTTTGTTTTATTTCTAAAATACTTGTAGATATTCAGTTACAGAGTTTTTAACACGAACAAATTAAAATGACTTAATACACATTTTAAAGATGTCAATAATAATAAATATAAGCGTGACTCAGAAATTGTTTAAAAACCGCAAAAAATGTTTAAACCTTTAAACGTTTAATAAATGAGTTCATGTCCATCAAAAGTAATCATTTCATATTTGTTTTTTTGTTTTGAATTTGGTGATGATGATGTTGAATAAACTTGCAAAATATCGTTAATGTTTTCCCGTTTGCTTTTTTTTTTAAATTAAATTTGTTAAATTTATTTGTGTTTTACAACAAAATAAAACTTAAAATTCTACTGCCAAATTTATTTAGGAAATGTTTTAATGAACAATTACATATAATTAATTAAATAATTACTCACTTCTTTTCACATGTTTTTATTAAGCTTTTTTGTCGTTGTTGGGATGTGATTTGCAAAACTGATGCGAACACAGCAGGATATTCTGACACATTGTCCACGAATGTGATGGAGGTAAAATTTGAGGTCAGTAAACCCTGAACGACTGAGTTGCGTGCTCTTTTAAAAAGTACTTTCGAAAGAAATACTTTGCTAAAAAAGTACTTTTATTAAAAATTCACTTTTCTAAAATTTTTTCTGAAAGCAATTTTTTGAAAAGTTTCTTTTCAAAATGATCTCTATGTAAGAAAATATTACATATTTTAAAAGAGATTTTTTTCACATATGTTGCTTTTATTAAAAGCTTTTTCTTTTTTTTTTTAATTAGGACCAGCACTCAGGGAATGACCCCTACGTATGCAGTGCATTGTGCCGGAACTCAGGGAGAGGGATAGAGTAGAAAAGATAGATGTTGAAAATTTAGAAGACTGAACTCTTTTACAACTCTGCTTTGCGCGTTATGTTAATTTTATAGCAGTGTTGAGGCGCCTCCGGTGTTAAGTAGACCCATTAACTTTGTTAAGCTGTATTAGCAGGCATTTTATTAATTGTTTTACTTCGCCGATGTTTCTGCTAACCGACGAAGGAGAGCGATGTTGTGTACATTAGCTTTGAACAGCATCAATCGCGTTCGGAACAGGTTTTAGAGACCGGTGCTATGCCTTCATCACTTAAATAGTCCGACAACAATTAATACATTGTCGCACTAATGTACATTAGAGAAATTAATACATCATTAATTGACGTGCTCTGGCCAGAGTTTGCACCCAGGCCCCAAGTCATTTTTAGCTTAGTAGTCAACGCGCTAACCACTTCAGCCAACATCACCCTCAAATTTACTGTAATTTAAATCATAAATTTTTTTTTAAACGATCTTTTTTAAGAGTTACTTTTTTTAAAAAGACTCTTATTTTAACTTTACTTGCTTTAAATGGTACTTTTTATAAGGGCATATTTTGAAAGCTACTTCTTTACAAAGGTACTTTTTCAAACGTTACTTTTTTAAAGGTCCTTTCATAAAAGTTACTTACTTTAAAGTGCTATGTATGTATTTTAAAACGTAATTTTTTTAAAGATATGTTTTAAAAAAGGCACGATTTTGAAGAGGTACTTTTTTTAGACACTTTTTTAAATGGTACTTTTCTTAAAGGTACTTTAACTAACAATTATATTTTTTTTTAATGTAATTTTTAAAAGAACTTTTGTAAAAGCATCTTTTTGAAAATATACTTCGTTTAAATATTTTTTTTAAAAAACTATTTGCGAAAACTAATACATTTTTACAAATGGTATTTTTGGAAAACGGTCCTTTTTATAATGTGTTTATTTTCAAAGGCTACTATTTCGAAATTTTTTTTTATTTTACAAGAAACTATTTTAATGCTTTTTTATGAAGTTTTTTTTTAAAAGTATTTAAAGTTTTTCTAAAGCTATTTTTATTAAATTTTTTCTTTAAGGGGTTTTTTAAATATAGTTTCCTTAAAGGTTTTTTCATATTTTTATAATAAAGAGTTTTTTGATATATTTTTCAAACTTGTCATATTTTTTTTTTTAAAGGTTGTTAACTATTTGTAAAACCTTTTTAAAAACTTTTAAATGGAAACTTTTGCTGAAATATTTTTTTTAAAGTACTTCACGAAATGTTTTACTTTATATTTTTTTTTAATAATTATTTATCATATCTTGTATAATATTTTTTACTCTAAAATTGGCTCCAACATTCATTCGTCTTTCAAGGTCAATGTTTTGTATTAATGAAAATAAAAACTATTATAAAACTTTTTCATTTAATATCTCGCTGCTTTTTGTAATATTAAAAATTAATTGATTAAAAAGCTTTTTTCATGAAAGATATTTTTAAATAACTTCAAAGTATGTATGCTAATTTTGCTTACACTGTTGTGGTTGTTGTTATTGTTTATTTACACACTGTTAAACATAATAGAACATAAAAATTGTTGAAAAATCACGATTACATATTTTTCATATTTAATTTTTTTAATTCCGGCTTAGTCATGTGTAACACACCTCTGTTTGTTTGTTTAGTTTTTCTGCAACAACTAACAAGTTAGATGATGGAATGAATGAATGACTAAGTAATGAATGAATTATTTAAAGTCATACTTAATGTGCCACAACAAATACTGTTGCAGTATGAGCACACACACACTTCAACAAAATTGATTGTCAAAGCCAGGTTGTTGTGTGATTTTTCTTTTTGGTTTTTCTTTGTCACTCCTTTGTTGTGAGTTTTCCCGATCTATTAATGACTTTATGAGATTTTTATGATGTGTAATAAAATGATAAAAAAAATTTAGAAAAAAAAATGTATAACTAAGGTCGTGTAATTATTTGAAAGGTAATTGATAGAGGGCTACCATGCAGCTTCGCTTCTATACTAATTTCAAGATAAATATTTTATTTAATGAAAATATTATCACAATTTTACTATTCAGTAATAAAATTTGCAATATAATTGTTAAGAGCTTTTTGAAGTTCTGCTGTTCTTAAGTGCTTCATTTAATTGGTTTTATAGGTTGGCTAATAGATATCTATGCAGCTGCTATCTGTAAGTGTAGTGAGTGATTCATTTTTGCAATTATTTGTTTTTTTTTCTCTAAAAAGTGTTTTATTGTTAATGTTATTTATATATCTTATCTTATCTCGGCACAATATAGTATCTCGTTCTCTTATTAAATAAAAACCTTGTATGAAATGAAAACAAAATTTTATTGTTTATCAACAATTATTTGGAAAAAAAGCAAAAATGATAAGTTTTTATCTGATTTAAGATGATTTAAATGGCTCTAAAAACACAATTTGAAACAATATTGCTGGAAATACTTTGAATACTTTGAGTTCGCAGAAAATTAAGTACAAATCATATTGGAAAATATTATGTTGATGGATCTGCCTAATTCTGTTCTGAAAATTGTGTACAACTAAGAATAGTTATTTTAGCTAGTATAGGCAACGGACGACTTAATCTTCGGTATTCTCGATATATATATAATTTTATTTAAGGTTATAAAAATCTATTTTCTTACCCCAGTTTTTATTTGCACAATAATTAATTTATGATACCTTTAATATACAAAGGAAATATTTTTGAATAAACCAACTTTCTTCCTACAACAACATCAATTCAAAGAAGAAGAAAAGTTGTAATGTTATTTTCGCTTTAAAAGAAAACCGTATAAACACTCGTTCGGGCCTGATTTGTCTCTATTCTCTTTTAAACTTTAAGCTTGCACAAGCAGTGATGGTAACTGATTTTTCTCAAAATCCTCCAAATCTGGCTTAAGAATCGCTAAAGCTAAAAGATTTCCTTACAGCCTAAAATAAAGTGTGGGTATGGAATTTAATTAAGACAGTATTTTCGAAACACGCGAAAAAATACATTAAAAAACTTGAGTTGCACCCAAACCCACTTGCGCGCAATATTCTAGGCCACACCCGGCTTAGGAGGCATTGGATAAACTTATATTTAATATTTTTAGATTTAAGATTTGCAAAACTTATTGATGTTTCAATATATAATTGAAGATTCAATAAATAATAAAATTTATCAAAAGAAAGAGAAAAAAAAAAGGAATTAAATTGAATTAAAACTAACTTTTTTTTGACAAATTCAGTTTTAGTGATACCAATGTAAAGTAGTAGTAGGAAATTAATAATGGAATATGATGTCGCAGCAAATGTCCACCTCTAGCACGTCGACAGACGTCCATTCTTTTCACAAAATTTTTAAGCACATTTTCCAACAAAGCACTGTGGGGCCAAATGCATGAAAAGTGGCGATTAATTCATAGAAGTCGTAATTTAAAAAAAAAAATATTTTTTATTAATGGATATTTATAAATACATAAAAAACCAACATTTAAAAAAAAAACAGAGTGAAAAAACACATTTTTTAACCCTTTATGGGCCATTTTGTGTTCTGTAAAAAATCCTCTTTTTTCACATTTTTTGCTGTAACTTTGGAACGGTGCGCTATAAATTATTCAATTAAATTGCAAATTAAAGCATACTAAATGTACTTTAAGAAAAATAAGTAATATTTTTAAAAATAATAAGGAATAAATATTTTATATGTATTTCTATTAGAAAATTTTTAAATTAAAATCATACCTTTTTTCTCGAAATTTTAAAATTTTGTTCAAAAATGAAACATTTGAAAATCTAATTGTTTTTTTATTGATAAATAACCATAAACACACTATTTAAAAAAAATTTAATTAAATTCGGTTATTCTATTTGTTTTTTTTTTTTGAAAACAACAATTTTTTATTATAATCATTATTACCTTCAATGTTAGTATTTACTTCACATTCAATTTCATAATCATAAATTAATTCGTTACAATAATCTTAATCTTCATCTCCATCTTCATCTTCATCTCCATCTTCATCTCCATCTTCATCATTGCTATTTTGATTGCTGGGAAGTACAAGCAACTCCAATGCAGATTATGGCATTAGCTCTTTTTTCTTTTTAGAACTATTTTTCATGCTTGTTATAAACGGATCTGAACTTAAGAGAAATCTATTAAAGATATCTTCCATTGTTTTTTCTCGACTGCATTTAGGGGCAAAATTCTCCCTATAACTTTTAAAATCTTTATTTCTGGCTTCCTGAGACTCTTCGGTTAGCTGACCAATTGGCAATGGCGATAATGATATAATTTCAGGCCCATGAATAAAATATTTGTGAAGAGTAGGAGGCATATAGTACCATGGATATTTTTTCACAAATAGCCTGGCAGTGTTATTAGCGAAGTTTGTAAATTTTTCAATGTTGACCTCAATACCACTAGAAACTACAATTAATATTGTGTGCATATTTTTGATCAACTCTAAATCAATATTAGTAATTTCAGCAGATACTTCTGCATTCTTAAAAAAACGTCTTGCAGTATTCCCGTCATTAGAGTTACCAAAACCAGGTTTTGGTTGATCAATGATCAATCCCGTTCTCTTTTTAAATTCGCGTTGAATACGACTTTTAGTTTCAGCAATAATTTTTTTTTCTTCGTCACTTCTTGCCTGCCATTTTTGAATTGGAAGTTTATATGCCAAGTGAATAAGACATTCAAAAAATCTTATCCAGCCATGTAGGACAGACAAACCGAACTCCATGAATTCTACGTTGGAATCTCTAGAAATCATTTGTTCAATATTGTTGAACTCCTTGCTGGTAGCGCCACATATGTAGCACTTTTGTGTGGACTTTGTGTCTGTAATCGCGTTACACACTTTACCGTCAATCATAACGAGAATTAGTTTGTGGTTCACTTTTATCTTTCTTTCTCCAACTGATATCACTGTATCGATAAGAGCATTTTTTTCTGTCTCCACTCTTTCTCTTTTAATACTGTTGACCGTTTCTTTCATAAATTCAATTTTTAATGGCCTGCAAAACCTAGTTGAAGACGGTCGAGGATTATGCCAAATGATTTTGTTTTTACAAAATAATTTTAATGGTACAATTGACGTAATAAATACAGAAGAATCAGATGCATTACTGTCATGAAAGGCTTGTTTGTAAGAACTATGCCCTGAACTTCCGTCAAAGCCCCACTTAGTGTATAAAGTAATTTTTTCGATTTCTTCGTTGTCTAACGAATTTAAATCTGCATTTTTAACCGACAAAAGACGTTCAGTGGTATGATCCAATATTCCTTGTAGGCTAACTTGCGCTGATGTTTCAGAAATTTTCATTTGTTCTCCCTTTGGGTAACATTTTTTCTTAGCTCTTTGGACCAATTTATATGATGGAAATTTCTCAGGTGCAACCTTTCTAATAACATTATATTGGTGGCGACTTAGCTTCGCTTCTACCAAAACGGACAGAGCTTCATCCGGAGTTAACTGCTGTGGTGGTACCTGTTCTATACTTTTTCGGTATTTTTTGGCTTTTGTTGGAGATGATATTATTTCCTTAACAATTTTCGACTCATCTATTTTTCCAGCAGCTCTCAAGCTCATTTGTGTGGCGTAAGCCAAAACAGGCAAAGAAATTTGATCTCTTATGTCTTTACATTTCTTAACTTTTGTTTTTTCTTTGCACTCTTCAAATGAGAGATCATTGCGACCTCTTTTTTGTTGTGGTTCTGGTGGTGGACTGAATGAGATTGAGGCATCCAGCCAATTCTTATTATTTTTTACAAAAATTTCATTCTTTCTATGACATTTTTGCCACCGAATCTCATAGCTAGAGCAAAAATTATGAAACCTTGTCATAAAATCTACCATATCCGAAGGGTCGACACGTTTTATTACTTCCCATCTCAAAAGTTTAAATTTATCCTGAAGTGATTTAGGTTCTGCACTCCTCATAAAATTATGCAACTCATGACGAGGAATGAAAATTGTTTTGGGACATGTTCCTAAAATTAATAAGATTTCTATTCGTTTAAAATTTGCAAAAAGTAATTCCTTTAACCCTGTACCGAATAATTTACACTTTCACAACACTTTAAATATGTAACATCACATCACAAAACATTGACAGCTAAAACAATAAATAAACGTGTCAGTACCGAATCAATAATACCCTACGGATGGATAGAAATTCTTAAAAATGTATTATCATTATATTAGTAGATTGATATCACCAGCTTAAAACAAAATTAAAACTTTACTCGTATGATGCATGTATATGACCAACAGTTATTATGTAGGACTCAAATAAATGACAATAATAAATAGGGATGGGAGCGTGACCTCCTTCAATTTTTCAAAATAGTGCACTTGTGCCATATACAATTTTCTAATAATTTAAAATTAACAAATGTTTAAGTAAAATTCATTGAAATATCATAAACACATGTAAAATAATTTAATTAGTTTTATTCATAGTAAATAAACCCAACATACGCAATCACGTGAGCATGCGTGAATTAAAGTTACTCACGCCCCCATCTCTAATTAACAACACATTTTTTAGCTACAATAACAACTACTATAACGAAAATAATGACAAAACAAAGTAAAAACAACTTGATGTTTTGTTTTGTTTTTTTTTTTTTTTCATATTTGTGGATTTTTAGCATCTTGAGTTATTTCACAAAAACAAGCATAACTCAAAAATCGCAAAAAAATATTTTGGGGTTTATTAGTTGAGATCTGATATTATAACACTATATAGACGATTTTACGCAAGCTCACGAACAAAGTTGTTGAAACTCCATATATAAATCAAAAATAGCCCATTTTTGGGCTAATTTTATTGTATTAACATTTAATATTTTTAAAACATTTATTTAAACAAAAAAACATGTACTATATAGTAAACTACCTGAAGTTGACGGTTCCATTATAAAAATTTAACTTTTAGAAGTATTAATAGAAAAAATTATCAATTGAAATATCAAAATTTTCACTTTTTTTCAATATGCACAAAAAAAATAACAATTATTCAACTTTAAGTGCTCACTTCAACTAAAGCAAACAACTTAAAAGTATAATTTTTGCAATTAGTGATGCAGAATTTTATCCACTTTCACCCGGTACCAAACACGATCATGAATTTTAAAGTTCATATTTTGAATTAATCGCCACTTTTCATTCATTTGGCCCCAATGTGCAAAGCTTCGCTTATCTCGTCAATGCAGTGCCGAATTTCATATTTTACAGCGTCAGTTGTTTGCTTTATTCACTTAGGCCCAATAGAAATTAATCCAGCGGCGTTAAATCACAAAAACGAAGCGGCCAATTAACATCGCCAAATCGAGAAATTACGCGACCGGGAAAACTCTCAACTGAATTGTTTGGCCGGTTGAGCAGCTTGCGACGCCATCTTGATGAAACCAAAGATCACTGATGACAATATTGACATCAGTGGCCACAAAAAATCGGTTATCATGGTTTGGTAGCGCAGAGAATTCACAGTCGCGGCGTTTCCTTGCTCAAAAAAAAAAAAAAAAAAAAAAATACGGGCCGATGGATGTAATGGTTTTTCTAGGACTGTTTGTGGATTTTGTGAGCCCCATATGCGACAATTTAGCAATTAAATTAAGTACAGCGGTCTCAGATGGAGCCTGATTATCAGGAAAAGCTGCACGAATTTTACAAAGTGGTACAGTAAAATTTTCACTATTAAAATTCTTTGTTAAAGAGTGTTGCGTTCCATGGTTAAAATTTCCCAACTTTTTACTAAATAAATGTGTCAAAGGTTGACAGCCCAATTCTTAACATTGCATCATTTGACAGCCAATTTATTTCCTAACCTCAAATTTGCTTACCCTTTATAAGCTGTTCGCATTTATATATACATTTTTTAAAAATGCTATAAGTTTTATCAAAATTTGCTCTATAGTGAGAGTGTTTTATTAATTACATATATACTTTTTTTAAAATGCTATATAAACGCTACATAGACCACACTGAACGATAAGATTAGCCATTAAGCCTTAATAATATGTACTTGAAAAAAAAAGCAAATTGCAAGAAATTGAAAAACAATAAATAAATAAATAACAAAAGTATGAAAAACCATCTTTTAAAACCATTTTGAAAGAAAACGTTAATTATGCAATTGAAATAAAATAACAGATTAAAAATAAATAAATATAACGTAAGTCTGGTCTGATACTGGCTGGCGTTTTACGTGTTTGCATTAAAATTGTTTTGAGTTGATGGAAGGGTGGCTAAAACAAAATACAACAACTTAAAGCCAGCGGGGGGAACAGGGGCTTTTCATTAAAAATTCAAAGATTTATAACGAAAAAAACAACTATGTACTATAAATAAATAAGTAAAAACTCTGACTAATGGCAAAAAAAAAGTAACACACACAAGAAACAAATGTTTAATTGGCTGAATTGAAAGAAGAAAAAACAAAATTTGGTTGCAAAAATATCAATAATAAAAATCACTTAAAATAATTCAAATCAAAGTGTTCAAATTGGTTAATCGTTTATTTATTAAGTTTATATTTTTTTTTATTGAAAATCGCCATGAAGTTTTTAATTACTTCAAATCCTTTTTTTTACTTCAAATGTTATTTGAATGAAATCATCGTTAAGTATTTGAAAGCTGTTGCTAAGAATTTCAAGTTTTATATTTATGATGATGTATTGCTGTCATTTTGATTGGACATTAATTAACTTAGAATTATATGCGATATTTTGCAGCATTCTTAGTTTGTTCTATTTGTTTAAACTTCAAATAAAAAGTTGCAGCTAACTTCAGGTTATAACCCAAGAACGAATTAGAGAGGGTATAAGAAAAGCTCTCTCTACTCTCTTCTATAAACTCTAAAGTATAGAGTCTAGACCAGGGACAGAAAATAACTGTTATTTTTAAAATTTTACATCAAAAAAGCACACATAAAAAATTATCGTAGAAAATTTTGGTTTTTACCATTATGATACATAGGTGATGTACATGCAAATTTTTGTATGACTTTTAAATTTTGTGCCTTTTCTAATAAAAGTCAAAAAATAACTTTTAATTTAGACTTTTATTTTTTAAGGCAAAAATTAAAAGTTATTTTTGACTTTTATTATTTTACTCAAAAAATAAAAGTTATTTTTTAACTTTTAATATTTTAAGGCAAAAATAAAAGTCATGAATTAAATATTGCATAGCAACACGCAAGTTTTATTGCTTTCAATGCTATAAATGATAAAACATCCGTTATCACAATTTCAAGAGCACTCAAATTGATATTGGGGGATTTGAGATATAATTTATCTGAAGAAAACTTAGAATCAATTTTGATGGTAAAATTAAACAGCTGAACAAATATAATAATAACAATAATTTTTGTATACCTATAAATTGGAGGCAATAAAACTAGCGTATTACTATGCAATACTTTATTCATGACTTTTATTTTTGCCTTAAAATATTAAAAGTTAAAAAATAACTTTTATTTTTTGAGTACAATAATAAAAGTCAAAAATAACTTTTAATTTTTGCCTTAAAAAATTAAAGTTAAAAAATAACTTTTTTTTCTTGACTTTTTCGATAAAAGTCATAACAGTTACGGTCCCTGGTCTAGACTATGCAAAACATAATGAAAAAAAATCGAAAATAAAAATTTTAAAATTTAGAAACCAGCAAAACAAAACCGAAATTTCTTAGACTCCAAAAAAAAGAACAGTGTAAGCCGATTAATTTATTACCTTTGTTGTTGAAAGGTAGTTTAATCGCAAGTATTCTTAGCTTGGAATCAAGAAAATTGGTTCATGTGTTCCGAATATATGCAGGTTGCAGCAAGCACAAAAATTCGAGATGTTTTATACATATAAAAAAATTACTTGCTAAAACTGTTTGGTGTGAAAAAAAAGCTTTCGCAATTGCAGTCGTCTAAAAAAAATTTCTTTTACAAAATGTGTCTACAAACGAAAAAAATGCAATTCAAGATGTTTCACAAAAGATATTAATTTGTACTACAGCAAACTATTAAAAAAAAAATACAATAAAAAATAACAAAAACTAGTTGAAAACTATTTAAAAGCTGAGACAACGAAATAGTTTTTCAAATGATTGTTGCATTTAAAAACAGGTGATTAAAATAAATGATTTTTCTTGTTGCCTCATTTTGTAGCAGAGTTTTAAAGGCAGTTTTCAACACAATAAACCACACAATAATTACAGGGTTTTATTTGGTCTTTTTTCACATGTGAGTTCCACATTTAAGTGAAACAACCAAAATGTAACAAAATTTCTATTTCACAGCTAATTTTTGTTACGTTTTTAAGATTTTACAATTCACAGAAAAGGAAAAAATTACATGGGGACAAATAATTACTCTGAACATTTTGATACTTTTGTTATTGTTGTTTCATTGTGTGGATGTAAGTCAGTCGTTTGTTTGTATTATGGAACCATTTTGAAAGGAAAAAGAGCCAGAAAATGGGGTTAAAGAAAACAATAAATGAATTTCAATGGATGTTTTATTTGCGAATTTTTTTCTTTAGTTTCTTATGGGAAAATTTGATTGAAATCTTTTAAAAGGTGCTGCAAATTAGCATTAAAGAAAAAAGCAAGTGATTGGTTTTATTAAGTGTGAAAACGACTGTTAAAAATGTCTAGTTAAAATTTTAACAAGAAGATTGATAGCTGCTTAAGAGGTTCGTTCGTTAACTAATGTTGAATAAAAATTTTCGTGCAGGCAGATTTGTTTAATTGTTTAAAAAGTGTCGCTTTATTTTACGGTTTTCAAAAATAAATTGATCATTCGAAGGCTGTCAAACAAAATTTTGTTTTGAAGTAACAATTATTTAACGAGAATGCATTAAATAATTAAAATTTAAATGCTGTTTTAATTTTAAATTTTTTTTTTTGGGAAACTTTACAGTTTCATTTAATTTGTTTTTTAATGTTGTTTTTAAACTTCCTGATTTAACAAAATGGCTTTTTTTAAGGTTTCTAAAATTTTTTGTGAACAGTTTTTCATTGTTTTGTGGTGTGTGCGATGTGTCAATGAACGAACGAACGAACGAACAAACGAACGAATGTCTTGTTAATACACAAATTAAATTTATAAACAAATTGTAGTTTAAAATTTTATAACAAAATTTTGAAAAAAAAACAGTTTTACGGATGCATAATATGGCATGTTTACGAAATAGAAATATTAGCGCATTAGACAGGGTGGCACAGAGAAGAGGTGTTAATTGAAAAGCTACAAAATAATTATAATCAATATTCGATCGGTTTTTTTTCAGATTGTTGTACATTATTATAGTAAAACAAAATTCAGAATATTTTTGTATAAATCTTATCAACCCTCAACACTCTGCCCTGTGAGGTTCTTTTTTGTCCCACAGAAAAAATTGTGGTAATCTTTTTTTATTACTCCTTGAGGAAATCACAGCTCAAAGTATAATTAGAACTACAAAAATAAATAAAAATTATTAAAGTGTTTAAGGGTTATTTTATAAATACATATATCTGAGAGACTAATATAATATGTACTGCTTTTGTTTGTTGTGAAATTTCACGTAAGACATATTTTTATTACAACATGGTATCACAAAATCCATTTTTTTGGGCTTTCTTTTAGCACTAACTGGTAATTCGTATAATATTAACCCTAGAAGGCATTTTAAATTAAACAATTTCAAGGGTTCAAGTTGAGTATTCAGCTTAGCTGCTGTCGAAGACTTATAGTAATATTTTATTGCAAATATTTTTGTAGAACATTAATTATTAATGTGTTTAAGGGTTAATTTAAAAATCTAAGAGACTAAATATTATTACAGCTTTCTTTTTTGTAGCGAAATTTCACGTAAGACATATTTTTATTACAACATGGTATCACTATATCTCATTTTTTTTTTGGTTTTTTCAGCACTAACTGGGATTACGTACAATATTAACCCTAGAAGGCATTTTAAATTAAACCATTTCAAGGGTTCATGTTGGAGATTTAGCTTTGGTGTTTTTGAAGACTTATAATATAATTTTATAGCAAATATTTTTCTAGAACCTTTCAGCCCGATATTTCACTGTTTAAAGGCATTTTGCGGTCATTTGTCAAGAGAGGGCTTTAAAAGTTCCATACAAAGAAGTGATAGTTAGTAAACATTTTCTGTTTTATATCAAATTTCTAAGCTTTTTTTATATTTTGAATGTAGGGCGAACAAAATTCCTATGTCGTCTTACTACAGCATTATGTTGAGGGAGGGGAAACTTGTATTGTTCTCTGGCAAAATTTTTTCTCTGTACAGTGATTAATTACTGTTAGGATGGTTGTTGTACAGTAAATAGGCGGCAATTAAATTTAGATTGAAGTATACGAAGCACATGTATTAAAACCCTTTATAGAATTCTTAAAAAACATATTCGTTTTTTTTTTTCAACACTTTTAGGATGCATTTCTTTTATAAATTTCCCTGTTTAATGTAAAATTGATTTGAAAATAATATACATAATACATCCTCCACCTACTTTTTCATAACCATAATAAGTCTGCCGCTTATTGAAACATAATTAAATTTTAACAACTTTGAAATATTGTTAGCTTAATCTAAAAAGGCCCTAAGTTATGTTCTTTTTCAAATCGCTTCCATCGTTTATTTACGAGGGTTACCTATCGAAGTATGATAAATATGGAATACGAAATATATAATGAGTTAGGTCTTTTATATATTAAGGTAACGATATTGTAGTTTGAAAAAGAAAATCCAATACTGCAATTAGAAAATAAAAAACAACAAACAAATGCTGTCTTGTAACATGCAATCTCGCACAAGAAAAACAAAAGTTTAATTTTTTCATTTTTGATTGTGGTGCCAACAAAAAAAAAAAAAAAAAACAATTGAAAACATGAAATTTGACTCCTAAAGTTGGAAAATCTTTGAAATTTAAATAAAATTAGTAAACAAATGTACACGCACACACACACACAGATACAAATACAGTCGTTAACAATATTCAACAGGATTTTTACAATTAAAAGTATAAATTTCATTGTCAGTTTTTGAACATGAGACCAAACTACAAGTACAACAAAAAACCTCAAAGTGATGAGAAAAAAAACTTAAGTATTATAAACCTAATTAATTACTTAAAAAAACACACACACACTCACACTAACACTTAAGAAGCTGAAGAAATAATAATAGCATTACAAAAAATATGTAATTAATAACAAAAAAAAAAAAAAAAAAAAACACGAGACTCAACACTTTCGATTTCGTTGATGGGGAAGTTTGAGTGTGTATGTGTGTTTTTTGGAGCTTTTCTACATCTGCTATTATTGTCTGGTGTGAATTAAAGGTGAAAGCATTTTCACTTTTCTTTTCATTAAATTTTTCTTTAAGAAGAAAATCAGCAATAATTAGAAAACTTAATAAAACAAAATCTATTAAATTTTTTTCTTCTGTGTGTTTTGACGACTTAATCACACATTAATCTTAAATCATATCAAATACGAGCGTAACAATCATTCGATTACTTTATTTAAATATTTTTGTAATTAAATTGATATTTTATCGTACATCTAATGAAAAGAAATCTGATCTAAATAGCAAATCATTGAGAAAATTAGATAATTATTAATAAATTGTTAGCAATTTCATTATAAATTAAAAAATATTTAAAATGTTGGCAGCATAATTAAATTGAAAGTTAATAACAATTTATGTTTTACCACCTGCCACAGGTGATACGATCACAGGTGTGATCATAATCTGGTACGGCATGATCGTTATAAATCTGTGTTTTCCTATGAAGTAACGCCTTTTGTGCCGGTTTTTGGTCCTTTATCTCCATCCCTGCAATGCATTTGACTAAATTTTCTGAATAAACTACACTGCACAACAAAAATAACAAAAAATAAACAAGTTTCTAAAGAGTATTTCCAACAGGAGGACTATAAATATATTTTATTTGTATCGCTCTGTATATCATGAGCAAATTTTAAAGAGAGAGTTAAAGTTGAATTGCAATACCAAAAACCGCACACACTATAATGAATTCCTTATAAAACAAAAGGTACTGGAAGAAATTCCAAAAATCTGAGTAAAGTGCTATGCTCACACACAGACGTATGACCGGACATGCTGCTATATCTGTATATATGGATGGTATAGATATTGAGGAATCAGAACCTCTTGATGTTCTTGGCATGAAAATATATTGTGATGTTCGATGAAATGATCATGTCTCAAAAGAAGCATTCAAGTGCCTCGGCTTTTTAAGACGGTGTAGGACATACTTCACTCCATCTGATCTCCTTAATATTTATACCACTTTTATCCGACCAAAAATGGAATACAACTCTCATGTATTGGCCGGTGCTTCAAAATCTATTTTGAAGTTACTCGACCGCGTACAGGATAGGGCGAAGAAGCTTATCGGTGACAGTAGGGTAGCCAACTCTATTGACTCATTGGAGCATCGACGCAATGTTGGGTGTGTTTCGTTGCTCTATCGCTACTACAACTGAATGTGCTCCAATGAAATCAGGGAACTTTTTCCCGAAACCCGTCACTTTTCACGTACAACACGCCCTTCATCAAGAGCACATCCCTTTGTGGGTATATGTCAGCGAACCGCACTACACATTACAAAAAGAATTCGTACTTTGGCCGTACTGTTCGTATGTGGAATAAACTCCCCGCAGAGGCCTTTCCTACCACTTTCAGTGTATCAGGGTTCAAATCGAATGTCCACAAAGACTACTCCCTTTATCCTCCTTATCAAAACCTATTTTCCTAGTACCTAGAAGGAATGCGCTGGTAAATCAGTTCGGTGCGTGTTGTATTAAAAATAAGTCGTGCTAAAATCACTGTTAATGAACAGTATCAGTATAAAGGTTTCATTAATATACCCTACACCAAAAATATAATGTATGTACATATATAGGTATGTAGGTTTGTCATTCCGTTTGTAATTTCCATAATATTCATATGAGACCCATTATGAGTAAATTCGCCCTTTTTACAGATTGGGAAATTAAATGAGTCATGACCGTCTGTCTCTCAAGCCCCGTCGTCGATTTTCTGAAGCCCCAAGGAAAAATTAGAACTTGGACGTTAGATTGATATATCAGGATTTGTGTTAATATACATATGTATGTATGGATATATCACCCCTTCATATACAAATTATAAAATAAAAAGAGATAGTGCCCCAGTATTGAACCTAGAGCATTGGGCTTTAAATTCAGCGTACTGAATTTCCAGCTACTGACTGATAAATGAAATGTTTTTATATGCAGTGTTTTAACACTTTTTTTTCAGTCTTCACATTTCCATTTCGATTTTACAGTAGCGGTATTCAGTGTGTGCTGCAAATGGGCCTGCGGAAAAGCTAATGCAAAACTTCGCAGCTTTTGTGTAAAATTCAACGAAAAAAAACTACACAAAGTTGCTGTAAGATTTCATAAAAAAATATACGATATTTTTAAAATGCTTATTTGCAAGACCATTATTTGTAACAAAACAATGAATATCGCGTCAGTTATAAAGTTTTCGCGGCATTTTTAAGCAAAGCTCACATAAAGCTTTTTATTAACCAACAAAATTTAAATTATTCACAAATCTTTGCTGGTTAAGGTTCCTAAAAGTATGCACTCTTTTGTATTTGATCTTCAGTGCAAATGATGTTTAATATGCCATTAAACATCATTTGAAATAAAAAAATTCTGTTTTTTTTATTTTCAGAAGATGAAATTTACGAAATTTAAAGCAGCTTCTATTAAAAGGATATTCTACGACATATCTGATAGTCTAGATTAAAAAATATGAGATTTATTGTTTCAAAATTATTTTCAAGTTACATACATATATGTAAATCATTTTCAAAATTCTTGCTTTCGAAAGTTTTTATGAGCAGGCAGATAGAAAAACTTGTTCGAACGTGAATTGATTTGCATGAGCAGCAAAAAAAAAAGAGAAAATTTCTAGACAATTTGACTTGCAAATTCTGTTTAATATAAAAACTTCCAATTAATTATTTATAAATTTTCATGCCAAATAAATCATGTTCGAAAAGTAAAGTGTAACCACCCTGTTTAAGGACAAAATAAAGTTATTTTTCTTTTTATTTTGTCTTGGACAGCTTTTATGCGTACAACAAGAAATTAACGCTTATTAACGTTTTTATACTCTTACATATGGATTTAATTAAATGATTGCCATACATATAAATTGAACAAATATATATATAGAGAAGCAACAACAACAATATTGTGTTTAATATTTGTGAAATCGTCTTAAATAACAATTTATTTCCATTGTGGCAAAAAGTAACTTTTAATTAAAACTGACGACTTAACTCACTAACGCCACCACTAAGTAGTGCAAGGAAAAATGAGGGTTTGGGAGGACGGGCGAAATACTTACTGGTTTAATTGTCTCTTTGAAATGAAATCGTAAGCATTTATTTTATACGATATTCATATTAGTTTTTTCATAGACACTTATAGTTTTTATTTTTTTTTCTTTCTTTCTTTCTATTTATTATAAATGAAGCAAAAGTTAATTGGTTAAAACCAACCCAAAAAAAAAAAAAAAATACCAAATCCCCCGCCCTGGCCACCACGGCATTTAACTTCTTTTGAAATCAATACCTCCCACCAAAACTTTGGTGCCAATAACATTAAACCTCCTACTAGACTCTTTGTGCCTCTTCTTAAAGTTCGTGTAGTACGAGTGAGTATCTATCGAATGGTCTTTAATAAAATTTATGAAGACAGTTTTTTTTTATTTCTAAGTGGATTAACTCAAAAATATTTTTATTACGTACTCTAAAACAATCAATGGAAACCAGTTAAACTGGCTGACTTTTACAAAAAATATATGAAATACATACGAATAAGTAAGAAATAAAAGAAAAATATTAAATTAAATAAAATTGATAATTAATAAAACCAGCACGTTCGATTGCTCGCTCGCTCTCTAATTGGATGGTACACATTTTTAATATGAAATTGAAAATAATACAAATATAAAATCTAAGAAACCGTATGAGAATGAGAACTTCTAAGAACGATGTTTTTAGAGATGAAAAAAAAATTTAAATCAAAAATAAAATGGGGTTTCTTTGTGATGGACAATTTTATAAAATTGCTAAAATTTTTTTATGAAATCTCAGAAATAAACTTTTCAAAATTTTCACACTTCATTAGCATTGATTTATAAATAATGCTAATTAATTTTAGCAGCATTACCATTACTTTAATGAATGATAATGCTTTTTAATGAAACGACTTCTTTACCAATTATTTAAAAAGTAGAATAATAATAAGAATTTTTCTAGTTGTTGTGTCTATTAGTGATGTTACGAATATCAATTTTTAGTATTCGCGAATACGAATACGAATACGAATATTTAAAACAGTATTCGCCGAATACGAATACGAATATTTCTTTTGAGGTTTATATTTCAAATTTAATTGGAAAAAATCCCTGCCTTTGCGTTAGTAACTATAAATGAAAAAAAAAATTTAGTGATTTAACATTATTATTGCATTAAGATGCCGCATTTGAAAACCTCTACAGAACATTTTTTAATTATTTTACTTACATACTTTCAGATTTCGTTTTTCTTACTCTGTTTGGGTTTTTAATTAATAATTCAGTGCTGTTTAGCGAACATATTTTTGCAGAAGGCGCATCCACCTGTGTCAGTGGAATTTCATATATAAAAAGTTTTAGTTTGATTCCTGTAGCTTCCCACCGTTATACATTTACATATAAACAGAATCAAAACATCTCACCGAGTTTCTTTAAATATCATGCATTTAAGTTATACGAGTATATTCCAATTTATTGCCGATTGATGATGTACTTTGTTCAATTCACTGCTGCGAAAGCATTTTTAATTTTATTAATACATTTGAGACAACTTAAATTATAATTTATATATATTTTTGTTTGTTTTTTAAGAAGGTTATTACTTTGCGTGAAATACAATGGGTTTTTTTAATAAAAATTAATATATTTTTTTACATTTTATGTACTTTTTTTAAACTTTTGTATGATTTTTGGAAAATGTATGGGAAAATTATTCGAAAAATATTCGCTTGAATTTGGCGAATACGAATACGAATATCTTAAAACAGGCGAATAGTCGAATAGTCGAATACGAATACGAGTATTCGTAACATCACTAGTGTCTATAAAAAAATTTTTTAAATTAAATTCAATTGGGTCCACAATCTGAAATAATGAATGTGAATTAAATTGTACATTAATTTTAACCTAATGAACACAAAGTTCAGTCAGCGGATTGGTTTATTAATTTTTTTAAAGATTGTACAACAAAGAACGTTTTCAATAAACCATTTACAATTAAACTTTAATGAATAAGTTCATTAAAATAACGTATTCATACATTGAATCAATGTATTCTTGCATAAAACTAATGAATCTAGGTAATTAATTAATGTCATTCATTGAAATTATTTAAAATATAATTTAATTAAAATAACGTATTCATACATTGAATCAATGTATTTTTTCATATAACTAATGAATCTAGGTAATTAATTAATGCCATTCATTGAAATTATTTAAATGAATGAACAACAAAGAATGTTTTCAATAAACCATTTACAATTAAACTTTAATGAATAATTTCATTAAAATAACGTAGTCATACATTGAATCAATGTATTTTGCATAAAAAGAACGAACAACAAAGAATAGTGCCAATAAACCGTTTAAAATTAAACTATAATATATAATTTCATTAAAATAACGTATTTATACATTGAATCAATGTATTTTTGCATAAAAATAATGATTCTAAGTAATTACTAAATGCCATTCATTGAAATTATGTAAAATATTTTTTTTAACAAACACACAACGCAAAACGTTAAGCTGTCTGCAAAAAACATCCAGAGACTTAGGCCGGAATTGAACCGGCAACCTTTCAACTAATAGGCTAGCAGAATTTCTTTTACTCTAATAATAAAATTTGATTGATTACAATTGCGGGGAAAAAAGACAATTTCGTTCACAATCAAGTACAATTTTAAAAACCACAAATATCATCGCTGAAACTAAACAACTAAGAGACAAACAGATGAAAAGAGAGAGAGGGCTACGAATAGGAAGTTAATTTTTCCTCAAACACTACTTCCGTTTTTAGCACATTTCATTATCGCAAATCAATTTATTGTTGGTTAATAAAATCTTATAACTTTCATGATTTCTTCTGTTAAGTTGAGTTAACCTTAGTTTAAAGCGTACTAAGGTTAAGCAAACTTAAAGCATGTAATTTAATTAACATTCTTTAGCTATTTTCACTAAAAAATATAAAAAAAACATTCACTACAAAAACAACGAAATAACTAATTAACAAGGTGGACGTCATGCTTGGATAACATGATTTCTTAAATCACCCATGAGTTTAGCCAAAAACAACAGCAACAACGTAGTCCAAGGGATTTTTAATGGAGTCATCATCACATCAGCCATTTGATAGGCATGCCATCATTGAGTTTATTTTTGTGTAAATAAAAAAACAGTTTTTCGGTGACAATGACAGTTAATAATTTTTTTTTTAATTATTTTTCAGCTTTTTTTCCATTAGTTTATAGCGTTTCTTCACACACACACACACACACACACACTTGATTGTTAAAATAAAACAACATTAATGTGAAGTCATTTAAAACAAAAGAAGTGGTAACAACAACACCAACAACTACGAAAATTACACAAAAACCATGATGAGCTTTAAAATTAGAAGAAGAAAAAAAAAGAGAAAAACATAGAACGCAACACAAACAACCAAGTAATTTACACTTGACTTAATGCTTGGGCCAGGGCTACAACAATAACAATAATCACAAAAATTCATTTAAAATTAAGATTGTCTTTTGTAGTTTTTGCCTATTGTTTATTAAAATAATAATAATTTAACAAATTTTTTGTTTAAATTCGTCTTTGATGTGTAAGACACTGTTATCTATCATTCAAAAGACTTCATAACGAACATAAATAATTTTATCTTTATTTTAAATGAGCATTTTTTAACAGTTAAACTATTTTCCAAAAGTCGTCGGTCTTAAGCTTTTTTAGAATTTTTCCAAAAATAAAAACTTTA
The DNA here is from genome assembly GCA_947311025.1 of Lypha dubia. Taxonomy (NCBI): domain Eukaryota; kingdom Metazoa; phylum Arthropoda; class Insecta; order Diptera; family Tachinidae; genus Lypha; species Lypha dubia. The sequence goes on along the minus strand of OX371263.1, from coordinate 27,222,756 downwards.
TTCTGGCACGCGAAATATCTTAAATAACGAAGTGCATGGCCTTTTGATATTTTTATCCAAAGTTTTCAAAGCTTTTTTATTGGTAGGCGCCCATGTAGGGGAGATAAAAGAAATATTTCCTCTCATTTCCTTGAAATCACCTGGTCCGGACGGAATCATTCCCGCAGATCTACAACACAATTTAGACCTTGTGACACCCTGGCTGCTCATAACATACAGAGCATGTCTTACCTGGTCCCACATTCCGCAACAATGGACCAAATGCGATGTAATTTTCATCCCAAAAGAGGGAAAAGCATCGCACTCGAAGGCGAAGGACTTCAGACCTATCAGCCTTACATCTTTTCTTTTAAAGACTTTAGATACAATACAGTTTCAACTCTCGTAGTGAACAGACGCGTTTTTATAATCGTCGCAACTGAATATAAAAAAAATATATAAAAGAAAAAAAAAAATTTCAAGTCACAAAAAATATAAAAAAAAAACAAAACATTTATTGAACAGTTATTTTACTGGTTTTATTTTATTTTTTGCTTGTGTGCAATACACATAAATATTTGCATACACCAACTCATAAGAGAACAAAAAAAAGAGAACTCTAAATGAGTTCACCTTCTAACAACAACAATAATCCTACAAGCAGTAGGAATGTGCAATATATAACTTTAGTTGCTGATGACGACAACAAAAAAAATGAATTAAACAAAAACCTGAATTTAACAGAAAACACAAATACTCGTGTGCGATCATTATCTTTGAACATGTTAAATATCGATCAAGAAGCAACAACAATTGCACCTATTAGCAAACTTGTCAGCTTAGCTGTACAATCAAACAAACAAACAATAAATACCCAGGTGACCAACGTGCACAAAATTGTAAATGCAGTGAGTGAAAATAGTGATAATAAAATCCAAACTGGTATGGACAGATACATAACCGTGCTAAAAAGGGGAAGAAGTCCCAAATCAGCTGAAATAGCGTCAACGGCGAAAATGCCCAAAGATGGGAAAAATAATATTAAACATTCTGAAAATCGTTTTGCGATTTTGAATGAACAAGTCGATGAAGACACAAGTACAACAAGGTCCACTAAACCACCGCCGATATATTTAAGAGAACAGAACTCCAACCTTTTGGTAAAAAGCCTTATCTCATTAATTGGAGAAAATGAGTTCTATGTAACTCCAATTAAGCGCGGCAAAATCAACGAAACTAAAATTCAGGTAACACAAGAAAATAATTATAGAAAAATTGTCTCAGATTTTGAGACTAAAAACAAAAACTTTTATACATATCAACTGAAGAGTGCTAAAGGCCTAACAGTAGTTATAAAAGGAATAGATTCAAGCGTGGATCCGGAAGAGGTAAAGTCTGGCCTTGAATATAGTGGCTTCAAAGTCAAAAATGTTTCAAACATTAAAAACAGGGAAAAAATCCCCCAACCTATTTTTAGAGTCGAGCTACAGCCAGGCGACTTGAAAATTAAAAAAAATGAATCGCACCCAATCTATAGCTTAAAATACTTGTTGCATCGAAGAGTTACCGTTGAGATGCCACATAAAAAAACTGGACCTATCCAATGCATGAACTGTCAAGAATTTGGCCATACCAAAACTTATTGCAAGTTGCCTACCGTTTGCGTTGTATGTGGCGAGTTACACAGTACCGCTAACTGTGACAAAATAAAAGGTGATACCAAAGCAAAAAAATGTAGTAATTGCGGCGGAAACCACACTGCCAACTATAGGGGCTGCCCTCTTTATTCTCTTTTTAAAAATTCGTCGAACAGAAAAACCAATACTACTCCCGCTCAGCCCAACACTCATTTAAACTACCCACAGTTACCTCAACCGTCGTCTAGCCATAATCAATACTCAAATGTTTTAAAGTCTAACACGACTCTTACTCAACAAAAACCTAATAGTCAATCTTCATACGCTAATATTTTAAAGAGTAACCAGATTCCGGCGCAAAAAACTGTACCAGTAAATGAAGAATCAGGGCACAATTTTAGTCGTATTGAAGCCTCAATAGAGATCCTTATACAAACAGTAAATACATTCACTCTCAACATGTCCTGTATGATGCAGGAAATGTTGAAAATGCAGTCTACCTTGTTGCAGGCTGTATTGAACAAACCATGAACTTAAGAATCTGTTTTTGGAACGCAAACGGCATCTGCCAACACAAAAATGAAATTGAATATTTTCTTCTGGATAAACAAATCGATGTTATGCTTATCTCAGAAACTCACTTGACGTCCCGAAGCTATTTTCGAATTAGTGGATATAATTTCTACGACACCAATGATCCTCAAGGTAGAGCTTGTGGTGGCTCTGGAATCCTAATAAAAACTCGAATAAAACACTACCTACTAAACGACTTTCGTGAAGAATATCTTCAAGCAACGAACATCTGCATTGAAAATTTTTATCAAAAGCTTGTGATATCATCTGTTTACTCTCCTCCCAGGTTTTCAATTTCAGAGAGTCAATATACCGCATTTTATACAACACTGGGGTCCCGTTTTCTAGCAGCTGGCGACTACAATGCTAAACACACTTTTTGGGGCTCACGTTTAATCAGTCCCAAGGGTCGTGTTTTGTTTGACACAATTTCAAAAATGGGCTTGAATGTAGTTTCAAGTGGTCAGCCAACATACTGGCCAACGGATCGTCAAAAAATTCCTGATGTTATCGACTTTGGGATTATGAAAGGCGTGCCCAGCGAAATGATTGAAGTAGAAGCATCTCTGGATTTGTCTTCAGATCACTCGCCTACTATTATCACTATTTACTCACACACAACTACAACACCAACATGTGATTTACCGCTGACACCTGCACGTATTAACTGGCTGAAATACAAAAAATATTTGAGTGCTCATTGCACGGAAAATATGCCATTGAGAACACCTGCTGACATAGAAAATTCTATTAGGTTGTTTGAAGCACATGCTAAACAAGCTGCTCTTAATGCTTCTTCAATTCAACCAAATCAACAAGCGAGATTTAACAATATTTTTTGTGCAGATGTAGAAAGGCTATTGACTGAAAAACGGAGAGCTCGACGAGAATGGCAACGTTACAGATCGCCTCAGCTAAAATTAAGGCTTAAGGAGTGTACCAAACAGCTAAGAAAAGTTTTACAATCACAAAAAACAGCTTCGCTGCAAAAATTTCTGCAAGAACTCGATGCAACACCGTCAACAGATTATTCGCTGTGGCGTGCAGCCAGAGGACTTAAAAGGCCAGTGATTTGTAAACCACCATTACGAGCATCAAATGGTGACTGGGCAAGAACTGATGCTGAAAAAGGTGATCTATTTGTTAAGCACCTAGAAAAAGTATTTACCCCGAATATTTCTGCTGATATTGTTGAACTGCCACCAGTCGTCTCTTTACCAGAAATACCGATGAGATTTAACATGACGGAGATTGAAAATACTATTACTAGTCTTAACACCAGAAAAGCCCCAGGTGTCGACAAAATAAGCAACAAAATGCTTCAACAACTGCCTTATATTGCAAAAAGAGTTATACTCTTCATTTTTAACAGTATTCTACGGCTGCAATACTATCCTGCAGAATGGAAGGTTTCGATGATTATTATGATACCAAAGCCCGGCAAGGATCATACGAAGGTTGAATCCTATCGGCCTATTAGTTTATTGCCCAACATTTCAAAACTATTTGAAAAGCTGTATATGAGCAAGCTGATGCCTATAGTGACTAGAAGTGGATGCATTCCAGATCATCAATTCGGTTTTCGCAGACAACATAGCACTATTGAACAAACTCACAGACTTGTGAACGTAGTTAGAGACACCTTTGAAAAAAAGAAATTTTGCTCTGCGCTCTTTATAGATGTTTCTCAAGCTTTCGATAAAGTATGGCACGAAGGTCTTATCCACAAATTAACACGCAATCTCCCCGCAAACATAGTCAAGCTTTTAAAAAGCTATTTAGAGGAACGAAAATTTGTAGTTAGGGAAGGTAATTTTTTAAGCCCTCCGCAGTCGATCGAAGCCGGAGTTCCCCAAGGCAGCATCTTCGGTCCCTTACTTTATTTAATTTATGCCTCTGACTTACCGTTAAGCAATAACATTCATACATCAACATTTGCTGATGATACAGCTTTTTTAAGCGTCCATGAAAATCCAGTAGAAGCTTCCATCAACTTACAAGGGTATATATCCAAATTGGAAAAATGGCTTAAACAATGGCGTATAAAAGTTAACGAACAGAAATGTGTACACGTCACTTTTACGTTGCGAAGGGAAACATGCCCGCCTATACAAATCAACACTGAGACTATTCCGCAGCATACTGTAGTCAAATATCTAGGCGTTCACCTTGATCGCCGTTTAACATGGAAATCGCATATAGACGCAAAGTTGATGCAAATGAAATTAAAAACTGCCCAAATTAATTGGCTTATGGGAAGAAATTCTATACTGAGCCTAGACTGTAAACTTCTACTATACAACGCGATCCTGAAACCAATATGGTCCTATGGAATCCAGTTATGGGGCACTGCCTCAGCATCGAATGTCGAAAGAATTCAAAGGCGACAGAATAAAATTCTACGTACAATAACAGCAGCCCCCTGGTATGTCAGAAACCATCGAATTCATAAAGACCTAGACGTTCCGTTGGTGAAGACAGTATTTTCAAAACACGCGAAAAAATATATAAAAAAACTTGAGTTGCACCCAAATCCACTTGCGCGCAATATTCTTCATTATAGAGGCCACACCCGGCTGAAAAGAAGGGATACTCTTTTTCTCAGCCGTTCACGAGAGATGTAAAACAACCAAAATTAACCGTTGAAATTAAAAATTTTGTTTAGCATTGGCTAAACTTACATTTAATATTTTTTAGATTTAAGATTTGAAAAACTTATTGATAATTTAATATAAATAATTAAAGATTCAATAAATAATAAAATTATCAAAAAAAAAAAAAAAAAAAAAAAAAAAAAAAAAAGACTTTAGAAAGATTGATCGACGTTCATATTAGAACTATAACAATCGACAGAAATCTTTTATCAGCCAATCAACATGCCTACACCAAAGGCAAATCGGTTGAAACGGCGTTACATTCGCTCGTAGGTCACATTGAAGGGTCACTTGAGCATAAGAATTATACTCTTGCGGCCTTCATGGACTTTGAGGGCGCCTTTAACAATATCAACTCGGATGCTATTACCCAAGCTCTCACAGAGCTAGGTATAGACCATTCACTATGTCAATTCATCAAGAATTTGCTTGAACGCAGAGCCATCTCATCCACCATGGGGGAAGCACGCATTACCAGGTACGCCTGCAAGGGTACGCCACAAGGTGGTGTTTTATCCCCTCTGCTATGGAATGTGGCAATAAACGTTCTGCTTAGAAAACTGGAGTCCATGTGCGTCAATACTGTTGCATATGCAGATGATGTGGCAGTGGCTATCTCGGGCTTCCATCTCGACACAATTACGCACAGGCTGGAAGATGCACTCAGCGAGATCTGCAAATGGTGTTCACAGAACGGCCTCAGCGTCAACCCAACCAAAACGGAACTAGTGTTCTTCACTAGAAGATACAAAATTCCCACTTTCACCCTACCCAAAATAAATGGCACTACACTAGCCCTATCGGATAAAGCCAAATTCTTAGGCATTATCCTTGATAACAAATTAACATGGAGAGACAATCTTTATGCTCGTGCAACAAAAGCCGTAGCGGCATTATATGTTTGCAAGAAAGCCATTGGTCCTACCTGGGGCATAAGTCCCAAGGGGATTAACTGGATATTTGAAACGGTTATCAAACCACCTCTTTTCTATGGTGTAACAATCTGGTGGAAGTGCAGTGCCTTGGCAACAAATCGACAGCGAATTGAGAGAACTCTCCGCTTCATGGCAATCATGATAACTGGTGCCCTTAGAACTACGCCTACAAAGGCTCTTTTTGCTATGCTGGGCTGGCTTCCAGTTGATCTGTTGGCTAGGAAGTTAGCACTACGCACTGCCGTGCGACTTACTACAACTGACGCATGGAAATATCGACCATGGGGTCACGCTAGCATTGTAGAGACCATGGGAACTATCCCTGATCTCATCGACTATTGCATTCCAAAACCTTCCTTTTATAGAGCATTTAACTACTCTCTATCGGAGGACCTCCCCCCTACACCGCATGGGGCCCTACGATTGTTCACGGATGGCTCCAAACGGGGCTCCAGGGTTGGCGGGGGTGTCTACATTGAAGAATTCGGGATTTCCTTCAGACTCCCGGACGAATTTAGTATCTTACAAGCTGAAATATCTGCCATCAAAAAGGCAACAAACTGGCTACGGTACTATAGGATAACAAATAGAGTCATCCAAATTATAACCGACAGCAAACCTGCAATAATATCAATTTCGGCTGTGTACACAACATCCCTCCTTACCCTGGAATGCAGGAAATCACTTAATACAGTGGCTAATTGTTATAATGTTACCCTTATTTGGATGCGGGGACACGGAGAAAACACAGGCAATCTCATCGCTGACAATCTGGCCAGGAAAGGTACAGAGTTAGAGGCCGCTGAAATTGACAATTTCTGTGGTCTTCCGCTCTTGGCCTGCTGGAGGCGAATCGAGAAAGCTCTTATGCAAAAGGCACAAACAAGATGGTTTAATGAACCATCCTGTACCACAGCAAGGACCCTATGGCCTTGTATAGATGTCAACAGAACCAAAAATCTGCTGAACTTTCCAAAAACGCAATTGCGCAATCTTGTGGCCACGGTCACAGAACACTGCACCTTCGGAACCCATGCCAGACGCATGGGTCTACCATACAATGAGTATTGCTCCAGCTGCAATGACGAGGAAGAAGAAGAAAGCATCGCACACCTTCTATGCCTCTGCCCAGCTATGGAGGATCACCGCCTCCGCTTTCTAGGCAGTAGATCCTCCAGTACCCTCTTCGAGCTCTCAAATACGGAACTCGGTTGTCTTAGCTCCTTCATCAGGAGCAGTGGATGGTTCGCCCAATAGGGGGCTCGACATCCTGGTCGTCCTGCAAGACAACCCCTTGCTTTGGTTTTTCCCACCTGTTTCTGTTTCTGACTCTACTCTTCCCTCATCTACTTTCCTTCCGACTCTTCTAATCGCCTTTCCTCCATCACTCTTCCTCATTACAGGTAGCACAATGGGACCATATCACGACCCAAGTGAGCTGGAATCTAATCTTCACTTTACCAGCAGCCTGCTAACCTAACCTAACCTAACCATTTCCTTGAAGTATCTAAAAGACATTTAACAAAATGGCGTATTTGCCCTAACATAAATTAAAAGACTTTTCACAAAAGAGATGTCAATATGATGACAGTCAAACAAAAAGCTTTAATTAAAATTTTTCATAATTTCTTCAAGAAAATAATTTGGTTTTTGTAGGCTTTTTTTAATTAAACATGAACATTAATTATTTATGAAGTTTCTTTGTTAACTCTTCATAAAAATTCCAAAATGCACTTCATTTTTTTGTTTTGGTTTTTGTTCACTAGAAAATTTTAAAAACACAAAACAACTTTTGTTAATATTTAAATTTTATTACTCATTGTTATTTCATTACTTATTGTAACTTTTTTTTAAAGGTTAAAAAAAAATCCAATTTGATAGAAGAGGTAACGAAGGGGACTACTGTTATAATTTAGTTGAATTTTCTGCATTTTATGTAGTTGTTTGTTAAAACTATTTTTTCTTTGTTGTTTGTAGTTGCTGTTCAAAGAAAAGAAGACCTTGCTATAAAATGAAATGGAACATCACAGCGATTAAATTTGCATTAGCCGACTGACATGTCATGACAACGTTTTTTTTTTAAACCATGACAAAAGATCTATACAATTTAAAAAAAAAATATTTTAATGAAAAAGCCAAACAAAAAACAAAAATAAATCTTTTAATACCGAAATACCAAAGAAATGAAGTCAAGTTCGATTACTAAAAATAAATTAAGCACAATTTTCAAGGAATTAAGGAAACGTATTAAAGTCATGAAGCCTTTATATACAAAAGCACAGGATATTGAGTGCAAGAAATGTCATACGAATACATGACAACTATAAAAATCAAAGGCGTGACACATTTTCAAAGAAGAGAACGAAGTTTCACAGAAAATTAAGTTTTTCAGACCACCTCAGGGCGGTTTAAGGGATATTTTCTATACTTTATTAAAAAAAAGTAAAAAAACGACCCATAAAGAGGAGAGTTAAAAAACTTAAAAATGTTTTGGAACACATCAGGGACATTTTCTCCTCCTTTTAAAATTATGGGTCAAATACGATCCATTGGAGTACTACAGGGTTAAATTATTTGACGAAACTGCTTGTTGTACTATTCTACTCAAAAATATTGAAACACATCTTATTCTTATTTCAAATGGTTTCTGCCCGTACATCCAGGGAGTACACTTGAATATCATTAGGGGCTATTGATATGTTCCGTAAAGCTTCAGGGAGTAAGAGGGGTGGTGGAGGGTTAAGAATTTACTACGGAGTGAAAATTTTTTTAAAAAGCGTTGCAACTTTTACGTAATATGTGAACAACCCCTTAGGTCCAATGTGATTAGGCTTGCCACCCGTACTTTATAATAAAGTATTGTACGTTTTTTTGATTAATTGTACTCTATACTTTATAGAAACAATAAAGTACACCAAAATACTTTATTTTGCATGATTTGATTTATCTACAATTCAAAATAGATTCGGATTACATTAGTCATTTGTTGACGTTTTTTTACAGTGGCGATTCTTTCTTAAGACTATGTCATGGCAATTTGGATATTTGGATATGAAACGAGCAAAAAAATTAACCTTTTGTCTGCACCGGAACTGACCAGGGAAATTCACATGAATTTTTTATTATTTATCGATAAAGCCTTAGAGTACCTGAATAAATGGTTTGATTTTAAAAATACAAACTGGTTATTTATAATTAGCAATAAAAATTTAAAGAGCAAAGTTGAATTTGATAATATTGTTAATTTAAATCTGCAAAAACTTAATATAAATATGGATGATCTTTATGGAGAAATTGCGTCATTAAACAAAATTTTTGATCAGATATACAGTTCTGAACGTTTTGCGGAATTATCTACAACAAGTAAATGGCAGCTATTGTATAAAGTAATTTAATTTTTAATTTCTATTCCTGCCACGTCAGCATTCACAGAGAGAGTTTTTTCTGTAATGAAGAGCAAATGGCGAGACGAAAGAAACAAAGCGTCTCTGAATCTGATATAAAATGAATTAATTATTTACTTTAATTTAAATATGATAATTATTTGATAAAACTTGCGAAAAGCAATAAAAAATACGTTTTCAAATATAACAATAAAGAAAACTAAATTGTACTTTATTTTTATACTGTGTACTTTTTTTTCCTAACCTTTAACAACCAATGTACTTTAAATGCAAAAAAAAAAGGTGGGAACCCCAAATGTGATGTCTGAAGTGGTTAGCGCGTTGACTACTAAGCAAACAATGACTTGGTGTGGCCAATAATTTCTCTACTCGTAATGTACATTAGCGAGCCATTAATTGTTTTCGGACTATTTAAGTGATGAAGGCATAGCACTGGTCACTAAAACACTGTTACAGCGATTGATGCTAATGTACACAACATCGCCCTCCTTCGCTGGTTAGCAGAAACATCGGCGAAGTAAAATAATTAATAATAAAAATGCCTGCTTATTACAGCTTAACAAAATTAATGCATCTAATTAACACCAGAGGCGCTGCAACACTGCTTTAAAAAAAATTATCATAACGCGCAAAGCAGAGTTGTAAAAGAATTAAGCCTGCTAAATTTTCAATATCTATCTTCCCTACTCTATCCCTCTCCCTGAGTTCCGGCACAATGCACCACATACGTAGGGGTCATCCCCTGAGTGCTGGTCCTAATTTAAAAAAAAAAAAAAAATCAATATATACATTGTACACGCTACACATTCCAACGAAATATTCCAGATCCTGTAAAACACCCAGAGCTGGAAACAGTTAATTTTTTCAACGAATTTTTATTTAATTTTGCACTAAAAGGAATTCTTTCGATATCACCGGTTGGGATATTAGTTCTCACCCGTTAAGTTTTCTAGGGGGATTATCATATACTACGTAATGCTCCGGAAGGGTTAAAGATTTTCTACGAAGTTAAAACCGTTACTACATCGTTAGGTGGTATTTGGGTGGGGGGGGGGGAGTGTATTGTAGTGTTGTATAAAACATCGTTACTTACTATGAGAATGATCCACGTTTAATTTCATCTGAAATAAGAGAAAATCTTACGAGTGTGATTCAGTTATCCGCTTTTAAATTCTAATGGTCCTTCAGACAAACTGTTTTTTTCTTCTTAAAATGTTGTTGTCATTTTACTTGTGAGCACGTTATTGTTGTTTTACTTAACTATAAAACTTTAAGTTCATTAACTTGGTCATATACATATTTTGGAGTTGCGGCAGTTGTTGTTTTATTCATGCAAACAACAGTATTTACGAAATGATCTCATTTCATTTTTGCCAGGTCATTTAACCGATTTTTCGTTTTTGTTTGTTGCTTAATTTATTTATTTACTTTTATTGATTTTTTTCTCTACTATAGTTTTTGTTTTACACCAATTACTTGTAGCGCAGTGTGTGTGTGTGTGTGTTTATATAGCAGAAAAATATTAAATTACAGAAAAAACCTTATTAAAAATTTAAAACTATTTCAACATTTCTGTTGTCCATGTGTTTCTTTTTTTTTTTGCTCTTTTCTATTTTTCGCTTTAAAGCCCACATTTGAAACAATAAAAATAATTATGGCAAACTAGAAAAGCTGTTTGAACAAAAGAAGTATCAATACTTTGTTGTTGGCTTCTGTTGCTTTTAGTTCACACACTTCACAGTGGGGTCTTCCGCCAAAAGTAAATAAAAAATTTCTAATTATTTCTAATTTATTTTTCAAATTTATTTTCAGCACTTCTAGAAAAAATTTTTCAACTCAATAAACGTTGACTATTTTTGGCAAAACCCTTTTATTATATCCACCAGCTCTTTAGTTTTGTTTTGCCAACGTGCTTTGCTTATTTAATAACATGATTGCTATACTAATTGTTGTCTAAAAAATCATTTGCAAAAAAAAAATATATTAAATAAATAAATTTATAACCGCTTGAAAGTTGTATTTTAATTCAAGGTTTACCACTGAAAAAAAAAACTCATATACTGGCGATTTTTATTCAACATATCGTTCCACAGCTCGACAATGAGTGTCCGGTTAGCAAAATAGCAATAAAAAAACAACAACAGATTTAAAATAAATAAATTTATGTGATTTTTGTTTTTTTTTATTTCAACTCAAAAAAGTTTTAAAAATTTGCTCAAATATTTGTGAATCATCGATGATAAATGAAATATCGCAAGCCAATTCAATATTCGCCGCTACGATTACAATAAATTTTTCTAAATAAATGAAAGATCAACGAAATTATTTGTAAGCTTTTTTGTGAAAACGGGTATTTTTTTTTTTTTTTTTGGAAAATTTAACAACATCGAAATTATGTCCGTAATACACTTAAAAGGATACTTAAATCTTAAATCAATATTTATTATAGTTGTAATAGTCTGGAAGAGTAAAAATGGGTTTTTAAATGACAGAGCTCAGAGTGGAAACAAACATTAAAAATAGCCCAAGAATGGAAAACCGTTTCGCGATTTTCATCCTTTTGCCAGATATCATACTATTGTGAATGATTTAGAATAATGTCAAGTTGAATTTGCGACTTTAATAAGAGTTCCACTATTAAATTAAAGCACCTAAAATAGGATTAAACATTACACTGGTTTCCTTTTTTTTTTAACAACATATCGACAAATCTTTGTTCTATCAGGAGTTGATTCATTTCAGATCTGGTAACTGTGGAAAATGCGTTAGCAAGCGGACTGAGTGTCCGGCAATACGCCGGAAGTTTTCACATCTTGTACCCAATGCGTCCCTAGTGGTCCCAACGCGACCCTATTGGTTATAAGTAGTAAAATTGTTTTTTTTTCGCATTTTGAAGCTTCTTTGGCAACACAGACAAAAAGGAGGCGTCTGGTAGCCCCGAAAATGTGTTAACATGTAGTCTGGATACCAGGAAACATGCCCTAGGACCTCCCACGTTGGTCACAACGCGTCCCTATTCATCGCAGCCTTTCAAATAGTTTTCTTCGCATTTTTACGCTTCTTTGGGAACAAAGGCAAAAATTAGACATCTGGTTGCCCTGGAAAAATTTTTAAGATGTGGTCTGGCTACCCGGAAACACGCCCCAAGCAGTCCCATGTTGTGCATAAGAATTACATTTGAAGTTAATAAACCGATTAAAAAGTTAATTGTGAGAGCTGCACATTAAAATAAGACATGTTTAAATGTCAAAGTAAAGAACAATTCGAACAACTTTCAGGTAAATTTTAAAAATTAAAAAGAAAACTTAAAATAAATTTTTTAATGATCATTAACTAAAATCATAGAATGGTTCTAAGAGCACACACACAAAACACATACACTATACACATTCATACAACATCTAATAGTGAAACGAACAATATAATCAACAAGTGGGCAGTCAGTTGACAAGATCAATTTGACAGTCAGTGGTTGTGAGAGTGACAATTCTAAATCAAAACACCCACTGGTGTACAACTATTAAAAAACAAGAAAAGTAATATTCTTTTATTAAAAACTATTTATAACAAACGTTAAAGTCTTCCCAATAAACAATCGTAAGTCTATTATGTATTTGGATACAAATAAGAAACTATGAAATTTAAAAAAAAAACTCTTAGTTTTTAAAGATTTTTTCAGTAGATTAAAAACCTTTGTTAGTGACTAAACTTTTTGTTGGACGTTTTATTGTTTTTCAAATAAAATTTATAATCTTATGCAAAGTTATCAGATTGTTTTTGGTGAAAACCAGTTTTGCTTTTTGTTTTGTTAATTTCTTTATAAATAAAATTTAGCAACAAGCAATCCAAAAAATACATATAAAGAATTGTTAAGAAAAAGATAATTTATAAAAATAGCAACAACAGAATCATCACAAAAAGCAACCCTGAAAAAAGTTATGAATCATTTTGACCAAAAAACAAGAAGTTTTTTTTTTTTTGGAATTAATGCACGTTACTTGTGGTGCTTACGAATTTGCGAGTTAAATGATGTGAAATATATAATTTTGGTTAAACAAAGTTTTTTTTTTGCAATTATTAAAACTTAAATAATTTTTATCAAGAAATATTTACAGGAAGTGTTGGCCAACAGTCACTGTTTTCGATGGTCGGTAAAGCACCTCATCTCAGGTTTTGTTGGTTTAATTTATAGTGAGACTTTATAGATATTATATTTACAAATAAATTTTAATTTTAACATACCAGACAGAACCGCACAATGTTGTTTTCGGATGTTGCCACACAATCACCGTTTTTTCACGACTTTTTAAGTAACTCTGATGAATATGTTTAAAATATCCATATATACACTTAACTCTTTTTTATATGGTCTCTTTTTACACGATTTTAAAATAAAACGGCCCACAAGAAGCAATTACTAAATATTTTGCACGAAATTTTTGAGATTGCTCGATTTTTTTCAAGATTCTATTAAAAATACTGTACATAAATTTCGTACAATGAGATGCACATTTGCACGTTTGCTGCCATAGAGTTATAACTCAAATAATCTGATTTTTTGAAGATAAGAAACTTATTCCTTAATTTTCCATATGACATGTAATTTTTTACACGATTCTCTTTGCAGCGTTTTTACTTCCGTAAAAAGGAGTTGTGTGTAACAATTTTTGTGTGAAAATTTGGAATGTTTTTTTATGTGGAAATTTAATATGAGAATTACTTCACTACTAAATTGATGTTACACTGATATTTATCATAACAAATTTAAGTGTTACCGTTGGGTTGTTTTTTTCCACACCCAGTTTTCAGATTCTTTTTCTACTTATGTTAAACTTTTTTACTTTAATTTTGGAAGCCCAATCCAATAGATATATTTTAATATTATTTATTACAAAATTAATTATAGGAATTATATAGGTTAATACTATGTTCACTCGGACAGAAATTATAGAGGTTCGAGGTCTCATTCTTGGTTTGCGGGCCAACCTTGATTGAACCTACATGTTTCGCCATACAAGATTTTGAGACCGAAACTACGTGTTTCATTTTGAACCTTTTTGCGAACCCGTATAATTTACTATCATCTCTAATTTTGATAGAAAATTATCGCTAGTTGTCCAAAATTATTTTAACAAAGAAAAACAATTGATAAGTGCTAAAATTTAATAAAAACATTGAACAAATATAAAGCATATATTTATATTTAAATAAATAATTATATAAAATGAAAAAGCAATAAATAGTCAATCGTATTTTAAACAGTAAAAGAATGTCGAAGAACGAACCAATCTAGAATATTATGTGAGAACACATGGGTTCGCCATCGAGGTTCACGGAGCGAACGTAGTATTTCAGTTCGTCATGTGAACTTAGTGTAAGGTTTGGAACGTTATATTCAAATTAATAATACTTTTCGTTTTTTCAGGTGAATATCGATCATTTTCTTCGCCAAATTTATTCCCCGACCTCCAGATTTTTCTCTCTTTTATTTCTCAATTTTTCTCACTTTGGATGAGATGGAATTGTACCTATCAAGAACTTGGTCCTTATTTTGATCTCAGTACTTTACGGCCGAAATTTTTTGGATAGGAACTTGGCCTTATTTTCACATTTACATATGTTTTTCTCACTGTTTTTTTCCAAGTTGTTTTTGTATAAATATTTATGTGTATTGCTTATCAGGGCCTACTTGTGTACGAAATTTCAGCTTTCTAGCTACACTGGAAGTGCCCTATACAAAGAAGTGCCACCATAGTCCCCCTCAGGAGGAAAAAGCCCGCTTTAAAATAATTTTTGTTAATTGTATCATCATTGACGCTACATTTTAATGAAAACCCCCGAAAAAACACCAAAAGCAAAATTACCAAAACTATTATGTAGCTTATCCTCGCATTCTAAGAATTATAAAAAATTAAAAAGTACCAATAATACTAAATGTACCAGCTTTTCCTTATTTGACCTCCCGAAAAGTATACTGCAAGTCAACGTAAAAAAATTATAAAGAAAAAACAAAATGTACCAGAAGTACCAATTTGTCCCGTTTTCACCTTTAAAAACATATATTTTAATATGGGTCACATGCTATCCGTCTACCAAATTTTAACCAAAAACCAATAAAAGAATTTCTTAAGAGAAAAAGTGCCAGAAGTGCAAAAAGCACCAAAAGTACCAGTTTTTTCTCATTTCACTCCCAACAAAGTATGATACCTTATGAAAATTTTTTGGAAAAATATTAATACAAAAATAAAAAGTAACAAAACTAACAATTTGTCCCTTTTTAACCTTTTAAAAAGTTCCCAATTTTTTAATCTGGGTCACACATGCTATCCATCTATCAAAT
Source organism: Lypha dubia (assembly GCA_947311025.1). Classification (NCBI taxonomy): domain Eukaryota; kingdom Metazoa; phylum Arthropoda; class Insecta; order Diptera; family Tachinidae; genus Lypha; species Lypha dubia. The sequence goes on along the minus strand of OX371263.1, from coordinate 27,207,234 downwards.
GTCATCCAAATCCATTGAACGGTTTCGTGTTATAGTGGAAAAAATATCCAAACATACAAACTTTCATATTTATAATATTGATAGGATCTTGATTTTGTTTGTGATCTTAATTAAATTTATTTTCTTTCACAGGCTCTTTGAATTCGTTATTGACCGCCTCAAATTTTAGACGATTACAAACATTTTCTCATAATATATGATGGTTACAAAATAGCAACAAAAATGACAATAATAACAACAATTGTTATGATAACGAAGAAAAAAGTGTTGCCTTAAATTATAATTCTACCAACAATTTATTTGGGTTATCCTACCGAAATTGTATGTGGACGTTTATTACTAGCAAATGCAAATATAACTATTTTACTATCTGTGAGCGTGTTTAAGTGTTAGTGTATTTCTAATAACGTAGTTTTCTATTGTACGTGGAACGTGTGTATCTAATTTTAGCCATAACTTTATAGTTTATTAATATACGAGTAGAAGCTACAAATGTGACTGTTTGTTGTTGGCTTATCTTGTGTGTGTGTATATTTAATTGATTTTATGCAAATTATAATTTATTATTTACCATTCAGCCAGACCTATTCGTTCCGTCCGTCATTCAGCCAAACATTTATTTCGTATTTCTTTTGTACTCAATATTTTTTATTAAACTTTTTTCTTTTTTGTTACTTTTCTATGAAATGTCGCATTTGTATTTTTTTGTTTGTTTTTTGTTAGACAAAAAATAAGTTTAACCTTAATATACGAGTATGTATATACAAATTTATATTTAGCGTCTAACTTCAAAGGTGAAAAAGAAACACAGTGCCTATTTAACAAAAAGATAAAAAAAGTGAAAGGATATCGTGAGAAATTCATTAAATTGTTTACATTCTTTGGAGAAGCAAAAAAAAAAAATTAGAAATGAAACAAAGCAAAACGAAAAAGTGTCAATGAAATTTTGACAGATGAGGATTGAACAGCTGATGATGGCTAATAAGGCAACCTGTAGCTCGTTTCTGTATTTCTCGCATCGTAAAGTTATCCGCATGAAATGAGTGAATTGCAACAAAAACAGTGTAAAATGAAACAAAATATGGTTTTTCTCACACAAGTGTTTCTGTATATGTACTTTGCGAGAATGATCTGTCATTTTAATAATTTTCCAGCAATTATTGGAAGTATGTGAGAAAAAGTGTTTCTGTAACAACATTTTGCGAAAAGTTTCTCACAAGAAGTGTCAAAATAGCTCACATTTCAAATTGGTGCGAGAAAATCAAAATTTAAATAAATATAATAAATATACATATGAAAAGTATATCTTCTAATATATAAAATTCTCGTGTCACGATGTTTGTTATCGAACTCCTCCGATTTTAATGAATTTTTTTATGCATATTTGGTAGATATGAGAATAGGATCTAAAGTATATTTTAAATTGCTTGGGGCACGAGGAGGTTAGGGAGGGGGCAATTTCTGTATTTACTAAACTATTAACCCAACAGATGGGTTATGTCCGCCTCATAAATAAATATAAATATTTTTTAATTCGTATATATAAATGTGGAACAGAAATCAACAGATAATGTACATATGTATGTATGTACTTAATGTGTACATATACATATATACATATTATGTATGTAGCAAAAATTTTAAATAAACACAAGAATATGTTTTTAAATAATTTTTTTAGTTTGAATGAAAACTAGCACTGCACTATACATTTGGATTTTTATATAAATAAAAAAAATTATAAAGAACAATTGTTGTTTTGTAATTTAAAAATTTTCAGCCTTTCATTGTTTTGCTTTTGTTATAATTAATTTCCCTCGTTGACGTTTCTATTACATTTGAAACTTAATTATTGGAAACATTCCAGTAAAAACAAAATCAGCGCAGTCTGTTTTCGCATGCAAATACAGAAACACTTTTTTCTCACAAATCGAGAAACGATGGAATTTTTTGTTTCACACTTCATGTGAGAAATTTTACGATGCGAGAAATACAGAAAAGAGGTACTGGTTATGAATTCGCCTTAGTATTGCCCAGATAAAAATATATTAGGCTTTTTAAAGCATAAAAAGGAGATGAAATTGGTACTTTTGGTACTTTTTAATTCTGATAGTTTTGATACTCTTTTACTTGTGGTAATTTTTTCGAAAAATTTTGATGTTCGATAGCATATTGTCTACATTAAAATGTAGTACGAAGTCAATGGTTTTTTTTTGCAGTGTAAAAATATATTATGATAATTTTTCTTTGACAAACTTCTGTAAATTTTTGCTATTTTAAAATCGATTTTAAATTATGCATTTAGATAAGCTAATTAAATATATGCAAAAACTATTGCGAATTTTGCAGCAAATCAATACTCTTCTAATGAAAATTTTATTAAAAACTTCAAAGCTATTTAGGCGCCTGCTTTCTCTTATTAAAATAAATGTTAGAAAGTAAACAAAACTACAGAACACAGTATTTAATTTAAATAAACAATTTTCGTAAATATTCATTTCGATTTTTCGAAGATTGTATTTCTTAAAGGCCATGATTGAGTATCCTACACATTCGTATTATTAAATCCGGTAGGAAGCCAAATGCTAAAGTGACCATTTTTAGAGTTCTGGTAGATTTAAATACACTTTTGAGGGATTTGGGAGTATTTGAATAATTTAAAAATTGTCCAACTACCGGATAAACTTTAGTTATTTTTAAAGCACTTTTAATGGGAGCTATACGATAAACGTTCGTTGTAATTTTCCCAGAGTTTTTTCACAGGAGCTTTTTGTGCATTTTTTATTCATTTAGTAAAATAATTTGTTTCTAGTGGGTTTAAAGTAAATTCGGTACATTTTTATTTCGAGTTTAATCGAAGAATAAAAAAAAATATATAATATTTGGAATATATAGAGTACCTTTGATTTTTGGTTGTTGTTGTTGTAACAGCTCCGATGTTGTTGGTAACGGGAGTTCTCTCCTGAAAGTATGTGTGAGTGGGAATAATTGAGAAAAAAAAAATTAATTAATTTGTGTCATTTGGTGGATTTTGGGTTGGGAGTTGGAGGAACCCTGCCACCTCAATTGGTCTTAGCAATAGGTCTATTGGGCAAAGGGATGTTGACCTATTGGGGCAGTTGAACAAGTGCTCAGTGTTGTGCGGGCTCTGGAGACAATCTGGGCATCTGTCTATAGTGCCGGGGACTATGCGCTCTTGGTAGCAGTTAACGATACTGCTCCAGCCGGCTCTAAGTTGCGCCAAGATTGAGCGAGATTGTCTGGGAAGCTGCCGCTCGCTATCAGCGATCTGATGTCTTCACTATAGTGCCGGAAGGCCTTACGGATGGGTCTCGGGAGAGGGTCCTGCACCACCAGTTGGTGGTTTGGGTGTGTTGGCAGCTGACATGCCATCAGGAATTGCTTTGAAAGCATCACATTATTGTCTCCTCGTGCAGATGGTCAATGTTGGTCATTTTTGGGCATCCTGTAGCGATTCTAAGAGCATTATTCTGTGTTGTTTGCAGTGATCTCCACTGGTAGTTTCGTTTAGTGAAATTCTGAGTTTCTGTTATATTTACTGACGTTTATGTGTATTTTCGAATACATTTCAGATTTCGAATTTCCGAAAATAGTTTTCGTATTAACTTTGACTTTTTTTTGTGAGTTGAAGATTTCTTCAAGAAAGTTATTGTCTTCCGGGAAATTTAACCCCTTCTTTTGCAATTTTGAATGTTCGAAATTTTTCGCTTTTCAAATTAAGTTGGATGTTTTACGAATTTTATAGTTTTTTCAGTGATATTATGGGAATGTAGTGGCAATGTTTTCGATACATTTTCTGCAAATTTTCGGAAATATTTGTTTTAAAAAAAATTATTTCTTTCTCGGAGGGTTGTAATACTTTTGTTACATTTTCGATTATGTTTTAAATATTTTTTAAAATTTGTAAATTTTTTAAGTACAAAGTTCGATTTTTTAAATAAATTCAAGCATTTGTAATTCTACAATTCTGCATATTTGATATATTTCGAGCATATCTATAAACCCATTTTTTTCAAGTTATTACAATTTTGAATTAAATTAGCCCCTTGGACATGTGTTTTTTTTTAATTATATTCAAATTAATTAAAACTTAAAGTTTGTGTAAGTTTTATATCTTTTGGGACTTTAATACACGTATCAAAAAAAAAAAAAAAAAACGTGAGGTTTCGCACGATATAATTTTTTTCTTTTATTTTTTTTAAGAAAAATTTACACTTAGGTCATAACTATCATGAATTGGCTGGTATAAAAAATATACCTAAGACAAGCATTTCCCTTTTATTATTATTGTGAGTATTATTATTATATTGGCATGAATCAAAAACAGAAGTTTGTTCGTTTTTTCGGAAGCAAATATTGAATGATGAATAAGAAATGTTGCGGAATTTACGTCTGCTTTGTTGGGTTTGTGCGCATAAATTTTTCACCTTGATTTGTGTAACATATTTTTATTTGAAGTTACATATTTTATTTTGGATAAATTTGTGTGTGTTTTTTGATTTCGTGAAAAGTAAAAAACTTAAGCGAACTCTTCTTTTTTTTATTGGTGCATAGTTTTTGTGTTCAACATTCTGCTTGTGAACATTAAGTTGTGCTGTCAAACACACAAATATAAATAACAATGTATATTATGTCAGTAATGGGGGTATTCACTTCTTTCTGCGTCTATCAATCTTTGAAAAATGTTATTTGAATTATTTTGAATAAAATTGTTTAAAAATTTATAGGATCATTCATATAATTTCGTGGAAGTATTTTTACTCGATATAATTTTTATTCGAATAATTTTTAGATTTTATTCGAATAATTTATAATTGAATAAATTCTTATTGAAGAAAAGAACTAATCCTTTCAAGATTTATTGTTATTTTTGTGTTAATTGCACTTATTTTCTATATGACCTTTATTAATACACAGAATTTAGCAGAAGGATTTTCGGGGCCTTTTTTTTCTTCTTCACAAACGAGTAAAATTGAAGCTAAGAACTGATTTGAAAAAGACATGCTATTAAAACCTAACAGAAAAATTTAATTTTACTTAATTTTAATATTCTAAATATATACATACATGTGTACTATTTGTGCAATGAAATTAATAGAGTGAATATCCTTAATTATTTTGGTTGTAAATGAAATGGATTTTTAATATACACAAGACGTTAAACAGAATGAGGTCAGTTGTGTTGGTTTTTTGCAATTAAGAGGAGTGTTTGTTTATTTTTAGTTTTGCTGTTTTTGTCACTAACATGTAGAGCTTTTTTGACCGAAATTCGAAAGCCCTAAAGGATTCAGAAGGTTTGACAAAAAAAACTTCGCTTAAATAAATACAAGATGAGAACTTCTGTTTTAAAAATTTTAAATTTAGTTAAGACGTAAGTGTTACTCATCCGCTAGCTAGCTAATTATCTTCTTTTTTTTATTAATATTTAAATAATATAGTTTTTTTGTTGTTATTAGTTTTTTAACGACTACAAAACTGGCTAAAATATTAATAAGCGCATGGTGGATGGTCAGCACGAAATTAGAAAAAAGCCAAACCACAAACTGACGTAAGATTGTTAATTTTGAAATAAAAACGAAAACTCTTCTTCTGCCCTTCCTTCTTTACGTTGTAATTTATTTGTAATAATAAAAAGAAGGTGTTTATTTTCAAAATATTAATTCAATACTTTTCTTTACGTACATTTTAATACTCGCAAATTAATTGGTTTATGAGTTGGTAATAAATTATCTTTTTTAAATTCTTTAATCAATAAAGGAAAGAAAAAAAGTGAAAATCAATTGATATTAAAGAAATTGAACACACACACATGAAACGACCAGTAACCGTTACAAAGGCCAGTAAAAGTGTTGAAATAAAAAAAAAAATAAAAAAGAATTTCAAAAGAAAGAAAAAATGTAAATTAGAAAAAAAAACGACAACTTTCCTTAGTAGAAACTACAAGAGATACACCATTTCCAAAAGACTCTAACTAATAAGAGATCGATTAGAAAAGGTTTCTTTGCCAGTAAAGAGATTGTATTTTATGGCAAGGAATATTTTAAACCTGGGGCAAATTACTCATACGCTATCAATATTCCTGTGCACCTCAATTTCGTTGATCTAGAGCGTATATTATTTTTTTACTCTAAAATTGTTCAAAATTTACTAATTTCTTATTTTAAAATTATAATATACATATTTTCAAAATATATGATACAAAAATTAAAAACTTATATATAAAATAATTTTATTTCATTATATTTCTTTCATTGAAAGAATTTTTTTTTTGTTTTTTTCTAAATTTAGTATTTATATATAAATTGCTTGCGGCAATGGTGTAACACATTTACCACTCTAGTTAAAGCAATTATATTATAATTTATTATAAGCTTAAGTTATTTCATATTATTGTTGCATTTTTAATAATTCTTCTTTCATTTTCTCATATCAATTTATTTATTATTATATTTCTTTTGACTCGTATTTTGCTGCGTAGATTTCTTTAATTGAATAATTTCTCAATTTAAATTGAAATTTTTTTTTATTTTATTTTAATTTAATACACACATATTTCAGCTTTCAGGTTTTCTTTCACCGTTTATTCATAATTTTTCTTTGATTTTATATTAGAAAAGGGGTTTCAATTTAAATATTTATTTGATAAAGAATTTTAAAATTTTTTCTATTTTACTGAAAAGCTGAAGGCAATAAACATTTAAGCCACAAAATATTAAAAAATATTGAATAAATGAAGTATGGCTTTTGAAGTTTTCTTCAAGACATCTACTTGAAAGCTGAGAAACGGAAGCAAATACTACTTGGAAAAGAAAGGTAACGTTCAGTACAAGAAATTATTTGCAGTTTTTTTTCTAAAATCATTTTCTATCGCTCTAACTTTTCGCTCTTTAATTATTAATTTAAAAAAATGAGAATAACCATCCACTTCCATTTCAAAATAAGCACATATGTATGTACATATAATCGTTTTGATAAATTTTAAATGACACATACCTATTTTAGACTAAAACTGTTACCATTTTAAAAAATTTGCTCGCTTAAACAAACAACATATACGTACATATATGTACGTATGTCTGTGCATGTGAGTAAATAAATTGATTTATTTTTTTAAAGAATGTACGAGTACATGTAAATAGTTTTCTTATTTTTTTCTGCAGTTTGAAAATTAACTACGAGTAAGTGAAAAACCTAAAGAACTAACAGGTGTAACAAATTCATAGAAAAATAATAGCAACCACACTTAAATTAAAATTACAACAACATAATCGTATACTACAAATTTATTTTATAATGACACGTTTTATATGAAATTTTATCGATTTTTGTTCCACAATTTACACGCACGCTCTCCTACGACCTAAAATAAACGTGTCATTTGAAAAGCTACTTATTTTATATGCGAGGATTGATGTTTGTGCTTGAAAATTTTGATAATAAAAAATTCTAAGGAAGCAGTTTTGAGTGAATCGTAGATAGTTTCTTTAGAATCACGAACAACAACCAAGCAACTTTATCTTCAGATTATCAAGTTTTAAGGAATGCTATAAAATTCTTCGCATTTGTAAAAGCCAACCCTCGTATAACAAAGTTACAAATACAAACAGAATAACATATAGAACTAGGGAAAAATGAGGAATAATGCTAATAGTTAGACATTTTAATTTTACTGTTATTCTTTTTCTAGTATGTACAGTACAGATAGAGTGTAAGAGAGCGAGAAAGAGAGCGAGAGAGTGAAAAGGGTAAATTTTTTTATGCATTAAGGCTGCTTAAACCACGTTCCTATTGTGGGAGTAATTCAAATAATTTTCATTTAGAAAATATTGAATTTTAAAAAATTTTTCTTGATCTTAAGCATCCAACGTGCAAGTTAGTATTTTATTCATAGAAATTAATTTTGAGTTTTAATTTGATTTGATGAAGACAACCATAAGAAAATAAATTTAATAAAATAAATGCTCTAGATTGTTTATAAATTATTTTATTGCAATGCGAAAAGAATTTTTTAAGGATTCTTAAATTTGCTTTTGCCATACCTGATTCATATTTAAATCAGAGTTGCAATTTTAACCGATTTCTAAGTCATTTAGATTTAGGGGTATGTATGTGATTAAGGGACAATTTGAGGAAGCAAAAAGTCGTTAAGGTAATTTGAGGGGTACACCTCTTAATTTGGGGAATTTTTAAGAAAATTCTGTACATGAATATTGCTTGAAATACAAATGATTCAGATTTTTGCAAAATAGTCACAAGCTACCAGGAATATTCAATTCCATCGAACCAAAGGTATTGGCAGCCCAATTTTTCTTTTATAATTATGGCTTTTATAAATAAGGCTTAATTTTTTTACAACTCTGCTATTGTGCGTTTTGTTAATTTTTAGAGCAGTGTTGCAGCGCCTCTTAAGCTGTCTGAGCAGGCATTTTATTAATTCGTTTACTTCGCTGACGTTCTGCTAACCGACGAAGGAGGGCGTTGTTGTGCAGAATAGCTTGGAACAGTATCAATCGCTGTCGGAATAGTTTTTTAATAACTAGTGCTAAACCTTCATCAATTAAACAGACCAACAACAATTAATAAAATGCCACTCGAATGTTCATTACACAAATTCATAATATTGATGATGACTTGCCTTGACCAGGGATCGAACCCACCTCATAAGCTATTGTTTGCTTGGCAGTCAACGCGCTAACCACTTCAGCTAACACCACCCTAAATATATTCTTTATCGGTATAAAAAAAAAGAAAGAAATGAGAATTGTGGGTATTTTGAACATATTTTTTGTATAGAAAAACTAATTACTTGGCCACTCTGGTCGTATTTGCTGCTTTTGTGGTACATGTATAAGTAGATCTTTTCATTTCCGGTTTAGTAGAGAAAATAATATAAAACATATAAATTTCTTTGCGATTAACTCAAGCAAATTATTAAAATCTAAAAAAAATAAAAATTTATATTAAAGGCTGTTCTATCAGGTAGTGTAATTGTTGAAATGAACTGCATCTAGGAAACTTTTGATATTTTTCACATTTGAAAAAGTATTTTAAAGGCCACAACAACAAACTAAAAAAACAGATAATACAAAAACTAAAGAGTATTCTAACAGGTTATGTTATTTTGAAATTAGACAAATTTTTGCAAAATTCTGAAAAAGTGTACATAATTATTATTATAGAAACTACAACATTAATATCCCGGTACAAAAAAAATAAATTACAATGTTTTAGCGACTGATGAAGGAAAGTAAGGTGCCCGAAATTTTATATATGAGAGAAATTAAAGCCCATCCCACTTTCAGATGTGATCAAAATTTGTATGTAAAATGTTTCCAAATATATTTTTTGGAGATATTTTAATACTTTAAAGCTTTTTTGTATGGGTCTTTTTATATCTTTCCTAAAAGCGCGGAAAAAATGCTTTTGATCAGCAATGTGGCGGACTGAAGGGTGCATGAAATTCCTCTACATTCAAATAAAATGTTTAAATAATACAATTGATATGAATGTTTTTTCCCTACTTACTTAAGCCAGCTCTACCTAAATGTGACACATAAAGTTTTTTATCGATTTTTTGTTATTTCGTTTAATATTTCCATCAAATATTAATTTATATACAATTGCTGCTTGCAATTCATTGACGTACTTTAAAACTGTTTTCATGATTCATTTGTATTAAATATTTAAAATATTGATGAATATTTGACAAGTATTTGAGGGAGAAGAATATTTAACGAACGAACGATACATGTGTTCGAATTTTCAATAGAAATTAACTGCCTGTCCCACGATGTCGAACGAATTTTTCTTTTGTTTAAATTACATTTAAAACAAAAGCAATTTTGAACATTTTGTTTTTGTTTTAAATGTAATTTGTACGAAAGAAAAATTCGTTCGAGATCGTGGGACAGGCAGTAAAAGAAAAAATATTAGTAAATAAATATTTATGAAATTTGTTTATTCTCTTTTTCAGTTGTTAAGAAATAATAAAAACAGAAATTGTTATTATCATTCGATTTGGCCTTGAACTTTTTATTTTGGCTTTAACTTTGTGTCAGCAAAATGATTGTTGTTAACATATTTTATAGTTATTTTATGTCACATACACACATAAATTAATGGGATTAAAAATGAAAGCGAAATTAACTATTTTCTTTTCTCTTGGAAATTATATGTGACAAGACATTAAACAAAATACAAATTGTGACTCAAATCAAGATATTTAAATGAAATATGAGAAATGTTATTTTAATAAAATGAAATATCGATTATTTTTTATATTTTTTTTTTTGCCCGTACCATTTCACCAATGAGGTTCAAGGTGTGTCATTAACAATAAGGAGACTCCAACATGTACGACTCAGTATTAGTGTGGGTGGCCTTACAACTTCCAACTCACAGTGGTTGGTTCTTACAAAAAGCTAATTACAATTTTGTTAGCTTCAAATCAACCTTCAATAAGGTTACTTTTTTTCCGTTAAAAGTCACCATATGAAAATTATTCATTGAAAGCTTTAAGGAAATTCATTGACATTTCTTATTGATATCTCTTCCTGCTTAATTATTCAAACTATTTTTTTTATTTTTATTTATAAGCAAATTAACAATAGAAATGTAACTCCAGCTTGCCTTGTAGTTAGAAAAGAGGAGTTGATTTTAAAGGTTTTTTTTTTTTTGACTTGATAACAGTTTTACACATACTTTTGTTTAAACAGGCAATGAGTGTTTGTTGGTTATTGAACTTGAATTTATGTTGTTACATTTTTTGTTTTGTTTTGTTTTTTTTTTTTTGTTTATTGAACTTAATTAGTTTTTTTAAACTAAGAACTTAATGGTGTCTCACTCACATTTTATTACGCTGCGCAACAAAATTAAATTTTACATCTACAGTTTTTTAGTGTATGATCGTAACTTTAAGAAAATTCGGCAAAACTCATACATATGTATGTATGTATGTTTTTAAATGTATTTGAAGATAAATGTGCAGAATTATATATGTATAGGGCTTATGTCATAGCGTATTAACTTATCATTAATTTTAAAAGTTTTATAAAACAAATTATGTATAAAAATTTAAAATTAACATATTTTTAATTATAAAGTGACCACCCTTGAATTTGAGGTTAGGAAGTAAATTGACTGTTAAATGATGAAATGTCAAAAATTGAGCTGTCATCCTTTGACACATTTACATATTTAGTAAAAAGTTGAGAAATTTTAACCATGTAACGCTGCATCTTGAACAAAGAATTTTTAATGTGAAAATTTACTATCATGAGAAATTTCCCGATCGGGTAATTTTTCGATTTGGCTGCCTAGTTCTTGTGATTTAACGCCGCTGTATTAATTTCTATTGGGCCTAAGTGAATAAACCGCAAAGAACTGACGCTGTAAAATATGAAATTCGGCACTGCATTGACGATATAAGCGAAGCTTTGTTGCAAAATGTGCTTAAAAATTTTGTAAAAAGAGCAGACGTCTGCCGACGTGCTAGAGGTAGACATTTGCCCTACACCATATTCCATTATTAATTCCCATATTTCTGAACTGAATTTGTGAGAAACAAGTGAGCTTTTAAGACAATTTACCTCCAAACCTCAAATTTAACGACCCTTCATTTTGGGACAAAAATTAAACTTTGAAAATTGAATTTATGAAAATTGTAGCCAAGGATAAATACGCATTTCTCAATTGTATTTGTGAGTTTTTTTTTACAAAATTTTTAAATTTGATCTTAATTAAATTTTTGAAAATCTCCGAGAAATTTTGGAAAAATATTTGAGCAGCTTTTTAAAAACTTCACTTAAAATATGTATGTGCTTCGTTTAATGCGTTTCAATATAAAAAAAAATTAATTTTAATCTCAAAAAATGTTATGAAAAAATGTTATCCAAAAGCTGCCGCCCAGGAATAAAATGAAAAACACTAGAATAAAGCTCAACTTGAACAATAGACTTTAAAGATAGTAAAGTTCCAATCCATTGAAATGATAAAGCTGTAATGTAAAAACCATTCATTTGACTCAGCAGATTTGTTACAGAATAAGAATGTACCACCTTAATATTTTACTTGTTATATATTATTCATAATTCAACTTTTTTAATTTTGAATATTATTCATTGTATTTATTGTATCAGAAAAAATAAATTACTTTCATTCCTTGATTTTCTTTAAAACGAGTATCACATATTAACAGGTTATGGGCCCAGCACGCTTCCACTGCGCGGTATAAGTAGATATTTTAACATAGAATTATTTGTGTGTGTTTGTACAACTGAATTCAAGATTCAAGATAATTCAAGAATGTCAAACAACCATCAAATTGAAAAACTTCGAGGAAGTGAAAACTATGAAGATTGGAAATTTTCTGTTGAGGCATATTTTCAAATGAAAAGCTTGTGGAATGCTGTCGTTGGTACTGAGCAAGAAGATAGTAAAAAGACTCAAGCGAAGGCAGAATTGATTCTTTTGGTGGATAAAACTATGTATCCACACATTCGTAACTGCAATAGCGCACAAGAAATATGGAACACGTTAAAGACAATTCTGGAAGATAGTGGACTGGTAAGAAGAGTGGGCTTAATACAAAAGTTTTGTTCAACAAAGTTACAGGGTTGTGCAAATATCGAGGAATATGTAAATGAAATCCTAACAACAGCTCATAAGCTAAGAGCAGCCGGTCTCAATCTCGATGAAGAATGGGTAGGGTCGATGTTATTAGCCGGCTTACCAGAAGAATACAGTCCAATGATAATGGGGATTCAAAGTTCCGGAATCAACATAACTGGTGACGCTGTAAAATTAAAATTGTTGCAAGATATTAAAAAAGAAACATCAGATGTGGCATTAGCAGGTCATAAAAAATTTTTTAAAAATAAAGGTCCAAAATGTTACAATTGTAACCAGTATGGGCATATTGCTACAAAATGTCCTAACAAATCTGTAAAATCTAAATACAAGAAAAATGTGAATGCGATGATAGGATGTTTCTCTGCTGGACAGCTAAATACCAGAGAATGGTTCTTCGATTCGGGAGCAACAGCACATATGTGTTCAGACTCTAAATTTTATACGAACTTCAAAGAAAAAAATGCCGAAGTCACAATT